>CM032448.1:19265919-19798169 GCA_019049505.1 Pachyrhynchus sulphureomaculatus
CAAGTCAGTAGGCCCTGATTTTTTCTTCATTTATTTTATAAGAGAATTGTCAATTATTGGCATTTAAATAATTGCAAAATCTTTTCTTACTCGTGTGTGATTTGTTCTTGAAAAAAGTGATTTTTAAGAAATAAGTAAAATTTACATTTTTAACTTCAGGGGAGACTTTAAAAAGTGATACTTCATAATACCAGCTTGAAAGGTTTTTTTCCTCTGTTGGAAATACAAAAGATCTTCTGCGATATTTTGCGATCTTCTTTTAAATTAAACATTTTCCAGAATGACTTTGCAAATTTCATATAACTGCATATTCCAAAAGTGGAAGGAAGAACCGACATCGGATGCCATCATTGGTTTTGTTTTGGAAAAAATAGGCTCACCAATGCTAACATCTGACGCTCTTTGCAGTTTAAAGGCAACTCTTCGTGCGCTGGTTTGTAAAATACAAAAAAGGTGGAGGGAATCCAGTCGAAATTTAGCATCATTTCTGAATAAAAATGCTAGCTGGCTTGAAAATAATGTAAATTTTTCAAATGCTGTAAGGGATGCATTGCCTAGTGGATCGAGGACCAATGCAGGCAGACCTAAAAAAGAATTTAGGGATTGTCATCCTAAAGTGCAAAACAGAAAAGTGCATCATCTTTTGAAGTCCGGTAGTCAAGACGAGTTAGCCAAAGCAACTGCAACAAAGCTATACCAATCTGGAAAACGAAACTCTGCAGCGATTGTCAAGGAACTGGCATCTGGTTCTCCAGAAAGAGGTAGCAAAATCAAGAAGGCTCACATGTCTTCTTCAAACAGCCCACGAAAATTAACTCGACCACGCTCTGGCGCTACTTATTGATGCAAACTTATCGTCAAATCAGTACGACATTGTTCGAGATCAAGCAAAAAATCACCGTTGCACTTTGTATCCACCTTATTATGTTGTAAAAGACGCAAAGAGGTTGTGCTATCCAAAGGACATAATAATAACTGAAGTTTCAGCTGAAGTATCAGTTCAGTCGCTTATAAATCAGACCCTAGCAAGACTTTGTACAGGGCTAGAAGGGATTCTTAGAACTTTATCAAACGTTAAAGCACTAGATATTATCGTAAAGTGGGGTTGTGATGGGGCGGAACAAGTTAATTATCGACAAAAGTATATGGACAAATATAGCTCTGATGATAGTATGTTTAGTGTATCAATGGTACCAATCCAAATGTGCTCCGTAAATGATAATGGTGATAATCAGTCAGTAATTTGGAAAAACCCTGCTTGTTCTTCCATACGGTACTGTCGCTCCATTAAGTTCGTTTTTGCCAAAGAAACAGTCAGTATAATTACCTCAGAAGTAAACAAAGTGAAAGAACAAATATCTCAACTTACTCCAACCACTATACTAGATGCCAAGCAATTTCAGGTTACAGCAAATATGATCTTTTGTATGATTGACGGTAAAGTATGCAATGCTGTATCATCCTGTGCATTATCAAAAACATGCTACTTATGTGGGGCTAAACCTAGTGAAATGAACAACATCTGCGATATACCTCAAAAAAATATAAATGAATCCTTTTTATCCCTTGGACTATCACCCCTCCATGCATGGATAAGGTTTTTGGAATGTATTTTACATATATCGTACAAACTGGATATTAAGGCATGGCAAGCTCGTGGAGAAGAAAATAAAAAAAAAAAGTTGCAGAGAAGAAAAAATACATTCAACAAAAATTCAAAGAGGAGCTTGGCTTGCTTATAGATATGCCAAAACAGCAGACCGGAAACATAAACGATTTAGAAATGCCGAAAAGTCTTCCGAAATAACTGGCGTTAATTTAGATTTGATCAAGCGTTTTCATGTGCTGTTGGAGTGCCTAAATTGTGGTCTTAAAATTGATTCAGAAAAGTTCGGCGAATATGCAAGAGAAACTTTGGAATTGTATTTGAAAGAATATTTCTAGTACTCAATACCCGTAAGTGTGCATAAAGTCCTTTGTCATGGAAAGGATATTTGCATTCTTCCGATCGGACAATTTTCTGAAGAAGCTCAGGAGGCAAGAAACAAAGACTGCAGAAAATATCGCGAACTTTTTACTAGAAAAACATCCCGAATTGACATAAATGCGGATTTATTTAATCGACTGCTTTTTTCATCGGATCCGTACATCGCTAGTCTTCGTAAAGCACCCAAAACCAAGCATAGTGAAGTTACGCCAGAAGTTTTTAGAGTTGTTAGAAAGATTTGCAGACCCATGTAATGATTGCGAGTCTTCATACGATTGCAATGAGTCTCGTTCTGAATAGATGTTCAAAATGTTACAAAATGTATGTTTTTTTCAATTGTTCTATAATAAAAACACAAATAAACTGAAAAACTTTAAATAAAACACATTAATTTTTATCAAAAATTTTAAAAAACCAACAAATAGAACTGTTTTTACTGGTTTAAATAATTAAGTTCCGGTAAACTCAAGAAATTTCGCACTCTGTGACGCCCCGTCATTGCTGGAGCACCATCAGTAGCAGCTAACAAGATATTACGAATGGGAATTTCTTTCTCTTGAAAAAACTTGTTTATGGTATTAAATATCGATTCTCTTTTTATATCGATTTCCAAATTTTTAGCAAATAATAATTCTTGACAATTTATTTCTTCTTTTAGGAATCGAACGTATGATAAAAGTAGTACTTCGTTTTTTTTGCTAGAGTTGAATGGAAAATTTTCAAATCTTTAAATAATCACACAATGATATTTCAACGTCTTTAGTCATTTCATCTATTCTTGTTCGCATTATTACTCACAGGAATTTTTCTGATTATGTCTGATGGTGTCTTATGATGAAGAACAATTTTTGTTACCTCTTTGACTGCAGGCAAGATCTATTCCTCGCCAATTGTGTGTTAACGCTTCAACAGATTTATAGATATGTAGTTATAAAAATAATGGCTATAATGACTCAACCACGAATATAGATTATTGGTGAAGCACGTGAAAATAATAAAACATTCCTCGAGGCAGGGATGCCTTTTATAGATTTGATTTCGTGCACGCATCAGCTTTTATGCCTTTACTTGTTTGCGATGCCGGTGCACTTGCTCTGTAAACAAGTCATTACAAGCTCCCGTATTTTTGTCGAAACATGCTTGATTGCGTGAATCGCGTCTTTTCTTACCAACTTGCAAAGAATACTAAGCCGAATTAGGTATACGTACACCTAATGCTGATTTAAATTTTTAAATGGTTATTTACGCGATAATAATAAGATACAAATTTTAGATAGCTAGATAAAGTATTTATTCATGAAAACAGTAAGTATTTTCAAAGTATTTTATTATATTAATTGCCTAAATAGGTAGGTACGCTATAATCGCTCCCCTTGACTGTCTTAACGCCTCCCATTCTGGACCCGCAACCGCCCCGATGGAAGGCTCCCGCGCCCACTGGGGGAACGATACCGCCCCCGTTGGGAACCTATGGAATAGGGGACTTAGTGATATTTTAACTAATGGCCTTAGCGACCTGGGATCGTTGGAATGGATGATTCTTGTTGAGATCAATCTTGGAGCGTTAAGAACGATATTTAGAACTTTATTTTGAATTATTTGTAATATTTTAAGTTCTTTTCTACTTAAGATGCACCAGAATGTCTTGACTGGCTACTTTGACTTTTGTTAAAGAAAGACAATGAATTACTTTAGGCATTTGTGTTATTACAATTCAAATTAATTTTCCAGTTTCTCATTCAGAGCTTGAGCATAGTTACCAGGTGTACAAGTATGAAATGCGGATTTTTTTTTCTAAAAAAACATGTTAAATTCGGAAGAATGATAAAAAGTGCTTTATTCAAAGTATGCTCCATCGCTTGTTATACATTTTTCCCATCTTTCGGGCAATTTGTGAATACTACGCCAGTAAAAATCTTCCCCTTTTGCTGCGAACCATTCATCGAGCCATTTTTTCACATCTTCGTACGAACCAAAGCGCTGCTCAGCAAGTGCGTGACCCATCGATGCAAACAAGTGGTAATCGGAAGGAGCCAAGTCTGGTGAGTAAGCCGCATGGGGTAGAACTTCCCAGCCGAGTGCTTCCAACGTGTCGCGCCGTATGTAATGGAGCATTGTTATAAAGAAAAATGACTTTGTGTGCTTTCGGTATTCTGGCCTTTTTTCAAGCTGTGAACGGTTCAAATCGGTTAATTGTTGTCGGTAAAGTTTAGTATTAACCGTTTCCCCAGGTTTTAACAGCTTATAATAGACCACGCCCCTCCGGTCCCACCAAACACAGAGCATCGTCTTTCAGCCAAAGCGATTCGGTCTTGCGGTCGATGTGGATGGTGCGCCTGCGTCTACCCATGATTTTTTGCGCTTGGGATTCTCAAAATAAATCCACTTTTCATCGACTATAAATATACGATGCAAAAATGACTCCCTTTTGTACCGGCCGAGCACACGTGTTTTTGCGCTTTTCCATTTACCTGTTGTTCAACTCATGTGGTACCCATCTACCGGTCTTCTGAATCTTTCCCATCTCTCGGAGCCGATTGGAAACAGCTTGTTGACTAACACCCAATTGCTCGGCGTGTTGTTTTTGTGTTTGCGAATCATCTTCGTCCAACAACGCTTGCAATTCCACATCTTCGTATTTTTTTGGCGGTTTTCCTCATTCCTTGTCTGCAACATCGAAGTCACCACTTTTGAAACGCCGAAACCATCGTTCACACGTATCTTGCGATGGAGCATGTTCACCATAAGCTTCTCAAAGTAATCGGTATGATTCAACAGCAGTTTTCTTCAAATGAAAACAAAAACTTTTCCGATTTATCACGCGTGCGCGTCTGAGGCTTGTTGATGACACAACAAAATAGCGCAGTGTCAAATCTTTATAGCACAAACTGCATTGGTGCACCATCTGTTGTCTGAAATCCTCATTTCATACTTGTACACCTGGTATATTTACTATAGTAGTCGTTTTCTTATCATTGTACTTGGTCGCTTGAATGCAGCTGTTATGGCTGTATCAGAATTTTATTTTAGTTTTGCTAAAGAAACTTTATGTAAACCTACCTTGGGATATCAACCAGAAAGATATGTCCTGATCCATCTTAATGTTGTGTCACTTGTACCAGATAGTTTCAATTTATGGAGTAGAATGTTATAAGTTAAAGTGTCATGAGCTTTTGACAGATCACTGTATAACTCAAAGGACATTACACCTTATTCAAGGACTTAAAAATATTTTTTCTAAAAACAAAAACATTACTGTTGGCATTGAACGGCCTTTTAAAGAGGCGTATTGGACATTAGCACATTATTCTCTCAACATTTTTGATGATGATGACGCCAGACTAATGAAGTGATAGTTCTTAACTTGTTAAAAACCTGAACGTTTAGAGCTAATTTTAATTCATCCGCATCCGCAAATATGCCAAATTTTAGAAAATCATTGAAGATTCAGTACAATTCCGATTATCGCGATTATCTGAAATCGGGCTTATCCGAAAGAAACTGTTAAAAAGCAAATTGTATTCCCATTAAACGAAAAAAATCCCCATTATTCGAGACAGACGATGAGTGGTTTCCTTAACGCGCTGGGGGCTCCCCAACGTCTAGAATTTCACCGCTGTCTATGTTTTGGTTAGTCGACGAGTATTATAAGTTACTCATTACGTCTATTATTATCGCAGAGGTAATAGTTTCGTTTTAATAGATATTTTACGAAATGTAGCGTCATAATAATAAGCGTAAACGTGCTGTTATTACCTTAAAAGAGAAACTGCAATCCAACATTTAGATAATGGTGAATTTCTTAAAAATATAGCGAAGGATTTAGGTGTAGCCGTGAGTACTGTTTCAGAGTGAAGAAAAAATCGCGAAAAACTTCAAAAATAGTGTAGTGTTTTGTCATCGCCCACACAGGCACGAAGAAGTATAAAAAGTGGTGAATACCAAAAAGTGGATGATTCTTTATTTTTATGGTTTACACAGAATCGAGGACGGATAATACCAATTTCAAGAACAATTTTAAAACATTTTTTAAATGAGTTTAAGCGAAGAGTTGCCGGTTATTGAAGCGCCTGTAAATTTTTCTGCAAATGATGGATGGCTAGACAGGTGGCTGATGTATCTGCTGCAAGAAAATTTGCAGAGAATTTTGAGCAGCTTATGAAAGAACATGGTTTACAACCAGACCAAATCTATAATTGTGATGAAACAGGCTTGAACTATAAAATGTTGCCGTCAAATACCTTAGCTTCAAAAACGGAAGCTGGAGCACAGGGTTACAAACGTAGCAAAGAACGTATTACTGTTCTTGTATGCGGTAATGTTTCTGAAAGACACAAACTCCCATTATTACGTATTGGTAAGTTAGCAAATCCACGAACCTTTAAGAATATTCGTTGCAATGCTTTTCCTGTTTTGTATAAAAATCCAAACAATGCCTTGATAAACGAGACTCTATTTAAAGACTGGGTTTTTGGAGATTTTTATCCCAAAGCGGAACTTTTTTTAAAAGAACATGGATATCCTAGAAAATGTATTCTGTTACTAGATAACGCCCCACTCACCCAAGTGCGGAGCAACTTGAAAGTGGGGAAATAAAAGCAATGTTTTTGCCTCCTGCTGTAACTTCTCTCATTCAGCCTATGGATCAGGGTGTACTGGAAAATTTAAAACGCAATTACAGGCGTTTGTTATTGGAGCATATTTTAGAAGAAGTAGATGAATATTACTGATTGTCTACAAAAGATAAATTTGAAAAATGTTATATATTGGATAGATTCAGCCTGGAATCAAGTAAAGAGTAGTACTGTTGGTCAAAATTGATTTCACAAGAGGAGAGACATTACTCAGAGGCTGAAATAGAATAAAATGAAAGTTTACATCAAATTATTACAAGAATATCAGGATGTGAAAGTGTTACGGAAACCGATGTTTGTGAATGGTTAAACAGTGATAGTGTGGAAGATGAAATGACTGACCAAGAATTAATTAAAAGCGTATGCAAAAATGCTAATAAAATAGACAGTGATGATGATAATAACGAAGTAGAAGCCACTGATAATATTCCAGTAAAAATGTCATATTCAGAAGGACTAGAGGCCCTAGAAAAAGCGTTAACTTATGCAGAACAACTAGAAAATGCAACCGCCGCGGACGTTTTGCTTATCAAACGTTGGAGAGACATTGCAGCCAAAAACAGAAGTAACGCAAAACAAGCACAGTTAAAAATTACCTCACTTTTAAGACATTAAAGTTAAGAATGAAACTGTTTTATTTTCAATTTTCCGTACATATACATAAAATAAGTAAACTAATTGTTCTATTCTTTGTTTTAATAAATACCTATGTACGTAATAGCATATCGTATAAATGCTTTTAAGTCAATCTGCAATGTTGTATTCTTTCTTAACTTCTATTTTATAAAAAAATTCGGATTAACCGAAATTTCGATTATCTGAAATCACTTTGGTCCATATTATTTCGGATAATCGAGATTCTACTGTATATATCGGGTGGCGCATAAGTAACGCTATGATTTATTTAATGAATAACTTTTTTCTTTCTGATTTTATTTAACGTTGGCGTTTATTAAAATTTAGAATATAGTTTGGAAATATGTTCACATTATGTTTTGAAGATAATATCTTTCAAATGGTGCCCATTGTTTGCTTCGACCTGACGTGCTCTTTCCAGAGCATTTCCCATAACTTTTCTTAGAATTTCAGGTCCCAGCGCCCTCACTTCTTCTTGGATATTCGCCTTAAGCTGTGGGATGGTTCTTGGCTTATTGACATATACCTTACTCTTTAGGTAACCCCAAAGAAAAAAATCGGGAGCCGTTAAATCGGGCGAACGCGATGGCCAGTTAAAATCAGAAAAACGCGATATTATTCGATCGGCAAAAATTTCGCGCAGGAGAGCCATAGTTGGACGAGCTGTGTGAGCTGTGGCTCCATCTTGTTGGAACCACAATTCTGGATTGTTCTCTACCTCGGGGATTTTCAATCATTGCCCGGTATTGAATGCCATTCACATTAACCGCAACTTGTTCGTCGTTTTCGAAAAAATATGGTCCAATGATCTTTTCTGAAGTTATTCCACACCATACTGTGCATTTAAGTGGGTGCATTTGATGTTCAACAATTATTCTTGGATTTTGGGTGCCCCATATTCTGCAATTTTGTTTATTCACGTGACCATTGAGGTGGAAATGGGCCTCATCGCTCATTATGAGTTTATGAATAAACTGGTTGTTTTCTAGGCACAATTCTTGCAAACGGCGACTATATTGAATGCGTCTTTGTGCATCATTTGGTTTTAACTCATGAACCAATTGAATCTTATATGGGAAAAGGTGTAAATTATGTAAAATTGTTTGCAAAGACCGCCTAGACATCACCAACTGCTGAGAACGTCGCCTGGTGGAAGTTTCGGGGTTTTCCTAAATACTTGCTTGCACCCGAGCAATGTTCACATCATTTAGAACTACACGAGGTCTTCCAGCACGCGGAAGATCACAGACAGCCCCTTGTTGCCGAAAACGCTGAACCAATCGGTAAATTGTTGGAGCGCTAGGTGCATTTCGAACATGAAAGAAATTTCGATATGATCTTTGTGTCTGAATAATCGAAAGCTGACTTTCATAATAAAATTGAACAACTTTGGTTCTTTGTTCTGTGCTGAGTCTTTCCATCATAAATTTCCCAAGATTTTCAAAGTTAATTCTGAAAAAAAAAATAAAAAAAAGACGTTAACAAAAAATTTATTCACTTATTAAATCATAACGTTACTTATGCGCCACCCTATATAAGATGCTAGACAACAAGTTGATATTTTGCACTTCCTTAGAATCTGCGAGTATAATGGAGATTGTAGTTTGATTCCACCGAATACCTATAGTAATCTGAACGTTATTTAAATATTTTAGAAGATCTGCAGCTAAACACAATGGGTAATTTTGTAATTTTACTTGTACTCATATTCCATGTTTTTTTTTGTGGCAAAGGTGCGGTGGTTCAAATAGATACACTACAATGGCACAAATATCACAAAAACATACGCATATTCCACTACGTTCAGCCGTAAAAATATGAAACTGGGAATTAACAATATTAAATTATAAATTGTTACTTCATCTTTTTAGGATTGAAAAAATCGCAGCGAAAGCCCTTCTCGGGGAATCCCTTAATTCAACATATGCTGATGCTTTGAATCACTTCATGACTGCTGAGAGATTGCAAACATATCAGAATTTCAGCATTAAAGAGAAGAAAGAAAATAAAACTATGATTGCAAAAACTCTTATTGCTCAAAAAAATGAGAAAGAAGCTGTACGCATGCTTATACAAGCTAGGAATTTCGGACCCGTTGTAAGGATTTATTAGTGATTTTGCAACGCTTATTTTGGTAGGTCACTCTTTATTTGAAGCATGCGCCCACCATTTGGAGCTTGCGCAGTCGTAAAGGAAAGAAATTAAATATAAAGACTCAGCTGTTATCGTTATTTAAAGCATGCGCCTACCATTCGGAGCTTGCGCAGTATTGAAACAAAATAAGAGAATCCTTTATTAAGGATAACGATTTCTCTTATTTAAGAACTTATAAGAGGGGTAATTTGAAGTTCGTTATTCTTATCGCTAGTACGGTAGGGCCTGCTTTTTTTCTTACTTAGGTATACAAACCACTAAGAAAAATATAGTAAAATTGAAATGATAATCTTTTATTGTTAATAACACTGGCAATAGTGAATTAGTGTTCAGATTATGTTGGCACAATGGCATTACAGTGTATTTAGGGCTAATTTCAAATGAAATTTTATTTTTCTTACATTCGTATTACCTTGGAAATATTAAAGGAAGTGCTAGAAACCTGCTAGACACAATTTTAAGTTAGAAACTTCTGTTGACCCTTCAAATACTAATAAAACTGGAGTGCTTAACCAGGAAATGAATAAAAAAAATCCCCTAAGATTATAGAAGATGGATACTAACCTAACCTTACAATTCCTTCAGGTTAATACTGCGCATACTTGAGATAACGATAAAGACAAAGGCAAGTGAAAAATAAGCGTTGCAAAATCTCTCTTATAAAAGAGGCTTTAAAATCGGTGGCTTTTAGATATCGGTATCTGCAAAACAATAGCTTCTTTTCTGGAAATTTAGCTCTGAAGATAACCGTCTAACTTAGAAGTCGCGGGTTTTGCCAGATTACAGGGAGCGGCGCCAAAATCCGGACAAATTAAACATTTTTTTAAACACAGTTTTTATGGAGAAATTTGTAATTATTTTTTTTTACTAAATTGTTTGTTAGGTCATAAAGAACACATTTACTCAATATAACCCCTTTCTGCTTGACTGGTCGCGTTCATTCTCGGTCTGAAGCGGTCGCAGGTCCGTTTTAATGAATCACGGTCCATATCGGCGAATGCCGCTTCAATAGCTGCTCTCAATGATGCGACGTTTAGATGTCTGAACTTGTTAGTAACCCTTTCAACCACGCTCCATACATAAAAGTCCAAAGGATTTAAATCTGGGCTGTTGGGAGGCCAAAATTCTTTGGACCAAAACATATCAACGTTGTCCGACGACCAATTTTGGACCAAATGACTACTGTGCGCGAGCGCAACGTCCTGCTGGAAAATGTACCGCTTTCCAGACGATACAGTTTCCATCCATGGCTTCACTACATTTATTAGAACATGCAAATAAACTTCTTTTGTGACATTTTCCCCTTTGTTAAAGAAATGCGGTGGCATGATATCACCCTCACTGGACACAACACTTAGCACGTGAACATTCGCCGGAAATTTCGTTCTGGAAACAATGGGAACATCTTCAGGATCATGGACGAGCCTGCAATCATTCCTTCGATTAATTTTCGCATCGACAGTAAAAAATTTTTCGTCACTAAAAAACCTGAGGCGTCCGGCAGCATTGTTTCGTAAAGAACACAAAAGCAGGTTACAGCATTCAACTCGCTTTCAGCTGGCAGCTTCGGAAAGCATCTGTCTCACTTTAATTGTATAAGACTTGTAGCGGAGGTCTTCCTCGACGATTCGACGCATAGTTTTTTCACTCACACCGACGACAATTTTCGGATCGACTGCCCTGGATCCTCAAAAATCAGCTTCTGAGCCACTGGAATGATTTCGGGCATCCTGATAACGCAGTCCTTCGAGTGAGTTTTCCTTGCCGGTGTTGCAAAACCTTCGTTGGACTTCTCCGACTCGTTATATTTCGTGACATCATACACAGTCGATCTTGGGTACCCGAAGAATCGAATGATTTCTGTCGCTGAGCGCCCAGCGCGATCACTTTCGATAATCGCGGCTCTTCGATTATACTCCGCACTTGGTTTCAACCATAGACATAGAGGATGGACTGAGCATTAACCTCACAAAATTGACCACTCTCTAGAAAGAGACAAAGCGACTGTGCGGCCAATACCTGTCTCTTTTCTGTAGGCCTGTAATAACCAAGGAGCAGTACCCCAAGACGGAATTCAAGGCGAGAAAAGCCTCCACCCGATTTTAGTTCAAATAAAACACTTAAAAAGATTATTTTCAAGAGCGCCGTAGCTTCGCGGCATTCTAGAAAGCGACAGCTACTGGCCACACATTCACTTTATCTCTCCTACACTTTTGCGTCCATATTTAATTCACAGGGGTTACGGAATGCTCAGTCCATTCTCTATCTCTATGGTTTCAACATTGCGACTGTTTCGAGGTTATGAATGTTTAGTACATGCGTCAGGCCATTTGGACGCCAATCACGACCTCTCGAAGTGATATAGAACGGCGGGAAATTCAAATTGAATTTTATCCGGATTTTGGCGCCGCACCCCGTACATCCCAACAAATGGCAACTTTAGAATTTTAAAGGAATCACCATATATTTAATTATACAGGGTGTTTTCTAAGTTGGAGTATTGCTTAGATAGATTCCAAGAAAATAATTAATTTTAGCCAAATGTATAATAACATAAAACGATATACCACTGGGATTTTATTAATAAATTAATTTCAACACAAGTTTGCATAATACCAGTAAGCCACAAGGTCTTACAGTGGTGAATGTACTAAAAAGAATACTGTATCCACTGAACTCAAACACTGCAAAACAACCTTGTAACTTTTATTGAGTATTAAAAAAAAAAAAAAAAATTGAATTTGAAATTCTGGTTAACGTCCGACAATATTGTGCAGCCACACCAGTGGCGGCGTGAAAAAATTATTTATGACGTCATTTCTTTAGGGCCGATTTTTTCCTTTATTACTGAGATCTAAGGGGAGATTTAAGGTGACTTTTCTGCAGTCGGTCTTGTTACAATGAGGCGTCAGTTCCAATATACAGGGTTACAGGGAAAGTCGTCCTAGATAATTAAGGACGTTATAGTTTAGGTCGTTTCTGACCGATTTGATTCTATGACATGATGTCCTAAACTTAACCGTTTTCGAGATATTGAAGTTTAAAGATTTTCTAAAAAAAACATGGTTTTTTTGCTTTTATATCGATTTTTTTTTATTAGAGGTTCTCGAGTGCGATGTTTTGGTTATTATTAGTTAGTCTGTATGTCAAGTATCAAGAATCATCAAAAAAATTTGAACTAGTTACTAACAGTTTCAAATGGCGGCTTGTTAATGTTTCTAAATTATCTACTGGATCTACTGAAAATTCTAAGAAAATAAGATTTCAATAGGCCCAAATGTAGAGTAACATAATAATAGAATTTAGATACTACCAATTATCGGTTTACTACCTGCACCTTCAAACAATAAAAAGGGTTGGGTAAGCATTTTTTCCGTTTGGGGTACTCTCTGTGCGAGTGGCATTTTCTGTTCACTAAACATTATTGAATGATTTTTAGTCTGCTCATGCGATTCGTCCGTGGTTAATGTGCTATACCGTGCTTTTCAAAAATATCTGTGTTTCATCTTCTGACTGTGTGAATTGGCTCGTAACTGGATTTTGATCTCTGCTTGTGAATATGGCAACGTATACCAACGAGGAATATGCTGACATCCTAATGTGTTACGGATTTTGCGAAGGAGTGTCGTCGCGTGCACGTGATGAATACATACTGCGATATCCTACTCGTCGTGTACCTGATGTTAGCGTATTTGATGGAACTTATCGAAGACTACGAGAAACTGGTTCCGTACAAAGACGGCGGACTGACATGGGACGACCACGTATCTTTGACGAAGACGAAGAAAACGAAATACGACGTCTCTTTGAGGTGGACCCAACCACATCTACAAATATTGTCGCACAACAGCTTGGTATTTCGCAGTGGAAGGTATGGTTGGTAATGCATACTGATGGGCAACACCCTTACCACTATACGCCCGTGCAAGTCATTGAAGAAGGTGATCCGTTGCGACGATTAGAATTCTGCAGATTTATGCTCAATACCGATGTCGAAGATGCATCTTTTTTTAAGAAAATACTATGGACTGACGAGTCGAAATTCGACAAAGACGGTCTTATAAACTACCACAATGCCCACTATTGGGCTTCTAAAGAGGAAGGCAACCCAAACAAAAAAAGAACGAAAGGATCACAAACAAGATTCAGCTTAAATGTGTGGATGGGTATAATTTCAAATTATTTGGTCGGGCCATTCTTCCTGCCAGATAATTTGAATGGCGAGGAATACGACAATTTTTTGCGGAACGATTTACCTAATTTGATGGAAGACCTACCTATTGGTTTGAGACAAAACATGTACTTTCATCACGATGGCTGCCCAGCTCACTACAGAGGAAGTGTTCGTGCATGGCTCAATGACAATTATCCCAACAAATGGATTGAAAGAGGCGGACCAATACCTTGGCCGGCGAGAAGCCCAGACCTAACACCGATGGATTTTTATGTGTGGGGTCACATGAAAAGTTTCGTATACGACCAGATGACTCCTATCGAAAATGTGGATGTCCTAAGACAAAAAATAATTGATGCGGCTGACGAAATGAGGCGGCACCTCACAACCAGCGTTGTGAAAAGTAATTTAAGAAAAAGAATGAGAATTTGTGTTAGAAATAGGGGCGACCATATAGAACATGAATTATAATTAATAAAAAATATTAAATTGCAAGGTTTTTTGTTTTTATTTGTGTATTTTTCGTATTTTCACCTAGAACTAAAAATTTACCTTTTGCTACCCGAGCCCGCTTTAGGTGTCATTCTGTGTACAGTTTTCCTATTAAACTCCTAGTATTATACCTTTTTTGATAGCTAAAAATTTCGTAACGAGCCGCCATTTGAAAACTGTTAGTAACTAGTTCAAATTTTTTTGATACTTGACATACAGACTAACTAAAAATAACCAAAAAATCGCACTCGAGAACCTCTAATAAAAAAAAATCGATATAAAAGCAAAAAAAAAACATGTTTTTTTTTTAGAAAATCTTTAAACTTCAAAATCTCTAAAACGGTTAAGTTTAGGACATCATGTCATAGAGTCAAATCGGTCAGAAACGACCTAAACTATAACGTCCTTAATTGTCTAGGACGACTTCCCTGTAACCCTGTATGCAGTGAATTCCATAATATCCTGTACAATGTATATATTGGTTTTCTTGAAGTTTTTTGTTCAATTTTGGGTTTTATGTAAAGTCTTGGTTTGCTGCTGTCAAAAAGTTTACTATAAGTTTTAGGATGATCTGGTTAAAACTGCACTGTTTTGTGAAAATCAAATTCTTCAACAGTGTTACAGGGTACGGGTGGTTAATGTAGTAAAACTTAAGGAACACATCAAAAATTAGTGTAATATGAGCGTTACAAATCAAATCTCTACTGAATATTTCTTTTAGGATCCCGTCTTGGATCAAGAAGTGCTTGATTTGTTAAGGAAACATCAGTAATTTTTTCTAGAACAAGTAATATTTTCCAATTTTAGGGCAATAAAAAGAATACTTATATTAAGTCTTTATATACTCGTTTTTTTTATAAGTTATTAATGTAGTTTTAAACATTTGTAATATTATGTTAATGATGATTTAATTCTCAACTATTTATAAACTCGTTGTTAAGAGTGTTCCATTTTTCTTTAGAAATTTGTATGTAGCGATTTACATAATAATTTTTACAATAAAAAAATTACTTCAAACGAGTCAAATTTTATATTTAATATTTTCCCACTAAGACGGTAATGTTTGCACATCTATTAGTACAAGAGGTAGCGTTGCATTTGATGAAGTAATTTCATCCCGGCTGATAACACAGCCCCACAAAAAAAAAAGTGGGGTATACTTTTGATGTGATATATCAGATCCGTAGTATTTTTACCCGCTGATCACGAATCTGACGGTAGAATATCGCCATCACATCTCAATTTTTTCTAACCTCAAAAAATAGGTAAAAATTAGTAAAAATTAAGAAAAATATACTCCTAAAAAATTGATTCAAGCTTTTTCATGAATCCAAAGATGTATTAATATGTATTCGGACACGCTAAGCTAATATTCATCGGTTGGATTGAGCCATACAGTTCTGTTTTTTCTTTCTAACCTCAATAAATCAGACAGATATAGTGCTTCTCGAATGCAAAAACGAATTCAAATTAAAATTCAACCGATCCTTACCAAATTTGGTACACGGGGATTTTTTGGGTCGCTGATCACGAATCTGAGGTTGGATTTGCAAAATTCAAGATGGCAGATGTTTTCGCGCCATTTTGAACGCCGAGAAAATTCATCGGTCGATTTTTATTCTTCTACCTGCATCCAGGGCACCTCCACGTGGTGACTGTGGGCAACGGTGTTACTCCACTAGCTGGCAGAGTCCCTGGATAACGGCTTAGATGCCGTCATGGCAGGTAGAAAAAAGAGAATTACGATGTAGGGACTCGGAAACCCAGTATCGGCGGTTGGTCAGGGCGGGAAAGCGGGCCCGCAGCCGTCGTCATCCAGCGACCGTAGCTCTTCATGTGTGGGTGATTTGGCTCATGTAAAGTATAATGCTACAAAGAAAACGGTCTCACGGTACAAGGACTTTTCATAAGTGCGATAAAAACAGTGATTCATTTTGTTATATTTGCTGTCAACACGTATTGAGTAAAATGGGGTCACCGATAACGGATAAGATTAAAACCTTATATAAGGATTGTTTTAACATTGAAATACAGCGCCAGGATACAGATTGGGTTCCCGACATCATTTGCAGTTCTTGCAAAATAATGTTGTACATCAATAAGAAGGCGATTAAATATTCCAGACCAGCAATATGGAATAGACCATACAGTGAAAATGATTGCTACTTTTGTATGAATGTTGTATCTAGGCATAACCGAAAAAATAAAAGCACTATTACTTATAACGATGTTTCGACAGTAACAAGACCAACTAAACTAATTCCGCCTCCTGAACCACTTGATGCTAATGTTATGGAAACAAATGATTTCACCTTATCAGTTCATGCTGAAAACATTGAGACTCTCGAAAAAGATTCAAACACTGTTACTAATGAATGTTCTAGTGACAACCTATCATATACTAGTGACACAGATAAAGAATTTCTACCATACAACCGTAAACCAGAACCAATACTCGTATCACAGTCAGAACTTAGTGATCTAGTCAGAGATTTAGGCTTATCCAAAGGTGGTTCAGAGCATCTTGCTTCCTTTTTAAAGAAAAGACATTTACTTAAGCCAGAAGCTACGATTTCTTATTATAGAAACAGAGATAAAGAATTTCGAAAATATTTCACAATGGACGAGGAATTGTCACTTTCATATTGTACCGATATAAAAGGGTGAATTTCAAAATAACTCATACGATCCTGAAGAATGGAGACTGTTCATTGATTCTTCTAAACGGAGCATTAAGGCAGTTTTGCTGCATAATACCAACGTTTACGCTCCCATTCCGATTGCTCATTCCACAGTTATGGAAGAGCAATATGAAAAAATGAAGCAGCTTTTGATAAAAATAAAATATGCTGATCATAACTGGAAAATTTGTGGAGATCTGAAAATTGTAACAATATTGCTTGGCCAACAGTCAGGGTTTAAACTTTATCCCTGTTATAAATGTCTGTGGAATAGCAGAGACAGGGAACGTCATTATAAGAAAATTTGGCCAACAAGAGAATCGTTCACTCCTAGTGAAAATAATGTATTGTTTCCACCATTGGTAGATCCAGGAAAAGTTCTTATTCCCCCGCTTCACATTAAGCTTGGACTTATGAAGCAATTCACGAGAGCATTAGATACAAACGGCCCATGTTTCAAATATTTGCATAAAAAATTTCCGAAATTTTCTGAAGCTAAAATTAAGGCAGACGTATTTGACGGGCCACAAATAAGAAAATTGTTTCAAGATTCATTATTTGTTACTAAAATGAATAAAGTTGAAAAAAGCTGCTTGGCTTAGTTTTAAAGAAGTCGCAACAAACTTTTTGGGAAAAATAATAAAAGTCCTAAGTACAAAGAAATAGTCGAGAAAATGGTAAAAAATTTTCAAACATTAGGTTGCTTAATGAATCTAAAATTACATTTCCTGGACTCCCACATCGCTGATTTCCCAGATAATCTTGGTGACTACAGTGAGGAGCAAGGGGAACGTTTTCACCAAGATCTGAAAATCATAGAAAATCGGTATCAAAGACGATGGGATGACCATATGCTAGCGGACTATTGCTGGTCGCTAAAAAGAGAAACAAGTCCTCAAAAGCGTTTGGGCAGAAAGCCTTTGAATAGGTCATTCGCGGAAAAAAGAACAAGATACAGCCAAAAAAAGGAAAGTTAGGCGCGGGTCTAACCTTCGCAATTCTAGGGCTTAAGGGTCTACTATTTGAGAGTATATGGTTTTAAAAGTCCTGGTTTTGAGTTTATTGGGTCTCATTTTTAAAGTTACAGGGTTATTGAGGTCTATTTTTTGAGGTTACAGGGTGTGGGAGTCTAAGGTTTCAGGGTTTAGGGTTTAAGAGTATCAGGTTTGAGGATTCCCCAACTGTATACCAAATTTGGTAGGAATCGGTTGGTTTTCAAAAATTTTGTCAGCCATCTTGGATCTGCCCTTTTGAATTTTGCAAATCCGACCTCAGATTCATGATCAGCAACCCAAAAAACCCCCGTGTACCAAATTTGGTAAGAATCGGTTGAATTTTAATTTGAATTCGTTTTTGCATTCGAGAAGCACTATATCTGTCTGATTTATTGAGGTTAGAAAGAAAACAGAACTGTATGGCTCAATCCAACCGATGAATATTAGCTTAACGTGTCCGAATACATATTAATACATCTTTGGATTCATGAAAAAGCTTGAATCAATTTTTTAGGAGTATATTTTTCTTAATTTTTACTAATTTTTACCTATTTTTTGAGGTTAGAAAAAAATTGAAATGTGATGGCGATATTCTGACGTCAGATTCGTGATCAGCGGACAAAAATACTACGGATCTGATATATCGCATCAAAAGTATACCCCACTTTTTGTGGGACTGTGTAATAATACCAATGATAGGTTTCCTTCAACACATGACATCCAACCGGTTGCGACGGTGGAGCTAAGAGTGAAAAAAGGTTACACTTCTTAAATTAAACAAATATTTCAATTTCAAACAGTTTCAAAATTTATAGGATGATTTTTTAGATAATACTCATTCAAAAAATAATGAAGAGGGGATATTATAACACGCAGGCTGAAAAGTTTTTGGTCTGACACATATACCGCCCTTTTCAAAAAATTCATATGATTTTTAGGAAGTATCAACTTTCAAACGATACGTGTCCAAAATTTTATGACATTTCAACGATTAGTTTACAAGTTACAGTGGTTTTAGTGGCGCTACTTTTGATGTTTTCAAAACGATGGAAAAAACCTAATTTCGTGTGTTGATTAAACCCTGTTTTTTTGATGGAAAAAAATACCGCTCAAGCAAAGGAATGGCTTGGTAAGTGTTACGGGGACTCTGCTCCTGGGAAATCACCCATCATTTACTGGTATGTTGAATTTAAACGCGGTCGTACAGATGATGCTGAACGCTCTGGACGCTCAAATGAGGTGGTTACAGCAGAAAACATAAAAAAATCCACAAAATTGTTTTGGATGACCGTAAAGTGAAATTGCGTGAGATAGCTGAGACCCTAAAGATATCAAAAGAATGTGTTGGTCATATTTTGCACGGGCATGAGAAAGCTCTGTTCGAAATGGGTACCGCGTTTGCTCACAGTGGACCAAAAACAACAACGAGTTGATGATTCTGGGCGCTGTTTGGACCTGTTTAAAAGCGCAATAAAAAGGATTTTTTCATGTAATATGTGACAATGGATGAAACATGGATCCACCACTACACACCGGAATCAAATCGGCAGTCAGCTGAGTGGACAGCAGCCAGTGAAAGCCCCTCCAAAAACAACAGTCAAGTGGTAAGGTTTTGGCCTCTGTATTGTGGGATGCGCATGGAATAATTTTCATCGACTATGCTGAGAAGGGAAAAATCAACAATAGCGAATATTATATCAAGTTATGGGTGCGTTTGAAGCCAGAAATCGGAAAGAAACGGCCTCAAATGGACAAGAAAAAAGTGCTCTTTCATCAAGACAACGCACCATGTCACAAGTCAATGATTACGATTGAAAAATTACATGAATTGAAGTTCCAATTGCTTCTTTAGCCACCGTATTCTCCAGATTTGGCCCCCCAGTGACTATTATCTATTCGCAGACCTCAAAAAATACTCGCGGGAAAGAAATTTGGCTCCAATGAAGAAGTTATCGCCGAAACTGTGGCCTATTTTGAAGGCAAAGACAAATTCTTCTACAAGAAAGGTACAGAAATGTTAGAAAAGCGTTGGACTGACTATATCGTTCTTGAAAGAGACTATATTGATGAATAAAGTCGAATTTTGAAAAAAAAAAATGTGTTTTAAGTAGCAAGATCAAAAACATTTCAGCCTACATGTTAAGAATCGGTCGGTATAAAAACTACCAGAATTGTAACGCTACCTCCCGTACTAAATGTACGGCTGAATGTTTTTTTAATCTCACGTGAAACCTAAACTACTGGATGAACGATTGTTAAAATGGTTCGTCATGGTTCCGATGCTACCCGATAATCCAATATAGACGACGTCACTTACCGGTTTGTTAAACATAAAAAAATGGACATTTTAAAGATTATATGTTGGGTACTTACAACGGTTTCAATTACTTGGACAAAATATACACTTTACAGGGAATCTAGAATTTTCCCTTCAGCGATTTAGGATCGCCAATAGAGTAGGGCGTGTGCAGAAGTGGCGATTCCCGTTAGTCTTCAAACACTGCTGGTTGTACTCGGTGAGAAACAGTTCAGACAGTTCATCCTAAAGAAAGGTAGTACGATAAAATTCAGAGTGGATAGCTGCTAGTCGGTAGAGGCAAATGTGACCGTGGGGGTGCGTGAGGACTTTTAGCTTTCGTATTCTATGGTATCATCTGCATAACTGCAGGCAAGCTGTCGCGTCGAGTGGACTGTGCGAGGTTTTAAATCAACAATATCAAAGTTGAAGTCGAAATTTATATGAATGTGTTAGCAAAAACTTAGTGATTTCGATTGTAGTGTTTGTTTCTACAGCATATTTATTTTTTTAAACACAAGTAACTAACAACAAATTTACAGTGAAGAAGAAAGGATTAAACTGACAAAAACTCTATAGAAGATAAAAAGTTTGGAATTTGTTTATTATATTCATCAGTTGACAGGACCGGCTTTGAATATTTTACAACGAATTATGGAATGTGCGAAATGTAAAATAAGCAATAAGGATGCTTACCTAAATTGTGATGGATGTGATCGTTTTATTCACTCCAATACTGATTGCTCTGGACTTAATGGGTCAGAATTAAAAGTTATGGGATTAAAAGGGAAGCGTACCCTGAAATTTTATTGTGGAGAATGCCTGACAGGCATCAGGATGATTCCAAAGCTGATAATGAGGATAGATGAGGTTCAACGTGAGGTCAAAGCACTGAAGTCCCAACTCGGAAATGTAAATGTTGGGGATGTAGTGCAAACGGATGAGACAACTATAGATGAACTCTACGAAAGGCAGCGGAGAATTAATAACATCATGATTTTTAATATGTCTGAGGGGAACGAGTCGGACATCAACAAAGCAACAGAAATTATTGAGACTCTAACTAATGAACAAATTGTTGTCAAAAAAAACTATTCGTATTGGAAAGAGGAATAAGAATGGGAATCGTGCACTGAAAATTACATTATCCAGCGCCGAAGATGTCAATAAAGTAATGAGAGCTAATAAGGAGTCTCTTAAGGCGAGGAAATTGTACATATGTAACGACTTAACTCCTTTACAAATTGTCAACTTGCAGAAAATGAAACAGGAAATTCAGGAAAGAAGATCTAATGGTGAAAATGTTGGTATTAAATATGTTAAAGGAAAGCCTGTTGTTTGTGAATTAAAAAACTAAATGTCATGAGTGTTTCAGCAGGTGATGAAATAAATCTAGTATGTTATTATCAGAATGTAAGGGGTCTAAATTCAAAAATTGTTGACTTTTATTCCTCGGTTTGTGACTTTTGAGTTTGGTTTGTTGGCTTTAAGTGAAACCTGGCTTCACGAAGATGTTCATAGCTCGGAATTGTTTCCGAGTGAATATACGGTTTACAGAAAGGATAGAAAATTTGATATAACAGGTAAAGAACGTGGTGGTGGTGTTTTACTGGCCGTCAAGAATTATATAAACTCAGAGTCTATGGATGTGACTTTATTTGATATACAATTTTCGGATATTGATTTGTTGATGGTAAAATGTAGTATTAATGATAAAATTTTTTTGTATGTAGTAGTATTATATATACCTGATAGATTAAGTATTGATGCATATGATCATTTTTTTTTTTCGAATTTACTGAACAGATTGATTATTTGAGTCGAGACAGTGTATTCATAATGGGTGATTTTAATGCTCCATATTTTGTTGACGGCAACGTTTCTGATCGCAAGACTTTGGTTATCAACAACTTTCTTGAAATTAATCAGTGCAAGCAATGGAACAGCATAACTAACTCGAATAATAGACTACTTGATTTGATTATCTCTGGATCAGAGTGTATTGTCAGGAGAGATGATACCCCAATGGTCCCGGAGGATACACATCATCCGGCGCTTATGTTCTCCATTCCAAAAATAAATATAAGACAAAAAAAATTCTCTACTAATTCCCCGGCTAAGATTTATAACTTTAGAAAAGCAAATTTTCCTGAATTATACAGAGCCCTATCAGCAGTTGACTGGACGTCTCTTGAGGGTTGTTGTGATGTTGATCTTGCGCTGGAGCAATTGTATGATAATGTTTTTCATTTGTTTGATGAACATGTTCCGGCATACAAAAATTTTGCTCATCAGTATCCTCCATGGTTTTCTGCTGATATTATTAAAAATATAAAAAGGAAAGCAAAGCATGCAAAAAAATTCAAGAGATATAGTAATCACAATGATTATCTAGAATTTAGACGGTTAAGATCAATTTCTAAGCAGCAAATTAAAGCGTCATATGTTAAATACATGGAGGATGCACAGGCTTCTCTGGCACTGGATCCCCAACGCTTCTGGAGTTATGTCCATTCCAAAAGTAAATCTAGGATTCCCAGTATGATGATGTATAGAAATGACATTCTGAAGTCTCCGTCGGGCATTGTCAACGCGTTTGCAGATTTTTTCAAGAGTGTCTTCGCACTGTCGGAACCAGCAGGGACTTGTCATTCGCTTAGTACGTCGTTGACAATTGTGAAATTCTCGCCCATTACTGGGGATGAAATATTGATGGCCATGAAAAAATTAAAAAATAAGATGACCTCTGGCCCTGATAATATTCCCTCGTTTCTCATTAGGGACTGTGCGACTGTCCTTGTAAGACCTTTAAAATATATTTTTAATTTATCAATTAAACAGGGTGTTTATCCGAAACGATGGAAAGAAGGTAGATTAAGTCCTATTTTTAAGAATGGAGACAGGGGAAATGTTGAAAATTACAGGGGTGTCGTTCTACTTTGTAACTTCTCAAAGGTCTTTGAGTCAGTCTTGTATGCACGTATCTATAGCCAAATTAAAAATCAAATTTCTCCTTATCAGCACGGATTTGTTAGTAAGAGATCTACGGTAACAAATCTAACTGTTATGACACAGTTCATTTCGGAAATATTAGATGATGGTGAGCAAGTTGATGTTATTTATACAGATTTCTCGAAGGCCTTTGATAGAATCGACCATCATGTTCTCATCAATAAGTTATCTTTCTTTGGTTTCACTGATGGTGCGAGGGCTCTTATAAGTTCTTACTTGTTTAATCGAACTCAGTTTGTAGCCTACAACGGATTCAAATCAGAAAGATTTGTAGCTACCTCCGGCGTTCCACAAGGTTCAAATTTGGGACCCTTGCTCTTCATTATGTTCATAAATGACCTTTGCGAGGATTTAAAATGTAACAGGCTAATTTATGCTGATGATTTAAAAATGTTTATGCCAATAGAAAAAACCTGAGGATTGTTCCTATCTACAAAGCCAGTTGAATTTCGTACATTCTTGGTGTTGTGACAACAAACTACATCTAAATGCTCAAAAATGCAAAGTTCTAACATATACTAGGAGGGTAGCGTCAATAGAGTTTCAATATAGAATTCAAGGCCATAATTTAAGTAGGTGTAGCACAGCTAAGGATTTGGGAGTTGTTTTTGATACAAAACTAACATTTGCTCAGCATATAGCATTGAAAGTTTCTGAAGCAATGAAGTCTTACGGGTTCATCATTAGGAATTGTAGGGGTTTCACTAATATTGCATCACTGAAGGTTTTGTATTTCTGCTTTGTTCGCTCGAAACTGGAATATGCAAGTATTGTCTGGAGTCCAATGTACGAGGTGCATAGAGTTTCAATTGAAAAAGTGCAGAGGAGATTTCTGAAATTTCTGTTGTTTAAGATTACTGGAATGTATCCTGAACGGGGAATCAGCAGCGATTATTTGTGTGAACAGACAAATATTCTTAGCCTGGGAATCAGGAGAGTTTGTGCCTCAATATTATTCCTATATAAAGTATTGCACAATATGATTGATTGCACAGATATACTGTCTCGTATTAACATCAATGTGCCACGGATACACTCACGATCAAGTATGTGTTTTTTAGATGTAACAGACCTAATACTAATTTGTTATTGAATTCACCTATTCATGTAATGTGTACTAATTTTAATCATGTTTGTGGTGTTTGTGATATATACTGTTGTACTAAGAAGCAATTACTACAGACTGTCATTGAATATGTAAATGTCTAAATATTTACCCTATTAATGGGAAACTGTTGGGTAATAAAGCTATTATTATTATTATTATAACTTCGATTCACTGTTCGAAGTACACTTGTTTCGCCGATGACATCTCACCAGGTACGCTTTCAATATTAGGGTGATCCTGTTTATATATTGCGTTTAGTACGGCGGTAAATACTTGTATTCTGTTCTCTTCTAGCTCGGCTGACGAGTCGCGATGCAACGAAATGCATTCCGAATTAGTTCTGCAGATGAATTAAAAGTTTTAGTTTTAACGTAAGAAAAGTAATTAGAAGTCATAAATTAGTAATTCTGCGTACTGACTGTTTCAACATTATTTTGGAGTTCTTTGACACTAAGAACACATATAACAACATATAACACGCTATATTGGGAACTAATTCGCTTCGTCAACCTCCCAAGCCCTTTATGTGTTTAATAATCATTTTGGACACTCGGAACATATTTTTTTGGAGGCAACGAACGTAGCACTGCGGGGAAATCGCCACAAGAGAGAACAGCACGTGCGTAGAAGTAGCAATTCACGTTGGTCTTTAATAGCTGCAGATTATACTTAATGATTGTAATTACGTTCCTCGACTCTGTAAGAATGTTTTAATATCTGTAATAATGTTTTTAAGTTCAACTTTGGATTTAGCAAAAACCGCCACGTGATCGGCAAATCTTAGATGTGGTAGTAGTTCCCCAGAGATATTAATCCCTTGAAACTTAATTACAAGATAAAATACATAACAAATCAAATTGATGAAGAGGATCAAATGTAAATAGAAGCCAGATAATATAGAGTGGAGCAGCATACGTATTTGGGATAGAGAGTCACCATCGGCAAACAAAACTGGAAGTCACCAGTCGTGTTGGGTGGGCTTAGGGATGTTATGGAAATGTGTATACCTCAAAAGCTAAAGGCAGAACTGAATAAACCAGTGTATATTACCATTTTCTACATACAGAGCTGAAACATGAGTATTTCCAGCCAATATAGAAAAACTAAAAATTACACAAAGGGTATTAGAAAGAAAAATCCTCTGTATCTCTTTAAAAGAAAAAAAAAAAAAAACCGGTCAAGTGCAAGTTGAACTTGCACAATTAGTGTTCCGTACGTTGATTGTTTTTAAAATAAAAATTTTTGTGAGGGTGGTATAAAATGATCAGTGACTTCACAAAACACACCCCAAATGAGTTTTCAACAAAGTTTGTTTTCAATCTTTACTGAAATCTGATGACCTTGAAATTTTTGTTTTTTTTTTATATACCATATAAATTATTAAAGGTAATGCACTCGTGATAATTTTCGTTCAATCTACACCCCGTGGAGAATATTCCAGAATTTTTTTCGAAATTTTTTGATAAGTACTTTTCGAGATAAGGCCCGGGACAGCGATTTTTTGCGAATTTTTAAAAATAATACAAAGAAAAGTGCGCGCAAGTATAATATTATATATATATTTTTTACTCGTGTTTTCACAAGCTTTCATTTGACACCACACTCGATGACCTAGTAAACAAATTTTTTTTTCACTTCCGACTTCACCCCCCAAAACTAACCCCTTAAGTCAAAATTTAATTCTCAAAACTACATGGCTCGGATGAGGCCATCAATTCCTATATTATTACCAAATTTCACCTTTCTATGTCAAATAGTTTCGGAGAAAATCGGGTGTGACAGACAGACAGACAGACAGACACCGAAGTGATCTTATAAGTGTTCCGTACGGAACACTAAAAATGTATGGATACGACTACAAGCCCAAGTGTGCGACGTCAGTAGAAGAATAGCCTCACTGAAATGGTCTCGGCCTTGGGGGAGAAAAACGAAACGTTGGTAGACACGAGATTCGTTGGAATGATGATCTTAAGAGAATGGCTGGTTTAAACGTGGCGCAGAATAGACAAATCGAGAGATCGAAGAGAGGCCTCTATCCTAAGGGTAGAGAAAAACTGAAAAAGGAAAGGATATTCAAAAAAGTCGTATTCTTGAAAAAATGTATATTTCGAGAAAATGTTTTGCCATCAAAAAAATACGCGTACGATTTCTTACATAATTGGTATTCTTTAATTAAATCACTTACTTTTCAGCATCTTTGGAACAAGAAGAAACTCACTTCCGGTGTACTTTTTGAATTATTTTTACAATTGTCAACGGCACAACAATAACCTCCTTCCCCATGATTATATAAATTTTTTGTCAACCCTTTCGATTCTCCTCACTTACAAACGTTTTTTTTAATTCTCTTTTTATACAAACTCTCTCTTCTTTTTGCCTTTAAATTAACATAAACTGCAGTCACATCAAGAAACGATCGACGATACATTTCAAAAGACACATTCCGAGATCAGATGTAAACACTGAGCGGCCATTTTGAAAGAGGGACCCGTCGACGCACGCGCCGTCAAAATCTCATCACCAACTTGGCGCTCACTTTCGCTACGGTATTGGGTTTACTGTGGTTTAGCCAACGAGATAACACAAATTACCAAAATTTGTTAAAAAGATTTTAAAATAAAGTTATTTCGATTATACATTAAATTTTGCTAGCTAATTACGTGGTAAACTTACATATAAAAATATATAATATGTATGTATAATATGTAAGTGAGATTGACTTGATAGTATTTTAGTTCAGGTTACATAATAACAAAATTTAACATATAATTAATATGTTTTTCAATTACGAGAGATTTACTTTTCTCAAAATGCCCATTTGAAAAAATAACACGCTTAAATAATATTAACTGGCACTGGCAAAAAATAGTCACAAAATAATATGGCAACGGTAGTGGTGTGTCGTTTAGGGGAACCAAGAGGGGCGGCTGTTAGCAATGTCTTGTGAAACTGAATGTAGAAGCTCGTAAGTCCAATTTTTTTGTGTTTGTGATAAATTGATTGATGACATTTTTTTGTTTGTTGTACTTTTCTAATCCGTCCTCCCGACTATATAAGTTTCTTTTACTATCGACAGACATATGCAGGAATTTCGGTCAGTCATTTTTTTTATTCGGGAGTTACAAAAAATTGCTGTAAAAGTTTTAACTCTGTAACGGAGATTTTAAAAATTTTAGAGAACTTGATATTCCGATAATATTCCTTCCAGGAGCAGATACGAAATACGAGAGAAAACAGCGGTCTAAACTGTAACCCTGTCTAGCCTTCAGCGCGTCAGGACGATATGCACAAAGTTAATTTATTCCACGTCCATGTCACGTCGCAAAGATGACCGAATGACCAGTGTTTTCTAGTACAAATCGCTTTGAATACCGTTGTGGTGTTACCACTTTTACTATATACAGTTAAGTATAACTTGTTAAAATATGAGTTCAAGAAATATTCATTTGTCAATGAAACATACGATCTTATTTATTTTCCAATCTATTAACTAAAACTATGAAAAATGGTGAACCAAGTCCTTTAAATCTGGGAAATTCGACATTACGAGGCTGGTTTGAAAAGTCCGTGCAAAGTCCGAGAGATGGCACCACCGGCGCGTATCGAGGTCATGTTTAGTTAGTAGCACCTCTTGAATGAACGCACACCAAGTTTCAGCCATATTGGTCCATTTCTTTGTGTTTGGCATTCGTGTGAATCAAGGAAGTCGAGTGATTTTCAAGAAATGGACGAAAAAGAATTTCGTGTGGTGATTAAACATTACTTTAAGAAAGGCAAAACGCCTCAGGAGACTAAAGAGAAGCTTGATAAACGTTATGGTGACTCTGCACCTTCGATTAGAACAGATTGTAAGTGGTTTCAAATTTTCGGACTGGCCATATGGGCACAAGTGACGCTGAACGTTCTGGATGGCCTGTGGAAGTTACGACTCCAGAAATCATTGATCAAATCCATGATATGGTGATGGATGACAGAAGAGTTAAGGTGCGTGAGATTGCTAGTACTGTGGGCATCTCGACTGAACGGGTACATAATATTTTGCATAAACATTTGGACATGAGAAAGCTATCCGCAAGATGGATGCCGCGATTGCTCACGCTTGACCAAAAACGGAATCGTGTGAAGTGTTGCAAGGATGGTTTGCAGCTGTTCCGGAGGACTTTAAGCGTCGTTTCGTCACTGTGGATGAAACATGGATACATTACTATACTCCTGAGATCAAACAACAATCTAAACAATGGGTTACCAAGGGGGAATCTGCACCAAAAAAGGCGAAGACCGTTCCTTCGGCCGGAAAGGTTATGGCGACTGTCTTTTGGGATTCGCAAGGGATAATCCTCATCGACTATCTGGAAAAGGGTAAAACTATTACAGGTGAATATTATTCATCGTTATTGGACCGTTTGAAAACCGAGCTGCAAGAAAAACGCCCGCGATTGGCCCACAAGAAAGTCCTTTTCCATCACGACAACGCACCAGCACACACCTCAGCAGTTGTGGTCGCAAAATTAATGGAAATAGGATTCCAACTCGTTTCACATCCCCCCTATTCTCCAGACTTGGCTCCCTCGGACTACTATTTGTTCCCCAATTTGAAGAAATGGCTGGCGGGACAAAGATTTTATTCAAACGAGGAGGTGCAGACACTAATGGATATTTTGCAGACTTGGACAAATCCTATTATTCGGAAGGGATTAACAAACTAGAACATCGTTGGACGAAGTGTATAAGCCTAAAAGGAGACTATGTCGAAAAATAAAAAAGGTTTACCCCAAACACATAAGTAGTTTTTATTTTTGCACGGACTTTTCAAACCAGCCTCGTATAAAGTTAATCGATTCGTTACTAGTCGATACAATCAACCAATTTTGATGCACGCTATATAATTGATCGTATTTTACTGTAAATACGAGGAGATTTATTCTTAGATTTTTAAGAAATAATTTTTAGACACTTAAATAATTCTTTTTAAATAATAAAAGCACTATTTTTTACTTTAAGTGTAAATCAAGAGAAAATATACGCGTACGCCAATCAGATTTAGTTGATTTCATCGCGTGATGCGCATGTTTTCAGGTAATTATTATTTGCATGGTATATAATGTAAACAAGCAAATTGAATCAATCCGTGTTTAAGGGTCTTTACCGGAAAAATTGAAGATCGAATTTTAATAATTATTTTTCGTGCATTAATTCCGACATGAGAGTAAATTTTTAAAATTGACTCCTGTCACAATCTGCTCGCCTCTCCGTCCCTTACAATCACGACAAACCACTGAGCTACAGGGAGTGTATTTTATTGTCAAAATATGTTTTCAGTAACACTTTTACGTAAAGATTTCACAATATTTCTTTAATATTATCGACGTATTTCTTTTAACCTTATCGGAGTATGTTGGTCCTTTACTATTAAACACAAAAATAATTTTAATAAAACCATCTATCTTTTTTACCCCACATTTTGGTTTTGAAAGGAATTTTCAAGTACATATGTCTACTATCTTGGAACGATTAGAGAGTGGCTTTTCCACGTTTCGCCTAAGATTGCGCGAGAGATCCTCAGGAATCTTTACAAACACAATGTCATTCATTCAGTGCTATAATTTTGAAAGCTAAAGCTACCTCAGGATGCCTAGTGCAACCCTATCGTTAAATCGCCAAAATACATCCAGGGGTTATTACAGTAATCTTACAAAAAAGTTCGTATTTCTATATACCTTTGAAAATTTGGTGTAACTAGAGACGAGCGACAATGGTGTTTACCCATTTTTGTCGATAATTCGATATTCGTCGATATAATAATATCGATTTGTCGATAATTATTCATATTCTTTGGTGTGCTAACAACGGCGCAATTATCTTAGTAAGTTGTCCAATCGCCTCCTGCATCAATAATCACCTGGCATTTTCGAGGCATGCTGTCGATGAGATTTTCTGCATACTCGCGAAGCAATGATCTCCAAATTTATCGAATCTCGCAAGACAACCGAGTCAAAGTCCTCAGAGCCTTTCCTCTGAGCTTTCTCTTTATAAGGGACCAAACCTTTTCAAACCGGGTTGACATCCGGCGATTGTCAGGATCACTTTAGTATCTTATCGTGGGCCCAAGCGAGCCGCTTCACGACGTGATTTTCGCCCAGTAAAAGTTTCTTCAGCGTGCTTCGGAATTTGACATCATGGGCACGAAGATGTTGTCAAATGGTCTCATGGGACACATTCAAACCCGATTTTCTAAATTTTACCCTTGACGCAGCGTCAATTTCAGGTCCCGTGAAAACAAAGAGACGATTCGTTTTTCAACTTTCGAAGTGATTTTGCGTACCCAGCCACGCTTTGCCAAGTCGTCGATATTTTTCGTCTCGTTAAAATCTACTTCTTCACAAACACTTCGGATGGGAACAAAGAAAGACTGCCTCGAACCGACGCGCAAACAAATGACTCATATTGGATTATACGTGATTTCGACGAAAGTTCGGAATGGACTATACTTTTACTAAAATGCGTCGTAGACAAAGGTTCCTTCTACCGATTTTTTGCTGAATCGCATCTACCAAAAATGAATTATCGCGGACACGTTCTTACTTGAGAAAAGAAGTACTGACTGGCCAAGAACGTACTGGTGGGCAGTTGACTTTAAAGGGGTTCTTCATATAGATCTCTATTTGTTTAAAGGGTTGCTCGCAAACCTGTGATCGCCTATAAATAAAGTAATTTAAAAATAAAAAAAAATTACATAGTTAATGTTTTATTTATTTAACTAGTAAAGATATTACACCATTATCACAGTAAATTGAGGATGATGGCAGCTAAAGCAAATTTTCTTTCATTGTCATTGGTAAAAATTAAAATTTTCAACCACTGAAAATCATATTTGTTTATTTATTTAAGCTCTCATTTTCTCCAACTTACTATGAGACAAGTATAGGTCGTTCAAAAATATACAGTAAATTTCATAACAAAAAAATGTCTACAAATACGCACTATTTCAAATCAATTTGGTGTCCCACACAAACTTTAGCTTCTTTGGAAAAATACTTCTTTCTAACTTTCGTGAAAAGGCAGATTTTGATCATTTTTCATTAAGTTGTCATAGCGTAAATAGTCTCAGAAAAAATATTCGAACAAAAATTTATCGATTAAATTCGGTTATAAGAGTTTTTTACAGTAGTTTCATATAACTCTGCGTTATCCGTAAAAAACTATCCAATTTTTTTTTTTTAAATCACGCGGACTTTAAAATTAAAAATGTTGGTCAGTACGTATCATATGAGTCGTTTTACTTAAAAATACACAGTCCATTTTCTATAACTTGTCATCGTACAGACAATATTCCTTTTTCTATTTTACGAGGGCCGTTTGAAAAGTAAGACACGCACATGGCAATCCTACGATCGAAATCGGTATTAGACCATTTAGTTTCATTTCTTAGATCACATGCAAAGTTACCATTCAGAGCTCAATTGTTCGGTCGAAAGAACTGAGATTCAAGCTGTTGTGATAAAATTTTACTTTTTGAAACAGAAAACGGTGGAAATAAAAGTGAAGCTTAACAATGTTCGCGGTGACTCTCCTCGGTAAATTACTGGGTGTTCAAGTTTAAACGTGGGCGAACAAGCACAAATGAGAAGCATCGCCTTGGACGCCCCAGCGATGTCACTCACAATTTCGGATATTGTGACGAAAATCTGTGGATTTGTGTGTGTGATTTTGAATGGCCGCCGTTTGAAGGTTCGGGAGATTGCTCACATTGTCCAAGTGAACGCGTGCATAACATTTTGTATAAACATTTGGGTATGCAAAACCTGTGTGCACGATGGGTGCGCGCGTCACAATAAAAGCACCTGCTCACACGTCACTTGTTGCCATGGCCAAAATTCATGAACTTCGCGTCGAGTTGCTTAGCCATCGATCCTATTCGCCCGATTTGGCCTCTTCGGATTTCTTTTTATTTCCGAAACTAAAAGAAATTCTTGGAGAACAACGATTTCACGGAAATGACGTGATGTGCGATGTGAATGACTGCACATCAAGAGAAAGCATTTTATAAAAACGATTTAATGGCATGGGTGCATCACTGGACGAAATGTATCCAGCTGGAAGGAGATCATGTTGAAAAATAAAGGTGAATTTTTCAATTTCGTTTGTATTTTCTTCCCTCGTTTACCTTACTTTTCAAAGGAGCCTCGTAAATACCGGGGCATCTAAATATCAATACAAAGCGTCTGAAACACATAAAATTATGTTTGCTGCGTAGCAATCAAAGTAATAAAAGTAATAATGATATGAGTGAATAGCAGTCAAATATTTTCTAAACGACTCTTTCAGATGAGCCCTTTTTTAAAAAACTTTCATATTAAATTAAAAACGATATGTAGTACTTCTGTTACACCCTGTACAGGATATTTTAAATATTATTACTAAATAAACTGTACAGAACATTACAGATCGCTTTTAATTAAAAAGAGAAAAAAAAATCGTATAAAAGAAAACATTTGGAAATACGATTCACTATTATTCACTCATATCGTCGCTATATTTTTTTTTTAATGGCTTTCCATATTTATTAATATTTACATTTTCCTGTACTTAAACTAAATCATTTTCCAGATAAAAATATTTAAAAGCGACACTGTACTTTATCAACCTACGGGAAATAAACGATGTATTTTTAAGCAATTCGCCTCAATATTTATTATAGAGTTCCCAAAACCTAAGCCAATAACGTCCTGTGAGACTCGACAATTTATTTTTAAAAGACGCAGCCCATCTTTTGTTCGCGACATTTCCCGATTTAAATCACTTTTTAATAAATTAAAACAACTTAGTTTTCTCCGCTCATGTAATTAAAACAAATTAATCAACATGGACATGTTTTGAAGATTTCAAGTCTTTATCTACACCGTTTGTGTATTCAAAGAACATTCCGCCTAGCCCCGAACAAACATAATATGACAAACCTGCTTTATAAAAGAAAATATAATTGACAAAAGATATCTTCGCTGTTGTCACTCTAAACGGAAAACACAAGAATTATAAATAATATGTAATTAATACATAACATACAAAATATTCTACGTAAACATACGAAATTTTAAAGCGCACAAGTCACGTCACTTATGACCGCGACCGACAGAGGTCGAGAGGTAAAAAACACAACTGTACTGTCGCGACGCTGCTCGCGCATCCAACCCAGTCCGCGCCTATACGGCACGGGCAAGTTTAAGCGACCACCTTAATTGATATTCCTTCTTGGTTTATCGAATTTAAAGAGAAATATGTCGATGTTGAATATGTCCATTGGAAGCCAAAACTGTACGGATACAAACGAGACCTAAAGCCAAATATTTGGGTGTCATAATAGGCGTCAGGCATTTTTTTGTGCACCACATAAGTCACATAATCCAAAAAGCATATAGTCATATAATACATCACTATACTCTTGAAGCCTACATTGTTCTGCTTCTCAAAGATCACCCAGCGAGAAGCGAATAAATTACACTAAAATGTGCTTGCTCTATCTAGAGCCCGCCAAGATTCATGTTGATTGTTGTTATGTAATCTGGCGGTTCGTAGGGGTCCTCATAGACCAGTAAGATTGTAATAATATTGTATACAGTTCAGCAATGCATCCGTTATAATTATTACAAATTAAATGAAGAGCTTACAAAAAAACGACCCTGTTAACGAGATCCGACCCTAAGCATGGGATAGTTCCTTGAAGAAATAAAGAAATATTTATTTGAAACACCGTACGTTTAGGTAAAATTCTATTAACCAAGCTGGTTAACCAGATGATAAGAATGACTAGCATTACGTGGTCTCGTGTGACAATTTTTGGTAATTATTTACTTGATCATCCCACCCCTGCAGTGGTTGAGAGTCTTTAGGTGTTGTAGAGAGGATTCACGCGACTATATTTCCGTTGACATTAGCTGTCGGTCATCTCTCATAAAAAAGTTATTAAGGGTTGAAATTTTATAAAAATAGCTGTTTTGAAATGCAACAAAATCAAATATTTTTGATTTAAATGTTTTTTTTATGACAAATTACATATCTGTACTGGAAGCTCTGCTTCCGAACCCCTCTTTAGCGGCGGTTTCGCCCTTCAACTCCTTAAAAAAAATCAACCCTAAATGAGGTAAAGTAAAAATCTCACCAGGAATTCTGTCCCTAGATGTGGACTGCCTCCGATCCCCTTTCGTCCTCAACCCACCCCCCCCCCTCTCGTTTTATTCAAAATTTAAAATAGTCGACTTATATTTTCGAAAATATTTGACTCCAAAAAAAATGATAATTTTCCCATTATCGCAGAATAATAGATGATACACGAATGTAAACACACGGGTCTTTGTTTACATTTCCCCTTATCTTTCTTCTAGCAATTTTAGGCTTGAAACGTGCAGTTTTTTCTGTGTCAATTCTATGAATAGATGGTTTATAGCTACAAATTATTGTGTAGCGATAATAAATATGATGAATTCGATTTAGTTTATCGAGCGGCAAACATGTATTTGGGTCAGTTTATTACACTCGTGCCAAAACGGGAAGAATTGATAGATTTCTTGTTGCAATGGCGGTTAATTTGCGAGCATGTTGTATGTCGAGAGTGAGGTACGTGGATCAGTGAAAATCGCGAGATATTAAGTTTATAATGTCTGGAATTTACCGTCAAAGTAGTTGCCAAACGAAAATGTCAGCGAGTTAGATGCACGTATCGCCTTTCTACATTATCGGGAACCTGGTTTCAAGGAACACGAGAATTCTAGAAAAACCGTGTAAATTTATCGGTTTCTTCGGTTTTTTAGAAATATTCTATAAAAATGACATGGGAGGCAAGGAAGGGGAGGGCGGTTGGTTAAGGCCGGAAGGAGGGTGATTGAGGGTGGAAGCAGTCGCGATCTAGCCATGATATGTGATACGCACTTCACAGCATTCTTTTCAAAGATTTATTTTTTATGGGGTTAAGGGCTGCTGTCGCTGCTAAGGATAGCTACCAGTATAGATTCGTAATTTTTCATCAAAAACTTCAATTGGAATAAAAAATACTTGATTTTCCAGCGTTTTAAGGCATTTCATTTAATAAAATTTCAACCCTTAATAACTTTTTTTATGAGGGGTGGCCGACGGCTAACCTTTCCTGTTTTATGTCAAGGACACTTCCCTCTACACCCCTAAAAAACCCCACCCTGCCGGGTTGTGGTGATCAAGTAAATAATTATCCAATTTTTATCTATTTGTAAATGATCCCAGTCATTAGTGTGACTTTATTAACCAGATTAGTTGTGATGATGATAAACACCTTTTTTTATATATTGCAACTGCCTATTAGATCCTTAAAATTTAACATTGATTCATATTAAAATTCCATTTTTTCAGTATTAGTGTCATTATACTAACGCTGAATAGTAATGGCGGCTTCGAAAGACGAACTGGAATTCGTAATGAACAAGCTGAAACATGCAAGCAAGAGATATGGCCTGAAGCTGAACCGGGATAAGATAAAAGTGTTGATAGTAGACAAACCAGAGAAAAACCAAACCGAAATTACAAACACCTTAAACTACGAAACAGTAAATCAATTCAACTACCTAGGCTCAGTTATAACAAACAATAGGAAGAGTGGTAACACGTAAATTAAACAAAATCTAAAAACACACTGATCTTCTCGTACGCAACAGAAACCTGGACTGTCAAAAAAAAACAATGCAAATCGAATAAATGCTTTTGAAATGTGAAATGTGTGTGGAAGAATTAAAAATCAAGACGAAGCTAACGACAACAATAAACAAAAATATACTACGTTACTTCGGTCACATATCAAGAAGTGGAGGCACCATCGAAAGATTAATTGTAGAGGGTAACGTACAGGGGGGACGCGGCCCATCAAGCACAGGATAGAACGGCATGGAATAAGATCATTAAATGAATAACATGATGTCACCACGTCCTTACGAAGAACCAAGAACAGAGGAGGACTAACACTAATGTAGTAGTTATTACAAAAATAAATCGAACAGGCGATTTATGTGCTTTTTGTGGACGATTTGGTTGTCGAAATTACGTTTTATTAACGATTTTTACTTAATATATTTCCTCTTAAGTGCAAGACTTGCGCCTTCTTTAAAATTTTGCTTCAGTTTGTCTGTTTACATACTATATTCTGTGTATTAAGTGTGAATTATATATTGTTGGGATTTCTTGCGTTCTTAGTTTAGAGTAATAATATTAAAGTTGTGTTAATTATATTTTTGTTTTATACGTACGTAGACACAAAGAGATGAAATTATTTTGTATTTTTTATGACAATTTTGTGGGCGATTTAATTTTTTTGTAGCAATTTTGGCTTTACATCTTTAAAGTTAAAAACGGTAATAAAAGTACTGAAATATATTTTATTTTTAAGGTAACATTACACTTTCTCGGGTTGGAAAAATCGACTTTTTAGAAAGTATCCATTGGAAAGTATTATATTTTAATAATATTCTCTGAAAATTTCAGAACAAAATTTCAAATACTTTTGAACTTATAGACGGACCTTTTCGGCCGTTTACAAAGGTTTTGCTCTACCTGCATCGAACATCTGCTGCAACTTTTATGATTCTAAGAAAGACAGAAGCATGTAAAAGGAGAACTTACTATAATGAGTATATATTTTCAGTTTGAGGCAAAACTGTACCTCCAAAGTAACTGGCCTGCTCAGTTCGAAAATATCGCTCGCAGGGCTAATATCACTCAGTAAACGTTTCGGCTAATAGTGTGCAAAATGGATAAAAAAATACCGGAAATTCGAAGCGAGTGTACAGACCACGTAAAAGACAGTTTTATGGTAATCGATTTTCAGATGAAAATAATTCTATTTTTGCCAGTACATCTGCAGAAAAAATTGTAAAAACTCCTGATTTGAGTCTAAGCACCGATCCTACTTTTAGTTATTGTATAGTACAACACTTGAAAATGAAGCGTATAAGGAATTGGAAGGAATTTTGTATGCAGCAGGCATAGCGGATTGAACGTAAGTAGATTTTATATGTGAAAATTCGTTTGTCAAAACTTTAAAGGCGTTTTTCTCAAGACAACGTTTTTTGTTGTTCGCGCACGATTGCTTAAAAACCATTTAACCGATCGGTCTGAAATTTTAATATATTCTTCTACACAATAATAGCCCCAGTATAAACTAGAATAAAAAAGACTGGTTAATTTTTTTCTCAATTTTTAATGTTTTTTTTTACGAAAAAAAAAAAATGCTTTTTTTGAGACTATCAACTTTGGAGGTCCACTATTTTATTATTTTTGCTCAAACAAAATAATCGTAATCTATACTGGGGTCATAGTCATACTTTTTCTAAGGATATATATTTTTTTAGGCGTTCCAGTGAGCCGCAATCATGCACGCCAGCAGATCAAAATTTTCAAAATGGCTTCCATAAGGCTGCAAATAAATCCCTATAAAAAATCATTTAAAAAAATTATGTAAACATTTTTTTCTTTTATTTGAAAAGTTAAAATATATGTCAAAAAAATTACTGATTCAAAAAATGTTTTTTTTTATGAATTTATCAGTCCCATAAAAATTATTAAAATTTTCATCCGAGAAAGTGTAATGTTCCCTTAAGTAAAAGGGAGGGAGTACCTTACCTCTGTTTTACTGACTTAATTAAAATTCATTAAACCTTTAAAATCAATTGTTGAGTAACTCAATTTTCTACTTGCTTGGATTTTGGAAACTATTTACGAGGCTCATTCGAAAAGTAAGGGCCGCTTGCTTATATTTAAATAATGGCAAGTCTGAACAAAGTTGTACACATGCAGCGCTATCTAATGATTGCTTCCAAAGCCACTGAAATTATTGTTTTGATTCAGTAGTCGTTTGCCTGTCGATGAATGCAGACCATAATGTCCGCGAAAATCATCGCTCCAGCCAGTTGCAAAGTGCGTGTTGTGATTTGATTTTTGTTCGCAAAAGGATCATCAGCTGCTCAAATTTATCGGGAGTTGTGCCTAGGTTATGGACCTACAGTAATGAGTGAAGGAAAGGTTAGCCAATGGTGTCGAGACTTCAAAAATGGCCGCACAAATGTGCATGATGAAGAGCGGAGTGGCAGGCCCAGTATCCAGACCGATGAAATCGTTCAACAAGTGGACTAAAGCTGCGATCTCATCGACGATGACTCTTGAAACGGTGGCTTGGTAGACAACGGTTTAAAGACGACGATGAGCTCAAGACCGCCGTTGTCAACTGGTTCAATTCCCAGGCCAAAAAGTGAAGTAGGTTTGTAGAAAACTAAAACCGTCAATAACAAATGTATTTTTTTATGACGAAACGACCCTTACTTTTCGAACACACCTCGTATGATATTCACAAAATAAACATTAAAATTATTACTGATCAATGGATGGGGTTTTAAAGGTAATATGCAGGACTTTCCCAATCCCTCTACAAATTTTGACTAGTTAAAAATTTAGCTTTTCGGTGCCCTAATCGTTCTATTTAACAGTCATACCTGCATAGTGATCGCTTTGACTACATATTTACGCCATGACATAATAATATCGTTTAAAAAATGTTCTTTTTCTACTAGATTCTATAAGAAATTCACTCCTATACCGAACTGAACACCGGGATGGGTTTGATCACCTTTATCGTACATATACGGGAAACAATAGTTCACTTCTAGTCGTGCCATATTACCAAGTCTCAGCGCCACGCCCAGGCCGTAGGATATCCTCATGTTGGTTTTTAGAATTTCTAAGAGGTCGCCCGACGATGTTTTTTCTAAAACAAAGACATATGATCGACAATGAAACTTTATTCTGTGTGAATCCCTTTCCTTGCTCATGATTCTCTGCCTACCTAATGGTCGCGTGCCCAAGATTGTAAAACCGTGCAAAAATTTAACAAGTTAGAATTGTACCAAAATATAAAACACGAAAAGTTTGGCTTTTCCTCGGGGCATATCACACGCGTATTGGATAGTGCGAATATAGAGCAAGATATGTTCACACTTTTCTTGAACATGAAGTACGCAGTCTTCCAAGTTTGTCGACGGGGCCTAATTTATAAACTGCTTTGTGTCTACCACTGCCTTACTTACTCGTCCTTGTCCCTTTCTACATCCTCACATGGGGTGAAAAGTCCCGAGCCTTTTGAAGAAAAAACAATATTCAATGTTATTCTTTAACATAGTTTCCCTCAAGAACGATACACTTAACACGTAGGTTGAAAAGTTTTTGGTCTGACACATAGATGTCGCCCTTTTCAAAAAACAAATATGATTTTTAGGAAGTATCAACCTTCAAACGATACGTGTCAAAATTTCATAACATTTCGACGATTGATATACAAGTTACAGTGGTTTTAGGGAAGCTACTTTTGATATTTTTTTAAAACAATGGAAAAAGTCGAATTTCGTGTGTTGATTAAACACTGTTTTTTGATGAGAAAAACTACCGTTCAAGCAAAGCAATGGCTTGATAAGTATTACGGGGACTCTGTCCTTGAAAAATCACTCATCATTTACTGGTATGCTGAATTTTAACGCGGTCGCACAGATACAAATGATGCTGAACGCTCTGGACGCCCAAATGAGGTGGTCACATCGGAAAACATAAAAAAAATCCACAAAATTGTTTTGGATGACCGTAAAGTAAAATTGCGTGAGGTAGCTCACACCCTAACGATATCAAAAGAACGCACTGGTCACATTTTGCATGAACATTTGGGCACACAAAGAAACAGCCCCAAATGAAAAAGAAAAAAGTGCTCTTTCATCAAGACAATGCCTCGTGTCACAAGTCAATGGTTACGATGGCAAAATTGCATGAATTAAATTCGACTTGCTTCCTCATACACCGTATTCTCCAGACTTGGCCCCCAGCGACTATTATCTACTCGCAGACCTCAAAAAAAGCTCGCGGGAAAGAGAGTTATCACCGAAACTGAGGCCTATTTTCAAGGCAAAGACAAATTCTTCTACAAGAAAGGTATAGAAATGTTAGAAAAGCGTTGGACTGATTGTATCGCACTTGAAAGATATTATATTGACTTTTTTAAGAAATACCGGGTACCCTAAATACTGGAAAGTACCGATACTTGACATCACTAATATAAAAGCATCCAAAAACAGCACTAATGATTATAAGGGAAAAGTTCACCAACAACTGAAGTGTAAGGATACAAACGGCGCCTGAAGTCAAATATTTGGCTGTCATAATAGACGCAAGACTTTCTCTTGTGCACTACATGAATAATAAAGTAAAAGAAGCATTGAAGGCCATATAGGCGAAGGTAATTTTATATTATTGTATAACTCATGACTATATTTTTGAGATCTACACTGTTATGCTTCTTAAAGGCCACCCAGTGAGAATTGAATAAATTATACTAAATCGTGTTTGCTCTTCCTAGAGCCAATATCGGCCCGCAACCATCCCTGAAGGTTCTTGTTATTTGATCTGTAGGCTCCTCATAGACTATCTATCTATCTAATAAGCCTTCTTCCATCCAGTGTAGGATATAGGCCTCCCCTTCTTTTTCCATCCCTCTCAAATCTTGCGTCTTTCTGATCCATCCTAAACCAGTCGTTCTTTTCAGGTCATCTTTCCATCTTGTTTGGGCCTTCCTCTGGATCTTTGCCCCTCCATTCTTGTATTCTTTTATTCCATCTCTCTCTCATCTCCATTTCAAACCTGCTACCTGTTCTCTTACGTCTATCACTTTGGTCTTTTGTCTTATACTTTCGTTTCTAATTCTGTCTTGTAATCTTGTATTCCGCATCTGGCGTTTCAATGCTCTCCGTGTTTTACTCAGTTGGTCCATGATCTTCGTAGTCAGTGTCCATGTCTGGGCCGCATAGGTGAGAACCGTTAGTTAGTATTTTTCTTTATTTGCCAAATGCTGCCCATGCCTGTCTGATTCTTCTCTGTACTTTTGCCGTTTGATTTGCTTTTCCACACTTTATTATTTGCCCTAGGTAGATGTGTTCCTCCAGTATTTAAGTGTGCTGCCCTCTATTCTCAAGCCTCGCGGACTGTCTTGGTTTGTCATAGCCTTTGCCTTATCTCTATTCAGCAGTAGTCCTACCCCTCTCCGATTTGTTTTGTAGTTCAGTAATCATTTTCTGTATGTCATCAAAATTACCTGATATTAGCACTACATCATCACCATAATGCAGATGATTTAACTTTTCTCCATTTAGTCCATCCTCGTAGACTAGTAGAATAATAATATTGTACATAGTTCAGTAAGGCGTGCATTATAATTATTAGAAATTAATGAAAGACCTCGCGAAAAAAAAAAACGACCCTATTGTCTAAACTCGCACAAGGCGAGAACCATGAGCATGGGATAGGATTCGCATAAAATGTGCAAATTATTTAAACAGATAAAAAAATATTTTCATAAATATATTTACTGGAAAAACCGTATATTTAGGTTAACCAGATGACGAGAATGACCAGCATTAGGCTGTTTCACATTACAATTTTTACCTGTCATACATGATCGGTCATTAATGTGACTTAACCGAATTAATTGTAATGTTGATAATAATTACCACTTTTTTTTTAATAGAAGTCCAAGAACAAATTTTTTAGAAAAACGGTTAACTAATCCGTTAGGATCCTTTAAGGTATTTCTTACGAGTAACTGTTAAAAGTAGTTTTGCTTGAAATTTTGAGAAATAATAGATTTATTTAGCATCATGCATTCACTGCTTCAATATAAAGATGGTTTACCACGCCGTATTGCCATAATTAATTCTAAAAGTTTCAGATGTTTAACACGTAAACGATAGGAATCCATACTTTTTCTTCGATTAAAAGCATGCGTTTTTTACAATTTTGTTGTGCATTAAAAAGTAAAAAGTCACAAAAATTACTGGTTTCGTTTGTTAAAATATGAATATCTCCTAGTTGTTGCAAAAATATTAGATAAATATTACGTTTTCATGTATTTTATGAAGTGAATTTTCGCTGTGGCAACCTAGCTTGAAGAAGACTTTACGCGCGGACACCGGCGTTCTTTCAAATTTTGAATCACATATATGCCTTGCACTTTTAAAAGATATTAGAATAAACGCGTGCCTCGCGCGCATATTTATTCAGTTAGAAATACTTAATAATTGATATATTTTTAATAAATAATCCAAAGTATCGTTTTAATTAATTACATATTACGATATACAATAAACATAATGTTTATTGTACATCGTGTAAAACTATCAAGGTTATTATAAATAACACGTGATTGCGTGCGAAAAGCTACGTTGCCACGTTCATTATACCCTGAAAACCGAATTATTTCGCGTCTTTTTCTAACATAATGCTCCCGCTGTCTTCTCGTAAGAAATACCTTAAATTTGATATTGCTTCATGTTAAAATTCGATTTTGTAATTTAGTATCATTATCATCACCCTCTTGTAATATAACAGTTATAACAAAAATAAAATGTTTCGGGCAGTAGGGTAGGGTGTCATGAAAATCTTTTAATACCTTTAAACCTGTAATCACAGTCAAAAACTGCTGAAAAACTGGCCTTGTCCAATTTTAGTGGATTATATTAATACAAAATATACTTTTTATCACGGCCGTTTCAATAAATATATGTTCTCGTGTCGTTTTTGGAAGCCGTCCTTGCAATTCGTACGTTCGTACTGCTGAACGGTTGCAATTCACATGATACGCGATATTCTGCGCGACAATCCATACGTTGTCCATAGTTTAAAGCCCAACAATATTAATTTCACATCTTTATTTAGTGACTCCAGCTAGTGCGAATTTTAGGTCTTAAACATGCAACTGTGTGAATATTATTTATATTAGAAAAAAAAAGATGAACATTTGGCAACATTCTTAATCCACTAGAACATCCGTTTAAATATAAGCAACAATTTTCGTAACACCCTTTATTATATATACTTACCCAAACTAAAATCACAAACGTTCCCGACATTCGCAAAGAAATGCGTCCTAAACAGCTCTCCGAAACCTCCTTTACCCGGTTTAAAAGGCAGCGGTGTGAAAAGGTGGATGCCCGCCGCCCAATAAGAGTTCGATCCGAGCGCGTCGCCGTCCGAATGCGGCCCGACGCCCCGTGTTTTGAAGCCCCGGATCGATAAGGGACCCCCTAAATAACATCGATCCGCTATCGTGATCTTTTTGTCTTTGTTTACGGTCGACATGTAGCCGGCCATGAAGCTCGTCTGAAGGACCTAAAATATGAAAAAATACTCGATTACAAGTGGTTTGAATTTTTTAGAAAGGTGTCCTTATCATGATATCATAGTTTGTGATATTTCTTTTCGATTTTTATATGACTTGTTAAACAAATAATGACTGTTAATTAAAAAAAACACAAAATTGTGAACAAAATAATGATATATTGGTAGTTTCTTGTATAGTTTACCTTATTATAAAAGCAGTCTCATATATATATATATATATATATATATATATATATATATATATATATATATATATATATATATATACATAGAGTGTTATTAAATTCACTGCTGCACTGTGTATGACATGTAAAAGCACTTTCCAAACTTTTTTTTCAAATTCGAAAAGATTTGAAAAATTTAAAAAAAGGTGCAAAGCTCGTAAATAAAAATAAATTTTTCTATAAAAATATTTAACGTTGATGAAAGTGGATTTTCCACCGTTCAGAAAAAGACGTAAAAAGTTTTAAAATTAAATATTCAAAAGAATGAGAACTGGGCAATGGCACGCCTTCTGAGAGTGTTGTCACCATTCCAGGCACTGGCTATATCAACTCAAATTTATTTGTAAAATGGATGAAACATTTTATAAGCATCGTAAAGCTAACCCTTGAAAATAAAGTATTACTTCTGCTTGATGGAAATACAACGCATTCGAAGAACCGAGGAGCGCTGAACATAGCAAAGGCTAATATTACAGCTGCCAGGCACACACACCGGCTTCAGCCACTCGGCGTGTCTTTTTTTAAACCTATGAGCTCTTATTATATTCAAGTAAGAGAAAAATGATTAAGGGCAAATCCTCAAGTTGCAAGTTTATTTGTAGAAGCTTATTAAAAAGCTGTTATCATTGGCATCATTGTGAATGGATCTCAAGCGGCTGAAGTTTGGCCTACGGACAAAAACATCTTTCCCAAACATTTGTTTAAAGCAGCTGAAAATATAAATGCTCTCTCTGTCTCTCTCTCTCAAACAAATTCAAGTAATGAAAGCACATCGATCTTACGCTTCTATTATTATCAATAATGAAAAAGCCACATTTAAATAGTGAACCGTCTATTTTGGGATTTAACGCTAAAGCCTTACAAAAAATTGTAAAATCGTTATGTCCAATACTACAAAACATACTGTACAAAACACTGTGAAAATTACATTAAGTCCTTACAAAAATATGTTGAAAGAATCAGTAAAGACGTATAATATAATATACACGAGCCTTCCCTGTCGGCGATAATAAAACAAGTTTTGTCGAGGTCTGACAAAAAAATTCTTTCTAGTCTATAATAAAGGGGAACAATCCACCTCCACATTTATTTGATTATATTTTTAACGAGGAAGCAAATACAATTTTGGAGAATTACCTGTTAAAATTTTTACTTTAAAATACTGAAATATAAAACTTGTTAAGTAATAAGAAATTATTTTAAAATATAACAATTTTTATAAGTTATTTAAAAAAAAATGGGTTTGTGGTCGATTTGAGTTGAGAAAGACTGGCATATAAGTAGCCATGACATCGCCAAGGAAGTAATTCCACCACCAAACAGTTTTAAGCCATTTGGAGAAAGCTCGCTACAAAAGAAGCCTGATGTTTGGATGTCACACGATTTCATTCATCAAAAAAGGTGCTGCTGTGTGTTTGATGGGATTGAAAGAGAATCGTGCATTATGAACCGCTGCAGCCTGGCCAAACGATTAATTCTGTACTCTACGGTCGGCAATTGACCAAACTGAAGCAAGCGATTAAAAAAAATCGGCCAGAATTAGTCAAAAGAGAGGACGTCGTCTTCCACTATGACAACGCCTGACCATACAGATCTTTAATGGAAAAAACTGAGAAAGCTTGGCTGGAAAGTTTCAATGCATCCACCGTACAGCCCAGATATTGCACCGACAGACTACTATTTGTTTCAGTCTCTGTAGAAAACTCCTTGAATGATGTTATTAGTCCTGTAAAAACCAGAGGTCATCAAACAAAATGGCACATATTGAGTTTAATAAAGTTCTTTCAAAATATCAAAAACAATCGTTTCAGTTTTGACTTTAGAAGACTCAATACTTTTTCGACAGGCCTTTATATAAATTACACTGGTCCGCTGTTTACTTATTTCTGATTACAATAACAAAAAACTCTGTAAGCTTGATAGAAAAAAAAAACTTACTATATCTTCAAACAATGTGTAGTTATCTTGGAAGAAGAGCTCATTTTTTATAAATCCAACATCACCTCCCAAGCCGGCTAATTCTGACGTAATTTGTATTAGGGAACTAAAATTAAAAATAAAAACCTATATTAAACGCACTAACGCTAAAAACATGTAAGTATAATAACAGAAAAAAGATTGTGACAATATTCTTAACTAGCTACACTTCGCCAGTAACAATATTGTATATTCTTATCCGTAAAAGTCTATTATTACGATACTACCATCATCGAAATATACCCGGTCAACTCCATAAAATAGTAAACCAGCGAAGTGCAAGTCGAACCTGCGCAATAAGTATTCCATACCGTTACAATAACAAATTTTGTTACGAAAGTATAAAATAATGAGTTATCCTATGTGATAACTGCACAGAAAAGGAATCAGACCACCGAAGTTAAGAGACGTACCTCGCTGGCATGGACACCTTTCGGAAAGTTGAGCCAAACGTGCAGAAGCAACAGCCCAATATCTCTCAAAAGGAAAGTAGTCAACCAACACATCCTTCCAGTTTTGATCTACGGCATAGAAACAACAACATTTACTGAAAAGTCTGCCGAAACACTCCGAGTAACTCAACGCGCCATGGAGAGACGTATGCTGGGTATCTTACCTTGTGATCGAGTTAGAAACAGCGAAATAAGACGAAGAAAGGAACCTACCTAGCAGCAAGTTAAATTTTAAACCCAACTCTTCTTAAATTCTCTGAACAGATGTAGTTCAGACCATAGCAGGGTTAAAATGGAACAGGGCGGGGCACATGACAAGAACTACTGATAACAAGTGGACAAAAAAAATCCTTGAATGGCGCCATAGAACTCTAAAACGTCCACCTGGCCATCCACCAAAAAGATGGGTTTCACTTCCGATTTCATCCCCCAAAATTAACCATTTAAGTCAAAATTTAACTTTCAAGACTACACGGCTGTGATTGGACCATTAATTCCTATATTTGTGACACATTTCAACTGAAAATGCAATGTCAAATAACTACCCACCAGACGCATTATTTTCAATAATTTGGAAAGTCATGGAAACGGCTATCAATCAGCATATTCTAAAATACCTTAAATATTATTAGCACTTGATATATCCAAGGCATTCGACTATAATTGGCATGATGGATTCTGGGCTAAGTTACGCTTTTATGGTATGTCAGAAAAGTTCTGTTTATGGTTCTCGTGTTTCCTCAGAGAGCGTTATTTACGAGTGACGGTCGAAGGATTTGTTACCAACACTTTCACAATCAACGCCGGTGTGCCTCAAGGCTCCGTACGGTCTCCTCTTTTTTATTAATCTGCTGGAAGGATTCTATTTAAATGAGAGCTGTTCGCCTAACTGGAGACCCGGAAGTGGCCAGCAACGTTAATTCATTGGAACATCGAAGAACGGTTGGCGGATAGATGTAGTCCGCTTAATTCCCCCAAAGCCGTGCATGCTACGAATATACGTCCCGCTAATACTTTTGAGTGCGGTCTTTTATATGGTCGTCCCTTTAGAATGAACTGCTCAAGACTGAGTTTCCCACCGATTACAATTTACAGCGATTTAAGACTAATGTGAAACGCTTGTTCCGCACACTCATCTCTCCTGTAGCGTTTTCAGGATTTTCCTGAGGCACAAGTGTTATGCCCATAAAAAAAAAAATACCTAACACTCTGTCTTTCGAAGAAATAGTCTATGATGATGATGATTTGATGCATTTTGCCTACTTCTATAATGAAAACTATCATCCGAAATTACGTAATAAAACGATTTTCGGTTCTTTTCTACTGGTTATGACTAAAAACACACCACTGGCAAGAGGTTTCCGACTCATCATCACACTTTATGTACCATATTTTCAAAAATCATTCGACGACCATGTTATTTACAAGACATTCTCCTATCTATTCATTGAAGGAACTTTGCAGGGCGACACAAAATCTAATCATAAAACTATTTACCCTGCGCTTGGAAAAATGGCTTCATCTCTCAGATCCACCGATAATATGTGTTTCAGTGCAGACTTGAGGTTTGGTCCGGACTGCTCTCGGACGTCAAACGACGCTGTCCTAGTTAGTGTTGACAAATCTCTTATGGATCCTTCCCACTGTAGGTTATGTTTGAACTAAAATATAAGAAAAAATTATAATTATTGCTTTTTATTTATTTATTTATTTTTTCATTCCGGGTTACAACCCGATTAAAATAGTACATTCGTTTTTCTTTTAAAATGGAATACGCGCAATATTAAGAAGATACAAACTTAAAAAACTTAAAATTTCAAACGCACCCACCGACTACCTTAGAATGTTCAGAAATCAAAGTTTTACAAAAAGTCCCTCAATATAGATTGCCAGCCATTTTGACAGTCACTAAACTTATACCATGCAACTACAGGACGTCCATAATACACGCATACAACATTCGGTCGCCGGTTGGAATCGAACCGGCGCACAATGGGACGAATGCGTTATTTTTCGGTCATTTGCTTATAACTTCCACATTTGTTATTGGAATGCCTTCAAACTTAATACACATAATGTACGATTAATATATGTTCAGTATATGAAATAAAAATCATACTATATACTGTTATCGCGTGCGCGATAAAGCGTAAAGATGATTATTTCAAAATACTAGACAACAAATTGAAAAATTTTTCGATTACATGAATGTGAATAGTCATTTTCGATGTATTTTTGCCTGCTGAACACGAATCCGTTGTCCAAATTTGGCTACCGCATCGTAATTTTGGGAAAAATGACGGAAATTTGCAAAAAACGACGGTGGTTTCAAGGATTTTCATGACATAACACAGGCACAAATATTTTTCTCATAAATTTCGTTAATACTACGCGTAAGTATCAACATTTAGCTTTAAAATGCCTTTTGTTTCGTTTCGATACATTTTTTTTATTTTCGAGGTATAACTAAAATTAGAAACACTGGTTGCGCTTACGCAGCATTAATATCATTGTCCCGTGTTACGATTGCCCTACGCATGCGACATGTAACGGAACATTAACCCATCAAAATACACTCATGAAGCGAATAATATTTCGAAGATCAATTATCTGCTCTTAGCGTTACCCAGGATCAACGACGTGAACGTGACAGATATTTGATCCCTCGGGGTGCTTGATTTTTGTGAGTGAATTATCTTTACGCTTTATCGTGCTCGTGATAATAAATTGTATGATTTTGATTTCATATTTCTGAAAATATATAAATCGTACATTATGTATATTAAATTGAAGTCATTCCATTGACAAATGTCGAAGTTATGAGCAAATGACCGAAAAATGTCGCATTTGTCTCACTATGGCGCGCGATGTAAGCAAACACTCGCATTGAGATCGAAATTTCATAGTCAAGCCGCGTTGCCGAAAAGAGGCAACAAGAGTTTAATTGCCCTTTTTTTTGGAAGTGTATACTTCATAAGAAATGAGGAGTATATCTTCATTTTTTCATTTCATTGGAATATTGCCCGAGAGTATGGCTGAGTGGAGAACGTTAGATCAAGTCGGGGGAACTTTAATGTCCATTTTTTTACCAAAGGGGGATAAAAATTAGATATCTCCGGAAACTAGAGACTTTGTCCTATCAGATGGTGAAAGCGCCATCTCATTCCACCTCATTCCAAAAACTTTATACATCTTTGAATATTGAAGTAAGAATAATTTTTTGTGTCGAATATGTCAAATGTTTATTAATATATTGTAGCACTCTAATGACGTTACACTAAGATTAATTTGTTGTTTGAAACCTAATAAACAAGTTCTAGTAAGCGTTTAACTCATATTCGTAGTTATGTTGTCCACAGAGAATTTAGAATGTAATTTCTCGAATTACAGAAATTCCAGCATTGACGAAAATGTCACACTTCAATGGATAATTTTAAGGAAGGCAGAAGGAATAAATTAGTTTATAAACATATTTATGTATGGTTTAAGATATATATTAAAGGAAAAAAATCGTCAATATTCGAAAAATACATCTTTAATTTTTTCATCCAATATCCGATTTTTTACGCCGTCGCACCAATGTGCGGCGCGGCGACCTTCCGATTACCAGGCGGGCTGTTAACCCCCCGAGCCACAGCGGCCGGCACTAATGATAATTATTAACTTCACATAATTAAACCGTATTTCCTTGTATTTAAATTTCCTTACCAATGAACTAGAGTAAAATCCCAGGTCTACAAGAAGGCCTCTTTCCAGCTGTTTGTATCCTGAATTTGGCCATTCCGAATGTGCTTGAAACAATGAAGTAGTTAAACTACAAAGAAAAAAAACCGGTCAAGTGCAAGTTGGACAATTAGTGATTGCTTTTAAAATAAAAATGTTTGTTAAGGAGGTATAAAATGATCCATGACTTTACAAAACACACCCCAAATGAGTTTTCAACAAAGTTTTTTTCCGATCTTTACTGAAAACTGATAACCTTGAAATTTTTGGTTTCTTTTTATATACCAGATAAATTATTATTCAATCTACACCTTGTGGAGAATATTCCAGAATTTTTTCAAAATTTTTTGATGAGTACTTTTCGAGATAAGGGGGGGACAGCTATTTTTCGCGATTTTTTAAAAATAATACAAAGAAAGGTGTAAGCAAATATTATATTATAAATACAGTAGAACCCCGGTTATCCGAGGTAACGTGGGGGGCACCCTCCTCGGATAACTGAAAACTCGGATAATCCGGATTTGTTTTTTATTCATTCAAAAAATAAACACCAATACTTTAAACCGATGTATTAACGTTTTTAACATATAAATAGGTACATACATTATAAAACAGTGAATAGGTATCTATGCGCTTCTGTTTCATATTGCATCTTCTTCTTTTTCTCGCTGCAATGTTTCTCCATCTACTAAGAAGAAGCAAATCCGCTGGGGTTGCCTCTGGTTGTTGTTCGATATACCTCAAAGCTTTTTCCAAAGAAGCAAAACCTTCTTGATGAGAGATCTTAGTGGGAGACTGTTCATCCACCGCCGCTTCGTCATCGTCATCTGATTTTTCGGTTTCCTGAAAGGCATTCGTTATTTCTTCAATACTCATTTCTTCTTCTAAATCACCTGCTGTAATCCATTCAACAACATCTTCTCGTCACATTTTCGCAATTTTTTAATTTTTGCATTAATTCAAATAAACTTTTTTCTTTTTCTTCTATCTCGCTGTCAAAATCTGAACAGGACATTCAGCGGTCAAGCCATCCAGAACTGGCGGTAAACTGATCTATCTCTGGGAATTGCCTACTAATCATTATTGCTTTCTGCTGTAAAATTGGACCTGACAGAGGCACACCTTTTGATCTCTGTTGGTTAAACCACATGAATAGAGCTTCGTTAACCTTTTCATAGTCGCCGGTTTTCATTGATTTTCTTCCCGAGGACGAGGAGGCTTGATTTATACACCACTCTTCTATTTTTGTGCGGTTTCTTTTCCAATCTCCAACTGTTACCTCACCTACTCCATAATCTCGTGCAACAACTTTAATTCTCTCTCCTGCTTTAATTCTTCTGATAGGTTTTAATTTTTCTTCAATAGAAACGACGATTCTTTTACGCTTGTTTTGCTCCATTATAATACAACAAACAAAAATTCAAACAAAAAAGTTTGTATTAATTACATTTAACTACCAGAACTCCAACCAAATAAATTATGTGAGTATACTCGTACTTCTCCGTAGTAAACGCTATAACGCACGCAAATTTACATGCTAAAAGAGTCCAAAAACATAAATAGGGGAACCCTCACACGGGCCAGGAGGATTCCCCGAAGGCCCCGACGATTTTAAATGGAGATATGTACATACATATTTTAGAAGCTCGGTTAATACGCAGCATAGATGCGCCTACCTCGGATAATCAGGTTCTTAGATTGGTTCGGTTAATCCGGCGCTCGGATAATCGCGATTCGGTTAATCGGGGTTCTACTGTACTTCTGAACTTTTTTTTCACTTCTGATTTCACCCCTCAAATATAGGATTTATATTATTACCAAATTTCAATATTCTATGTTAAATAGTTTCGAAGAAAATCGGGGTGACAGACGGGCAGACAGGCGGACAGACGGACGGACAGACACCGAAGTGATCTTATAAATGTGCAGTACGGAACACTAAAAACATCGATGCTTGACAAGCAAATGAGAAAAATGAGAATAGGCGGCGGCAAAATTTTTGTAAGCAAAACGATGCAATAACTTACTTAAGGGCGTTCCCAAGAAAATAAATTTTCTTACGATTATCTAGAAAATTTGAATATACATATTTATTAGTATATATATTTATACATAGAAAAAATATCAGTATTCCTTACGGCACTAAATTTGTAAATACTGGCTGTTTAAATTTGCATCTTTAATATATGAACCCTACCCCAACCTATGTTGAAACGGATGTTTTATTATATAACAATGATAATTTTCTTACGATTTTTTTGACACATTTCGAATCGTTAATTAAAAATATAGCAAATATTTTGCTGTAAAGAAAATTATAGCAAGCGGTATTCGTTTTTTTATAAAAAATAAAAGTTTGCGACTTGACAACGTCATACTGTGCGGGAAGTTTGAAATACCGACAACGCACAGCTAATTTTAATAACAGCGTGTAGCTCACAGATCTAGAAAAAAATATGAGTATATATATATATATATATATATATATATATATATATATATATATATATATATATATATATATGTATCAATCGGTTTTATAACGTCTTCCGATGCCTAATTTCCACTCCTCCCGGTTTCTCCATCCCTCCTCCTCCAGATCTCTCTCTAGTACTTCCTTGTTGATTCCTGCTCTCCAGCTTGGCGTGGTCTTCCTCGCTTTCTTCTTCCATAAGGGTTCCAGTTTAAGATCTTTTTAGGTAGTCGGTCTTGTGACATTCTCTGTACGTGTCCGTACCATACCAACTGTTGGGTTCTGATTTCGTCCACTATATCGTGCTTTATTTCTAAAGCTCGTCTTATCATGTCATTTGGTATGCGGTCTTTTCTGGATTTTCTGACTGCTGGTCTCCAGAAATCCATTTCTGTAGCTTTTAGTTTTTTTTCTGTTCTTTCCTTCAATGGCCATACTTGGGAGCTGTAAGTTATTATACTTTTCACTATTGAGTTGTAAATTCTCTTCTTATTTTCCATGGTTATGTTTTTGTCCCATAGTATACCATTAAGCATTGCAATCGCTTTTCTTCCTTGGATATTCCTCTCGAATATTGCTTCTTCCAGTGTTCCGTCTCTAGTTATTCTCGTTCCCAAATACTTATAACTGGCACAGTGTTTGATGGTGTGTCCTGTGGCCAGTTTCAAGTCCTGCTGTTGTCCTCCGACGCACATGTACTCGATCTTTTTAATATTGACTTCTAGGCCCCATTTTTCATATTCCTCCATAAGTTTTCGTGTCATGTATTCCATATCATCGATGTCCTGAGCGACTACTACCTGGTCGTCCGCGAATGATAGCGTGTACAATGTAGTATCGTCATCCAGTGGTAATCCCATACTGCTGCATTTCCTTTTCCAGTTCTTCAGTGCACTCTCCAAATAGATTTTAAATAGCGTTGGGGATATACAGCAGCCCTGTTTGAGACCCTTTGTGACCTGGAACCCTGTTGTTATACCATATTTGGTTTTCACACTACTTCTTGCGTCTCGGTATAAGGATTTTACGGCTTTAATTATTTCGGTGCTTACATTACTCTGTTGTAAAATATGGGTTATTGTAAATAAAAAGTCAATATTTATAACAAATCAAATATTTATTAGTATTCAACATAAATAAGTAGCATATTAATTAATATCAGATACTTAGTTTCTTATCATTCCAGTATTTACTAAATCACATTTAGTACAGTCACATTTTATTTTGAACGAAGCTCTTCCTTCCCGTATGATATCACTGAATTTTTCCATATCTATACTATTCTCATTAGGAATTTTAAATTGAACTATTTCATTGATTGCGGTTTGAATTTCGTGTTTTTTTGCATCATACATACTTGCTAATGCTATATTTATTTTTTCAGCAGTTTTTTTTTAACAAATCTGCCATTCTATAATCGCAAAGTCATTATTTATGCAATATTAAAAATCTCCAATATAAACGTAACCTCGAAAAATACTCCAAAACATTAAAACCCAACATAAACAACTCGTGTCTCGATCAAAGTAAGAATTTAACGTTGCCAGATCCGAAAAACGACGCAGTGGGATTATTTTCGTATTTCTGCGCATATGGGACGGGGCGAGAGCGCACTGCACCTCAACTATGTTTTATCGTACGCACAGAAGGGATCTTTCTGTAAGTTGAGCACGACAGCTCCTTGGGAACGTCTTTAAAAAACGGGAATAGGCAAGCAAATAGTTAAAAATTTGAGCAACAACGTAAGGTTAAAGATAAACCATTTTAAACGTACAATACTTACGTGGGTCTATGTCTTCCTCTAAAGGGTTTGATGAAACCAATATTGAAGTTACTAGTTTTCTTCGACCCATGGCTGTATTCGACTTGTACCCTCTCACCTCTTCCGAAGAGGTTTGGTGCCCGCATTCCGACTAGAAGAGAACCTTCGTTGTTCCCCACTTGGGTACTTACGCCTCCGGTGACGCGTTTGTATTCTTTTACATCGAAAGTGACCTAAAAATGAAAATGGTTAAATTTTTAAATGAAACAGAATTTTTACAAACTGACTTTCGACGCAGGTTATTTACAAGTCGAGGGATTATTTTGCCAAAGCGGAAGGCGCGGCAAGGGTGTAGTGAGTGAAAACATTTCAAAAGCACTGAGTAATTATTAAGAAATATGAGTTCTTTAATGATCATGCAGCGTCACTGTAACATATTCTAATGAAAACAATTCTTTCCTGAATCATTGAATACGTTTTTAAATTGACAGCGCCCACCAGTGAACGTCAACAGCGCCCACCAGTGATGGTCAGCAATGCCCACCGTGTTTTACAGTTGGTGAGAGTAGTTTCCTAGATAAAACATAACCTCAAAAAGTTTTTTTAGAAAAAAAAACATAATATTAATTATTATCCGCTTGGAATCATTGATGTTTGGAAGGATTACTGTAAAGAACTTTGTGTGGCTCAGGTACTGACGTAGAGCACTGCGGAAATAATAAAGATGATGGGAAAAACCGCCGTGATTATGCTACATCAGCTGTGTAATGTGGTATGGAAGACTAGAAGATGGCCGAAAGATTGATATGAATTTGCATTTATACCCTTGCATAAGAAAGGATCCCCTCTGGATTGCAGCAACCATGGAACAATCGTTCTAGTGTCACACGCTGCTAAGGTGTTTCTCTGGATTCTAAATGAAAGACTTAAAACATTACTGCTGCCGCAAATATCTACCGAACAAACGGGCTTGATTCTAGGAAAAGGGACTAGAGAACAAATTTTCAACATACGCCAGATAATAGAAAAAGTCGGGGAATTCCAAATAACAACCTATATCTGTTTTATAGAGTACTCTAAAGCTTTTGGCTGCACACAATGGAACAAACGCTGGTCGATTCTAATCAGCATACACCTATACATCTTGTAAACCTTATCCGATCCCTGTATGAGAACACAAATAGCAGAATTAAACTAAATAATTCTTTTTGTGATCCCTTTAACGTATATATAATGAGGTCTGTTTGGATGGCTAAGTAACCTAAGATATGCGGATGATATTGTTATACTTGCAACTTCAATACAAGACCTAGAATCAATTATTGAGCGCCTGGAAATCTCTAGCAAAAACTAGGGATTGATAATTAGAGCGAAAATCAAAGCAATAATTGTTAGTCATAATGAAGATCTGTCACACATAAATGAAGTTGCTGGTCTCACTGTTGTAGACCATTAACTATTTGGGATCCCTCATAACTAACAATGGTTGTTGTGAATCGGAAGTAAAAAGACGTTTAGCTATCGCTAGAAACTCGACTATCAAACTCACTAAGGTTTAGAAAGATCCAGCTGTCACAAAAAATACAAAGTTAAGATTGCTAGCCACCGTTATATTCTCCATAGCAACTTACGCATAGGAAACATGGACCATTAAACAAGCTGACAAAAGATGAATCGATGCGTTTGATGATTTTTATGATAATAATATTATTTTAGCCTTCAATTTTATTTATTTATTTCTTTAATCAACAGTTTTTCATCAACGGGTAAAATCAGTCTATCAGTCTAATCCTTAAATCAAGGAAAATTAATATTAATACAGAGTGGGCCAACATTTCCTAGGGAAAAATAACTTCAGTCTGGCCTTTTTTTTTACCAAAAGGTCTTTAATCTGGTTTTAGATTTTAAAATTTCAAAGAATTTTTTAAATTATTTGTTGAAAACACTTACTTTTTACCACATCTATCAGTTTTTATTTTATTTTCCTAGGTTTATTTGCGTTTTGACAACATGGAAAATTTAATTTTGCTTCTTACAAAATTTACTTAAGTGGACTGAAGTTGTTTCTCCCTGTACTCTTCATATGTAATATGTTCTTTAAAATTCTAAATACTTACTTCTAGGCCATCAGTAGTAGCATTTGGACCTTTGCTGGTATCAATATAAACACCAATATTTTTTGAAACAACCCAGTTCATCTAATTTTACTCGAGCCTAAAAAAATATAGTATTTTTAATCAATAATTTTCGTGAAAACAAGCTTATTTACATCACTGTGTGGTTCAGGGAGGTTATATTACACCTCTTCTGTTTAATTTGTTGCCAAGAGATGCCAAATGATCTTTTAAGATTCTTAAGTTGGTGAAATAAGTTTATTTACGTCACTGTGTGGTTCACGGAGGTTATCTTACACCTCTTCTGTTTAATTTGTTACCAAGAGATGTCAGATGATCTTTTAAGATTCTTGAATTGGTGAAAATAAGTTTATTTACATTACCGTGTGATACAGGGAGGTTATCTTGCACCTCTTCTGTTTAATTTGTTGCCAAGAAAAGCAAGATGATCTTTGAAGATTCTTGAATTGGTGTAGTGCTAAATGAGTGGAGTTAAATATCTGAACTGAAAGTATACCCAGTTTTCCCATAAACGCCTACCCAACTTAGTAAATATTTTAGAGGTAATGCAAAAATTTTTCTGAGTTTCAGATTGGAGACTTTATTTTTATTCAAAAACCTACATCGGATCTGTGAAGTGACTTACTAAAGATTTAAAAAATAAATTTATGTTTAAAACAGCTCTGGCACATAGTCATTTGAAAAGTAATACATGTTTCGTCCCCTCACTATGCCTTTATGGAATTAAAATTGTAAAATCAAGTGAACTTTTACAGAAATTTCACTCAACTTCAAGGCGGTCTAAATTAAGTCTAAACGAATGAATTTCCCCAGTTTTTACATATCCACTACTGTCAAATGTCAGCTTTTAACTAACGCTAAGTATGATCCGATTCGACTTATATTACCTGTGATATGTGGTGCTAAAGCTATGTAACGAAAAAAAGGCTCATTACTTTTTCGAAAACCCTTTTTTAAAGTTTACCTTGTGTGCTTTCAGAAGGACATCCTGGAAATCTTTGGCTTTAAACAGTTCCCTAATGCAGTCCTCCACTATGTCATTCTTGGTTCTTCCTAGACCGTCTATGTTGATTCTATCTACTCTAGCCTAAAAAAATAATTTTATGACAGTTCCAGAGATAGTGACAATTTTTTGGGAATAGTTTATAGTTTATTCATAATGGTTTACAATATCATAATTACAAATCAAGTATTAACCTACACATTATCTTTACATCTTGATATAAAAATATACATGTTATATAATTTATACAATTTAAAAGTAAGCACTGAATTTAACTTCCTCTAACCAAAGAACTTAACCTAAACACTAGTATTTTTAGTGTTCCGTACGGAACACTTATAAGATCACTTCGGTGTCTGTCTGTCTGTCTGTCTGTCACGCCCGATTTTCTCCGACATAGAAAGGTGAAATTTGGTAATAATTTAGGAATTGATGGACTCATCAGAGCCATGTAGTTTTGAGAATTAAATTTTGACTTAAGGAGTTAGTTTTGGGGGGTGAACCCGACATAGTTATGTCGGGGCACTCCATTCCCCTAGCATCGTCCCTCAATTTGTTGGGCGTTAGTTTGGGAGCAAATATGTCTTGGCATGAACATGTTGCAGGCATAGCAAGGAGAGCTTCTCAAAAGTTGGGAATATTAGTTAGAACCAGAAAGCTTTACACCCCACAGCAACTGTTAATTCTTTACAAAGCCCAAATTCGACCAACTATGGAATACTGCTCCCACGTTTGGGGCTCCGCTCCCAAACATACACTGCATTTGTTGGATTCTGTTCAGAGAAGAGCGGTCCGTCTGATTGGGGACCCGGAATTGACCGGCGGCCTTGATTCGCTGGAACATCGAAGAACAGTTTGCGACTTGAGTCTGTTCTACAAGTATTTTCATGGAAAGTGTTTGAAGGATGTAGCCCGCTTAATTCCTCCCAAAGCGGTGCATGTTAGAAATACACGTCGCGCTGGTGCTTGGCATCCGTATGAGGTTCAGCTTGTTACTCCGCGTACGACGCTTTTCAAGCAATCTTTTATATGGAGAACGTCATCCCTTTGGAATAATTTGCCCAGCGCTGTGTTTCCCACCGAGTACAATTTACAGCGATTCAAGAACAACGTGAATCGCTTTTTTCCGCACTCGTGCCGCTCCTGGAGCGCTTTAGGGACTTCCCTGCAGCACGTGTGCTAGACCAAAAAAAAAAAAAAAAAAGAAGTCGGAAGTAAAAAAAAAAATTTTTAACTAGGTCATCGAGTGTGGTGTCAAACGAAAGCTTGTGAAAACACGAGTAAAAAATATATATATAATATTATACTTGCGCGCACTTTTCTTTGTATTATTTTTAAAAATTCGCGAAAAATCGCTGTCCCGGGCCTTATCTCGAAAAGTACTTATCAAAAATTTCGAAAAAATTCTGGAATATTCTCCACGGGGTGTAGATTGAACGAAAATTATCACGAGTGCATTACATTAATAATTTATATGGTATAAAAAAAAAACAAAAATTTCAAGGTCATCAGATTTCAGTAAAGATTGGAAACAAACTTTGTTGAAAACTCATTTGGGGTGTATTTTGTGAAGTCACTGATCATTTTATACCTCTGTAACAAATTTTTTTTATTTTAAAAGCAATCAACGTACGGAACACTAATTGCGCAAGTTTAACTTGCACTTGACCGGTTATTTTTTATAATAGGTGACTAAATGGTAACTAAAATATTACAAAATAATTTTATTAATGAAAAAGCAGTTATTTTGCAGGCTACGCTTCAACACGATTTTTTTTTTTTTAAATAATATCACAAATATTAACGACACCTAGGTGCCAGGGCACCTGTATGTGTCTAGGTAGTTTAACTAATAACTTTCTTTCTGGATCAGGTTCTTGTTCCTTCTTTTTGTGACAGACAATAATACAGATACAAATACAATAATAGATACAATATATGGTTCATGTGTAACGGCTGTCCACCAAACAAAGACTCAAAAATTCAAAAGTTATCAAATATATATGCTTTACATAATTCACGAAATTTTTTGCTGTTGCTGTCATCGAATTCGGCAGAAGGTTGTAGCTTCTCGGACCTAAATAACTGATACATTTTAGATTTATGTTGTTGTTACTCCTGGGCAGTATTAATAAGTATGATTAACAAATTAATTCCGTTCTTTACGAATATGTAGAAAGGTGCAAACTGTTGTGAGATACATTGTTCTAATATTGCATGTTTCTTGTGTAAAGAGAAGGGCAGTAGGATATATTCTGTGTTTTTTATAAATTATTTTTAATATACACCTCTGTACTATATTCAGTCCATACAATGCAGATTCATACAGCCCTCCCCATACTAAAATACCATAACCAATCAGAGATTCTACCAGCGATTTATATATAAGTATAAGTAGTTTTGTATTTAAAATATTCCTTATTATATAAAATGTGTGTATTAATTTTCGTAATCTGATTGATAGGTAGTCGATGTGTGGCTGCCACTTCAGAAATTGATCTATTACAATACCAAGATATTTTGTATTAGTCACCTCATTTATTTTATTGTTATATTTTATTATGAATACCTGTAAAATTTGGCCTATTTGCAACAGTTAATGAAATTGCAATATAATTGGTCTTAGTCAAATTAAGAGATAGGTTATATGTTTCTAACCAATTTTTACCTTGCTGAAACCACTGACCACCTTCTCCCTAACCCTATTCCAGTCAGCACCTCTAAAAATCAGAACAGTGTCGTCAGCATAGGAAATCATCGTCCCACCCATGTCTAGTTTCAGTAAGGCATTAATATATGTAATAAACAAATGGGGCCAAGGACAGTACCCTGTGGTACTCCTATTTTGATAATCCTCTTATCGCTTTTGGAATTATTAATTTTAACAACCTGAGTTCTGTTTGTCCAATAGCTATGAATTAACCTCAACACTGGCCCCCTAACTCCATACTGTGCAAGCACTTCCAGAAGTCTATCATGGGGGATAGTATTGAAGGCATTGGCAAGGTCAATGAAAACAGCTATACATTTTTTACTGTCATTTAGACAGCCTGTTATTTGCGTAGTAAATTCATATAAGGCATTTGTGGTACTACTACCCTGCACAAACCCAAATTGGTTTTCAGAGAAAATGTTACTTTTTTAAAAAAAAAATCAATCAATCTATCCTTTATACACTTTTCAAGGATTTTTGCAAAACAAGTGATTAAACTTATAGGGCGATAATTTCCAATACTTGTTCTATCACCTTTCTTGTGTACAGGGGTCACCATTGATATCTTGAATTCAGATACCACTATGCCAGTTTGGAAAATTAAATTTATTATATAAGTTAATGGTGTCAGAATTTCAGTGTGGGTATGCTTTATTACGAATGGTGTTACTCTATCATATCCTTTCAATAACCTTATTGCCTTATAATTTAGATGAAAATTAGAAAAATGAAAAGTACCGATGCTTACACATAGTAAACTAATTGATGATGTTTGCAAGAAAAAAATCATTTCAGATTTTAGAAGCAACCACCTTATTGCCATAAATATGGAAGATTTCAAAGTTGCAAGCCATGATTTGCTACCATTTAGTGCTCGCAGGGGTTCGATTTTTATAAAAAGTGCACAAAAAATGATGTAGCTAGCGATAAGTGTAATAAACATTTTTTTCTTATTTAAAAATTTACATACTGAAAGAAAAAATCAGATAAATCAAATAAATGACAATGATCACATAAATGACGGTTAGTTAAAAATAAAAACCAAGGTATCAGAAGCTGCCTATGAGGCATTAGGGACCAAAACTGTCGATAAAAATAAAAAATATAGAACAGAAACACCATGGTTCAACGCAGAAAACAAAGAAAGGCTATTTTCTGAGGTTAGAAATATATATGAAGGAAAATGGAACAGATTGTAGTCTGAAAATGGTGAAATATTAACATACCTACATCACAATTTACACACAATTTTATGTGTAAATGTGTATATTTTTAAAAATTTAGATTTAGTAATAAATAATTTTCCTGGCCCATATGTGAGTATGGATGATGTACCTCTTTTACCGGAAAATGAGCACCATCCTTCGTTGTCAGTAATATTGAATGAATTTGAGGGCAGACAATCACAGGAACCGTTTAATAGAGCAACTAATTATAATTTTTAAAAAAGGTAATTTTGAGCAAGAATACTATGAATTTAGCAGTATCGATTGGTCTGGTAGAAAAACAAATTGTTGTTGACACGGCAGTATATAAGTTTTCTGAGAAAATCTATAGTATATTTGATCTCTGCTTGCCTAGGGTCAAGCACTCCACACGATATCCAATGTGGTTTAATTATGAAATAATAAATAACATAAAATTAAAAGATAAATTTCGTAAAAAGTTAAAAAAAAAAAACCGGTGAAAGGCGATGGGAATTAAAATACAAGGAGTACAGGCAATTAGTAAAAGCTCAAAGCACAACCGTTCATGTAAACAATAATTGCAGGAAGAAATGAAATCAGATCCTTTGTAAAAAGCCAAAAGCGTAGCTCTGATATTCTAGAAAACATGTTCCTAAATCAGCAAGAGGTAAAGAGTACACAAAATGTAGTGAATGCCTTTGCTTCCTATTTGGTTCAATATACAACATATATTATGGTTGTGTTGAGTTTAAAGAAGAGAATTTCCGTATTTCTCATGGTTTTGCATTTTTGGAAATAACAGAGGCGGAAATTAGAGAAGCAATTAAAAGAATAAAAGTAAATAAGTCAGTAGCAACTGATAGGTTGCCTGCTTATATTATTAAGGGTTGTGTAGATTTTTTCATAAGCCCGTTAAAATACCTGTTCAACCTATGTTTGGAAGAAGGTATCTATCCCACAAAATGGAAAGAAAGTAAGGTTATCCCGATATTTAAAAAGGATGACAAGGACGAAATTAGTAACTACAGATCTGTTAGTATAGTCTCAGCCTGTTCAAAGATATTTGAGGTTATTATTAGTAATAGAATACAGTCATGTTAAACATAGAATCTCAGACGAACAACATGGTTTCTTGCCACATCGATCAACTACCACTACCTTAGTGAATTTCACTCAATATGTTCAGGAATCATTCAAGGAAGGTGCCCAGGTCGATGTAATTTATGCAGATTTAGAAAAAGCATTTGACAGGGTGGACTTTGGGGAAATAATAAAAGCTCTAGTTATTATCGTATTTGGGTAACAGATCCCTATTTGTTGAGATTAAAAGTTACAAATCTAAAACATATACACCAACTTTGGGAGTACCACAGGGTTCAAACCTTAAACTCCTTTTGTTTTTACTAGTTATAAACAATATAGGTGAGAATCTTAGTTTCTCCAATGGTCTCATCTTTGCTGATGACTACAAGCTTTTTAGTGTAGTAAAAAATGAATTAGATGCACAGAAGTTGCAACGGGATTTGGATGCAGTTGTGCTCTGGTGCAACGAGCATAATCTAAATATAAATACAAACAAATGTTCGGTGATATCTTTTACACTTAAAAGGACTGTAATTCAATTTGACTATTGTACTGATGGTATAGCTTTGAATAGAACAGACATGCATCAAGACCTTGATATCCATTTTGACTCGAAACTCAACTTTAATATACATATAGATAAGACAACTGCCAGTGCTATAAAAATTCTGGGTTTTATCATAAGGACTTATTTTTCAATAAAAATAACACAATAATTGCTTTATACAAGTTGCTAGTCATTCCGAAACTGCAATATGCATGCATTATATGGGATCTGCAATATATGAACAGAGTATGTAAATTAATTAGAAAATGTACAGAGAAAATTTTTACATTATAAGACTTTTTCATTTTATCCTCAAAGAGGAATCGAACAAGGACTGTTACGTGAAGTGTTTGGCTTCCCTAGTTTACAATAATTACGTAGTGAAAAGAACATAGTATTTATGCACGGGATATTAAGAAACCACATTGATAATAAGCAATTTCTAGAACAACTTCCTCTTCGAGTGAGTAGAAACAACAACAGTAGATCCACAGACATGTTTTATATAACTGCACATAGGGGAAATACCTATAACAATTCTCCACTTGTGAGGCTCTGTAGTTATTTCAATAAATATTGTGGAGATATATATATATTTGGCTTATCCCGAAAAGAATTTAAAAACAAATAATAATAAACATCAGACAATTGCATTAGATATTTTCATGGTAGTGAAATTAATAATAAAGCAAACTAATTAAATTTTAGGTTAGATTCGTTAATTAAGTAAATTATTAGTGTAAGTAGTTAAGTAAGATATTAGTTTAGAATATCTATTAATTACACATAATGTTGTTGATACATTAATAAATAAATAAATAAAAATATATAGTTTTTTGTTTTGTCAATGCTTCTCTTATGTATATTTTGAAATAAATGTTTAATTTGGTTTTATTTTGCCCAAAAAATTTGGCAGGTTACCCAGTCAGGTGATAAAGCCAAATCAGGTACCTTGTTTTTACCGGGTAAACCAGGTACCCATTACATCTCTAGTATTAACTCTTCAAGCTTAGATATATTACCCAGACAATCTTGCCTAGGGTTACATTCAAATAATTCCCATTAATTTCTATCATTTTTTAATATTATCTACATTATTATTTGTCTTTTATCTAAATCCAAATTATTATAAGATAAAAATTGTGAAATAGATAACTATTAATCAGCATAACATAAAATACAATACAAAAACGAGGCAATTTAGCTCGGGAACACGTAAGATGTTCAGTCATAAAGTTTCTCAAATTCATTAGTAGTTATTTCTATAAATTACAAAGAATTAAGCAAGGTTTAGTCTGTTAGAGACTGTGGTTTATAAACAGATACAGTCTAGAACACAGAAGTTCTTTAATTTGAATGAAATTTTGGATTAATCCTACAAAGAGGAGAGAGACGAAAGCCCTTACTAGTTTTATAGGCAATTACTAGTAAAAATTAAATAAAACTTACTCGAACTTTCTCTAAATCAATTTCCTTGATATCAGGCTCATCGTGGGGCTCATGTAACCCCGTTCGTTTGGCAAAATCCTTGATATTTGATCCGGTATCCTCGGGCACCTACAAATTTTTAGGTTACATTTAAATTTAGAAGTGAGCAAATTATAATTAATACTTACTTTTGCGTGTACAATACCCATTTTTTTCTGTAAGTTAAGTGTTTTTTATATGTTTTAAGGATTTAAATGTACATTTTCAGTTACACCAACTTTGTTTTCCTATAAAGAAATTAAAAATTTTGGAAAAATTTGAGGATCTGGGTCGTTCCCCGATGACACAAACTGTCAGTTTAAATGGACTTACAGATATCTGTAATTTTGGCCGGGTACATAAGATACTTCTTAAGAAAATAAATAATTAAGTTCTAAAAGCGATTAAGAAATTCTAGTTCAAAACTGTCTTCATTAGGAATTTATAATTTTTTTCATATTTCTAATTTTTAAAGCCCTAACCCTTTTTGAGTGACGTGTAATTTTTAGAGATTAATTTCGAGTATCTACAAGTAATATATAAGGGTGGATTCAGATTGAAAGAAAATCTCAAACAGCGTTTATTCTGTGAAAGATTTTAAGAAAACTTTAGAAGTTACTACGTAAGTTCTCATCTCTTGCATATGAAACTAATCAAGAGAGAATTATTAATGATTTTTACATTATTCATTGTGGTGTGGAATAAAAATTAAATAAAAATACTTACAAAAGTATATATGTTCTTTAAAAAATCAACCAGAAAAACAGATATAACAAAAAACTTGTTAGCAAATAATATATAATTATAAAACTATATTAGTATAAAAGGCATCGTCTTGAAACACGTTTTACTTCTTGCCCCCTAAAAAATTATAAAATATTTTAATAGTGTATTTTAAAATTTTTCTACAATATTTTACCTTTTTTGCCTCCTTTCGCTGCTGGTTCTTTAGCTCCAGCTTTCTGGTCAGTGGGTTTTGCTGCAGCAGGAGCCTTTTTCTATACATATATATAATGATTATGACACAGTTTATATTCTATCAACGAAATTTGTCTTGAATTTTAAAAAAAATACTGACCTCTCCTCCCGCTGGTGCAGCTCCTCCACCTCCTTTTCCACCTTTACCTTTTCCCATTTCAAATATCAAGTTTTATTAAAAATGAATGTAAAAGTATGAACTCTTTTATTTGACTCTGCTGTCTAAACAACATCTCATTTGCTTGCCAATTTATTAATAAACAACCTATTTTCGTCTTTGAATCAAGTTCAAATTCTATTTTTAACTTTAATATTTAAAATTTTACTATTATTGCTCAGAAATAATTCTAAAATTTCCCTACTCGTCAAGTGAAGTTAGATGCTAATTTTATATTACTGTCAATTTCCCGTTAAAATATCTTTTGACATTTGACATTTGACAGATTCATTCGACGTTGTTTGGAATGGGAAGATGCGGTCAATAATTTTCTAATTATTTCATTTTTCTTAAAATATTTAAATAAAAATAGTTCCTTTAACTAAAAAAGAGTACAAGGTATAACTTTCCTTATTTAGGACCAAGTAAGAACTTTAAAAAAGTGTTTATCTTAAGTAGCATATTGGTTTACTCTTGGGACTTAACATATTACTAGGACACCATATTGAGATTTTCACTAAATATTTTTTCTTATTTTACAAAATTAGAGAAATATTTCTTGAGCTTGAAACCAGAATTTTACCAAAAATGCATTTTTAATGAGAGGAGAGGCTTAAGAACATGGTATAACAATTTTTAGTTATGAAAACTGTATTTTAGGGCTTTAATAGGCATGACCATGTCTGATTCAGAAGGTAGCAATTACTCAGACAATGAGCAAGCTTCCAATGCAGGCTCGGTGAGGTCGAGAAGCTCAAGAGGTAGTAACCAGTCAAGAGCAAGCAGGTCACCTTCAAGGTCTAGATCAAGATCCAGAACACCAAGTCGATCAAAATCAAGGTCCAGATCGAGATCTAGAAGCCCCAGTGTAAGGTCTAGATCGAGAAGCAGATCTAGAAGTAGGTCTAGGAGTCCATCTAGGAGTAGATCGAGGAGTAGAAGTAGAAGTGGATCTAGAAGATCTGGGTAAGTCATATTTATAAATATATGATATTATTATTATATTCTTTTATGTGAAACTGTCAGACAGTAGGTGAATAAAAAAAAATCCTTCAGTAGAGCTCTACTGTTGAGGCTACCAGGCTAAAGTATTTTTTCATTGGTTCTTTGGAGTAGGTTAGTTTTTACTACAAGGAGCTGTCTTGTATTTTTGAAATAGACAGCTGAAAATACTACTCATAAAGATAGTTCTGTACTGGAAATATATCAAAGTGTGTTTCAGATCGTAATGGAACAGTTACTCTTTATTTTAACATTAGAACTCTTGCAGATTGAAAATAAATAATTTATTTTCATATTCAAGAACACTTTAAGAGAGAAAGATAAAATTATATTGTTATTTTTTTTTTCTTTTAATAGCTCAGAAGCGAAAGAAGTTTTCTGAACCCGAAGAGGTTGCGGATGAGGAAGAACCAGATGGACAAAGTCTTAGAGATAGTGAGGAGTATGACTCGGAGGAGGAGGACAGCGACGATGGTGGAAGAGCAAAGAAAAGAAAAAAGAAAGATAGATACGGTGGATTTATTATTGACGAAGCTGAGGTAAAGAAGTGATCATTTTTTATCGTGCAATGTATGGTTGGATAAAAAGGAAGTTATTGTTTATTTTAGGTAGATGATGAAGTGGAAGATGAGGATGAATGGGAAGATGGTGCACAAGAAATTGGTATTGTATCTAATGAACTGGACGAATTTGGTCCTACTGCTCGAGAAATTGAAGGGAGGAGGAGAGGCACCAATTTGTGGGAGTATGTGTTTCTTTATTGATTTATTTCTTACAGTCCTTAAAATACTAGAAAATTAATTTGGCTTTTATTTGAGCTTTTATTGAAAATGAAAATTATATATTGATTTAAACATCACAGTAATAAGTTTTTCTAGGAGTTGAGACTGAGGTCCCCATTGGGGTTTTCAGTAGCTAGGATGTGCTACTGAAAACCCCAATGGGGGTTTTCAGTAGCACATCCTATTCTCATTTCTTATTGATAGATAGTCATGTAATGAGTTATTTTTGAAACCCCTTATAATCTTCACTTCTATGTGATTTTTAAACACTACACTTTTCTCACCGTAGAATTTAAGTACTAGAAAATTCTGTTCTCTTGTTTGTCGATCCTAGCCCGTCTGATGATCTGTGATATGGCCAAACGTGTCTCTGAATGGATTGAGGAATGGGAAAACAATGGGTAGACTGCTGAAATACAGGTCCTCGTTCTTCTTCATTTGTTTTACATGTAACCACATATGCTTAAGGTGGATCCCTCAAAAATTTTGCTGCCTGCAGTGAAGTGTTGGCAATCTGCTAACCATTCTGTAGATATGCATTATTTGGTACAATTTGTATATATATATATATATATATATATATATATATATATATATATATATATATATATATATATATATATATTATTCCGTTCCTTCCTGTTGTCCTTCCTTTCTGTCATGTAAGGTAATAACAAGTTTTGTTATGTTAAGTTGCCTTTCTTTGGAGTAAGTTAGGTTACGATTGGTTGTTAATTTATATTAAATAGTGCTCCAGTAAGAAAAAGTGCTATCTCACTGTGAAATCTCAATAATTGCTCGTTTTTGGAGTAATTTTCAATTTTTGGCGCCATATTGAATCCGCCATGTTGGTATTACATAAAATTATGTTGGTTACTCTAATTATTAGATCAATTTTTTTGTTTCTAGAAAACCTATATGGCAAGTTAAATGATGGAGAGCTTGCTGCAGTGGTGTTCTGTGACCTCGCAAAAGCTTTTGATTGTGTGAATCGTGGGATATTGCTGAGTAAGCTTGAAATCTACGGATTCAGAGGTGTGGCGTTGGCCTGGTTGGCATCTTACTTATCATCGCTCTGTTAATCTGTCTTTTTTAACGGTAATGGGTCGCTTGAATTGAGTGTCACTTGTGGCGTTCCACAAGGCTCTGTTTTAGGTTCTCTGTTATTTCTACTTTATATTAATGACCTTTCAATATTTAATGTTAGAGGGGTATTTACGATGTTTGCCGATGACACAACTGTGATGTGGTACAATAGAGATGTGGTACAGTTGGAATGCGACATCAGTGGGGATATAGTGAAAATCGTAGATTGGTGTCATTCAAATTATCTAACCCTGAATATTTATAAAACTAACATTGTTTCATTTAAATGTCAGTTGAACGATATATCTCACTTGATTCGCAAATTATTGAAGGCTTGACTTATAACAAATTTTTGGGTTTGTTTATAGACACTAAATTGAGATTCTCTACTCACATTTTGCAGCTTTGTAAAAGGATTGCCAAGGGATGTTTTGCCTTGAGAGTAGTGTTTTGGGAATTAGATGTTTCCAATGAATAAGGTCTTTATGCTACAAAAGCGAGCACTGCGTTATATGTTCTAATTGAGTTCTCGGCAATCCTGCAGGAGTGTGTTTATTACTAAGAGAATTCTAACATTGCCTTGTATATTTATTATTGAAATAGCCTGCCTTATATATAGTAAGTTTGAGGGAGAGATAGGGGCTTCTTGTGCGTCCATGACGCGTTCATCTTATGTGGCCTCACTACCCATTCCCTCTTCAGCTTTAATAAGGGACTCTATAATATATATGAGTAAGAAAATATTCAACCATTTGCCTTTGAACGTCAGGAAAATTTTAAATAATAACCGATTTAGGAGGGAGGTTCGGAAGCTCTTAATTGGGAGGGCCTACTATTCAGTTAAGGAGTTTTTTGATGACTCTCTTTGATTGCCGAGTGTGTATATGGCGTGTAAGCTTTATTTGATTTGAATATTACATTTTACCTCAATTTTGAAGTCATTTGTTTGTATTTTATTCTGATTTTTTTGTTTCTAGCCGCCATCTTGTTTTTTTCAAAAGGACCACGTAATTGAATGCTTACATTTCGATGAAGAAATTGATACCTGTGAATTTTTTTTTCATTAATTCAATTTTTGGGTATGGAGGTGGCCCCGTTGACGCGAAACGTATGTGTATACATGTATATATATATATATATATATATATATATATATATATATATATATATATATATATATATATATATATATACACACACACACATATATATATACATACATATATATACATATATATATATATATATATATATATATATATATATATATATATATATATATATATATATATATATATATATATATATATATATACACACACACATATATATACATACATATATATATATATATATATATATATATATATATATATATATATATATATATATATATATATACGTATATATATATATATATACATATACACATATATATATATATATATATACATATACACATATATATATATATACATATACACATATATATATACATATACACATATATATATATATATACATATACACAAATATATATACATATTGCTCCTTTTTGGTACAAGAAAAAACATCGAAAAGTCTTTATTTCTTAAAAAAAATAGAAAAAATATATTGATTTTTATTTTAGCGCCCAAAAAGAACATGAAATCGAAGAATACCTCCGTAAAAAATACGCCGACGACACAGCAATCAAACATTTCGGTGATGGCGGCGAGGAAATGTCGGACGAAATCACCCAACAAACCCTACTTCCCGGAGTAAAAGATCCTAACTTATGGATGGTAAAATGTCGCATAGGGGAAGAAAAAAGTACCTGTCTCCTGCTCATGCGCAAATTTTTGGCCTACCAGAGTACCGAGCCCCTACAAATTAAATCTGTAGTAGCCCCCGAAGGTGTTAAGGGCTATATATACATTGAAGCTTACAAACAACCCCACGTAAAGGCTGCCATAGAAAACGTAGGAAACCTCAGAATGGGCATCTGGAAACAACAGATGGTACCCATAAAAGAAATGACTGATGTCTTAAGAGTAGTTAAAGAGCAAACAGGTCTTAAGTCGAAACAATGGGTCAGATTAAAAAGGGGGCTGTACAAGGATGATATAGCCCAGGTAGATTACTTTGACATGGCCCAAAATCAAGTACACTTGAAGATATTACCTCGAATCGATTATACAAGACTCAGAGGTGCTCTGAGAACAACCCAATCTGAATCTGAAGCGGAGAAAAGGAAGAAGAAACGGCGTCCACCTGCGAAACCTTTCGATCCGGAGGCTATTAGAGCTATAGGTAATTGTCGAAAATTTTAATAATTTTTATGGGACTAATAACACGTAGGTTGAAAAGTTTTTGGTCTAGCTACTTAAAATACATTTTTTTTTTGCAAAATTCGACTTTATTCAACAACATAGTCTTCTTCAAGAGCGATACAATCAGTCCAACGCTTTTCTAACATTTTCTATACCTTTCTTGTAGAAGGATTTGTCTTTGCCTTCAAAATAGGCCTCAGTTTCGGCGATAACTTCTTCATTGGAGCCAAATCTGTTTCCCGCGATCATTTTTTTGAGGAGTTAATAGTCACTGGGGGCCGAATCTGGAGAATACGGTGGATTAGGAAGCAATTCGAACTTCACTTCATACAATTTTGCCATTGTAACCTTCGGACGGCTTTCACCGGTTGCTGTCCACTCAGCTGACTACTGAGTTAATTCCGGTGTGTAATAGTAGATAAAAATCCTTTTTATTGCGTTTAAACAGCTCCAAACAGCGCTCAGAATCATTAACACGTTGTTATTTTTGGTCCTCTGTGAGCAAACGCGGTGCCCATTTCAAACAGAGCTTTCTCATGCCCAAATGTTCATGCAAAATATGACCAACACGTTCTTTTGATATCTTCAGGGTGTCGGCTATCTCACGCAATTTCACTTGACGGTCATCCGAAACAATTTTGTGGATCTTTTTATGTTTTCCGGTGTAACCACCTCATTTGGGTGTCCAGAGCGTTCAGCATCATTTGTATCTGTACGACCGCGTTTAAATTTAGCATACCAGTAAATGATGAGTGATTTTCCAAGGGCAGAGTCCCCATAACACTTATCAAGCCATTGCTTTGCTCAAACGGTATTTTTTCCATTGTTTTGAAAATATTAAAAGTAGCCTCACTAAAACCACTGTAACTTGTAAACTAATCGTCGAAATGTCATGAAATTTTGACACGGATCATTTGAAGGTTAGTACTTCCTAAAAATCATATGGATTTTTTTGAAAAGAGTGACATCTATGTGTGAGACCAAGAACTTTTCAGTCTACGTGTTAAATTAATAAAAAACATTTTTTAATTCCATAATTTTTCTGACATATATTTCGTCTTCAAATACAAGAAAAAAATTCTGTCTGGTAAAAATATATCCTTACAAAAAGTATGACTATGCTCCAGTATAGACTATGAATAGTTTGTTTGAGCAAAAATTCACAAAATGGTGAACTTCCAAAGTTGGTGATCAGAAAAATAGGATTTTTTTTTTCTTAAAACAAAAAAACATTCAAAATTGAGGGAAAACATTAACCAATCTTTTTATTCTAGTTTATACTGGGGCTATTGTTGTGTAGAAGAACATATTAAAATTTCAGACCGATCGGTTAAATGGTTTTTAAGTTATCGTGCACTCCGATTACAAAAACGTTCTGTTGAGAAAAACGCGTTTAAAGTTTTGACAAACGAATTTTCACATATAAATCTACTTTCGGTCAATCAACTATGCCTGCCGCATACAAAATTTCTTCTGACTCCTCATACACCTCCTTCTCAAGTGTTCTTTTTCGTCCCTCCGTGCGATTCTGGCTCCTCTGGCGGCATCGGTGAGGTTGCGCTCGGCATCCCTGATGCGCGCTTGGCCACGCTTCCGGACGAGCTCAGCGGCTGCAGGTCTGATTGTCATTCCCATTACCTCCATAATTTTTAATATTGCGACGAAACCTTTATTAAAAATACACGCAGATGTGTAAGTAGCAATTTCAGTGATCTTTTTACCATAAAAAAATATGTTTTGGCGCTAAGTGCCAAACATAAGAATTGAATGATTCATTGGTATTTTGTGTGTTACTCCCCAAACATCGCTTCAAAAGCTCGTCTACTATCAGATCTTCATAAATAGACTTAAGATATTGTTGAATATCATCATCCAGAGGAGGTGGGTGCTTGAAATCACTGAAAATACCTGCAGCTTCGTGCTTTTACCACTTGCACTACGATTCAGCTCCAGGAGGGCAATATGTATGTTTTGGCCTTTCATAGATTGAAATCTTATGGTAAAATGTGGACCAAATTTCTTTTTTTCATTTCTTCCACTAAATCTTAGTGACGCCAAATAGCTAAATCATAAATCTTGCATTCATTTATTAGTTAGCGTTCCGTTTGCTTTGGAGCTACAGTTTTGCCCCAAACTGAAAATATATTATACCCATTATAGTAAGCTCTCCTTTTTCCTTCTTCTATCTTTCTTAGAATCATAAAAGTAGCGGCAAATGTTCGACGCAGGTAGAGCAAAACCTTTGTAAACGGCCGAAAGGTAAGTTGGCAAGCCGCGCGCTCCATTTGGCCTGCCTTACACTTGGCGCTATAATCGTCTATAACTTCGAAAGTATTTGAAATTTCCAGAGAATATTATTAAAATATAATACTTTCCAATAGGATACTTTCTAAAAAGTCGATTTTTCCGACCCGAGAAAGTGTAACGTTCCCTTAATTAATTAAAATTGTTAACAATATACATTTTCTAGCCTCTATCAATTTTCAATCTGTATACAATTTCGTGGAAGTAAATTTATTTGCTTTTTTTTCAGGTGGGGAAGTTACCTCAGACGGTGACTTTTTAATTTTCGAGGGCAACAGATATTCGAGAAAAGGCTTCTTATACAAAAACTTCACCTTAAGCGCGGTTATTGTCGATGGTGTAAAGCCGACTTTAGCCGAATTAGAACGCTTCGAGGAACAACCGAAGGCATAGACCTAGAGCTGCCCACGGAAAAGGAAGACAAATCGGTTACGCATTCGTTTAGCGCGGGCGACAACGTAGAAGTGAGCGAAGGCGAATTGATCAATTTGCAAGGTAAAATCATGAGCATAGACGGCGTTATGATCACTATAATGCCTAAACACGAGGACCTCAAGGACCCCTTGGTATTCCAAGCTTCCGAATTGAAGAAGTACTTCAAGATGGGCGATCACGTGAAAGTTCTAGCTGGAAGGTATGAAGGAGATACGGGGCTCGTCGTGCGCGTGGAGAACAATCGGGTCGTCCTGATTTCTGATTTGACGATGCATGAAATGGAGATATTACCGAAGGATTTACAGGTAAAGACTATTCAAATGGTGTTAATGAGAGAGTTCATATACCAGGTGTACAAGTATGAAATGCGGATTTTTTTTCTAAAAAAACATGTTAAATTCGGAAGAATGATAAAAAGTGCTTTATTCAAAGTATGCTCAATTGCTTGTTATACATTTTTCCCATCTTTCGGGCAATTTTGAATACCACGCCAGTAAAAATCTTCCCGTTTTGCTGCGAACCATTCATCGAGCCATTTTTTCACATCTTCGTACGAACCAAAGGACTGCTCAGCAAGTGCGTGACCCATCAATGCGAACAAGTGCTAATCGGAAGGAGCCAAGTCTGGTGAGTAAGCCGCATGGGGGTAGAACTTCCCAGCTGAGTGCTTCCAACGTGTCGCGAACTGGTTTTGCCGTATGTGATGGAGCATTGTCATGAAGAAAAATGACTTTGTGTTGCCTCTTTCGGTATTCTGGACTTTTTTCAAGTAGCGAACGGTTTAAATCGGTCAATTGTTGTTGGTAACGTTTAGTATTAACCGTTTCACCAGGTTTTAACATCTCATAATAGGCCACGCCCCTCTGGTCCCACCGAACACCCAAAGCGATTCGGTCTTGCGGTCGATGTGGATGGTGCGCCTGGGTCTACCCTTGATTTTTTTCGCTTGGGATTCTTAAAATAAATCCACTTTGCATCCCCTATAACTATACGATGCAAAAACGACTTCCTTTTGTACCGAGCGAGCAAAATGTCACACGTGTTTTTGCGCTTTTCCATTTGCCTGTCGTTGAACTCATGTTGTACCCATCTACCGGTCTTCTGAATCTTTTCCATCTCTCGTAGCCGATTAGAAACAGCTTGTTGACTAACGCCCAATTGCTCGGCGAGTTGTTTTTGTGTTTGCGAATAATCTTCGTCCAACAATGCTTGTAATTCCACATCTTCATATTATTTTGGCGGTTTTCCACGTTCCTTGTCTGCAACATCGAAGTCACCACTTTTGAAACGCCGAAACCATCGTTCACACGTATCTTGCGATGGAGCATGTTCACCATAAGCTTCTCGAAGTAATCGGTATGATTCAACAGCAGTTTTCTTCAAATTAAAACAAAAAATTAATGCTGTCCGCGAATGCTCTTTGTTCGGTATAAATTTCGACATATTGAACACAACACTATGCACACACTTTTCTAATTTATCACTCGTGCGCGTCTGACACTTGTTGATGACACAACAAAATGGCGCAGTGTCAAATCTTTATAGCACAAACTGCATTGGTGCACCATCTGTTGTCTAAAATCCGCATTTCATACTTATACACCTGGTATAGAATGTGGTTTGAATATTGAAGAAAATTGTATATTTTTGTAAATTAATAACAATAAATATTACTAATTATCATTTTTTAGCTTTGCAGTGATATGGCCAGTGGAGTTGATTCATTGGGGAAATTCGAATGGGGCGATTTGGTCAATTTGGATGCGGAAACTGTCGGGGTAATAGTTAGATTGGAGAGGGAGAATTTTCATGTTTTGAATATGCATGGTGAGTAGTTTTTAGTGTTCCGTATGGAAAGTTTGTAAAAACGCATGTTCAAAAATATATATAATGAAATACGGCACACTTTTCTTTGTATTATTTTTAAAAAATTGCGAAAAATCGAAAAAAAAAAACTTTATTTATATTCATAAAATTTTTAGAAATATTTATCATCTATTTATATTTGTTTATATTTTTATATACCGTTGTTGACCATGTATACCCTCTTTAAGTGGTTAAATGAACTTTTTCTTTATATAAAAAAGAATTTAAGTAGTTTTTTTTTATTTGTGTTTTAGGTAAAGTTGTCGAGTGCAGACCTGGTTCGTTACAGAAACGCAGGATAAATAGATTTACTGCTGCATTGGATTCTTATAGAAATAGCTTGCATAGACGGGATATGGTAAAGGTAAGTGAAACAAGTGGTGTTTTTGTTTAATGTTCTGTAATTGATCATAAAATAACTAGATGGAATCCTCAAAAACATAATCCCACTACTAACATACATGGAAGCCACGACCAATGTCATATGCTTATCATGATGTATTCTTAACGTTATATTTTTTAATAATTTAAAAACTTTTTCATCTTCCTGTCATCATAGAGTGTTTTTTAGGATCAATCTTATTAGCCGCAATGCAAGTACATAAAATTCTAACTCGGCATTTTTTCCAAGGAAACGATTTTTAGTGCAAATGTATTTTTACTTTATAGGTCATAGATGGACCCCACTCTGGTTTCTCAGGTGAAATAAAGCACTTGTATCGAAACTTCGCGTTTCTTTACTCGGTGGAATTTCTACAGAACGGCGGCATTTTCGTTTGCAAAACGAAACACTTGCAATTGGCCGGCGGCAACAAGATCGTCCCGAGCGCGGACCTCTCAACTGGAATGGAGTTCATGTCGCCTAGGCGAAGTTCACCCATGCATCCTTCCAGTGGTGTTGCAGGTAAGATTTGTTCATGTTTAAGAGTTCATATTTATTATTTTCCATGTTTATTTCCTTTAGGTTTTTTGCCTCCAATGGCTATTATTTATAGTTTTTCTTTTCACACCATTTGTTAAAGTCATCAGAAGTGAGTATCAATACTCAGTTTTGGAGAAATATCATTTTTAAGTGATTTCTAAGACAGCGACTGTAGATAGTAAATTTTTGATTACTTATTTTGATTTAGCTCTACAGAACTGATCTGTTCTAAAACCCTTAATAATTTTGTGATTTGTTTTCTTTTAGGTGGTGGAGGTTTTGGCGGCGGAGGAGGCGGACGAGGCCGAGGAAGAGTATCACGTGACAGAGACATTATCGGGACAACTATCAAAATCACGAGAGGTCCCTACAAGGGTAACATCGGTATTGTGAAGGACGCCACACAGAGTACCGCTAGGATTGAATTGCACACTTCTTGTCAGGTGGGTGTTAAGGCTGAAGCTTTTACAAGTGGATGAAAAATAACAGGCATTCTGTACAATTTCAAATCTATTCTCGAGCTGGGTGTCTATAGCTGGGGTCTTGTACTGGACTATCTTTTACGCGCCTCATTTTAAGTGTAATTATTACTTTTTAGACAATCTCAGTCGACAGAAACCACATCTCCGACGTTGGTACCCCGACCAAAGACGGTTCTATCTCGAGCTATGGAAGAACCCCGGCGTATTCCGGCTCCCAAACGCCCCTGTACCGTGATATGGGCAACAAGACACCTATGGCCGATTCGGGGTCGCGTACGCCTTTGCATTATGGTTCTATGACGCCGATTCACGATGGATCTAGGACGCCTAATGCCAGTTCGGAGTGGGACCCGAGTGTGCCTAATACTTATCCATCGCCAGCTTATAATCCAAGTAAGAATTTAGTAAAAGTCACCAAAAATCTTTAATACCTTTGAAAAATTCTTTTAAATACCTCTATGTTAATTATTTTTTTTAGGTACTCCTGGTGGTATGAACGCACCATTCACTCCTCAAACACCAGGTGGTGTGTATGATACGTCGTATAGTCCATATGGAGGTTATCAGAGCGCCATATCTACACCATCTCCAGCAACAGGTATTTTTTTCTTACTTATGTTTACGGTGTTAGTTTAGCTACTATCGTTTGTGTCGTCATGAATTTATTTTTAACGCATATATTCTAAAATCCATATTTTTTATTTATCTTTTCCTTAATTTTCAAGCGAGCCCATTTGCGATTCATGATCCAGGTAATATGTTATTTTTTATTCATATATATACAGTGTTATGCAAATCGTGCAACTGGTGAATCCTCGTATCAAGAGAAACTTCGGAAACAGTGATAAATAGCATTTCGCTATAACTAGTGAGAAAATCGACCCTGAAGATTTATGGGTTTTCAACATGTACGCTAATGATTGTATAAACAGACGCATCAAAAAGTAAACTCCAATTCAGTTAATAATATGAATTGTTGCAATATTGTCTTGCTTAGGATGAACTGTTTGGTTAAATGTATTATATATATATATATATATATATATATATATATATATATATATATATATATATATATATATATATATATCTATACAGTGAAATTTCCCTTGGGCGGACACCAACTAGACCGACCGGAAGTGTCCGCTTAAAAGAAATTTAGACATTTAAAACGTATACTTATGTATGTACATATTTTTAAAATAAACAAAAAACTTAAAACTTAAGGAAAAAACAAAGATTTGTTACCTTTAGATACATATAAAATATAATAGGATAGAGTTATACATGTGAAACGAAAGGTCACTTTAATGACGCAAAAATTCATATATTGTTGTTTGTCTCCTCTTTTTCTTTAAAATGGCGTCCACAAATAATAATAATAATAATAATAATAATCTTTATTGTCTAACAGATATACCATTTACAAGACAATTAAGCATAAATAACATAATACAAAGGAGATAGAGATAAAAAGAAAAACAAAGTACCAGTATAGAACAAAAGACACAGATAATATAAAAATCACTTAGAAATTACATAAAACTGAAAAATTAAAATTAAAATGATACACTTGGAATAAATATCTATACATGCAACAATTTCTTTTTTAAGCATTTGGCAAATTGCGCAAATGACAGGTTGTTCACGTCAATGTCGTTACAAGTACTGTTGAAAACTCTCATAGCTTGAAACAATGGTGTTTTGATGAGAAAATTAGTTGATGCACTAGGTAAACAGAAAACAGGAGAGGTTCTGACCAATCTATTAGGAACGTGAAAGTTTACTTGAAATAGTAAGTCAGGAGAGTCAATAAGAGATTTACATAGTTTTATAAGAAAACAGACCAGATGGTAATTTCTTCGATTCGTCAATAAAGGTAGCTGAAAACGTTCAGTTATAATAACCTCATTGACACCCCTATCAGGATACACACCATCATATTTTAATATAAGAAATTTGGCAAACTTTCTTTGAATATTCTCTACCTGTTTAATATACTTAGCGTGTATTGGATTCCAAACAACTGCACCATATTCAAGCCGTGAAAGCACATAGCTGGAATATAAAGTTTTTAATGTTTTACTGTTATGAAAACCACTTGAATTACGTATTATGAAACCCAACGTCCTCATCGCAGTAGTGCATATCCAATTAATATGATGGGCAAATGAAAGTTTATGATCAAAAATAATTCCAAGGTCCTTGAAAGTATTACAACGTGTAATATCTTCATTATCCAATTTATACTGGAAGTCGATGGTGCTAAATTTGTTCGAGTAAGTCAAAAAGAAGCACTTACCGGCATTCAATGGCAGCCTATTCAACTCACACCATTGCTGTAACGACTCCATATCATGTTGTAATGAAAGGCAATCACTAGAGTCTCTTATGGTGCGGAAAAGCTTAAGGTCGTCAGCAAACAAAAGAAAATTACTAGTTATGCCATCACCAATGTCGTTAATGAAGAGTGAAAAAATTAAAGGTGCAAGGTTGCTACCCTGTGGTGCACCACTTGTGGCACTAAACGTTGAGGATTTATGTCCACGAATTTCGACGTACTGCAAGCGGTTACACAAATAGGACTCGAAAAAAAGCAATTAGGTTATTGCTGAAACCGAGTCTATCCAGCTTATGTAGAAATATGGAATGGTCAACTCTGTCAAAGGCCTTCGAGAAATCATTGTACACAGCATCAACCTGCATTCGTTTGTCCAAAGCATTGCCTGTAAATTGAGCAAAACAAGCCAAATTACTTATTGTACTACGTTTGCTAAAAAAAACCATGTTGATTTACAGAAATCAGGCTTTTAACCTGTGCAAAAATACACTGATATACTGACATCTCAAAGACTTTGGCGAATATCGGTAATAAAGATACCGGTCTATAATTAGATATATCATTTGCGTCACCCTTTTTAAATACGGGAATGATTTTGGCCTTCTTCCATACGTCAGGAAATCTGTTCGTTTTTAGAGACAAATTGAATATATAAGTTAAAGGTAACAACAAAGCATGAGCACAATCCTTCACAATAAAGCTGGGAATATTATCATGGCCACAAGTAAGTTTATCTTTCAATCCTTTCAATGCCGTTAGTATAGTTTGCTCTGGCAAACAATCAAGAGCGATACATAAATTTGAGGTGAAGACATCGTTTTTGGGGACGCGATCTGACGGCGCACTATATACACTCCCAAAGAAGCCAGCAAATGCATCAGCAATTTTATCCGGCTCAGAGAATTGAAGATTGCCCAACTTAAGCACATCAGGCAAATAAGTTGCCGATTTTTTAGCTTTAATAAACGACCAAAACGTAGTTGGATCATCAGTGATGGAATCCTCTACTTTAGAGATATAGTTTTTATACGCCAAATCGATCAATAATTTAACATTACGTCGTAGTTCATTAAACTCTCTACGATGACAATCTGAATGAGAATATTTGAGCTTCCTAAAAATTCTGTGTTTACGCTTTATGCCTTTAATGATATCAGCTGTGAACCAGACAGGAAATGTTCTTTTACGAATGACCGATTTAGGTACACACACATCAAATATACCAAACAAATTCCGGTAGAGTAAACCGCATGCCTCATCAACATCCTTCAGAATACAAAGATCTAACCAGTCGATATTTAATATCATTTCATAAAGCTTCGGAAAGTTAGCCCTCCTGAAATTGTACTTAGTTTGTGATAAGTTGACAGGAACATTATGGGATTTAACTTTGAGAGATAATGAAATATCTAAGGGTGGATGATGGCTGTCCTCATCCACCAGTGGAAATTGTTCCCTATGTACCGTGCAATTGATGTTAGAAAAAACTAAGTCCAGAACTGAATCATTTCCATTCAGTATATTATTAAACTGTTCCAGAGCTAGCAAGTTCATAAAATTCCCCAACATCTCAGCCCTCATATCCCCAACTGCACCCTTAGTGAAATTTGGATTGTTAAAATCACCTATAATAAACAGGTTATTACCATACATAAATGAGAGCGCCTCAACATACTCCAATAAGGACGAAAATTCAGCATTTGTTATATGCGGAGGTATGTACAATACTAAAACATATAATGTATTATAATTTAAAAATAGTTTGCTACATACCATGTCGACTTTCACTACACTGTCGCGAACAACCTGGAGATCAACCTGTATTGGTTTCAATTCTCTCTTAATAGCCAGTATCACACCACCACCCCGTGAAACGCCCATCCCATTAAGGTTTCTATCACACCGAAATACAGAGTATCTATCGTCGAAAAGTTCACTTGAAAATATATTATCTTGAATCCAACTCTCGGTGATAGCGATGATGTCATAATCACTTTCACATACTGAACGATAAAAAGAATCCGTCTTTGTGTTAAGTCCTCTGACGTTCTGATACATACAACTCAGACCATGAGAAGTTGTTGACGAGCTACTGTTAGACATATTATTTAGTTTAAATTAACAATCTTTGGGATACCACTGATATACTTAATTTTGAGGTTAGTTTCACCATTTCGCAGCCGAGAAGTGAGAGTTTCTTTCAAGATTCTGTACTCTTCAATTTGCTTGGGCGTTCTGTCGAAACTTATGGAAATTCGCTCATACATTTCAATCTTCTTCAACTCTTTCACATTATTAATTATGGATTTAACATCGTTAGGTGATTCCAAAATGACCTTCATAGGCCTAATCCCTGTCGGATTCTCTCGACCAACTCGAAAAACCCTAATGGCCTGGGTTTTGGCATCAGGGTAAATCTTCAAAATAATATCAGTTGCCAATGCGACATCCGAATCTCTCCTGGCTTGAATATCTACCGAAGTATCTTCATTGGCACCAAAAATCATAAGATTTTTTTGACGCAATTGCCTCTCAGCAAGTTCACGTATTGACTCACTCACAATCGCACCAGGCATATGATTCTCACGCCCAGCATCCTTACTGTTGTTCGATAATTGTGTCTTAATTTCGGCAATTTCCAATTTAAGTTCAGCATTAATCTTGATTTGATCTTCATACTTAGCTAATAAATTAAGGTACTGTAACTCCATCCTATTTAATTTATTCATGATATCAGTCAAAGACACCCCATCATCTAAACATCCCCGATCTTCACTCAGATGCTCAACACCATTCTCCTTCATCAAAACGCTGCCAGAGGTCGTGTGAATCGCACCCGGACCAATCGAAAGGCGATTTCGTGAGCGTTGAGGAGTTAAACTTCTCCTGTTCTTTTCCTCACTCTGTCTCTGACAAGAGATACAGACCCATGTTGTCTCCTCCGATTTCTTCCACAAGGCAGCCTGTTTATTAAATTCCCTTGCTGTGAGACCGGAACACCCCTTGTGAAAACAAGAGAGGCAAATACCACATGAGATAGCTGGTGAATTTACTTTTATTGTTTTTTTCACAGTGTGAACATTTTACCTCACTAGAATTAAATGGTGCCATATTGAGAACTCATTTACAATGTTCTAGAAGAACACTTCTTTATAATCACTTTTGATGATCGCGACTCGCTGGGATATTAAATAGCAACACACGACAAATCAACCAATCGTGCTGACCGTCCAGTCCAGACCGATTGCCAATGTAAAAAAATAATAGAATTTAAACTGTACACCTTGATGCTAATACCGGTAATTTATGAAAACAGACCAGAATAAATTGATTTTCGCGAAACTCCAATAAATCCGAACAGATGCATTCATAATGCACTGGTTAGAGTTCTCGCACTAAATTTTTAGGCACTAAGTTTATGCAAACAATAACACTAAACTACCAGACCTACAACGTGTGTGATCGGGCAAGGACGGCGCACACGTATTTCTAATTTGGAAAGAAGCTTTAAAGACTCTGCATCTCCGTGATCTTCGGCAAAGCTTTTAAGCTGCTTGGTTAGGGTAATAGTTTCACCATAATTTGGGATAGCATCTGTTGGTACTGGAACCTCATCAACATCAGAATCTTCGGAAAGTCCTTGTATTTCGACCGGATTTTCAATTTCTTGTTCTAAATCTGGATTTTCAACATACAAATTTTCATCTATGTTCAAAAACTCATTAAGGTTTTCATTATCAATCAACTCCAACAAATTCTTATTTTTGAGGATATCTGCAAGTACGTTAAGTGGTAAGTCATCTTTTGGATCAGATGTAATAGCCTCAGTTAACTGGTCTTCACTTTGCATATTTTCATGCTTAAATCCCGGTTTACGGAAGCAATTTTTAACTGTTTCCTTGGTTACTTGTTCCCAAGCGGATTGTGCAAAGTAAACCACGTCCAATGGCGTAATTTTCTTAATTAACTCAAAAGCTGTACTAGCAGTTTCAATGGTTACTATAAGGTGTTTTAGTATTAGACTTCGGTAATAAATTTTAAATTTTTTTGTAATTCCCTGGTCAAGCTGATGTACAGTTAGGGGGCAGAAACAAGATTTTTATATTTTTTAAGCGGACGTCTTTTGGATGAGATCCTGATTCTCCTATCATCCAAGCTTCTCTATTATATTTCCAAGTTACTGGCAGGTGTTTATGTTAATATTTTTAAATGCTCTGGGTTTAGCTGCCTTACCAATGACTAAGAGTTTTCCTTTTTCTCCCGCCATATTTGCATAATGCAAAATTGTAAACCTCTCCTTGGGATATTTACCACCAAAACATTTTTCTTTTTTTAATGTTAGCGTTTTGTTGGGTAGAGCCCTAAAATACAGGCCTGTCTCATCGGCATTATAGATGTCTCTCGGTGAATATCCCTTGATTAAAGAAGAGCATTTTTCCCAGAATGATGAAACATTTGCAACAATAACTGAAGCTCCTTTTCCTGAAATAGCTTTAAAACTTATGTTGTGGGAGATTCTAAATTTATTAAGCCAACCAGGGCACTGAAGAAGCACTGAATATAGAATGTCCCAAAGACTTGGCTATTTCTTTTGCTTTGCATCGTATTAGCGGACCTGAAAAAAACATTAACAATAAGTTTTTTGCATTTTTGTCACGACAAGCCTACTGATACTCTCACCCCTTTTATCCATCAAACTAAAAATCACACACATCAACGCACTAATTCTAGAAAACATCTAAAAAAAATTCACGTGCATACCTGTCAAAGGAATCCCCTTATGGCGAGCTGCTATAAACCAGTTATAACACAACTTTTCAATTTTGGTACCATCACCAGTCAAAAAGCTTCTTTTTTCATTCAAATTGCTGTTCGACATACACTTGTTTAGAAGGATTTCTTTGTGTTTAATTATATCAGCAGCTTGTGTTTTTCGGATATTAAAACGCTTGAATAAGTCCCTTACACTTAACTTTTCCTTATTGTGAACTTCAACAATCTCAATTTTTTGTTTAAGCGTGAGAATTTTTGTATTTGGAGCCATTTTTACAATGAATGTGTCGCTCACCGTGTCTCTTTTTCGCATAAACGCCCGACTTGAGATCGGTAAATCCCCGGTTTACTCGGGAAAGTCCCTCAGTGAAGGCAGGTAGCGACGTTGGCGCGCGGCGTGTTTGTAAAACGCAACAGCGATACCTGCCGCAGAAAAATGAGACAAGGCGTTTAAGAAAACATTTTTTCATGTCCGCGTCCGTTCAAGAGAATGTCGGTCCAAGAGGGAGTTAACAGAATGCCAGTTATATGAGAGTCGGTCGGGACCATGAGAAACTGCCCGTTCAAGGGAGGTGTCCGTGTAAGAGGGGTGTCCGTGTAAGAGGGGTGTCCGCGAAGGGGAATTTCCCTGTATATATCCAGAAAGTAAGTACATAATTTCCACCAATGTTACGGCATTTTTAATATCGTGTAACCAGCTTGTTAATGCCGCCAAAGATAAGCAATCATCGTCAACAAGATCCCTTTCTTATCCCCCGTACACATGATTTTTCGTGTCGAGATGTTCGTCTTGAACTTTTGGAGACTATGTGTGTCGCCATTCCATTGACTGTAGTTTGGATTCAGGAGTGAGGTGAGAAACTCAAGTCTCGTCACCTGTCACAATTTAGCTGAAAAAATTGTCGCCTTCATTGTCGTGTTGAGTGAAAAAAGGCTGAGCGCTATTAAGCACAACTTAAAACTGTCAATTTAGATATGAGAAGCTTTCCGCAAGATGAGTGCCGCGATTGCTCACAATTGACAGTAAACACGCACATGTGTCAACTTCAAATTAATGTTTAGCGATGTTAAAGCACAATCGGAATGATTTTTGGCATCGATTCATAACTGTTGATGAAACATGGATTCATCACAGCACGCCAGAGACCAAAGAACAGTCTAAACAGTGAGTTTTTCCTGGCGAACTACCGCCATAAAAAGCCAAGGCGACTATCGGTCAGAAAAGTCATGGTCACAGTGTTTTGCGATGCACGCGGCATAATCCACGTCGATTATCTTGAAAATGGCAAAACGATTAATTAAAAGTATTATTGGCTGTGAAAGAAAAACGTCCGGATATGGTAAAGAAAAAATTCTCTTTCATTAAGCCAACCCACGTGTGCACACTTGTGTCATCGCCATGGCAAAATTCCATGGGTTAGGATACGAATTGCTTTCGCATCCACCATATTCGCTAGATTTAGCCCCCAGCGATTATTTCCTATTTTTGAATATGAAAAAATGGCTCGGCGAAAAAAAATTTTATGTACTCAGTCCCTGGCCAAATTATTAGACGCACTGTATTTTTTTTAGTAATTTTATGTTTCTTAAGAGTTTTTATGCAATAATGGTATATTTAAACTACAATATTATTGATTTTTATTTAAAAGAATTGTTGTAGACTACATATTTGTATTTATTTTTAACATATGGTAACACTGTGTTGACAAAGTGATACATGAACGTAAACAAGTACAAACCTGTATCAGTCGCGATCGGAATCGAGTCAGGTACGGACGTGTTTCTGTGGCTTTATGGACTGTGATTGTTTGTTTAACAGTTTTATACTACTTATTATCATTTTCAGTTAAATAAAGCAAATAAACATGGAAGTTTATATATTTTTCCTATTTTTCACAGGTCTGCTTCAGTGACGAAAGCACATTCGAAATTTTGCAGAATAAAGCTCAGTATGTGCGTCGTCGTCATGGAGAAAAGTTTCATCCTGATTGTGTCGTCCCGACGGTTAAACATCCCACCAAAGTGATGATTTGGTCAGTCATCAGCGGCAAGGGCACTGGACGTCTGTACGTCGTCAAAGGAATAATGAGGCAAGATCAGTACAAAGAAGTATTACAAAATCGGTTGATTCCGCAGCTCAGAGAATGGTTTCCAAATGGGGAACCATTCACTTTCATGCAAGATGAAGCTCCCTGCCACACTGCTCGGTCTGTTAAAGCTTTTTTGGCAGAAAAAAATATCCCTTTGTTGGATTGGTCCTGATATGAACCTCATTGAAAATGTGTGGGAGCTGATGAAAAGAGAACTGGCTAAAGATGTGATTAGCAACAAAACCCAGCTCCTAGAAAAGATTATTCATGTGTGGAATCATCATCCTCAAATGCAGGAGACAGTACAATCTTGCATTGATAGCATGCCGCGCAGAATTAAAGCTTTGATAGCGGCTAAAGGTGGCTCAACTAAATATTGACTTTTACTAACATTAATTTCACTTTTCTTTAAAACTTAATAAACTTATGCTTTTCTAAATTAATGCTGTTTTATTTATGTCAAATAAATAGGTAATTGATTGGATAATATAAAACTAAAAAACAAATCAATTTAAAATAATAAAACGGTACAATATCACTCGGTAATTAATATTTTACATGAAATCTTGCAGTGCGTCTAATAATTTGGCCAGGGACTATATATATATATATATATATATATATATATATATATATATATATATATATATATATATATATATATATATATATATATATATCTAGAGGAGCTCTTTACCAATATTTTTCTACAATTTCTTTTGCTACAGAGATATACCAGTTTTAATATATTAAGTAATTTTCATAACACTATATATATATATATATATATATATATATATATATATATATATATATATATATATATATATATTTACATCTATATACATCTATATACATATATATACATATATATACATATATATATATATATATATATATATATATATATATATATATATATATTTATATATATTTATATATATTTATATATATATATATATATATATATATATATATATATATATATTTATATATATTTATATATATTTATATAGGTATAAATATGTATATATAATTTTTTTTAAAATAGGATATGGTCAGTCTCCTGCTAGTAACAACCCTTACAACACACCAAGTTCAGGCTACAGTCCTACTATGCCGTACAACCCACAAACACCGGGTGCTGGATTAGATGTTCTGCCGATGACTGATTGGCATACCGTCGATATAGAGGTATGACTTTACTAGAATTTGAGATATTGTAGTCGCCGTTGCGAGAAAGAAAAATGTCTTTAAATTTTTTTTGAGGATAAAAAATGTGACTGAAGATGGAGAGCCCCATCCCTTTGGAGAGTGTTTCCTACTGAGTACAATTTACAGCAATTCAAGATCAACGTGAATCACTTTTTCCGCACACTCGTCGCTCCTATAGCGCTTTAGGGATTTTCCTGCAGCACCTATGCTATTATGCCCATAAAAAAAAAATATCCGTACAAACCTTTTTTTAAACTGCATACAATTCTCCCTTAATGTCTGTACGGTTGAACTACATTGTTGTTGAAAATTATTTGTAATTTATTTTTAGGTAAGGATTAGAGACAGTCACGATGACGCGGGCTTGGTGGGACAGACCGGTATTATCCGCAGCATCTCTGGAGCGATGTGTTCTGTATTTTTGCCAGAAGAAGATAGAGTAGTGAACATCCTCGCGGACCATTTGGATCCTGTTAGGCCGCAAAGAGGCGATCAGTTTAAGGTAAAAACAGTAGTGGAGTGTACGTTTTCTTGTCATTTTTTTTTCCTATTTGACACTCTTCGTCGCGATGAATACGTGGTGGATCCAAAAGTTCACAAACTAACACTATAAATTCTGATGTAGTTACTTTTAGACTCGCCTTCAAAGTAGTTTTCCTGCCCCCAATGCACCGGCCCCCTTTTGGTTGTTAAACTGCATCTATATATGGGGGAACAGCCCAAAGTCACCAAGTGCCAAATTAGGCGAATAAGGGGTTGAGGGATGACAGGCATGGAATTTGTCGCCAAAAACTGTTGTGTACAGAACGATCTGTGGGCCAATGAATTCGGGCGGGGTTGCAGTCTATCTTCCAGAACGCTCGTTGTCTTACCACTCAAAAATTTCTGTACGGCTCACGACTTCATTCCCGAATGCTTTCCGAATCATTTCATACGATTCCGTAACACTTTTCCCATATTTAAAACAAAATTTCACGAACACGCGTTGTAAAAATCGGCGACCTTTACACAAATGGGGTGAAAAGTCACGAAACTTTCCGAGAGATGGCAGCACAAACAAAAAACCATATGATTTTCAGTTAGTGTCAACTCTTAGAAGAATCATGTAAAATTTTCATGACATTTTGTTTATTAGTATGCGCATTACAGCTCTTTGAGTGACGCTACCTTTGATATTTGAAAAACGATGGGACAAAAAGAATTTCGCGTGTTGATTAAACATTGCTTTTTGTTGGGAAAAAATACAGTCAGAATCCAAGAATGACTTGAGAAGTGTTATGGCAGCTCTGCTCCGTCAAAAGCAATTATATGTCGATGGTTTTGTGATCTTAAAATCGGTCGTGCAGGTACCGATGATGCACCACCTTCCGGACGTACAAATGAGACAGTCACTCCAAAAAATCCAAAAAAAATCCACCATATTGTTCTGAACGACTAGAAAGTGAAAATGAGAGAGATAGCTGATATCGTGAAGATATCAACAGAGGCATATTTTGCATGAATATTTGCATATGAAGAAGCTATGTGCCCGATAGCTGCCGCGCACTCTCACGATTGATCAAAAAAACGTGTCGAGGATTCAGCTCGCTGTTGGAACTATTTTAGTGTTATCCAAAGGAGTATTTGGGTCGATTCGTAATAATGGACGAGACATGAATCCATTACTACATGCCTGAGCCCAACAGGCAGTCGGAAGAGTGTCTGAAACAGCATGAAAACCGACCGAAGCGTCCAAAAACACAAACATCAGCTGTAAAAGTTTTGGCAAGTATTTTTTGGGAAGCGCATGGAATAATACTGATCGACTATCTTAAGAAGGGGCGAACTATCACCGGAGACTATTACGTTTGTTTTATTGGACCGTTCGAATAGTGAAATCAAGAAAAAAAAGACCGCATTTAGCGTGTTGTTTCACCAAGATAATGCACCAGCTCACAAGTCCATAAAATCGATGGTGAAATTGGACCAATTAGGCTATGAATTGCTTCCTCATCCACCATATTCACCGGATCTGACCCCCAGCCATTATTACCTCTTTCCAAATTTTATAAAGGTGGCACCAGGGAAAGATTTGGCTGAAATTAAGGAGTCGAATGGAAAACAGGCTTGTTTTAGAGAGCTCGACAAATCGTACTATATGAAAGGTATCCAAATGTTGGAAGATTACTGGAATAAGTGTATCGGTCTTTAAGGAAACTGTGTTACAATAGTACAGAGCAAACTGAACGAGCTAGCAACTGGAAACTTGTCACGCAGCGTTGTTAGAGATGTACCTACCGCCACCAATCGGAGCAAATCAATACTATTTCGCGTTCTCGCTGTATAGCGTTGGTCTATTGCAGTGTTTTTCAACGTGTGGGTCGCGACCCCCCTTAGGGGTCGCGAAAAAAAAAGAGAAAAAAAAACAATAAAGTTTAAAAATATATTTTTATTAAGAAAATGTTAATTAAAGGACATTTGTAGGTTAACACAAATCGACAAGAATAAAAAAAATACATATGAGTCACATTCACATTAATGTGAAGGTTGTGCCTGTTTTTCGTTAACTAATTTCTCCCCATCGCGGATCCGTTTTTGCTACACATAGAATTAAATCTAGGCGATTTCTCTGTTTGCTTTTGATTTGGGCCATTGACGAAAACAACGTCAACTCACATAAGTAAGAGGTGGCAAATGGAATCAAAGACTTCAAAGCTTCTGTAGTTAATTCTGGGTATTCTGTTTTTCTTTTTAACCAAAAGGTATCCAAATTAACAGACTTGATTTCTAAGCGCAACATTCCATCGGCAGATAATTCCAGCAGTTTTTCTTTTAGGTTGGTTCCCAAACTTGCCTCATCTATCGCTGCATTTAAAAACGGATTTATGTGTATAGTTCTTGCACCGAGAAATAATGACACAATTCTTCTTTCAAATTCTGCATACCAGGTATATATGCTCTGATGTTTATCTCAGACCCCACCTCTCCAATAAAAGACTGAGTCGACAAAAAAGAATCGAAGTTGTTTTGATTTATGGATGATGACCATAAGTCTATTTTTTTTGTAAAGCCATGGATTTTGTCTTTAGCAGTAATGACATTTTCATCCCGTCCTTGAAGGCTTTATTCAAGGTATTTAAATGTTCGAATAAGTCGGAAAGAAAAGCCAGTTTTAAAAGGAATTCCGGGTCACAAACGAATTTGGAATATTCTGCTTTGGCCTGCTGTAAATACACCAAAAGTTCAGCTCGAAGTTCGAAAACTCTCGTCAGTACTTTGCCTTTCGATAACCACCTAACCTGTGTGTGGTAAAGTAAATTTTGGTGCAGTGAACCCATATCTCCACAAATCACTCGAAATAATCGCTTTTTCTTTAATAGAATTTACTAGTGTTATAATTATATTGAGAACTTCATTGTATTCCTGTGACAAGGTTTTGGCCGCAAGATATTGGCGGTGAAGAAAGCAATGCACCCAACAAGCGTTTGGCATCAGTTTTTTTAGTCTGGTAATAAATCCGCTTTTCGAACTAGTCATGGCTTTTGCTCCGTCCGTACAAATAGCTATGCATTTCTTCGCTCCATCAACATTGAAATCTTGTGTAGCTTCAAGGAACATGTTATATAAGCACTGACCTGTTGTATTCGTGGGAAGAGCTTTACAAAACAGTATTTCTTCCATCAATCTCTCATTGGAATTAAAACGTACAAAAGCTATAAACTGCGCACAACCCACAATATCCGTAGATTCATCAAACTGCAGGGATTCAAAAGTACTTTCTTTTATTTTTCCTATGACTTAATCACGAGTGTCAGTTGCCATATCGCTTATCCTGCGTTGAATGGTATTGTCAGAGAGAGGTATACTTTTTGAGCTTTCTACCTCTTGTTTGCCAAACATAATCTCTGCTATATCTAAAGCCGCTGGTAAAATCAAATTTTCGGCAATAGTGTGAGGTTTTCCTGCTTTAGCCACACGAAAAGCTACTCAATAACTAGCTAGCAATGCTTTCTCATTTAGATTGGACATTTGTACTACAGCAATTCTTTGATGCTGAAGGGCCTTCAATTTTCTCTCAAAAAATTCCAACGGTTTGTTTTTTTCATTTGGATGTTTTGTGTCGAGGTAGCGGACTAGTTTTGATGGCTTCATGCTTTCTTTTGGTAAAGTTTCGAAGCAAATAACACACTGCGGTTTATTTTCAATCACAGTAATTCCGAATTTTAAATAATTGTCGTCATAAAGACGTTTTTTCTTTGGTTTCGTTTCACTACTCTCACTAGAAGTTAACGGTTGTGTTGACCTTTTTAGAAATTTATCCATTTTCATTAGTCACTTCGATAAATTCAAATACGTGTGTTCAACATTAAAACAATGGCTTGTGCTCGTCAAACGAACGCCGACTGGCGGTTATTTTCAGCGTACGTGATCGCGCGCGCCGCTCTGTACCCCACGACGCGCGACGCCCCCGCAGCGCTCGTTGTGTCCCTCTCATTCACTCGACTCTCATGCTCGCCGGCGGCCTCGCCGCACTCGCGAGCCGGCATGGTTCTCGCACATACGCACGCGCTTTATTAATCTACTATTGTCGTATCCGTAGAGGCGTTTGGTGACGTAATCGATGTAAAAATATGTCTGTTGTACATAATTATGTATTTAGCCGATACCTAATTATGAAAATAAATAAAAATGTTGTATGGATTTTTATTTGTAACATAATAAAATACAGGTTAGAAACAGCGGAGGTTAGGGGGTCGCGAAAAATTTTTAAATACTCGCGTCATGAAAAAGGTTGAAAAACACTGGTCTATTGGATCAAACCACGAATGGGGGTCTCAAATTATAGCGTGCGGCTCAATTGACATTATTCTGACAATTTTTTTTTATTTAGGTCATTATAGGCGAAGAGCGTGAGCAGACCGGAGAGTTACTGTCCATCGACGCTCACGAAGGAGTAGTGAAAATTAAAAATGATATAACGATGTTACCTTTACAAAATCTTTGTAAAATGCGAAAAATGGACCATTAAAAAAATGCATCCATTTGACCTTTTTTGTGTTTAATGGGTCATTTTTTTAATGATTATATAAGCTTAGCTTTATAATTTCAAGTTGTATTAAAATTGATAATAAAATAAAAAGAAGTATCTTCAGTGGTTTGACGAGAATTGTGATTTTATTTCTACTCGTGAAAGTGGTAGCAATTAAGAAGACTAACCATTCCGGTTGGCGCCCGACTTCTTCCTCAAACCGATTGTTTAAAAACTTTAATAAATTCTAATAATTTTTTTTGTGTGAATCATCGTATTTTTAAGTTTTGACTTAACTAGGAGATAAACAAATAGATACTGGGATATGCAGATGATATTGTTCTATCACAACAATCGCAACCCGTCCTACAAAGACTGCTCTATAAATTCAAACAAATAGCAGAAAGATACAACATAGAAGTCAATACCGACAAAACAACATGTATCACAATAGCTAAAGAACCAATAAGGTCTAAATTACAAATAAATGAGAAATTAATAGAGCAAGTAATGAAATTCCCATATCTTAGAGTACTAATTACTAGCTACGGAGATATAACAGAAGAAGTGAGACAACAAACAAATAAAGCAGCAGCAATATCAGGTGCCCTCAGAGATGTAGTTTGGAAAAACAAAGATCTAAGTGTAGAAGCAAAAACAAAAATATATAGAACTTGCGTTAGACCAATACTGGCTTATAGCATAGGCAAAAACGGGCAGACACAAACAAAGCCAAACAGATACTAAGAATAAATGAAATGAAAATACTGAGAGCAATAACAGGAAAAAGTTTATTAGACAGAGTAAGTAACAACACCATAAGAGAACAATGTAAGGTAGAAGATATAGTCAGATGGGGAAGAAGGAGAAGAAGAGAGTGGCGTGAACATATACAAAGGATGGAAGATATGAGAATGATAAAAATATGTATGAACAAAACACCACATGAAACAAGACCAAAAGGACGACCATCAAAGAGATGGAGAGACCGCTCGACATCCGAATCATAAGAGGCTTAAGAACGAAGTAGAACAGGTCTGTGACCTACTCAGAAAAGGAAGTAAGTAGGTAAGACTTAACTCTGGTCTGATCAAGAAATTTCAATTTTCAAGCTTGTGGTAACCTAGGAAACATGAGTATAAAAGGGATGTGATAATTTAATTGCTTTGTTTAATACAACTCAAAAAAAACTAAAGTACCAAAACGCGTCTTATTTTTTTTCCTTCCTGTAATGTCTTTAATTATTAAAACGAATCGCTACTACATCTGCTACGATTGCTGAGAAAAAAAACATTGTGTCGCAAAAAAGGACTTTTCAGGACAAGTGATTTTTCAAAAACTTCTGGCTTCGTGCTCGTTTCTTAGTCCTCGGTTCTTGTATAGAGTTGAGAACAGTAGAAAAAGTATCTATTATGTTTTTATAATGACTATACCCAACTATTCCAAGTGATAAGTTTTTATACGACTTGTGTGTACTTGCTGCCTGTCCACATGTTGCTACCTGAGCCTGTCCTCGTTTATTTGTGACTCTTCTTTTCTATTGTGTGATACCACTCAAGTGTACCTAAAATTTTTGAAAAACGGAGGAGATTCTGACGTAAAAACGAAGAATCTGCACCAAACCTAGAAACAGTGAGTACAGCAAAAACGGCTCCTCTGTTTCCAGTAATAAGATCCACGATTCTCGTTCTTCGACTTCTGTCAGAGTGTCTCCGGGACCTAACTATTATGATAGTTATCAATGTTCCAATAAAAATGAGATCGTGGATTATTCACCAATAAATAATATTGTGGGTAAGTGAGAACATGTTTTAGCAAAACTCTTCAAGTCCAGCCCTGGAATAAAAGGAATGGGGTGCGTGATGTATTAATCGAACCGAGTGAGAAAAACGACCACGACTGGTCAACTTCAAAAAATTATTTTACCCACTTCTAGTAGTCAGATCGATTTAAAATTTACTCCATTTGGCGGAAAATTGCATCTGGTTTAATAAAAAACGGTTAGTCCCCTTAAAACTAAATCCCACCGTAAACATAACCTAAGAAATCAGTTGTAGACACCATGTTTGAAAATCAACATCTTAAGGCAGTGCCCTGCCTTTTTCATTTCAACTTCGAAAAGAAAACAATAATTTCTTACCTTTATTCAAAATATAGAATACTGAGATTTTATAAACTCTTTAAAATAAGGCCGAAATAAATGGTTCAGATATATTTTATACCTATACAAAATTATGAAACTTTAAGGTGAAATGACCGATTTTCACGTGGTGCAATATCGCATGTAGTTTAATAAAAAACAATAAGGGACGGGCGTATGAACTTGCACAACTTTACTCCCAATCAAAACAATCAAATGAAGTTCAGTACATAATTAACTAATTACCCAGATAGCAAAAGGACGTTTTAAGTCAGTCCGTATGAGCTCAGATTTATGATTTGGACTTCAGATCCTACGTCTGAATGACGTTTTTAAGACCTCCTCAAGAAGTTGAATGCGCCACCTAACGTAGACATTAAGATCTCATGAAAAAGAGCTCTCAAAGAGCTCTTTTTCTGAATTTGCAAAAATGAATACATAAAGAGCTCTTTTAACTGAGTTCACGGGAAGACTTCGTAATGAATTTTTCTTTTTGAGGTCTCTAAAATGAGTTTAAAATGAATTCATAATTGAATATGATTTCTTTTAGAATTCTTATTCTAGATCTTGATTGGCAGGGTAAATATATAGATTATTGACATTTTATATAAATTTTTGAATCCTCTGAAATGTAATTTTCTCAATTCTCTAAACATTTTAAATATTTAAATCGATTTTTATGTATACGCTATAAGTCAATTTACAACAATACTAAAATATTTCATGCATTTGAAATGTTTAACAATAATTATTATTTAAGATTCTATTTTTAATAAAATGTCCAAAACCGATATATGCAAGTGCTTAATATAATCGAAGAATTTCAACGATTGGTTCAGAATAAAATCCAATTTTATTTCTATATTTTAATCATGAGTAATTATCGACAGTATATTGGTAACTTGTATTATTCTATAATATAACTCAAATAACTGTCGAAAAAAGTACAAAATAAACCAAACAATGACAGTTTAAAAAAAAAAGAAAAAAAAACTTCAAAAGTTATTGAGGATTATGTTTGCCGGCTACAATTTTTACTCGGTCATTTGCGTGTTGCAACCAGGACATTATCGCTTGCTTGCAATCGTCAAGCGAAAATCGAGAGTTGGAAACCACCGTGTCTAGAAATAATTAAAAATCATAATTAGTCATATAAATATTACTGTAAAGAATTTATTTTTTCCAAGTTTTCAAAAGCAAGTTAACATATCTGATAAAAAAATACTTCATGAATATTTTTTTTAGCTTAGTGAAAAAATTGTATTTCTTTCGAAATAATAATCATTAAAGTTATAAAGTTATTTAATCATTGAATTTTAATGTAAAGATCAAATTGTTTCAGCTTAAAATCGTTTACTTACCTCGCAAATGCTCCACGAAAGACATTTTTTCAACCTTTATAGTCTTCTTTTGGCCACTCCAAGATAATTTGCAGCAAAGTTCATCTGTTAAAATAAATCCTAGTACGCTTCGAATACATTTCTATCCATCTGTATTTCGCCGTTGCTTAATTCAATCCTCCTGAAAAATTTTATATTGTAAAACCATGTTGATAATAAATTCATATTTTCTTTAGTTAAAGGGTAATAAGCAACAGCACCTTGTTCAGCATTATTCATATCATTTTTTTCGTAACATAAACAAATACAGAAGCATTAAAGCTTAATCAATCAATAATATATACTGTCTAAAAAATTTATTCTGAACTGTTTATTCATTTCTTGGAAACCAGTTATTGCTTACTACCGGTTATTATTCAATTTCATGATTGAAGATATTGTTCATTCGCAAGAAAATTATAAAAATGTAAAACAGCAAGAACTTAGTAATTTTATGAAATTCAAATTGTCAAAATTTCATGCAAGTATTAGAGTTAAATTTTTTATAAATACTTGTTTTGTAAAAACTGGAAAGCAATTTACAAACAAAACAACCATGAAATTTTGTGTAATTTTTGTGAATAAAGAAAGTAATTACATATTGAGTGCGTGCTACTTTGTCGATTAATAATTGATTGAATTTTGCCAGATCTTCATAACTAGATATTGGGAAATTCGGTAATACATTTGCCTGCTGAGTCGTAGTTGGCCGAGGATTATCAGTATGCATATTCAATAATGCGTCGAGCTTACGAGACACGGAGTTTAAAACTAAACGACATGCAGCTGTTAAAAATAAAGAAATGTTTAACATCATAGGCCAATTCAAAGCTTTTTTTTCCAAAACCAGTTTCAACTTAATGAGAATAAATTAAGAAAATCAATAGATGAATGATAGAACTGATGGATACTTACGGCAGCAGTGAGATTCTAAAGACTGTTCAGTTGTGCTATTAACGCGATCGATTGAATCAATAGTACGAGATAGGCTTGGTGCTCTCGGAGTAAGTAAACTTTCTTTTGTGGTCGAAGAACCAGCTTCATTTTTACTATCGTCATGTAGATTTGGATTTATTACATTATCTTTTATCCCAATTCCATGATTAGTCGTTGATTTACTCTCCGGATTATTTAGATGTTTACTTTCACCCAAGTTCTATTGTGACAAATTTTTCAGTTTTTGAAAATCCTTGTCTACGCTTGTGTTACTTTTTCCACCGATACGTGGTATTGCTATAAAATAAAATCAATAAAGTCATGAATTACAGAATAAAATTAATTCAGTATTAAATCTTTTTTCACTTGACACTTACCAACGTGTTCAATTTTACTTACAACCGGCTTACTAGTTATGATTGATTGTCTATAGTCGGGATGGGGTGGATCATCAAAGAAATTACCATAATCGAGCTCCTGAGTTCCAAGAAAATCGCCGTCATCTACTGGTTCCGTAGGATCAATGTCATTGCCTCCATGATATTTGAAAAATGGCAATATTGCCTTTTCTGAATCATCTAACTTTTTATCTGTGACAAGAGAATTAAATGAAATGATACTTAGACTATAATACATTTTTGAGCAACTTGATAAAAGAATAAATTGATACTGTACCTTTATCTTTTTTATTATCAGTATTCTCGTCTTCATCGCTATCACGGTTACTGGAAGAACTGTCATCGAAACGTGCCGGTTTTTTTCGTCTACGTTTGGTAGTTTTTTCACGGATGTTTCATCACATGTAGACATGTCTACGGCAGCAATTTCAACGGCTCGGGCAGTGTCAAAATTGTCTATTGTTAATAATTTAAAAAAATATGCATTAATTAGCAATTATTATTATAAATTCAACTTTACCCATAAACAACACAGGAACTTATTGCTTAAGACGCCTATTTTTTTGACTTTTTGATAATTCGTTGAAAGGCTTTCTTGACATCATTCAATTCTAATTAATAAAAAAAAATATATTATACACAGGTAAAAATTAAAAACATATTAAGGAATTAAAACTCCAACATCACTGCAAGATTATACTTACCATCACATTCAACGTGAATAGAAAACAATAATGACTATTAAACAAAGATAAATTGATTTAAATTAATCAAATTTAGAACGATTATATTACAAATAAAACCGGTCAAGTGCAAGTTGAACTTGCACAATTAGTGTTCCGTACGTTGATTGTTTTTAAAATAAAAAATTTTGTTAGGGTGGTATAAAATGATCAGTGACTTCACAAAACACACCTCAAAGGAGTTTTCAACAAAGGTTGTTTCCAATCTTTACTGAAAACTGGTGACCTTGAAATTTTGGTTTTTTTTATATACAAAATAAATTATTAATGGTGATAATTTTCGTTCAATCTATACCCCGTGGAGAATATTCCAGAGTTTTTTTCAAAATTTTTTGATCAGTACTTTTCGAGATAAGGTAGGGGACAGCGATTTTTTAAAAGTAATACGAAGAAAAGTGTGCGCAAGTATTACATTATATACGAGTATATATATATATATATATATATATATATATATATATATAATATATATATATATATATATTTACTCGTGTTTTCACAAGCTTTCATTGGACATCACACTCGATGACCTAGTAAAAAAAAAATTTTTTTCACTTCCGATTTCACCCCTCAAAACGAACCCCTTAAGTCAAAATTATGTTACGGTGGTATAAAATGATCAGTGACTTCACAAAACACACCCCAAATGAGTTTTTCAACAAAGTTTGTTTCCAATCTTTACTGAAATCTGATGACCTTGAAATTTTTGTTTTTTTTATATACCATATAAATTATTAAAGGTAATGCACTCGTGATAATTTTCGTTCAATCTACACCCCGTGGAGAATATTCCAGAATTTTTTCGAAATTTTTTGATAAGTACTTTTCGAGATAAGGCCCGGGACAGCGATTTTTCGCGAATTTTTAAAAAATAATACAAAGAAAAGTGCGCGCAAGTATAATATTATATATATATTTTTTACTCGCGTTTTCACAAGCTTTCATTTGACACCACACTCGATGACCTAGTAAAAAAATTTTTTTTTCGCTTCCGACTTCACCCCCCAAAACTAACCCCTTAAGTCAAAATTTAATTCTCAAAACTACATGGCTCTGATGAGGCCATCAATTCCTATATTATTACCAAATTTCACCTTTCTATGTCAAATAGTTTCGGAGAAAATCGGGGGTGTGACAGACAGACAGACAGACACCGAAGTGATCTTATAAGTGTTCCGTACGGAACACTAAAAAACAGTAATTCAGTTATATGATGAACAGTATATGTTTATTGAAACTATATAGGTTAGAATGCAGGATCAAAACAAATATAGATAAAATAAGAAATTTTGCGCATGTGTCAAACTGCGCATTGAAAATAAATCCATGTGTCAAGTACTTAATTCAACGTCTGTATTTTGACTTCCGAATGAGTTACTAATCTGATTTCAGTTAGAAGTAAGAAAAAAGAATACTTTATAAGCTCATAAAAAACTGTTTAGAAAGTGCTCAACAAAAGACATTCATTGAGACATCAAAAAATTGACTTCGCATTCATGAGTTCATTAAGAACTCTGAATTCTGAGCTCATAAAAATGAGCTACTTAAGACATCATGTTAGAACTTCTATAAGAAGTTTTTTAAAAGACTTCATACTGAAATCTTTGATTTGGATGCTGACTGGGTATACGTTTATAATAACCGAGTTAGAAAATTGGGCGTTCAGCGCACAAATATTCTAAAAACCACGTTTTCTATATATTTTTTTTTTGCTTAATTTCAACCAAGCCCATTTGTGATTCCTGGTCCACGTAATACGTTAATATATTTATATACTGGTGAATCCTTGTATCAAAAGGAATTGTGGAAGAACAGTACATAATTAACTAATTATACGTTTATAACTGAATTAAGAAAATAAGATAATGGGGACCGCAGCGATGAACAGTCTGAACTTTCGGTCGTCCACTTCTCATCAGGTTCAGTTCATTCTCACTCCAAATTTGATAGCTGATTTTTCGTCTGGAAAATAGAACAATTGATTGCAACTACTGTTTCTAGATGTGACTTTAACAAATCGCCCAAAACGTCTCAATGGAATACCCCTGTGGCATATTCCTGAGCAATCACAAAATTCACGTTGCATTTGTCGAGAGAAGCGATAATTTTAATATTGTAGTAATAGCTTTATAAACTCGTCCTTTTTGAAGTTTTTATTGATCCATGGATCAATTTAGGCAGAAATTTAAATCAATTATTGGAAATGATGCCTGAAGGAAGACCTTATCCAAGCATGCTCACTAAGGTACGGAACTTTGATGCGACAGCATTGAAAATGTCAAGAGATTCCATGGTGAAACGTCTCCAAACTTCCCGCCGAAATGCAAGAAACGAATAGGTATTTTCCGGGATTAAACTAATATATAATAATATATATATATATATATATATATATATATATATATATATATATATATATATATATATATATATATATATATATATATATACATATATATATATATATATATATATATATATATATATATATATATATATATATATACATATATATATATATATATATATATATATATATATATATATATATATATATATATATATATATATATAATGCAACGTCTGTCTGTCCGTTAGTGCACTTATCACTGGAAAACCACTTATCCGACTTACGTGCTTTTTTTTAATACATACATTTGCTGTCTGGCCAGGTTATATAATAATATATATAAAACGTAACGTCTCTCTGTCTGTTCATTAGTGCGCTTATGACTCGAGAGCCACTTATCCGATTTACATGTTTTTTTTTAATTCATACATATGTTCTCCGGCCAGGTTATAGGATATATTTTATTACGTTAAATAACTTAAGAAATGAGCAGTGACGATAAGAGTGAATCAAGTCAACGCGAGCGGAGCCGCGGACACGGCTAGTACATATATATATGTAATTTAATCCCGGAAAATATCTATTCGTTTCGATCCTTGAATTTAATTTTTAAACAATGGTATTATACTGGAAGCATGTCATTTGTATACTTAAATACACATTGTGCCTGTTATAAAGGAATTTACGAAAACAAACATGTAGGTATATGTGCAACTTTATTACTTCATTTCAACAACTTAGTTTTCTAGTTCTAAAACCTAACAACAATTTATACATGTTTTTTAATTAAAAATCGGAATGAACTGAGAAACAAGTCATAAAATATGTTTTTAAAATAATATCATCGACCACAAAAAATAAGTAAAAGACAACACATTAAAAATAAAACATACGACACTGGCCCTGAAACACTTATTATTATAAATAAAGTATTTGGAAATAAATTGTAACAAACATATAGTATATATAGATAGGAACTGATTACGACATTATTATTAATTTGTGCCTAAGGGCGGCCAGAAATTCATGCAATATCACATCATGGCACATCTGTACTATGTATTAGAACAAGTTCAATGGTCTGAGAGAGACCTTTTTTAACTTATTTTTTCCAAGTAATAATGGACTCTTTAATGATTACCTTTCTATGTACTTGCGGTAAGACACATAACAAAGTGTATCTCTGGCTGGTGAACGCTTAAAGTTTAATAGCATACCTGCCCTCCGGTACAGACCGATAGAAGATTGTCCAGCTAAGCTGGCAACAGTTACCGCAGATCATCAGAGTTCCACCCTACTATATAAAAACCATTGTCAACTACCGAAAGTGAACAAAGTCCATATTTCAGCAGTGATGTACTGTTCTTTCGGCTGTCAATCCATGGTTTTTTATTTATCAATCCTAGCTGGATATAAGAAGATTAATAGTATCTTTTATTGCTATTTTTCTGTCAAAGTTTCAACTATATATCCGAATCATTAACATTAAAAATCCAAATCCTCATATATCGTTTTTGTTGTAATATATTCTTTGGTATGCTAACAAGGGCGCAATTACTTTAGTAAGTTGTCTGCCTCTTACATCAATAATCGCCTCGCTTCTTCGAGGCATGCCGTCGGCGAGATTTTCTGCATACTTCTATGGTAATCTCCCAAATTTTTCGAAGACAAGTGAGTCTCCTCTGAGCTTTCTCTTTACAAGAGACCAAACGTTTTCAATAAGGTTGGCGTCCGGCGATTGTGAGGGCCAACGTGCTTCGGAGTTCGACATCATGAGCACGAAGATGTTGTTGAATGGTCTCATGGGACACATTCAAACCCGATTTTCTTAATTTTGCCGCTTCTTGACGCGGCGTCAGTTTCGGGTCCCGTGCGGAGTGACTTTGCCTACCGAATCACGTTTTGACAAGTCGTGAACGACACCGACTTTTTAATATACTTAGCGACCCCGGAATGTGTCACTCTAGACCCCTTTGGATGGGAACAAAGAAAGACCGCCTCGAACCGACGCGCAAACAAGTGACTCATTTTGGATTTTACGTGATTTCGACGAAAGTTCGGAATTGACTGATACTTTTACTTAAATGCGTCGTAGACAAAAGTACCCTTCACCGATCTATATATATATATATATATATATATATATATATATATATATATATATATATATATATATATATATATATATGATATATTTGTACTTTGATTTTTAATGTTAATAATTCGGATACATAGTGGAAACTTTAACAAAAAAGCACCGAAAAACAAAAGTAATGTTCTTATACCTCAAAAAAGATAAGTTAAAATATAGCACTGTGAAACACAAAATTGTACTAAATATTTGTAATATACATTAGTCGCCGCAACTTATTTTATTACGACTTTATCAGAGAAAACAAAAGAAACAAAATATAGATAATGTAGAAAGTATGCACATTCAACAATAATTGAGCAAAACTAATTAAAAAAATACACCTAAAAATATAATTTCTTTACTAATTTCCCTTTCTAACTATACACCATAAAACTACAACCAGTCAGTTCAAATATTTGTCCTAGCTACTAAAAAAAGACCGTAACATTATTGACATCCACATATGAGTGACAAGAAAAACAGCTAAAATAAACATATACACCGACAATTAAAATTAACTAAATTGTACAAGAAACGATGTTAAAAATTAGAAAAAACAAAGCTCTGTAACAACTTATTTAAAATTTCTTATTTAAATAAAGCTAAAAACCACCAGTTTTGTATATTATACTGTTTTTATAACAGATATACAAAACGATTAAGGAAAAAAATTAAACAAATAACCAGACACTACCTAGACTGTCTGAAAAGTTTTCGGCCTGATACATAGATGGCGTTAGAAACTGTGAAACCCTAATTGTACTGGAAAGTTCCATCCTTTATATATAAACACATATAAATTTTATTTCGATCTGTCAATTCGAGTAGTATCAGCTGCTTAATATTGACGTGTCATTGATTTTTTTAAAATGGAAAACATTGAATATCATGCAGTGATTAAATTCTTTGTTTTAGATGGTTTAATACCAATAGAAATTCATCCTAAATTGTAAAAAGTGTATAAGAATGCATCACCTTCACTTTCCACCGTGAAAAAATTGGCTGCTTGTTTTAAATCTGGTCGTACAAGCCTCGAAGATGATCCACGCGAAGGTCGTCCAAAAACTGCTACAACACCACAAATCATTCAACAAGTCCATGACATGATGTGGATAAGCTCGGATCTCGTTTCGGGCTCTCAAATAACCTGATTGATCTTTTAAATTCATACTTCTTGGATAGCAGGTTCTTTGTAGAAATCAATGGTGCATCAAGGATGTTGGGTTTCCTGATTAGAAATTGTAGAGACTTTACTAACACATCTGCAATCAAGCTTCTCTATTATTCCTTCGTTAGGTCTAAGTTTGAATATGCTTGCTATTGTTTGGTATCCAATATACAATTGCCATAACAACTCAATCGAATCGATACAGAGGCGGTTCATTAAATATCTTATTTTCAAGAGGGATGGTGTCTATCCGGACCGCGGTGTTGATCACGGACTAATCTTGTCAAGGTTTAATGAGTTGCTTCTTGCAAAGAGAAGGGACATTCACTATTAAATTCTTATATAAGCTGTTAAATCATCATATTGATTGCCCTTTCCTACTAAGCAATGTATCTTTCCATGTACCACGCCTTGGGCCAAGGCACTCACCTGTTTTTAGCCTCGGCCAGGCTAGGTCAAATATATTATTCCACAGCCCTATTTATATAATGTGCAAGAACGGCAATGTCATTCGAAATTCCGGTGATTTCCATTGCAGTAAGTTGTCAGTACTTATTGGTGCTCTGCTCAGTGTTTAGAGGTTGCTCAAATTTGTAGTTTTTTATTATTACTATATTTATTTTTTTTTTAATTTGGAGATTGTTCAAACTGTTTAAAAGTTCTTACTTGTATACTCTGGTTATTATTTTAATTGTATCATGTTCTTCTTTTATATGTAGCTCATTAGTATAAACGTCATTCCTGTAATTGGGCCCTGGCCTGTTGGAATTGAATATATAAATAAATAAATAAAATAAAATGGATTTCAAGCGTCGTTTCATAACTGTTGATGAAACTTGGATCCACCACTATACATCAGAGCAAAAAGAACAGTCAAAACAATGGATTGAAGCCAGTGAAAGTGCATCAAAGAAGGCAAAGACGGTATCATCAGCAGGGAAGGTTATGGCAACAGTTTTTTGGGATTACCAAGGTGTTTTGTGGATCGATTATCTTCAAAAAGGTAAAATAATTAACTCTGAATATTATTATAACCTTCTGGATCAGTTGGATGCAAAAATTACTGAGAAAAGGCCTGCTTTAAAGAAAAAAAATCATTCTTCATCAAGGCAATGCACGTGTTCAATGAATTAAAGTACGAATTGCTTGAACATCCAGCGTATTCATCAGATTTGGTTCCCTCTGACTATTATTTGTTCCCAAACCTGAAAAAATTCCTGGCTGGAAAGCGTTTTACCTCAAATGATGAAGCTATTGCAACCGTAGATGGATATTTTGTAGACCTTCCGGAATCACACTTCAATGACGGTATTGAATCATTAGATAAACGTCGGAATAAACGTATTGAAGTTTCACAAAATTATATTGAAAAATGAAACATATTTCACGCCAAAAATTTTTTTTCTTTCATTGCTAGGCCGAGAACTATTCAGACAGCCCACGTATTACAATAAAATTGTACTAAAATTTAACTTGAGACTCATGAGGCAACTAGCAGAAACCTACTTTGCTCATGTTCAATATCCAATCAAATAAACCACCCTTCGATCTAAAATTAAATGCTCTTTATAGCCAATAGAAATAATTTTTACTCCGGTATTTTAATTATTACTATTCTCAAGTTAAATGAATCTTATAAATAAAACAGAATTTACAAACAAAGGTTATATCGTGTTAATCGATATTTCCGCACACGCGTCGCTCCTGTAGTTCTTTAGGGATTTCCTTGTAGCGCGTGTGTTTTACCCCTATGAAAAAAACCGCTCTCCAGAAAGGACAATAAAATTTGCAGTTCATTTAAGAGAAACTCTAAGCCTTTTCTCATTTTGGAAAATCATTGATTTTTATTACAGTTTAAAACGTTTTGGTTTTCTGAGATCATCATCAGGGTGAACTGTAAATTAATAAGCAAGTGGATACAGCATGAACAGACGACTGGGAGATTAATAAGGAAAAAAATGCAAGGAAAACAATTAACCTGTCGAAATGAAACATCCTGGAGTAATGAGATTAGAAAGAAAGGTATATTTTCGTTTCCTTGAAACACTTATTAAAAGTAGGTTAATTTATAGTGCAGAGACATGGAGGATAAACAAAAATAACCAAAGAAAACTACTGAGGATGAGTCATGGGTTTATGGTTATGACCCTCAGATAAAATCCTAATCTTCATAGTGAAAGACGCCCGAAGAGCAACAATTTAACAAAGCTGGCCAGAGTCGGAGCAGCATCAAGGCCATGCTTACTGTTTTTTTTTTATTTAACCAGGAAGGTGATGGTCATAGTAAATACGCGTCAAAACGTCAGGCAGTGAACAAAGAGGGAAGTTCTGAAACAATTTGGACACGCAATGATAAGGAAACGGTCTGATTTGTGCAAATTGCCGACTGGGTAATTCATTATTACAACGCACCTAACCATTTATCAAAACTTATTCAATAGGTTCTGGTGAAATATGGAATTATTGAACTACATTCACCCCTGACGTAGGACTCTGTGACTCCTGGCTGTTCTCCAAATTGAAAAATCCTTTAAAAAAAGATTTGACGTAGACAAAATGAAAAGAAATGCAACAAAGCAACTGTTAATCATTCTGCAAGTTGAATATAAGAGTGCTTCTGAAAGTAGGAGGAACGCTGGAAGAAGCTTGTGGCTTTTTTTCTTTTCGTACATGTATGTATATATATATATATATATATATATATATATATATATATATATATATATATATATATATATAGATATAGATATAGATATAGATATAGATATAGACATAGACATAGACATAGATATATATATATATATATATATATATATATATATATATATATATATATATAAATATATAATTAGCTATCAGCATTTACTGTATGGAAAAATTCCCGTTTCTGGCCTGGTGAAAAACAAGGAATTTGCAGGATAGCCGAAAAGATGTAACATAAGAAATAGATTATTAACTGCTTTCAGGCAGACAGGCTGTCTTGTATACCTTACGCAGATTAAATAGTACTTGAGTAATGTTTATTTACTGTATCAAATAGCGGAACTATCGAGTTTATGTTTTTAATACATGGTCATATATTGCTTAGAATGACGTTTATGTAACCGATATTTTTGGTACGCACTATTTTTTGTTAAGAGAACCAGATGACGGCAAGCTCTGTTAGATGTCGGACTGCAAATTATTAATAAAAGTGATTGTTTACGAAATTACGAAAATAAATAAAAGCTATATATACATATATATATATATATATATATATATATATATATATATATATATATATATATATATATATATATAACATGCACCTATTCATCATGACTACAACTTTCATTAATTTCCAGGCAATCCTGACGATGATCTCAGCAAACCGAAACGCGTAGACCGTAATTAAAATGAATACTTTCAACAAAGAAGAAATTAGAATTATTCTAAATTAGTTTTGTCACCAAAAAAATTAACCAAATTTGGAAGAGAGTGGGGTTCAGTGGGATAATTGGAGTTGATATTCTTCTAACAAAAATACAAAACTAAACAGAGAAAAACAAAACTTTGAACGAACATTTGCCAAAGGTATATACCATGTATTGCAGCATATAACAAAATCCTAATACTTTTAGCTAAGTAATGAATTATGCTCATTACCCCTTGCAGATTTCATTTACCCCTGAAAAACGAAGGATGGGGTAATTAAATATACCTAACACACCTGAACACCTTTCGTAACATAATTTCTATTTAAAAAGTTATAGTTAAACGTTTCAAATTTAACGGTGCTAACTGTAGACCAAAGTTATTATAGCCTAATATTATACAGGTAGAAAAATAATGGCGATTTTCTTTTTTTCACTTTGTTTTTAGAACAAATATTTCTTTTAAAAAACTAGTATTATCTACCAAGTTTCAAGAAAAAATATTAGGATTATATTTACACCTCAAACTAAGCGTTTACAATTACCCCAAAACATCAAAATTATGAGGTAAATGAGAACAATAAATTCATATGATGCCCATGTAAGCCAACAATGATCATACGAGCCTGCCTTTACTTACAGAATCACAAAGAAGGTAGCTCCGCCATCAAGAATACTTTCGTGAAAAACAATTTGCAAGTTTTTTGTCTCCAATTACCACATTTTTCCACTTACACCAACTGACTCGTATCATAAAACAGTCCTTTAGGAGAGACGGATAGCAAGAAGGGTTCAAATATAAATGCATTTTTCTTTAATAACATAGTAAAATTTTCAACTTAGACGAATTTATAACGAAATACCTGAGACTATCTGTAGCTGCTGTATTTTTCTAGTAACACCTTAATTTCCCTACTAACTTTATCATCCTGAAAAAAAAAATTAAATTAAAAAAATATATCTCAAAAAATCGTTTTTAATTTAAATAACCGTTCAAGGACAAGTCAGACTTGCGCAACTAGTGTTCCGTACAGTAATTACTAGAGACCGGATTATATGCATTGCCATATTTTCATATGCATTTGCATATTTAGACCATTCTCACCGATTATTGCATGTTTTACCCAAAATCTAGTAATGATGCATATTTTCCCTATATTTACAATATTTCTCGGTATTACTAGGCAATTGAATTGCTCAGGGTATTGTTAATGTCGACGTCTGGAACCGATCTTATCGCCGGTACATTACCTGCAATTGTCTAAACATCGATTAGGTTATAGTGCCAAGGGAATACCCAAAATTACGACGGTATTTTATTCCTTTGTTTCTTGGTCGGGATATTAAGTGATAAGTAGTTAGTTTCTAAGAATATTTGTTTGAGCGTGGATCAAATAAACAATTTTCTCGAAGACGAATTTTTATTTTAAAACAAGATATCAGTTTTAACATTATTGTTGACGCGCTTGCATCAGTGTAGCCTTTTTGCAATTTTTAACGTGTTGTGTTAAAGTTTAACGTGTACCATGCCATCCGCAAAAAAAAGTGTCTCTTCGTGGGTAGCTGATTATCCTGGAACATTTACATACGATGGAAATGTTTTACATAGTCGAGTTTGCGAGAAAAATGTTTCGTGCACAAAAAAGTTTCAAGTTGACCAGCATGTCAAGACAAGTCTTCATATAGCAGGATTGCAAAAAAAAGGCTCACGACAACTTATAACAGCAGCAAGTAGCAGTGATTCCACTTCTATAGGCACTTTAGCATGGATTTATGTGAAGCATTGCTTGCAAGTAATATTCCTCTCTACAAACTTACAAATCCTACATTTAAAGATATTCAGCGAAAATATTGCTTGTATCAAAAAATACCCGACGAATCAATACTGCGTAAAAATTACATATCAACATGTTCTGACAGAAATACGTAATGAACTTAAGGATGACATTATTTGGATTTCAGCCGACAGTTGTGGTGGCTATATTGTGAATTTAATTGTGGGTGCATTAAAACTAGAGCCTTCTTCCTATTTGGTGGCCTGCAAAGAATTTGACAAGACAAATCATTCTACGATCGCCAGATTTGTGAATGAGGGTATTAAAAAAATATTTCGTGAATCTTCTGCAGATGAAAGAGTATTTATATTTCTCTCAGATGCTGCTCCCTATATGATCAAGGCAGCCAAAGTCTTCCAAGTATTTTATCCAAATTTAATTCATGGGACGTGCTTTCCTCACGGAGTCCATCGACTCGCTGAAGAAGTACGATCCACGTTTGGAAATGTAAATAAACTGATTTCATCAGCAAAGAAAGTGTTTCTTAAAGCACCTGCTCGCAATAACGCCTATAAAGAAAAATTGCCAAATTGCCTTTACCTCCCCAACCTGTGGTAACTCGATGGGGAACATGGATTGAAGCTGTACTATTTTAGAATGAACATTTCGAGGCCATCAAAGGTGTAGTAATTGACTTCGATAGTGCAGAGGCGATGGCAGTTCGTCAATCCAAGGAAGCATTTAACGATTCTGATATTAAAAAAAACATAGTTTTGATTAGCACTCACTTTTCCCACATACCTGCGGGTATTAAAAAGCTTGAAACTCGAGGTTTGGCGTTGACCGAATCAATTCAGTTAAAATCCGTCAAATAAACTTCACATTGCCAGATGTATTCCCGCGTAAAGTTAAAGACAAGTTTAAAAACATTTTGTGCAATAACCCAGGCTTTGAACCTTTGTGTCAAATTGATAGTTTTATTAATGGGACGGGTGAACTTTTGCCAGAAACAATAAGTGCTAACATAGCACCCAAATTCAAATACTGCCCAGTTACCTCAGTGGAACGGTCTTTTTCCACTTATAAAAATATTTTAAGTGATCGAAGACACAATCTTACTACCCAACATTTGGAACAATACCTTATTGTTTACGTGTACAAGAATACAAATGTTAAATAATTTTAAAAAATGTTAAATAATTGTTAATTAAATTTAAACATAGTCAATAATTTGTTAATTTTATGCTGATTTTGAAATAAAAAACTAAAAATTACTACTTTTATTATTATTTAATATTGCATATTTTGACCCTTTTTATGCATATTTTAAGCATTTTTTAAACATTTATTAAACTTCCCCGCAAAACGCCTTTTTCTGGTACGAAACACGACATATTCAAAGCTATGAAGAACTACGTTTTTTGCACAATGGCAATTAATAACAAACTGGCTTTTGATGGCATATGTTTATCTTCCAAAACGCCATAGATGTCACTAGTCTATACTAAGAAGTGTATTAGTAACGCCGTCTCTTAGCAAAATCGACATTATTAACCGAAACACCTAATATATGATGTAATACCTGTATTATTAAAAAAAAAATGTCCTATCCTATCTCGAAAAGTACTGATCTAAAATTTTGCAAAAATTCTGGAATTCTCTCTGTAAACGGTAAATTGAGCGAAAATTATCACGAATACATTAGGTTTGATAATTTATCTGGTATAAAAAAACTATGTGGCATGAGATAACGGTGAAGGCTTGGAAAGTTGGGAATTCATCGGAGACTAAGAGCTACGAAATATCAATACGTAGTCGGTGCAATCAGTAAGCTGATGACTGGTGCCCAACCGATAGGTACTGAAGACAAAATAATTTTATTTTATTTGTTTATAATTAAAAAAATATGCATTTTTCATGATTTGCATGCATATTTCAAGATTTTTATGTTGCATATAATCCGGTCTCTAGTAATTACCTTTAAAATAAAAATTAGCTACATAATAGCCAATAAATGAATCTAGCTCAATCTAAAATTTAGTAGTAAAAGTTTGAAACAAATATTTACTAGCTAAATATTTTTTTCTTTTGAGTTTTATTTTTGAGGAGTCTGTTTCCATACTGTCTTAATGTTTCTTTCTTAAGTGTAAATGGCATAATAAAAAATATTTTATGTATTAACATTTGTGTAGTATTGCTTTAATCAGTATAGTAGCTACATTTTTTTATTATATTATTTATAGATGTGTGTAAGACATTTTTTGTAATTTAGCACGAATAAATATCTATCTATCTACCCAACTTCGCTATGAAAATCGTGCAAAAAAAAAACAACTCAGTGTCGAACAGCGAAGTGCCATCTGTACTCTACGTAAGGCAGGCTAGAGTGAGCGACAAATTTAAAAAAAAATCTCGGTAATTAAAATAAAGGCTTGTACTACATTCTTCACAGAAAACAGGTAACAGGGACAAATGAAGGCAGAAAAAGGTCGGTTCGGCCTATATCTACGACAGAACGTGAAGATCACACACCTAACCTAAACGAAATCGACGGTTAATACCGATGCTTTAAACGTAGTGTACCATCTATAAAGCAGGGAGGAGACATAGTTTGGTGTTTAGTAGCAAGTCAGGTAGATTGATGAAAAGATACGGGAATTTAAATAAGGAATTTTTGAAAAATTCTGCCATCGGACTTTTATCTTTCAACAAGATAACGATGTCACATCATCTAGCCAGGTTCTGCACTATATTTGATTAATATCAGTTTAAAAATTGCCCAATAATTGGAAAAATAATATACCAGGTGTACAAGTATGAAATGCGGATTTCAGACAACAGATGGTGCACCAATGCAGTTTGTGCTATAAAGATCTGACACTGCGCCATTTCGTTGTGTCATCACGCGTGTGTCAGACGCGCAGGAGTGATAAATTGGAAAAGTGTGTGCATAGTGTTGTGTTGTTGTATTCAAGATGTCGAAATTTATACCGAACAAAGAGCATTCGCGGACAGCATTAATTTATTGTATTCATTTGAAAAAAACTGCTGTTGAATCATACCGATTAGTTCGAGAAGCTTATGGTGAACATGCTCCATCGCAAGATCCGTGTGAACGATGGTTTCAGCGTTTCAAAAGTGGTGTTTTCGATGTTGCAGACAAGGAACGTGGAGAACCGCAAAAAAATACGAAGATGTGGAATTGCAAGCATTGTTGGACGAAGATGATTCGCAAACACAAAAACAACTCGCTGAGCAATTGGGCTTTAGTCAACAAGCTGTTTCCAATCGGCTACGAGAGATGGGAAAGATTCAGAAGACCGGTAGATGGGTACCACATGAGTTGAACGACAGGCAAATGGAAAAGCGCAAAAACACGTGTAACATTTTGCTCACTCGGTACAAAAGGAAATCGTTCTTGCATCGTATAGTTACAGGGGATGAAAAGTGGATTTATTTTGAGAATCCCAAGCGAAAAAAATCATGGGTAGACCCAGGCGCACCATCCACATCGACCGCAAGACTGAATCGCTTTGGCAGAAAGACGATGCTCCTTCCGATTACTACTTTTTGCATCGATGGGTCACGCTCTTGCTAAGCAACGCTTTGGTTCGTATGAAGATGTAAAAAAATTGTTCGATGAATGGTTCGCAGCAAAAGGGGAAGATTTTTTACTGGCGTGGTATTCACAAATTGCCCGCAAAAAAATGGGAAAAATGTATAACAAGCGATGGAGCATACTTTGAATAAAGCACTCTATATCATTCTTCCGACTTTAACATGTTTTTTTAGAAAAAAAATCCGCATTTCATACTTGTACACCTGGTAGAAGGGTTTTTTTATTCAAGGCTATTAAAATGTCTTTTATAATTGACCAATTACGATACAGATGGCGAAACAATATTTATTTTACATCATAATACTAGTTAAACCATTTGCAAGTACCTAGTTAATCGGAAGTTTTAGTTTCAATAGTATTGTGTGTTGATGTTAAGGGAGACTAATAACGATAATAGAATAATAACTAATTTTAAAAACAAAGCTTAATAAACGTAGATCCTTACCAAACCCTCTCCATATTTACTTCGACTGGCTTTTTCCAACCACTCAACTGCTTCCTTATACTCTCCCATCGCTATTTTACATTTAGCCAGCATCCATCTGTTGTCCCTCCATTCGAACTTGGCCAATCGCTCAGCTTCCAGAAAGTGAGCGCACGCCTCTTCGTATGTAGCATTTGGGGGTTCGCCGTAGACAGCTGCAGCTAATTTTCTTTCGTACCTATAAAAGTAAGGACACCGTATAACAAAAATATTTTTTCTTTGCCAAATGAGGCCTTGTTCTCTTGATTTCACCATTCAAACGGTCAACTAAACCAACGTAATAGGCTTCGGTGATTGTTCGCCCCCTTCTCAAGATAGTCGGTCAGTATTATTCCATGCGCATCCCCAAAAATACTTGCCAAAACCTTTTCAGGTTTTGATTGTATTTTTGGACGCTTCGGTCGGCTTTTATGCGGTCACTCTGCCAGCGTGTAGTGGTGGAGCCATATTTCGTCCATTGTTACGAATCGACGCAAAAACGTCTTTGGATTACGCCGAAATAATGCTAAACAGCGACTTGAATATTGACACGTTGCCGTTTTTGATCAGTTGTGAGAGTGCGCGGCACCCATTGGACACACAGCTTTTTCATATGCAAATATTCATGTAAAATGTGCCTCACGCGTTCTGTTGATATCTTCCCGATGTCAGCTGTCTCTCCCACTTTACTTTGCGGTCATTCAGAACAATATGGTGGATTTTTCTTTTTTTTTTGGAGTTCATCGGCGTTTGTATGACCGCATTTAAGGGAACATTACACTTTCTCGGGTCGGGAAAATCGTACCCTATTGGAAAGTATTACATTTCAATAATACTCTTTGAAAATTTCAAAGAAATTTTCAAATACTTTCGAAATTATAGACGATTATGGCACCAGGTGTAAGGCAGGCCAAATCGACCGCGCGGCGTGCCAACTTACCTTACGGCCGTTTACAAAGGTTTTGCTCTACCTGCGTCAAACATCTGCTGCTACTTTTATGATTCTACTGAAGATAGAAGCAGGTAAAAGGAGAGCTTACTATAATGAATATATATTTTCACTCTGAGGAAAAACTGTAGCTCCAAAGCAAGCGGTACGCTGGCCTGCCCAGTTTGAAAATATCGCTTGCAGGGCTAACATCACTCAGTAAACGTCTCGGCTAATATTGTGCAAAATAGATAAAAAGGACGGAAAATTTAGTTCGAAGCGAGTGTGCAGACCACGTGAAAGACAGTTTTATGGTAATCGATTTTCAGATGAAACTAATTCTAATTTTGCCAGTACATCTGCAGAAAAAATTGTAAAAACTTCTCATTTGAGTCCAAGCACTAATCCGACTTTTAGTTATTGTATAGTACAATTTTTAGTTTTTACAACTTTAAAACAAAAGTTGAAGTGTAAAGTTTGTGATGGAGACGTAAAATTTTTCAAACGAGACGACAGAGGAGTAGGTTTTAAGCGGCGATACACTCATTGAATCTAGCCTCAAAATTGGGAAATCATATGCAATTAATAGACGTTTCATTTTTGTAATGAGATTACTTGACTATGGAATCGCTGGAGTGAACAATTTTTGCGGTCTGATGGATTTAGAAACGGGCTTTTATGAAACAACTTGTTATAAAATCATCGAGAATATTAAAATCGCAGTTGAGGTTGTTATAAATATACCGCCAGAGAGGTCAGAATCACACAGAGATGCCAAAAAACCCTTGAGAACGAGGCGTATGAGGAGTCGGAAGGAATTGTGTATGCAGCAGGCATAGCTAATTAAACGTAAGTAGATTTTATATGTGAAAATTTGTTTGCCAAAACTTTAAACACGTTTTTCTCAAGACAACATTTTCGTAAACGGCGTGTACGATAACTGTAAAAACCGTTTAACCGATCGGTCTGATATTTTAATATGTTCTTCTATACAACAATAGCCCCAGTATTTTTAATGTTTTTTTAAGAAAAAAAATGCTATTTTTGAGACCACCAACGTTGGAGGTCCACCATTTTGTAACTTTTGGTTCAAACAAAATAATCGTAGTCTATACTGGGGCCATATTCATACTTTTTCTAAGAATATTTTTTCAGACGTTCCAGTGAGCCGCAATCGTACACGCCAGCAGATCAAAATTTTCAAAACTGCTTCCATGAAGCTGCCAAAAACCCCTACAAAAATCACTTTAAAAAATCATGTAAAAATGTTTTTCTTGTATTTGAAGACTTAAAGTATATGTCAGAAAAATTACGGACTCAAAAACTGTTTTTTTTTATTAATTTGTCAGTCCCATAAAACTATTAAAATTTTCGACCGAAAAAGTGTAATGTTCCCTTAAGATCATTAAACCATCGATATATAGTTGCTTTCGACGGGCAGATGTGCCATAAGACTTCTCAAGCCATTCTTGAGTTCTGGCTGTATTTTTTCCCATCAAAAAGCAATGTTCAATCAACACACGAAATTCTTTTTATTTCATGGTTTTGTAAAAATTAAAAGAAGCGTCACTCAAACAAGAGTCGACACTAACTGAAAATCATATTTATGCTGCCATCTCTCGGAAAATCTCGGGACTTGTCATCCCATGTAGTATAAAACGGCTGTTTTTTTTTAATACTGACCATTTAAGTCCTGCTACTTCATAATCAAATCTTCCTAACATATAATGAAGAGATGCATCGTTTGGACTTAGTTTTATGGCGGTATCCACGTGTTTTTTGAACAAATGTCCATCGTTGATCTTTTCTTGAACGGAAACAAAGTCTGTCCGACTTCCTAAAAAATACAGGTTGTTTTACCATTTGTTATTTTAATATTCACTTTATGAAGAACCCAAAAGTTCTAACTGTACACAAACTCCAGCTTCAATCTGTGAGGATTGTTGATGTCGTACCAACTCATGCAAGCGTTGGCCTAAAACCTCGGATAGACGGTAACTGCTTCTTAAAAAAGACTGGTAAGAGTGATTCTGTAAAAATTAATGAAAGGTACTACCGGCAAGGAATACTAATGGACGGTAAACGATTAAATTACTTAAGGTTCGCCAATACAAAAGAAGAATTACAAGAAATGCTGATGAAATTTAATAACAAGTTTCCAGAAACAAGTGTAAAAATAACCTTCACCAAAACCAAATATTTGAATAACGAAAGTGAAGATACAGCCAAGAATTATTAATAGAAGGTGAAAGAATAGGAAAGTACAAACATTCATATATTTAGGACAAAAAATCGAAACATCAAAAAATAATCCAAAGGCTGACTTGGTTAGAAAAGTCTCGTTAGCTTGGTCTGCGTCTGAAAGGTTACAATCTACGTTTAAATTGGACATTCCAAAGTGTTCGATCAATATGTACTGCCAGTATTAACATATGGCACTGAAACGTGGGCTTTCAAAAAAAGTATAATAAATTAACTCCAGGTTACCCAAAGAGCAATGGAGAGGAGAATGCTAAATATTAGACTTCAAGATCGTATTCCTAACATCGAGATATGAAGAAGATCAAAAGTGACAGATATAATAAAGGGTGTCCCAAAATTCACGCAAGATTTGAATTTGGCGCCATTTGTAAGGTAAAGTGTTGCCAACAAAAACAAAAAACACAGCGCGACAGCTGACAGTTCAGGGTTATTAAAAATGGAGCGCTACACAAAAGCAGCTACACTTCGGAATTTTCGTACAAAATATAGTCAGAATAGTGATTTAACCTCATCAACTGTGAAGAGAATAACTGAAAAATTCAGGGAAACTGGATCAGTTAGTGATCTTAAATGCTCTGGCCGACACAAAACATTGAAGCAGTTCGTGAGAGTGTTGCTGAGACTCCAGGAACATCAATTCGGCACTGTAGTCAAGAATTGGACATTTCGAGAAGCTCTCTACAGCGTATTCTCACGAAAGATTTGCATCTTCATGCTTACAAAGTTCAATTGACTCAAGAACTGAAGCCTACTGACCACGCACAACGAAGAGAGTTTGTTGAATGGATTATGGAACAAGTGGATACTGATTTTTCGAAGAAAATCATCTTCAGCGATGAGGCTCATTTCCATCTTGATGGCTTCGTTAATCGACAAAATTGTCGCATTTGGGGTTCAGACGATCCACACGTGACTGTTGCGAAACAAATGCATCCACAACGTGTCACTGTTTGGTGCGGATTTTGGGCTGGAGCCATCATCGGACCATTCTTCTTCGAAAATGCGGTTGGCCAGGCAATAAAAGTTAATGGTGATCGTTATCGCGATATGATAATCCAGTTTTTTGTGCCTAAATTGCAAGATATGGATGTGGACGACATGTGTTTTCAACAAGACGGTGCCACATGCTATACAGCCCGAGAAACAATTCAATTACTGCATGAGTCATTTCCTGGTCGTGTAATATCCCGTTTTGGTGATCAGAATCGGCCGCCCAAATCATGCGATTTAACGCCGTTGAATTTTTTTCTTTGGGGTTTTTTAAAGTCTAAGGTTTATGCCAACAACCCCACGACCACCCACGACTTGAAGGAGGAAATTAAGCGCTGTATCAATGAAATTCAGCCACATTTATGAAAAACGGTCATGGAAAATTTCGACAAAAGAGTGCGTATGTGCCAGCAAAGCCGTGGAGGTCATTTACCTGATATGTTATTCCTTACATAACCTTATACTGTATACTTTATGAATCAATAAAAAAATTACAATTTTTAATTAAAAACCTGTGTTTTCTATCAAAATTACTTCTTGCGTTAATTTTGGAACACCCTACAACAGGGGTCGGCAACCTATGGCACGCGTGCCATCTCTGGCACGCCAAGCAATTTTGAATGGCATGCGTACCTATTCAAAGTATTACTTTAACGATACAAACAAAAACGATATATTATATAGGTCACTAGGTATTATTACTAAAAACTACAAAATATATATTTTGTAATTTATAATTTTACTGAATGCATTGGTTTGGCTTTAATTTCGGCAAGTATTAAAGACGGCAAGCCTCAAAATATAAGTCTAGGCAAAAACACAAATAAACGTCCTCAATTCAGATCAAAAGAGCGCGCGCCGCAACTCTCTTTATATTGCCGAACTTTAGTTTTTGTTAGATTTAACTTCTAGGCGGCCCTTTGATTGCAATGGGCGCGTTGTAGATAATAATTTTTGTTCCAATAAATTTAATAAACGTAATTATTGGAATTGTCTGGAAACATTATTTTTCTATATATACGAGGCTGGTTTGAAAATTCCGTGCAAAGTCCGAGAGATGGCACCACCAGCGCGTATCGAGGTCATGTTTAGTTAGTAGCATCTCTTGAATGAACGCACACCAAGTTTCAGCCATATTGGTCTATTTCTTTGTGTTTGGCATTCGTGTGAATCAAGGAAGTCGAGTGATTTTCAAGAAATGGACGAAAAAGAATTTCGTGTGGTGATTAAACATTACTTTATGAAAGGCAAAACGCCTCAGGAGACTAAAGAGAAGCTTGATAAACATTATGGTGACTCTGCACCTTCGATTAGAACAGTTTATAAGTGGTTTCAAAATTTTCGGACTGGCCATATGGGCACAAGTGACGCTGAACGTTCTGGACGGCCTGTGGAGGTTACGACTCCAGAAATCATTGATCAAATCCATGATATGGTGATGGATGACAGAAGAGTTAAGGTGCGTGAGATTGCTAGTGCTGTGGGCATCTCGACTGAACGGGTACATAATATTTTGCATAAACATTTGGACATGAGAAAGCTATCCGCAAGATGGGTGCCGCGATTGCTCACGCTTGACCAAAAACGGAATCGTGTGAAGTGTTGCAAGGATGGTTTGCAGCTGTTCCAGAAGAATCCGGAGGACTTTAAGCGTCGTTTCGTCACTGTGGATGAAACATGGATACATTACTATACTCCTGAGACCAAACAACAATCTAAACAATGGGTTACCAAGAGGGAATCTGCACCAAAAAAGGCGAAGACCGTTCCTTCGGCCGGAAAGGATATGGCGACTGTCTTTTGGGATTCGCAAGGGATAATCCTCATTGACTATCTGGAAAAGGGTAAAACTATTACAGGTGAATATTATTCATCGTTATTGGACCGTTTGAAAACCGAGCTGCAAGAAAAACGCCCGCGATTGGCCCACAAGAAAGTCCTTTTCCATCACGATAACGCACCAGCACACACCTCAGCAGTTGTGGTCGCAAAATTAATGGAAATAGGATTCCAACTCGTTTCACATCCCCCCTATTCTCCAGACTTGGCTCCCTCGGACTACTATTTGTTCCCAATTTGAAGAAATGGCTGGCGGGACAAAGATTTTATTCAAACGAGGAGGTGATTGCAGACACTAATGGATATTTTGCAGACTTGGACAAATCCTATTATTCGGAAGGGATCAACAAACTAGAACATCGTTGGACGAAGTGTATAAGCCTAAAAGGAGACTATGTCGAAAAATAAAAAAGGTTTACCCCAAACACATAAGTAGTTTTTATTTTTGCACGGACTTTTCAAACAGCCTCGTAGCAAGCAGCTACACGTTTGGATCATTTAGTATAGAAGTAACATCCGTTCCAGTCAACATTCGTCGAAAAGTTTAAAAATTAAAATTACGTTGCGTTATGGCCGCGAAGAAACAGAAGGTCATTTCAAACTTCATGGACAACAGATTACGGTTTTGTACAGCAAAACGATCGGGCCATTTGTGTCCTATGTTGGGAAAGCGTAGTTTTCCAGACATGTAGTGTTCAACGACATTTCCAGATAAAACATGAATCGTCATTTAAAGATAACGCTGATAAAACGGAGGCAATACAAAGAGCAAGTAAACAATACGAGAAACAGTCAACATTCTTTAGCAAAGTTTTCCAAGGAAAAAATCAGGTAACTGAATGCAGTTTCAAAATTGCACAATCGCTGGCCGTTCACTGACGGAGAATTTATGAAGCAAACGTTTTTGAGTACTGGTGAGATTTTATTCGACGACTTGCCCAATAAGGAAACAATATTGGCCAGGATTAGAGATATACCGGCACCAGCGCGGACCATCGAGAGACGAATTACCGAAATGACACAAAATGTCCAAAAACAGCAGAGAGACGTTATCAAACGGAGTTTTGTATTTAGTGTAGCATTGGATGAAAGTGTTGATATTAATGACATTGTCCGTCTGGCAATCGTTGCGCGATACTTCGATGATGGCAGTGTGTATGAAGAGCTGATATGTCTGCTGTACAAGAGGAAAGGATATATTTTCAGAATTTGTTAAACATTTTGCAAAGCGGAACATTGATTTAAATAAAATTTTTTGCGTAACGACAGATGGCGCTCCTGCTATGATTGGGAGACATAAAGGATTTGTTTCCCTTCTTATTGAACGCATGGGTCGATCAGTTTTGAATTTTCATTGCATAATTCACCAAGAGAGTTTGTGCGCTAAAATCTCCTCTGGAAGTTTAAAATCCGTGATGGATAGGGTGGTTAAAACAGTTAACTACATTGTCGGTCGTTCTTCACTGATCCATAGACAATTTAAGGCGTTTCTGCAGGAATTAGAAAGTGCATATTCAGATATACCATTGCACAATAATGTGCGCTGGCTCAGCCGTGGTAAAGTGCTCTCTAGATTTGTGCAATGTCTGGGCGAAATTAAATCGTTCTTGTTGGAAAAAAATCAAGTGGATGCTTATCCTGAACTAGAAGATAAGAACTGGATCTGTATGTTAATGTTTCTTACTGATATTACAAACCATCTCAGTGAACTCAACTTAAAGTTTCAAGGTTCAGGCAAAACAGTTCTGGATTTATACGAATCCTGGAAATCATTCAAATTAAAAATAGATTTATTTATCAGCGATATTTCTACAAACACATAAATATTTTCCAAATTTAAAAACTTATATATCCAGTGTCGACGATGGTGCACTAATAGACGAAATTCTTAAATATATGACTAATTTAAAAGAGGAGTTTATCGAGAGGAGTCAGGATTTTGATAAACATGGTCCTATGTTCGCTTTTTTAATCAAACCAGATTTAATGGATTTTTCCAGCAGTTGCTTTGACATATCTCTTTTCTCATGGATGGACATTAATGATTTTGATCTTCAATATATTGTAACATTCATTTTTTCCTAGATTTTAAGACCATGTAATGTTACTGATTTTTCACTTCAAATTGTACTTATTTTCATTTTTGTATCGAACGGTATATTAAACAAAGATTCCAAGACGTTCGGTATAGTGTGTTGTGCGGGTTCCTGACCAAACCTACCGCCACGCCGCGATTGGTGAAAAGTGTGTATCCGCTGTTTTAGTTCCGGCGTCGCCATATTACCGGCAGAGTTTGGATGGTTTATTTAAGGGCCTGAAGACCGACTGTCGGGGCTGTTTTCCATCTAGCCGCAGCCGGGCTATTTTCCATCTAGCCGCTGAGTAGGCTTAGTACCATCTAGCCGACAGGCTAAATTTCATCAGAGCCGCCAAGTAGGCTTCCTTCGACTGAGCTACAAAAGCAAAGCTCAGAACAACCATCATGCGAGCTAAGTAAAAGTACCAGTTTCTTAACTAAAAGCCGTAGTGGGTTTTCAAAGTGTTAGCTAGAAAAGTGTGAAATCGGTCGAATGCCATCAAAGCAGGAATAAGAACCGTAAAGTTACCAAAACTTCCTTCAATAGACTTATTCCAGAGTAGTGCCTTAACCGCAATCTAAAACAGACTAAAAAGTGAAGTGTAAAGCACTATTTTTTTCGTCTTCGGGGGTTATCATATTTCAGGATTTAAATGTAATAACTACTAGTTAGGCTAGAATTTTTTTTGTAGAACTGCAAAGGTTGGAACTTTTTATTTTTAAAAAACATGAATAAATTCTCTTTTTTTGTTGATTAAAGCTAGTGTCTCACTGAATACCTACCCTACTTTTCAGGACAAGAACGGCTGTACCAAACTGATTTTTTTATTTACCAACAATACATTCTTTCAGTATTTTTCCATTTTTTTAGCTGAAGTTAGATCCTTACTATTTTAAAATGGATGGTGCCCAAAATTTGTACAGCTAAAGCTTTTTTAAAAATAGAAAATAATTCCAAAAAGACGTAAGACAATTATCTCTTACCCATATCTCTCTACCAAGGAAAACTGAGCTAGTGTTTCTTTAATTTCTTTAGTTCTTTTAAAATCAGGTTTCACTCAATTTATTATCAGAAATTAAAGTGGGGCTGCAAGAAAATTGTGCCCAAGCCGGGGAAGAAAAAAACAACTTTTCACAACGCCTCAAAAAGCGGGTAAGTTCACACGGTACAAAATTACGCCCAAGCTTGGGGCAACAAAAATAAAAAAAAAAGCTTACAAAATGACACCACAACGTGCGGGCAAGTTCCAATGTTACAATATTGAGTTTAAAAGCTCCGAGTTATGGAACACGAAATTTGTAGAATTAAGAAGGGTATTAGAAGGTGACTACCATAACCATTCAAACGAGATACTCAGTTGTTGGATGAGTTTACCAGAGATATTTATTTGTCTTAAGAAAGTAGTGTTTGCCATGCTTACAGCTTTCGGATCATCCTATATCTGTGAACAACTTTTTTCCCATATGAGAGTGATTTTAAACCCGTACCGAAGCAGGCTGACAACAGACAACTCGGAAGCATGTGTGACACTGAAAATAACCAGACATGAACCGGATATAAGAAAACTCTCTAAAGAACTTCAAGCACGGGGTTCACACTAGGTCCTAGGACTAGTATAATAAAATTATTTGTTAAATGTTAAAATTTTTTTGTAATTAAACCTTCCAAAAGCAATATTTTAAGTTAATTTAAGTTAATTTTTGTTAATTTTAGTTGTAGTAAGTACCTATGTCGGTACGCAAAGTGTTGTATGGATGAAAACTGGCACCCCTTAGTTAAAAGGTTGCCGACCCCTGCCCTACAACGAATATGTATATTAACGTGGAATTGAGCGGGGCATATCGCAAGGATAAATGATAACAGATGGACACGCCATATAGTTGAATGGAGGCCTAGAGAACACAAAAGATGCAGATGCAGACCACAGGTAAGATGGACGAACGACATAAAAAAATTAGCGGGACACGGGATATAACAGAGCTCATCGGAGACAACTTGTGGAGGCTTACATCTGATTATGAATGGAATAAGCAATGATGATGATGATAGTTACCAGCTGATAGAGGAAAAATGTTTAAAAACATAGATTTACGCGATACGTTGCGAGGAGGTGGCAGACACACACATACACATGCCTCAAGAACGTAAGTTTTTATTTTATCTCTTATCGATTATTAATTAAGATATTAGGTGTGCTTTATGCATGTCACACAGATGGAGAGACTGTACTTTAAAGATATATTACAAAAGTTATTTATCAGAATACGATTAGATGACCACATTTTTATCTCATTCAACAAGTCGTTGTCTTTTTATATGTCGGCAAACTCTTAATATATTAAAAATTAATACATATATAGGTCCTCAACTGATGTACTGGGTAGAGTTTCGTCAATATTTTCCGTATTTTCCTTAGTCGGAATATTTGAGCAAACATACAAACAACTAAATACAAATGTATCCTATATTATATAATGTTTTGGCCAAACCATCAGCAAAAATTCTTAACTTATCATTGAGTGTGGGCACTTAGATTCTTTGGTCACATAGCAAGAGGGAGGGACACAGTAGAGCAGTTGATTGTGGAAGGCAATGTCGAGTGCAAAAGACCGAGAGGACGGTCTCCCACATGGTGGTCGGACCATATTAAAACAACAACTGGCCTCACATTCCCGGAAGCCTCACATCAAGCCCAAGAGTGAGAAACATGGGCTAAAATAGTGACACAAATACCACAATATCACCACTCCTTATGTAGGATGACGGATAGAGGAGGAGGAGGGTACTTACTTATCCTCAGTGCTGGAACATCAGTAAAATGTGTCCAATATTTAAAAAGGGGGATAAGTCTGACATATGTAATTACAGACCAGTGGAGTTTTTTCAAATTTTTTGAAATAAGACTATTTAATAAGTAGAATTGAACTGCTCTCTCTCTAAACAAGACGGCTTTTTGAGAGGACGGTCAACTACTAACATCATGTTTTGTATAATTTTTGTGTTATGTGTTATTGATAATAAGGACCAAGTTGATGCGGTTTTCTTGACTTCTCAAAAGCTTTTGGCAAAATAGATCACCCGATCGTTCTGGCCAAGGTCAGAGCTTGCGGTTTATCTGACAGATTTGTGCAGTTTTTTCGGTCACATCTATATTGGGTTTAAATCTTCTTCTGTCAAGTAAGAACGTGATCGCTCGTATTCTTGAAAAAATGTGTTTCAAGAACATTTTTTGCCATCAATGTATTCTTTGGTGTGCTAACAACGGTGCAATTACCTTACTAAGTTGTCCAATCGCCTCCTGCATCAATAGTCGTCTGGCATCTGCGAGCCATGCTGTCGACGAGATTTTCTGCATACTCTGCAAATTTTTCGAATCTCGCGAGACAACAGAGTCAAAGTCCCCAGAGTCTTTCCTCTGACCTTTCCCTTTACAAGGGACCAAACGTTTTCAATAGGGTTGGCGTCCGGCGATTGTGAGGGCCACTTTAGTATCTTATCATGGGCCCAAGCGAGCTGCTTACGACGTGATTTTCGCCCAGCAAAGGTAGGTTTCTTTAACGTGTTTCGGAATTTGACATCATGAGCACGAAAATATTGTCGAATGGTCTCATGGGACATATTCAAACCCGATTATTTTAATTTTGCTGCTCCTTGATGCAGTCCCGTGAAAACAAAGACACGACTCGTTTCTCGACTGTCGGAATTACGTTTTGGCAAGTCGTCGACATTTTTTGTCTCGTTAAAACGATTTACCCGCTTTTTCACAAACGATACCGACATTTTAATATATTTAGCGGCCGCAGAATGTGTCGTTTTAGGCATTTTGGATAGAAACACAGAAAGACTGTCTCGAACCGACGTGCAAACAAATGACTCATTTTGGATGTTACTTGATTTCGACGAAAGTTCGGAATCGACTGATACTTTTACTAATATGCGTCGCAGACAAAGGTTCCCTCTACCGATTTTTTTGTTGAATCGCTAGAATCGCATCTACCAAAAATGAATTATCGCGGGCACGTTCTTACTTGACAGACTGTATTTGATTCTAAGCTAAATTTGAGTGCTCGCATAGACAAAATAACAGCGGAAGCAACACAAGGATTTATCAGCTAAATATATATTAACATTGGAGCAACTAAAAAAGAAAACTTTTAAAATATATTTCTTTAAAAGAAGATGGAGTGTATCCTCAGAGCAGTTTAATTTTGACAGCCTTCAGAAACACAGAGAATTTCAAATAGTTGATCGTCGTGGCAGCATTCAACTTAATGATACATAGAGCCCTTTCACTCCCGTTATCCAAAGCTGACCTAGAAGACGAACTAAATACTATTAAAAACATTGCCACAAAAAATAACTTCTCTCGAGAGTGGGTTGGAAAACTAATTAACAAAAAACAAAAGCAACTTACTTTTCGCTTAATATACCCTAAAATAAAATCCACGGAACAAAATACATACATTACAATACCCTACCATGGCACACTATCCGAAAAATTAGCCAATATTTTTTCAAAATATAATCTGAAAATTGCGTTCAAATCGCAAAATACCCTATCAAATATCCTTTACAATGCCAAAGATAAGACGGACAAATTTCAAAAATGTAGAGTTTATAAGTTAAAATGCTCGGACTGTAACAGCATATATATTGGACAAAGCGGAAGAAACATTAAAACCAGATATACAGAACATTTTAGATCATATAGACTACAAAAAACAGATTCCTCATTTGCAAACCACTGTACAGAAAACCAACACCCCTTTCCCGATTTACATAATACAGAAATTCTACATTATGCGGAGAAAGGTTTCAAATTAAATATCTTAGAATCATTGGAAATTTATAAACATCGGAAAAACCAAAACTGTAATCTGTTAAACGACCAACTAGACCTTTTCTATTCACCGCTATTTACCGTCATAAAACCATAAAATTACTACCTACCACTTAAGATCAATTGTATTAACCCTAGAATTAAATAATAATGTTTTATAATAATATTTTATACCTACCACCTAACTTTAATTTTAGTATGACTTATCTATTTAATTCAGTTTAGTACGTAAGCTTGATAATGACCGCATAGGTCGAAACTGCAGTCGCAAAACTTGTGCAATATAGTGGTAATAATACATAATAAGTGTTTTATTTCTTTCCGTTAAAACAGAGAATTTCATTCAATAACTTTTTTTTAAAATTGTTAATGGTAGTGTTGTGTGGTAGGATCACCAATGTACAAAATACGTTCGTAGCCCCGCGGATTCGTTGTAGTTTTATGAACTTATACTGCGTGATTTTGACCGCCAGTGCCACATGAATGTGTATTTGTTGTACTGTTATATATATACATTGTTAACTGTAGACTTATTGCTTTATATTGCCCTATAGAATAGAAATATGCTTTATTGTCCTAAATACAACGTATTTGTTGACAAAGCAAGCTTAACTTAAATTATTACTATATTAATAAACACAAACACAAATTCAAAAAAAGAAAAAATAAAACAGAACAAGATTAGTAGTCAATGTAGTAAATCCAAAATAAAAGAAATAAAATTTACACATAAGTCAACCCAAATGCCAACCACTCAACTACTGTTATATGCTTTTTCCAGTCTATCATTGTAGAATTCCTCTAGTGTATGGTATGGTACGCCTTTTTCATAAGTAGGGCCCTAGTCTTTCGTCTAAAGACCCTCTCGCAATTCAGTCCTCTCAATTTGAGAGGCAGATGATTGTATATTTTTTCGCCATTATAAACAATTGCAGATTTGATCAGCTCCGATTTCAGGCCGGCAATGGCAGGACGAACGCTCGCCTAGTGCCATGCCAGCTGACTGACATTGCCTCAAGACGATGTTTTTTTTAAAGATTATGATAGTAGTTTCCAGGATAAATAGGGCACAAAGAGTAAGAATCTCTAATCTTGGAAACAATGGTCAACATGACTCTCGCAACCCAGCTCCTGAAATATATCTAATAGCTCTCTTTTGCAGTACAAAAACAGAACTAAAGTGAACTCGAGAGCAGCAAGCCCAGAAAAACAGATCCCATACCTCAAATGAGCCTCAACTAGTGAAAAATAAGAGGTTCTAGCCACATTGAGCCCCAGGCTACTTGCAATAACCCTAATAAATCACTGTGTGTTGGGCAGTTATAAAATAATAAATAAATAAATAAAACAAATGTACTAAAGAACAATAAATATTGGTAATTAAAAAAAATATATAACTTACCTATAAGAACAGCATACCACTTATGCACTTCAGGGTGGTCAGGGGCTAGGTTCAATGCTGAGGAACATGCTTCGATTCCTAAAAATAAAATAACCACAAATGAAACGTTGCTGTCTTGAGCTTTCTTTAGCTTTAACAACGGATGGACTGCTGTTCTGAATGTGCAGCCAAAAAGCTCAGTATAACAAGACATCAAAAAAGGTTCTAGCCCTGTAATTAAGGAGCAAAGGATCATTCAAATGTGTTGTGGGACCTAACCTACTACTAACACGTAGGCTCAAAAGTTTTTGGCCTAGCCACTTAAAACACATTTTTTTTTTGCAAAATTCAACTTTATTCATCAATATAGTCTCCTTCAAGAGCGATATAATCAGTCCAACGCTTTTCTAACATTTCTATATATTTCTTGTAGAAGGATTTGTCTTTGCCCTCAAAATAGGTCTCAGTTTCGGCGATAACTTCTTCACTGGAGCCAAATCTCTTTCCCGCGAGCATTCTTTTGAGCTCTGCGAATAGATAATGGTCGCTGGGGGTCAAATCTGGAGAATACGGTGGGTGAGGAAGCAATTTGAATTTCAATTCATGCAAAACCTTAACCATTGACTTGTGATACGATGAATTGTCTTGATAAAAGAGCACTATTTTCTTGTTCATTTGGGGCCGTTTTTATGCGATTTCTGCCTTCAGACGCACCAATAACTTTATATAATATTCGCTAGTGATGGTGTTTCCCTTCTTAGCTTAGTCAATAAAAATTATTCCATGCGCATCCCAAAATACAGAGACCAAAATCTTCCCAGCCCACTGTTGTGTCTTTGGTCGCTTCGGGCGGCTTTCACCAGCTGCTGTCCACTCAGTTGACTGCCGATTTGATTCCAGTGTGTGGTGGTGGATTCATGTTTCAACCATCGTCACATATCGCATGAAACAATCCTTTTTATTGCGCTTAAACAGGTCCAGAATCATCAACATGCTGTTGTCTTTGGTCCACTGTGAGCAAATGCGGTACCCATTTCGAACAGAGCTTTTTCATGCCCAAATGTTCATGCAAAATATGACCAACACATTCTTCTGATATCTTTAGGGTGTCAGCTATTTCACGCAATTTCACTTTACATCCAAAACAATTGTGTGGTTTTTTTGATGTTTTCTGGTGTAACCACCTGATTTGGGCGCCCAGAGTGTTTAGCATTATTAGTATCTGTACGACCTCGTTTAAATTCAGCATACCAGTAAATGATGAGCGATTTTCTAGGGGCAGAGTCCCCATAACACTTATCAAGCCATTGCTTTGCTTCCACGGTATTTTTTTTCCATCAAAAAACAGGGTTTAATCAACACACGAAATTCGATTTTTTACTGTTTTGAAAATATCAAAAGTAGCGTCACTAAAACCACTGTAACTTGTAAACTAATCGTCGAAATGTCATGAAATTTTGACATGTATAGTTTGAAGGTTGGTACACCCTAAAAATCATATGGATTTGTTGAGAAGGGCGACATCTATGTGTCAGACCAAAAACTTTTTAGCCTACATGTTACTGTATTGCCATCAGGTGGAAAAAAGATTACAATGTATATAAACGATTTCTGAATTTACCATAGTAAGAAACGTGAACATGGTTTGATTGCTACATAGAGAAAAACATTTCAAATTTACTATACCACCAATCACATGGCCAGAAAATACTACTGCAACAACCTCAGTTGAGAAAGCTAATTTGTTAGCTGTATTATAAATCACAGTTTAAGATTAGCAAGCAAATTTTACTTTTAAACACCATCAGAATAACTTTCTCTTGTACATAATCTTTAACACATTAACCTAGAGGTGTTTAACAGGAAATTTCAAAAACTCAAAAAACTCCTGGACAAAATTAACGCAACAATCTGAAAATTAATTTATCTTTTTCTTATGTCAGTTTTAAAGTTTATCGAGTATTTGAATAGTAGGCTATGCATATTTTGTTTCGTTGTTCATGACAGAAATCAAAACAATTCGTTTAGATTTACAGTTTTAAAGAATTTTTTAGAAGATAAACAATTTTCTGTAATAATGCGATAGATTTTCTTTAAAAGTAAGCTTATAAATTGTTCCCTTTTTCAAAGTAATACGTTTTTGTGATAGGCTGTTTTATTTTTGATCCCGAAGAATTAGAAAAATGAATCGAACAAGGAATTTAACTAAACAAGACGTAGTGCGAGCCTAAGTTTTATTGGACGACGGATATTGTCAGAGTTATTTTGCCAATTTGTTAGGCAAACATCGTTCCACAATAAGTCCTATGGTAAGACGCTTGAATGAAGTAGGAACTTATTCTAGAAGGCTAGGGCAAGGGTGAAAAAGATGCACTAGCGACCTAGATGAACGTTTTATAAGACAATATGCTTTAAGAAACAGGACTGTCGCTAGTTCTATAATAAGAAACGAACTCGAAGCTGTTCGCAATGTCAAATTTCTTCTAAAACAGTTAGAAGACGGTTAAATAAAGCTGGATTAAATAGTAGGAGACCAGCCACTGCGCCCTTGCTTACTAGAGAGAACAGAGTTGCTAGGTTAGGTTTTGCTTGAAAGCACGAAAACTGGTCTGTGGATGATTGGAAACAAGTTTTCTTCACAGATGAAACTAGGGTTAGTCTAAAACATCCAAATGGTCGTGAGCGAGTATGGCGAAGACCAGGAAAGAGGTTTGCTCCTTGCAATATCTCTGCAAGGATTGCATTCGGCGGTGGCTCTGTTATGTTCTGGGGTGGCATCTGCTTTGATGCTCGCACAGAGTTAGTTCCTGTCCATACGAGATCCATGAATGCTGACTACTATCTTGAGAATATTGTAATGGAACATGTGATACCTTTCGGTCATTTTGTGGGGCCCAATTTCCTGTTTATGCAAGACAACGCTCGACCTCACGTGGCTAGGGAAGGACTTGATTATCTTAATCCAGTTGATAAACCGATTATGCAATGGCCACCAAAAAGCCCAGATTTGAATCTGATAGAACATGTATGGGATCACCTTAAGAAAAATGTGAAACGTCATATACCTGCACCTAGTAACCTGAGGGAACTTGAAAATGCAGTTATCACAGAATGGGAGCAAATTCCTCAAGATTTTATCCAAAATTTAATTAGAAGCATGCCTAGGCGCATAAACGCTGTCATCCGAAGTAGAGGAGGCAACACACGCTACGAGTGTCCCAGTTACACCATTAATTTTGCTACTAGTGTCCCAGTTTATTTTTTTCATTATTACATAATTTCAACGATTTTGTTATCAGGTCTTAAGAATAATTTTAATTCGAATCTTATAGAGAAATTTGGTAGCTCATTCACTTTTAAAGTATCCGAATAAGTTTTTTCTAACTTTTAGTGTAACCAATGTTCATAAAAAAATTATTAAAATTAATTCATTATAGAGATTTGTAAGATTTAATATATTGTTGCGTTAATTTTGTCCAGGAGTGTACATTATTGTTTATTTTAAGTACAACCTGCTTGTTTCATTGCCTAGTAGGCAAGGTACAATTTTTTCTTAGTTCAACATTTGTGTGATCTAGCAATTCCTTTTTAGTGTTCTATACGGAACACTTATAAGATCACTTCGGTGTCTGTCCGTCAGTCTGTCTGCCCGCTAGTCACACCCGATTTTCTCTGAAACTATTTGACATAGAAAGTTGAAATTTGGTAATAATATAGGAATTGATGGCCTCATCAGAGCCGTGTAGTTTTGAAAGTTAAATTTTGACTTAAGAGGTTAGTTTTTGGGTGGGTAAAATCGGAAGTGAACAAAAAATTTTTTACTAGGTCATCAAGCGTGGTGTCAAATAAAAGCTTGTGAAAACATGAGTAAATATATATATATATATATATATATATATATATATATATATATATATATATATATATATATATACATATATATACATATATATATATATATATATATATATATATATATATATATATATATATATATATATATATATATATATACATATATATATATATATACATATATATATATATATACATATATATATATATATATATATATATATATATATATATATATATATATATATACATATATACATATATATATATATATATATATATATATATATATATATATATATATATATATATAATATAATACTTGCGCACTTTTCTTTGTAATCGCAAAAAATCGCTGTCCCCCCTTATCTCAAAAGGTACTGATCAAAAAATTTTGAAAAGTCTCAAATATTCTCCATGGGGTGTAGACTGAATGAAAATTATCACAAGTGCATTACCTTTCATGATTTATCTGGTATATAAAAACAAAAACAAAAATTTCAAGGTCATCTGTTTTCAGTAAAGACTGGAAACAAACTTTGTTGAAAACTCATTTGGGATGTGTTTTGTGAAGTCACTGATCATTTTATACCTCTGTAACAAAATCTTTTATTTTAAAAGCAATCAACGTATGGAACACTAATTGCCCAAGTTCAACTTGCACTTGACCAGTTATTTTAAATTAGGCAGAATCAACGTTTAAAAAAAAAACATGCTCAACAGTGTTTGAAATCGCCAAGATCCACTCTCTCCGACCTAAGAGCAAACCGTTAGCAAAGGAAAGTATAAAAAATATATATGATGGTGCCACTGAATAATAACTTACCCCTAGCTAATCTACTTTTAATGAATTCCTTATCCTCACTTTTATCAGCTACCTTGTGGTGGGCTTTACCTAAAATATAGAATTAAATTGAACAAAATTAAATCAGTTATCAGTTTGAAACAGATTTTATAATTGCCTTTATGTCATTTAAAAAAAAAAACTAATAAAATTTGTTGTACTTTACCTTACCTATTCTATACAACAACTCTGGGTTTTCAGGATGTTCTATACAAAGATCTTCTAGCTTTTGTAATGTTTCCTCTACCTCCTCTATATCTCCTAAATCTAGTTTTCTATCTAGTTCATTCAATAACTAAAATAATATTAATATTTGTCATTTTTTACACATAGCTAATACATTCAGAAACAAAACCGGAATAAAATTGGTTCCATCATTAAGACGTCATTATAGAGAAGAGGTAATTAGTCACTCACTTACCGACTCCAAATTTGAACTTTGGTTAGTAATATCGATCTCATCGTCACTCAAATCATAAAATTCTAGATCGGAGCTGTCCATATTCGAAACGCTGAGGTAGTCATCTGTTGTGGTGGAAAATTGGCTTGAATTTGCCTTTTTGGTATTTGGTTTGTTTGATCTCCTTGTTCTGATCTGCCTAATATGATAAATAATTATGTGTAGAATTTGTTTTTTCAACAAAAAATTGGTAACAACACTGTTACTGTCCTTTACACTTGATTAATTATAATTGCCAAAAATATGTTTTGATACCAGTTTAAGCAGAGAGCAAAAAACATCATTAACACCTTTCAAATCTTTAAATGAAAGAGATACAATAAGCCTACAAATGGAATAATCTATTTAATATTACATTTTCAACCCATTTAATTAATGTCCTTCTCTGATTAACAAGAATAATGTGTCAAATTAATGAAAGAACTGACAATCCTTCTCTGTTGAGATTTTAAGAATGAAAAATGAATAAAAGATATGAAAAGTAATAAATTCTTTTTTTGGATGGTTGTAGCTTCTACTTGATGGAAATTCATCTATAATATACATATAAAATGCAACGTCTCTCTGTCTGTCTGTCTGTCCGTTAGTGCGCTTATCACTGGAGAACCACTTATCCGATTTACGTACTTTTTTTTTAAAACATACATATGTTCTCTGGCCAGGTTATAGGCTATATTTTATTACGATAGGTAGCATAAGGAATGAGCAGTGACGATACTAGTGAATGAAGTCGGGAAAAAGTTTGCCGCTAGCGCGTTCCCTTGCAATTCACAGTCTAAACCATTAAATATGGAATATTATGTAGCAGAGAATATCTATAATCTATAATATATATAAAATGTAATGTCTCTCTGTCTGTCTGTCTGTCCGTTAGTGCGCTTATACCTCGAGAACCACTTATCCGATTTACGTGATTTTTTAAATTCATACATATGTTCTCTGACCAGGTTATAGATATATATTTTATTACCTCTATAATATGTATAAAATGCTACGTATCTCTGTCTGTCTGTCTGTCCGTTAGTGCATTTATCCGATTTACGTTTTTTTTTTTTAAAACATACATATGTTCTCTGGCCAGGTTATCTATTTATAATATATATAAAATGCAACGTCTCTCTGTCTGTCTGTCCGTTAGTGCGTTACGTGCTTTTTTTTAAAACATACATATGTTCTCTGGCCAAGTTATAGGATATATTTTATTGCGTTAGGTAACATAAAGAATAAGCAGTGATGATAATAGTGAATCAAGTCGGATAAAAGGTTACCGTTAGCCCGTTCTCTTGCAATACACTGCTTAAACCATTAAATATGGAACAATATCATGTTGCAAAGAATATAATATATAATATTATGTAACGTCTCTCTGTCTGTCTGTCTGTTAGTGCGCTATTCACTTGAGAACCACTTATCCGATTTATGTGTTTTTATAAATTTATACATATGTTCTATATAATTCGATATAAGCCTAGATAATGGGAGATAAGGAAAAATAATGGGAGATAAGGGGAAATAATGGCAGATATTTTATTACGTTAGGTAACATAAGGAATAAGCAGTGACAACAATAGCGAATCAAGTCCATGCGAGCGGAGCCGCGGGCACAGCTAGTTATAAATATATAATAAAAGCAGATAAAGGTAACAAAGTAACAGCAATAGACAAAATTAACTATATTAATAAAACGTTAGATTTTTTCAAAACAGGAAAGTACGAAATTTTAAATAAAGATCCAACAAATATTTTTCAAAAAGAAATAAAACAACAAATTGAACAGGCTAAAAGTATCATTCACAATAAAGATAAATTTAAATTGATAAATATGAATCCCCAAATCCCACAACTTTATTCACTCATAAAACTACACAAACTTGACAACCCAATCAGACCAGTTGTTTCCTATATGTCTGCTCCAGCAGATAAGACATCATTCTTTTTAACTGATTTAATCAAATATCATACCAAGTTTGAACCTAAACATAGTATCAAAAACTCATACGAACTCGTGAATAAAGTTAAGAATATAACAATACCAGATAATTCTAAATTAGTCTCTTTCGATGTCAAAAACTTATTTCCAAGTGTTCCCCCAGATGAAACAATAATTTTAATAGAGAACCTATTAACCAAAAACAAAGTAAATGAAGTTATAAAAATGGACATAATAATTTATTAAGAACTTGCCTAAGACAAAATTATTTTTCATTTAACAATACATTCTACAATAGTAAGAAAGTGTTAATTATGGGGAGTCCATTAAGTCCATTACTTGCCGAAATTTTCATGGACAGTATTGAAACAATAATATTTAACAACCATATTAATAGTAATAATTGTCTATACTGGTATCGATACGTAGACGATATAATTGTATGCTGGTACAGGCAATTAACTCACTTTTTACAGTATATTAATTCTTTACATAGAAATATCAGTTTTACGATGGAAGAAGAAGTCGAAGGGAAAATCAACTTCCTAGACTTAACAATCAGTAAAACCATGAAAAAACATGAATGTGCAATATATCACAAACCTTGTCATACAGATACCACAATAGTTCTCACCACCCTAACCATCATAAACTCGCAGCTTATCATAGTTTTATACATAGACTAACTAATATCTCCTTATCAGAGGAAAAATTTTACTAAAGAATTAAACTACATAAAAACAAGCAGCCGTTAACAACGGTTATTCGGTTACTTTAATCAATAATATTGTTAGGAAAAAACTTAGAAACAAGGCAATCTCAGAAATATACCCATGATTTTAAGGACAGAAATACCACATTTAAATGCTTAACCTATTTCGGCAAACCAACAGAAAAACTAGAAAATTTTTAAATCAAAAAAATATCAATGGAGCTTACAAGACTAACAATACTATAGGGAAATATCTTAAAAACTACAAACCACAAATCAATAAAGACAATAAATCAGGGGTTTATCAATTAACATGTGGGTCATATCCTAAAACATACATCGGACAAACTGGACGTACATTTATACAAAGAATTACAGAACACAAAAAAAGTTTCATCCATAGAAAATCTAATTCAACATATGCTAATCATCTTTTAACAGAAAATCACACATTTAACAAGAATTTCAAAATTTTACACATCCAACAAAAAGGTTTAAAACTAAATCTTTTAGAGACAATGCAAATAAATCGATTAAGGACTACAGGTACTTTACTCAACGACCAGGTAGATTTAAACAATTCACCATTATTGAATATATTTTCCTAATTCCAAATCTGTGTGGGTTTTCCAATACTATCAATGTAATTTAATTAAGTGTAATATTATAATTAAGAAATTATATAAAACTGTGAACATTAAACCTAACTTGACAGTGTAAAATGTAGATCTGAAGATGCTGCATCGACAGTGAAACGCGTCATCGCAATTTAAAATAAACCCATGGAAATTGACTATTATATATTAATAAATTCTTTATTTCCTTATAAATAAGTTTACATACATTTTTTTCTGGTTGTGTAATGCAGGCAAACTAACCAAACCTACATGTGAGAATTTGTATTTGTGTTACATCAGATTTATTTATTTTATTTTGGTACATGGAGTGATTTCTAAGTTAAGACCTCTTTCTTATATGATATAACACTCACTAAAATAATAAACTTTTTATATTTCCAATTTTGGATCTAAAAAACCTCAATATCTTGGAATGTATGTAAGTCACCGATTTTTAACATTCTAGGTACTGTTCCTTTCAATTTTGTTTGTATTTTTTTTTTTCAATAAAATTGCCTAGGACTACATAAAATAATACTGGAAGCTAGAATATGTTAACTGGATACAATAAGAGCTGATATTTCTAAAAACCCTCTTCAAAGTACTTATAAATGGAAATCTTTATTACACATTTACTATTTTAATTATTCATTCTCTGAACTTTGAATAGACAATGATTATAATATTAGTTACCTTTCATTGCTTCTTTGGCTCTGTAACTGATGCAACTCACTCCGTAATTTAGTCAATTCCTGATCGAGTCTAGCCAAATCTTTTGCCATAGCACTACGCATCTTCTCCTGCCTATAATGTTCCACTAAAAACATTCCAGCAGCTCCGATAACCCCCAATACTGCTGCACCTAAAAAGGCGTTAATATTTTGCTGTAGAGGCATATTTATTTATTTGGGTTTTCCTTTACTAATGTTAAGAATATATTATTTTTAAGTAGATAATGCGACTATTAAATTATAATTATCTGGCAAAACATTGCACTTAATAGTTTAGCAACTTTCTAATGGGGTAAAAGTTCAACTTCTTTCCTTAAACCTTTGACGCGCGAAAATTGAGGTTAAGAAATGTCAAACAGCTTGACACGTCGCGGGCGAAGTTTGCGGAAACCATAAAGTAGAAATTAGTTTTGATCATTTCGAGGAGAAAAAGAAGTGAAATAAACGAACAAGAAAAGAAAAATAAATGGACTCAAGGACAAAAAAGGTAGAAAGGCTAACCTCTTTTAAATTTTGTGGGCTGAATCCCCCTACTAGTCATCATTGTTTGGTAAAAGATAACATATGTTCTTTTATATGAAGGTATAATATCAACTTGTCAACTATATAAAGAATGAACAAAATAAAAAGATATTTTACCTGCTGATATTTCCCACATATATCTTTTTGTCGCTCGTTGAAACATTTTTAATAACAATCTTAAAGACTACAAAACGTGGGACGTACTAATTTGCACTACAAAATAGTATTACGAAGCACTTAATAAATTTTTGAACTACACTTGAGATAAGGTCAAGGTTGCCATAGTGTTCATTATTAACCGTCAATCGAGGTTTTATTTAATGCTAGTTATTACCCACGGCTGTGCAATCCTGTTAATAATCCTTTTTAATAATATTTTACAAAAATGTCATTGTATTTAAGTAATTTGTGTTAGATGTTGTAATGTTTTATTTCTCAATGCTGACAATCATACATATACAGGTGGAACTATGTGTATTCAACTGCCGTTAAATATTTTTACTATTTTTATATGGATTACGTCTTGCCGCTGTGACGTTTCAATATTTACCTTGAAAATTTGAAAAATCTTGTATTTTAATAATGAAAAATCATCGTATTACGGAAGCCTTTAAAATATCTGGTATTATTTAATTGACTCTTATAGATGTCGCTACAATTTTTTTTTAAATGTAACCATTTCGTAATAGAGGTCGCACCAATCGTATTTTTGACGTTTCAAAAATTTTCGCATAACCAAATATGGCTTTTCTCACAGGTCGAAGTGAATTTCGTGAACTAGATATGAAGTGTTAGTGAAAATTAATTTAAAATAGATTAATTAGTTGTTTTAAATGTAAATAGAGATTACGCACAGGATTTAGGCCCAGCAAACTAGGATTTAAACAAGGTTCGTACCCTTTGTACTTCCTTAAACATGAGATTTCTAGGTTATGTTTGGGTTATCAAATTTGAAAATTTGATATTTTTCTGAAAATAATTAAGTAAATGGCCTCGCGGTATATTTACCTTGAGAAGAAAACATAAGGGGATTAAAAAATAAAAGTAGTAGAGTTTTAAGATACCTCTCATTGATAAATGCGATAAAAACCTGGGGTCCTCATAAACTTTTTTAAACACTTTATTTTTTGAAATTTCTTTTATAAAATTTGTCCTTTAATTATAAAGCATTTAGTGTAAAAAATTGGATGAAATATTAACTACTTATGTGCTTGAGTAATTAATAAATTAATTAAATAAATACGCCTAGAAACTTCAACAGATATTATTTTTTCAGTGCATTTAAGTACATAAAAGAAGATAAATTGCATGCAAAATCAGTGTGGACTGTTTATTAAGTATTTAAAAGCATTAGTTAAACTTTGTGTGTAATATGTAAAGTAATTCAAAATTAAGCAATATGGGCACTAAAAATCTTGAAAAGACTAACTCCATGTCAAATTTACTAGGTGTAATAAAGAGGTATTAAAAAGTTGGTTTCTTGAGATTGGTTATTGGTTGTCAGAATAATTAAATTTTTTATAAAACTATTTTGTTTTTAATAAATTATTTTGCCCTTAAAATATCCATTAAACCAGTATAACAAGAATTTGTCATTATTACGAAACAAAATATAGGGTACAAGAACTGGCATTAACTAACTTGGAAACTAGGAAATAGAGCTGAGTTTATACAATGATAAGTCGCAAACGAGATTGCACGAATTACATTATATCAATATTCTAGTCAATTTAACTTTGAATGTACTTTAGTTTGCATTTAGTTTAGACAGGACTTCATTACCCTGAAAATAATCATAAAAAAAACCGCTTAAGTGCAAGTTGAACTTGCTCAGTTAGTGTTCCGTACTGCAATTGCTTTTAAAATAAAATAAAATCCTTACCTAGGCTAAGTTAATTAGGTCCCTGACATCTTAAGGTCCAATATGTATTTTCACGTTTTTTTTAGTCAATAATGTGTAATAGTTATAGTATCTAAGCTACCTAATAGCAAATAAATCAATCTTGCTCAATTAAGAATCCAGTAATAAAAGTGTAAAACATATATTTAATAAATTAAAATCATATCTGGGTACCAGAGCGACTCGCCACTCAGTTACAGTAATGTACTTAGAAGTATATTACAAAAGCCTCCACCATATATCAAGAAACATAGTTTTCATAGTTTTTTTTTGTATACTGGATAAATTATTAAACGTAATGCATTCGTGATAATTTTCACTCAATCTACACTTTATGGAGAATATTTCAGAATTTTTTCAAAATTTTTTGATCAGTACATTTTGAGATAAGGGGGAGGGACATTGATTTTTGGCAATTTTTTAAAAATAATATAAAGGAAAGTGTATGTAAGTATTACACCATATATATTTTTAAACTCGTGTTTTCACAAGCTTTCATTTGACACACCACTCGATGACTTGGTAAAAAAAAATTTTTTGCACTTCTGATTTCACCCCCCAAACTAACCGCTTAAGTTAACTTTCAAAACTACATGGCCATCAATTCCCCTATTTGTCTCAATTTTCAACTTTATCTCTCAAATAGTTTTGGAGAAAAGCGGGTGTGATAGACCCCATAGGTGTTCCGCACGGAACACTAAAAATGTTGAAATAATTGGGCGACAAATTATAAAGACTTATTTCAATACATAATCAAAAATAATAGTTCAGTTAGATTGGTCAATCAGTCATATTCCCTTTATAATCAGTAATAAAATATTCCTTAAACTTGATTTTCTGATATTCATAATTCTATGCATTTATCTGTGTGTTTATCTTATCATGCATGTTTGCATATTTTTAAATGTTTGTTATATATTGTCATTTACCTGATACAGGTAAATGAAAAGAGAGTGGCGACAAACAGAGACATTAATCTATTGTTTGTGGATCTGACCAAGGCATATGATAGTGTACTGGTACAGAAACTTTGGCAGGTCCTAAAATGATCTCCTGTAGATAAGACCGTAATAACAGTTGTCAAACAACTATACGAACACTTATCATTAAGAGTTAAAATAAAAAACGCTGTGTCAGATAGCTTTGAAGGCATCAGACGTCTTAGACAGGGATGCTGCCTGTCTCCCACATTATTTAAAATATATCATAATGAAGTGTTAAAAACCTGGAAGTGAGTGTGTAGCAGAATGACCATACAATTGAAAGAGGAAACAATGCTGTAACCTTCATTTCACAGACGATCAGGTTGTGATTGCTCAGGATAAGGAGGATCTGGAATTTATGACCCAACGACTGTGGGGCCTATCAGTCAACAGAGCAAAATCCCAGAATCTATGTGTTGGAAAAGAGATAGCAGAAGACATTCAAGTAGACTAACAGAATATAATTAATTCATGTACGTAGTACACCTACTTAGGAATCAGAATAGAATGTAAAGATCACACAGAAAAAGAAATAGAATGCTGCTTAAACTCTGTCCTCTGGTCTAATTAAAACCTCCCGAGAGCGGCAACACCTCATATACTAGACGGTTTTGATGAGCATGGTCCTCTAAAAGTGTGAAGCATGGTAAATGAACAGAACGCCAGAGCGCCATGTATTGGCGCTAAAAATAGACTTCTGGCGAAGAGCTGCTGGCAAGTCAAGACTGGAGAAAATAAGAAAAGAAAGAAGAAAAGATATCATGAAGGTCGATAAGACAATAATACAGGTATATAAAAAAATTCTCTGTCTTTTAGGTGAGACAAGTGTTTACTTAAGTATTTTTTTATGCTGAATCCAAAAAATCATAAATAAAAGACATCCAGCGTGAGGTTTTTTTCAGGAAACACCCTTAAAGTTGCCAGAAAACTATTAAACCATAATGGAAAAGTGTATAATCATTAAAATTATGGAATAAAACTGTTATTTCGGACATCTTTAAATGTTCCGAATCTACATTTATCATAAAAACTTAAAAATATTAGGTTGTAGTGTTCATGTTTAACAAAAAACACGCTTATACCACCTTTAACTAAGCTATGTAGCAAAGTGCTGTTTAAAATAAATATGTGCATCTGCTAAATTAAAAAATTGTTTTTAGTTCTTATTAATATTGAACAAAACTTTATTTCACTGCATTCATTTACTTAAAAAAGCATTTTACCAACCACATAGCACCGTTGTAAGTGTTAAAAGCGAGTTTTTTGTTGAAACTGAACATAAAACTTTATTTTTTGATGTCAAATCAGGATTAGAACTTCAAAAAACACTGGAGTTAATAGTTTTTTTCAAAATAATAGTTTTATTTAATAATTTTAATGATTATACAGTGTTATGTTATTTATTAAAATGTATTTTTTTTCAATTTAATATTTTTCTGACAACTTTAAGTGTGTTTTATGAAAAAACCTTAAAGTGGATATCTTTCTTTATGTTGTGTTTTTGGATTCAGCAAAAATACTCAAGAAAACACGTGTCACCCTTAAAAAGACAGAATTTTTTTTTGTATACCTTTGTAATCGATAAAATACAAAGACGGCAACTAAAGTAGTATGGCCATGTAGACAGGATCTACGAAGAACGTATTCCCAAGCAAATTTTGAAATGGACACTGGCAGAAAGAAGAAAAAGAGGAAGACCAAAACCAACGTGGATAGGAGCAATGTTCGAACAGAACTTAGAGCTCGGGGATTGGCAAAAGCGAAAAGGTTGGAAACTAGGAATCGGAAGGCGTAGAACGCTATAAAACCGATATTAATAAATAATAATTACATATATATATATATATATATATATATATATATATATATATATATATATATATATATATTATATATATTCTGCACTAAAAATAGTGTTAAACTTTTATTTAAATAAAATAAAAGAAAAATCATTTATTGTCGATTTTGCAGAACCGTTAAATATATAATAATTGAAAAAATATACACTTAAATGAAAAAATGGTTATAAAATGAAAAGTAGTGACATAAATAGACAAAATGAATACCTAAATAGTAAAATAAATATATATATAAAAATAGTGTTAAACTTTTATTTAAATAAAATAAAAGAAAAATCATTTATTGTCGATTTTGCAGAACCGTTAAATATATAATAATTGAAAAAATATACACTTAAATGAAAAAATGGTTATAAAGTGAAAAGTAGTGACATAAATAGACAAAATGAATACCTAAATAGTAAAATAAATATATGAGGCGTATTCGCAAAGTAAGGGTCGTTTGCTTATATTTAAATATTGGCGGGTCTGAACAAAGTTGTGCACATGCAGCGCCATCTATTGATTATTTCCGAAACCATTTAAGTTATTGTTTTGATTCAGTAGTTGTTTGTCTGTCGGTAAATGCAGACAATAATGTTTGCGAAAGTCGTTGCTCCCGCCAATTAAGAAATGGGTGCTGTGATTCAATTTTTGTGTGCAAAAGGATCATCAGCTGCTCAAATTTATCGGGAGTCGTGCCTAGTTTATGGACCTACAGTAATGAGTGAAGGAAAGGTTAGACAATGGTGTCGAAATTTCAAAAATGGCCGCACAAATGTGCATGATGAAGAGCGGAGTGGCAGGCTCAGTATCCTGACGGATGAAATCGTTCAACAAGTGGACCAAAAGCTGCGATCTGATTGACGATTGCACTTGAATCATTGGCTTGGTGGACAACAGTTTAAAGACAACGAGGAACTCAATACCGCCGTCGTCAACTGGTTCAATTCCCAGGCGGAGAACTTCTATGCAGCGGAATTAAGCTGGTACAACGTTACAAAAAGTGCTTAGAAGTGAACGGCGATTATGTGAAAAAGTGAAGTAGGTTTGTAAGAAACTAAAACCGTCAATAAAAACTTTTTCTAACGAATATATTTTTTTTGGACCCTTACTTTGCGAATACGCCTCGTATAAGTAATAGGCAAAATATATACACACATATCATAGCTAAACGCCGCGCGTCTTTTTGAAACTGTCAATATGTAATTTTTTTTAGGGACACAAGTAACAAGTAACAGAGTAAAAAGCTATTTTAAAATAATTTATTATAATATTTGGTGGTATAAATATTCAGTTTTTCTCTTATGTAACGTTTGTAGCATGATGCCAAAGTCATAAATTGTATGTCTATCACTAACCTTTTTTGAATATGAAGAATGCCCAGACATTCAGCCTCACTTCCCGAAAACCCTACCACATACACCATTTTAGAATAGAAATACATATAATACACAATTTTTAGAACTTCAGGAGTGACTAAATTTTCTACAACACCTATAGAGAAGCGTATTATGGTGAAGTTAAATTTAAACCTCTGCATATTTATATTAAAATGCGATCACCCATCTAACCTGTCCTGAAAACTGGCTGACTGGATCAACTCGCTAACGAATCGGTCAAACGAACAGGGTTGTCAGACTTCCAAAATTTAAAAAATTTCTCGGTTCGCTTGGATTTCTCAGTATCATTTTAGGTGATAGAAAAGAAAGTAAATAATTTTATATTCATAAGTAAATGCTAAATATTTTTTAAATTTGTACTTTAAAAAATTGTATATAACCACAGCTATTAAAATTAATATGTATAACTAGCAACACCAGTACACATCCAGGATAGACAACAGGCAACCATTTAGTTTTCATAGCGGACTAAAATAACTTTTTACATAAGACAATGTTGCAATTTTTTCCATTAAAATTTGAAATGGATGATTGATTTGGCAGGAGGCGATTTCACGCATGATATACGTAGTCTATATATACAGTAGCGGTCATAGAAATTCTATCAGTTAATAAAAATGATATTTTTCCAAAAGTGAACATTGATTCTCACTTCTGATGATTTTAACAACTGATGTGAAAAGAAAACTATAAATAATAGCTATTGGAGGCAGGAAACCTAAAAGAAATAGACATGGAAAATAATAAATCTCTAAAGTATTGGTAATTAAGAACATTAAAAATAGGTTTTTAAACATTTTTTTCCTCGTCTAGTCTTTCGTTGAGCTACCTTTGACCTTTATTACTGATGCACTTCTGATTGGCATAGACTCAACCAAATTTCTTATGATTTTATCACTAATCTCTTTCCACACGTTCTCAATCGTTTGATTTAGTTCAACTTTACTTTTAGGCTTAGCTGCATTAATTTTTTCCTTCATGATCAAACACTAGTTCTCTATGGGGTTTATATCGGGGCTATTTTCTGGCCTTGGCAATGCTGAGATCTTATTTTTTCTTCAAAAACTGCCTTACCTATGCAAAAACACAACCATACAGAAAATTTAAAAAATGCAAAAGTTTGTGGTAGTAATATTTTTTCAATTAATAAATATGAGTTGTTACAGATTTGGCTTTGTAGCATGGAGCAGAATCATCTTGAAAAACTAAGTCTTCACAGTGCGAAAGATGGTTTCTCTTTGAGGGAACCAAACTCTCTTCTAAAATTTTTATATATTTTTCCGCATTAACAATGCCATCTATAAAGTTCATTTGGCCGATCCCAAAGTAGGAAAAACATTCCCAGATCATTACATTTGCCTCATGTTTTACTGTTTTTTTAATGTGCAGGATTCGTGAAATCTTTCATGTGTACGACGTCTTACATAGGAAGTACCATCAGAACTAAATATGCTTTCATCTGAAAACATCACTTTTCTCCAGTCTTCTGATGCCCACTTTTCATATTATTTCGTCTAATTTAGGCGATTCCTTCATTTTTTATTGGCCATAAACATTTTTCCTTTAACCGTCTGCCGACAGTTTCTCGACTTACAGTTGCGTGCAAATGTTTTGGGCCAAAAATATTTTAGTGATTAATCGAGTTATAAAGGGAGAAGAGAAAAAACCAAATACACTATCATAAACTACTTTAATTATACTAACAACATATACAACTAAAAAAATCTACTATACGAGGCTGGTTTGAAAAGTCCGTGCAAAGTCCGAGAGATGGCACCACCGGCGCGTATCGAGGTCATGTTTAGTTAGTAGCATCTCTTGAATGAACGCATACCAAGTTTCAGCCATATTGGTCTATTTCTTTGTGTTTGGCATTCGTGTGAATCAAAGAAGTCGAGTGATTTTCAAGAAATGGACGAAAAAGAATTTCGTGTGGTGATTAAACATTACTTTATGAAAGGCAAAACGCCTCAGGAGACTAAAGAGAAGCTTGATAAACATTATGGTGACTCTGCACCTTCGATTAGAACAGTTTATAAGTGATTTCAAAATTTTCGGACTGGCCATATGGGCACAAGTGACGCTGAACGATCTGGACGGCCTGTGGAGGTTACGATTCCAGAAATCATTGATCAAATCCATGATATGGTGATAGATGACAGAAGAGTTAAGGTGCGTGAGATTGCCAGTGCTGTGGGCATCTCGACTGAACGGGTACATAATATTTTGCATAAACATTTGGACATGAGAAAGCTATCCGCAAGATGGGTGCCGCGATTGCTCACGCTTGACCAAAAACGGAATCGTGTGAAGTGTTGCATGGATGGTTTGCAGCTGTTCCAGAAGAATCCGGAGGACTTTAAGCGTCGTTTCGTCACTGTGGATGAAACATGGATACATTACTATACTCCTGAGACCAAACAACAATCTAAACAATGGGTTACCAAGGGGGAATCTGCACCAAAAAAGGCGAAGACCGTTCCTTCGGCCGGAAAGGTTATGGCGACTGTCTTTTGGGATTCGCAAGGGATAATCCTCATCGACTATCTGGAAAAGGGTAAAACTATTACAGGTGAATATTATTCATCGTTATTGGACCGTTTGAAAACCGAGCTGCAAGAAAAACGCCCGCGATTAGCCCACAAGAAAGTCCTTTTCCATCACGACAACGCACCAGCACACACCTCAGCAGTTATGGTGGCAAAATTAATGGAAATAGGATTTCACCTCGTTTCACATCCCCCCTATTCTCCAGACTTGGCTCCCTCGGACTACTATTTGTTCCCCAATTTGAAGAAATGGCTGGCGGGACAAAGATTTTATTCAAACGAAGAGGTGATTGCAGACACTAATGGATATTTTGCAGACTTGGACAAATCCTATTATTCGGAAGGGATCAACAAACTAGAACATCTTTGGACGAAGTGTATAAGCCTAAAAGAAGACTATGTCGAAAAATAAAAAAGGTTTACCCCAAACACATAAGTAATTTTTATTTTTGCACGGACTTTTCAAACCAGCCTCGTAAATAACATTCATTCCTAACAAAAATAACATTTTTTTCGATTATTCATAAGTATCGTGCCAACTTCTCAGAAACCATGATTTACTTAGTTCTGTTTATATTTCTGAAACATCAAGAATTTACTTCACTTCATATATGTGTATCAATATCATTGAGGGAAGATGCCGAAACGCACGTCATTATACATTCGGAAAACTGTTATAAGGTTGTTAAGGTAAAGTGTCACGTGAAATAGCTAAACTTTTATCTATAGGAAAAACAATAGTTAACAATATAATTAAAAAAAACCGGAAACTACATGTACTCTGAATGATAAACCATGTTCTGGAAGACCAAGGAAAACAACTATTCGTGTCAACAATGTAATTAAAAGGAAAGCAGTTGCAGACGTAAAAAAGAATACTGCACAATATTGCACTTGAATTGTGTAAAGAAAATTTAGTTGACATCAGTAGGAGTATTGTTTCTTGTAGACTAACACAAGTTGGACTTGTTGGACGTGTTGGAGTAAAAAAAACCATTCAGCAGTAAAAAAAAAAATAAGGAGGCCAGATTAGAATTTGCAAAGATACACCACAATTGGCAATTGAAGACTGGAAAAAAGTGTTGTTTTCGGACGAAACTAAAATTGATTTATTTGGAAATGATGGAAGAAGATATGTTCGACGACCAAAACGTACTAGACATGATTCTCGGTATCAAATACCGACTGTTAAGCATGATGGTGGTAGTATTATGCTTTGGGGTGCATTTTCGGGGCAAGGTGTCAGTCCACTAGTTAAAATAGATACTATGGACGCTGTTATGTACGGATATATTCTATCAGAGCACAGGCTTCCTTATAGACATCGAAATATGCCACGAGGATGGGTTTTTCAACAAGATAATGATTGGAAATATCGATCCAAGCTTTGACAAGAATTTTTCAGAGAGAAAAATCTTCGAATTTTAGAATGACTTAGTCAATCCCCGAACTTGAACCCCGTAGAATATCTATGGGAAGAGTTGAAAATGAAAGTGGGAACTGAGAATTATTCCGGTAAAGGTGCTCTCTGGAAAAAAAGGTCAAGAAGAGTGAGCCAATATCACCAGAGACAGAATTCTCAAATTAATCGAATCGATGCCTCAACGATGTGCTGCCGTATTAGCTGCAAAGTATTGATAAGAATGTGTCTTTTACTGCCTTTATATATCTTTTTATTGTGAAATTTAAGTTGGCTCAATACTTATGAACAGCTGAATAAATGTTATTTTTGTTATAAATGATTTGTTATTTATAGTAGAAGATTTTTGAATCGTATATGTTGTTACTATAATTAAAGTAGCGTATGATGGTGTATTTGGTTTTTTTTTTTCTCTTCTCCCTTTATAACTCAATTAATTACAAAAATATTTTTTGGCCCAAACTTTTGCACGCAACTGTATATTGGGCTTTAGATATTTAAAGATTTTAAAGAAAAAAATTCAATGAATATGTTGTTAATAATAAGTAAGTTGTATATAATTACCAATTATATACAAAAAATATAACAATTAATTAAATAAGATAAAAATCAGTTAAAATAACAACAATTAAAAATACAAGTAATATCTATATTTATTAATTTATGTAGAATAATGGAAATTAATTATATTTGTGAGAGTTCCTTGTTTGGATAGGCTAATCTTAAGCGTTGTTTGAGTTGAACTTTTATTTTTACCTGGCTATTTTATGTATGTATGTATTTGATAACGTTAGACACGACAAACTCATCGAGATACTTATAACAGAATTAGATGAAAAAGATATTAGAATAATAAGAAACCTTTATTGGGAACAACAAGCCAACGTAAATATTAACGGCAACATGTCAAACGAGATCGAAATCTGTAAGAGTGTACGTGAAGGCTGTGTTCTCTCCGAAACCTTCTTTAACATTTGCTCTGAACGAATACCCCAAGAGGCACTGGCAGAACAAAGCGGTATAAAAGTAAACGGACAACACGTCAAAAATATAGATATGCCGATGATACTGCCGTCGTGGTAGGTAATCCTGAAGATCTACAAAAGTTAGTAGAAAGAGTCCATCAATATTCACAACTATATCGCCTTACCCTCAATATTTCGAAAACCAAGCACATAATAGATTCTAAAAAAATCAACCTATAGTCGGGGGCTCTTGACAATTAACAGCAGTAGAGTAGTTGAGGATGTTTAATTATTTGGGTACTACAATCGATGACACATGGGACTATAGTGTAGAAATTAGATGTCGCGTCGAAAAGGCAAGGGTGGCATTCCTTCAAATGAGGACCTTATTCAGTTCGAAAAATCCGAGTCTGCAACTGAAGGTCAAAATGTTGCGCTGCTATGTCTTCTTTGTTTTACTTTACGGAGTCGAATCGTGAACGATCAACGAAGCAGTAATGAGGAGGATAAAAGCCTTCGAAATGTGGCTATACCGACGTATACCGAAAATTCCCTGGATACAACATGTAATTAATAAGGAGGTGCTCAGAAGAATGGGAAAGGGTCTGGAATTGACCTGGACGCTGAAAAAGCGCAACTTGGAATACCTTGGACACGTTATGAGGCCCGACCGGTATAGACTGTTGCAACTAATACTTCAGGGCAAGCTTGAAGCAAAAAGGAGGCCAGGCAGAAGACGTTTCTCCAAAAACCTACGATGCTGGTTCGCTCTCAGTTCGATACAGCTTTTTCGTATTGCTGCTAATAAAGTTAAAATAATAATACTTTTTATTTTTCCAGCGACACTTTACAATAAATGTATGGAATTCGTCATTATACAACATTAATACAAATAATACAGATAACATTAATAGAGTATAACACAAACGATCCCTATACAATTTCTAACGATGATTAAATATTCCAAAACTCATCCAAACTATAGAATTCTCTATTGATTAAAAAACGCTTAAGATTTCTTTTAAAGCTTAAAAGACCATGGTCTGCCCCAACATGCCCGCGAAGCCGGTTGAACACAACACGTCCCAAGTTCTGTGGAGAGTTCTTACCGATGTTCAACCGACTCAACGGTACATAAAGACTGTCTGGGCCCCGAGTCGGGTAACTGTGAATATTAGCCTGTTGCAAATAATTTGATTTATTTAAATAAATATATTTACTCAACTCATATATAAAAATTCCAGCAAGCGTCAGAAGCCCCAGTCGCGCAAACTGTGATCTGCATGATGTGCCCGGAGAAAACACTCAGCATAGCTCTCATGACCCGCTTCTGCTCGACAAAAACATTCTTTGCTGAGGAGGAAGAACCCCAAAAACATAGTGCAGTCTTGATCCCACATATGCATTGTAAACAGAAAGGAGCTCGTGCTGAGGCAGGACCAATCTAAGATTTCTCATCATAAAACACAAACTACTTAATTTAGAGCACAACATGCTGCAGTGCTCCTTCCAATCAAGATTCTGGTCCATTATTAGGCCCAGAAACTTTAAATGAGCTGAATAGCCTCTCCGCCCACCAATATGTTCAGATTGTCAATTGTTTTGGTTTGTGGTGTATGAAATCTAACATAACTCGTCTTGGAGCCATTCAGATGCAGAGAATTGTTATTAAACCATTGCATCAGCGAGCTCATTCCGACACTACACATATCTTCTAAGCTTGTATGGTCCGGAGAGGATACTATAGATGACGAGTTATCTGCGAACAGAGCCATCGTCCATCCGGGATTAACCACCGATGCCAGATCATTGATGTAACATGTAAACAAAGTTGGTCCCAATACGGACCCCTGTGGAACACCCAAACCAATGGTATTAATGTCCGATGTAAAACATTCTTGTCCCATTTCACGATCTCCATAAGAAACTGCGGCAAACTGTCTTCTGTCCCTCAAAAAGCTCGTGAGCCAGCCCAGTGCAGGTCCCCTCACTCCATATGCCTCCATCTTGCCCAGGAGCAACCGGTGATCCACACAATCGAATGCCCTGTTTAAGTCACAGCTCTGTTAATCGCTAATATGTGGAACGGATGATGCACTATTAGAAAAAGATATACTCAGGTCGGTTCTAGAGTAAATGTTTGAAATTTCCGAACGGTGGCTGCGCGAAAAAGACAAATTTAATTTCCGTTTAATACCAACCCATAAGTTTTTTAAAAATTTGATTGTCGAAAAACTAAAGGACGTACAGTTTAACGTGGGATCAGAACTGCGTGTTCGGCACATGGGACTCAACCCGCTGTTTTGCGGTCTTCTTCTGCACGTACCGCTTATTACTAACCTCGACGGTGACGATCCGTCTAGTCCGACTTCAATTACACAGGTTTACAAATTTTTAATTTGGAAAAATACCAAGAACGCCACATGCCTAGATAAATTAATTGGGACCTCCTGAACACGAAAAACGCTATAATTTTTTTTTTTTAAGTACCGTTTTTTAGATAACGGTACTTTTTGTGTTTTTCGGTGTATGGTCCCACTCAAACCCTTATGGAGCCCAACCGAAAAGTCCGATCGAGATAAATGTCATACCGTTGGAAAGGCAACTAAATGCCTTTTCCGGCGGTATACTATAAATTTCTATGTGACAAGAAGTGGCTGAGTTATAACACCTCAAAGTTCAAAATTTGCCTATTTTTTACGTTTTTTTTTTCAAAATTTTTCATTTTTTATTTGGTTTTTTTTTTCTACGTTATTGTAAAGATCTGGAATGTTTTATTTTTTTACCAAGTAGTTTATTTAATAACCAACATTTTAAACGTAATTTGAAAAAAAAAGGATGAAAAATAAAGTTTTTATTAAGGATTTTGTGGAACGACAATATTTTCATTTTCATTGCTCACACGCTATATTCGGCGTCCATCAGAATTTGAATCACTGTATACGTTGGTAGCCCTGACACACGCTATATTCGGCGTCCATCAGAATTTGAATCTGATCACAGTAAACAGTTTGGCTTTGTACGTGCAAAAAATAAAATGTGTTCAATCGATCCCAACGAATTTTGTTATGTTTGTGGAGTTCTTGTGAAAAAGAAATCACAGCATTTGATGCGAAAAATGAATACGAAAAATTTATCTGAAGCGTATAAGAAGTATTTCGGCTTTCGACCTGCGTCTCTGGACAAACCGTGGACACCGAATAATGCATGTAACAACTGCCGAACAATATTAAATAAAATTGGTAAGGGTCAAGAGTGTTTCTTCACATTTGGAAAGCCAATGCAATGGAGAAACCCGATCAGTCATACAACAGATTGTTATTTCTGTTTAACGGAAAAGGCTGTCGGACGTAGAATTGAACCAGTTTATCCAGTTGTTAGCTCGGTGACGCTGCCAGTGCCGCACTCAGTATCGTGCCCCAAACCGCAGCTGATTGTAGCAGAGCCCACAAAAATACGAAAAAGAACAACAATAAGTGATTCATCAGATGAGTGCAGTGAATCAGAAATGCAATCAAATAAGAAACCCCATTTACTTACTCAGGCCGAGCTTAATGATTTGTGCCGAGATTTGTATTTGCCGAAATCGAAATCTGAATTACTTGCATCGCGATTGCAACAGTGGGGATATTGTGCTCCTGAGACACGTGTTACATATTACCGTGATCGTAGCAAACAACTTGCAGTTTTTTTCGCAAAAACGGGAAACTTTTGTTTTTGTGCCAACATACGTGGTCTTTTCAATGCTCTCCAACAAAGTTATGACCCAGTGGAATGGCGTCTTTTTCTGGATGGAGGCAAGGATAGTTCGAAGGCAGTCTTGCTTCATAAAGGGAATACGAAACCATCAATTCCAATCGGATATGGAAAATACATAAAGGAAACATATGAAGCAATGAAAGAACTTCTCGCTCTCATACAATATGACCAACATCAATGGAAAGTTTGCTCTGATTTTAAATTAGTTGCCATACTATCTGGATTGCAAGGGGGGGGCAATACGAAGTTTCCCTGTTTTCTATGTCTATGGGACAGCCGTGACCGTCAGAATCACTACATCCGAAAAGTTTGGCACGAACGAAGTGGGCGTACGCACGGAGAGTACAATATTAAAAATGACCCACTCATTCCTCAGGAGAAGATAATACTTCCTCCACTACATATTAAGCTTGGGTTATTTACAAATATTGTGAAAACGTTGCCAAAAGACAGTCTTGCCATGAATTACCTTAAACAAAAATTTCCGAGAGCCACAGCGAGCAAAATTGAAGCTGGTATATTTGATGGACCTCAAATTCGGGCTCTGTACGGTGACCAAGCATTTAATGAGTGTTTAGGTCCAGCTCATTTGGAGGCATGGGAAGCATTCCAGGACATCGTTTACAACTTTTTGGGAAACTACAGAAGTCCTGATTACGCTGAGAAGATCGATACATCACTGCAAAAATTCAATGCCATTGGTAAGCGTTGAGTGAAAGCATGTATATCAAAAAGGCCGTTATCATTTGAAAATTATTTGAAATTTATTCTTTTTAACTTTTAGGTTCAAATATGACACCTAAACTACACTTTTTATTCAGTCATTTGGATATTTTCCCCATGAACTTGGGATCCGAAAGTGATGAGCAGGGTGAAAGATTTCACTAGGAAATGCAAGAAATCGAGAGACGTTACAAGGGCTGGTGGGATGAACAAATGATGGCAGACTATTGTTGGTTCCTCATTCGCGAAGATACATCCGAAAAAAAACGGAAAAATTCAAGTCACTCGTCATTTTAATTTAAATTTTTTTTAATTTACGCCGAATATAGCGTGTGAGCAATGAAAATGAAAATATTGTCGTTCCACAAAATCCTTAATAAAAACTTTATTTTTCATCCTTTTTTTTTCAAATTACGTTTAAAATGTTGGTTATTAAATAAACTACTTGGTAAAAAAAATAAAACATTCCAGATATTTACAATAACGTAGAAAAAAAAACCAAATAAAAATGAAAAATTTTGAAAAAAACGTAAAAAATAGGCAAATTTTGAACTTTGAGGTGTTATAACTCAGCCACTTCTTGTCACATAGAAATTTATAGTATACCGCCGGAAAAGGCATTTAGTTGCCTTTCCAACGGTATGACATTTATCTCGATCGGACTTTTCGGTTGGGCTCCATAAGGGTTTGAGTGGGACCATACACCGAAAAACACAAAAGTACCGTTATCTAAAAAACGGTACTTAAAAAAAAAAAATTATAGCGTTTTTCGTGTTCAGGAGGTCCCAATTAACTTATCTAGGCATGTGGCGTTCTTGGTATTTTTTGGCTGTAAACCAGTGTTATACATGTCATTGGAAACCAGATAAACAGTGGCTTCATCAACAGCCTTTTCTGGCCCAGTGATCCCCTACCAATAACACCCCGTCAACAGTTTCAGTCGGCACCTGAGTCATCCAAATGCACTCAAAATGTTGAGTAAGTTGTCCAGTCGCCTTCTGCATCAATAGCCGCCATCTTCGAAGCATGCTGTCGACGAGATTTTCTGCATACTGTGACAATGAACTCCAAATTTTTCGAATCTCGCGAGATGGCTGAGTCGGAGTCATCAGAGTCTTTCCTCTGAGTTTTCTTTTTACAAGGGACTAAAAGTTTTCAATCGGGTTGGCATCCAGCGATTGTGCGGGTCACTCTAGTATCTTATCGTGGGCCCAAGCGGTCGCTCCGCGACTTGATTTTCGCCCAGCAAAGCTTTCTCCAACATACTTCGGAATTTGACAGTATGAGCACGAAGATGTTGTCGGATGGTCTCAAGGGTCACATTCAAACCGAAGCACGTTTTGGTCTCGTTAAGTCTCGACGATTTACCCACTTCTTCACAAACGATACCGACTTTTTAATATATTTAGCGATCGCGAAATGTGGTATTTTAGGCCCTTTGGATCGGAACAAAGAATCACTGCCTCGAACCGACGCCAAGTGGACAAAAAAGGAAAAAATTCGAGCCATTCTGCAAGTCTAATCCAATGGCAGTAATCTTATTTTAATATGTTATATGCTGGAAGTGCTAAAAATGTGAGACATGTCAAGGCACATTTTGGAAAAAGAAAAGAAGCCATTAATGTCAATATAGAAGTACTTTATTGAAATAAAATTCGTGTTTGAGTAGCAAAAAAGAAATAAATTACGCACTTGATGTTGAAAAGTCAAAAAAAAACGCTTACAATGATTTAACCAAAGATTAAAATCTGAGAAAAATCCCTTCACAATAGCTCGCTAAACTAAATTTCTTATTATTTATTATTATTATTTTTGTTCTTCTTTCTCACATTTGGTCAATGTGGTTCCATGTTTGGCTGCCGGGCCCAAGCCAAGTCAGCACAAACGCTATTACCATTGTGCATTAAGGAATGACCTGACAATCTTACATGTTTTCAAAATCACTGACTTCTGAATTTTTCTGTGTATGTTTGTTTTAAGTCCTAATTGTACTAAGTGTGGTGTGAATGTTGTTGGTGTAAGGCCTGTAGCTGATATGATGAGGGGACAATGATGACTTTTTCTTATTTCCACAGCCTTTTTATTTCTGTTGCAAGGTCTGTGTATTTGGAGATTTTTTCTGTGTATTTCGTTTGGATTTTTGTGTCGTTGGGGACAGCTATGTTAATTAGATAGGTGACTTTTCCTTTTTTGCACTGCAAAGTAATATCGGGTCTATTGGCAGAGACTGTTTTATCTGTATGGATACTGATCTTCCAATAGAGCTCGTAATCTTTATTTTCAAGTATGGATGTTTGTGTGTATTTGTAGTAGGGATCCGTGTTTTCTATGAGTTTGTATGTTGTGGCTAGTGCTTGGTGAACTACTTTTGCCGCTGAGTGATGTCTGGCTGTGTATTCCGTTCCGGCTAATACTTTACATCCACTTGTTGTTCGATCGTTTCTTTAAGCTGGTGGCATTTCCTGCATCTGTCTTCGGTAATAATTGGGTCTTTGATATGCTTTTGGTAGTTTCTAGTTAATATGACTTTATCCTGGATGGCAAGTAAGAAGCCTTCTGTTTCAGGGAATAGCTACCCATCCTGTAACCAGGTGTTTGATGATTTTTTATTTACGTAGTCTTGTTCTCTGTGGTATCTGTGTTTTCCGTAGAGTGTTTTTTCTGACCACGTTTTCATCTTTTCCTGTTGTAATTCGGTATGACTGTGTCTGTCTAGTGGGTGGTCTGCCCGGGATAAGCCGAGGGGTGTGTAGTTTTTATCTGCTTTCACTGTTGCTGTGTGGAGACAGGTTTGCTTGGTGTGAAAGAATTTCCTAACTGCTTGCATTTATTTTGTGTGTAGTGATCTATGATTCCTCTTCCTCCTGCCTCCCTCTCGATGGTAAGTCTTTCTTTGCATGCGGTGGGGTGTAATTTCCTGTATTTGGTGAATTGGGAATATATGAGGATGTGAATGTTTTTTTATGTCTGTATGTGACCATTTGATGATACCAAATGAATATGTGAGTATAGGTATAGCGAACGTGTTGACGGCTTTAGTGAGATTTTTGGAGTTGAGTTTTGTTTGTATCTGTTTTTGAATTCAGTTCTGAGCTATGTTTTGAAGTGAGTGTGGTTGAGTTTGATGCTTTGATGGAAGCCTAGATATTTGTATGTTTCTTTGTCGAGCATGTTATCGACTGTTTCATTGTTGATTGTTTCTGTCTCGTGGTGGCCTTTCCATTGGCCTTTGTTGATGTGGAGCACTTTACATTTACTTATACCAAATTCCATATTGATATCTAAGGTGAATGTTTCTGTGATTTTAAGGAGTTCTTTCAGCTGTGTTTTTGTGGCAGCGTAGAGTTTTATGTCATCCATATATAGGAGGTGGTTTATTTTATGTTGGTTCACTTTTTGGTGCCTAATGTTGAAGCCATGGTCTGTTCTGTTTATTGTATTTGAGAGTTGATTGAGACAGAGGCAAAACCCTAGAGCGCTGAGCAAGTCTCCCTCAAATATACCCCGTCTGATGTACAGCTCTTCTGTTTGGAAGCGTTCGGTTTGTGTTTTTAGGTGGATTTTGGTTTTCCATGCTTTTATAATTTGTGCGAAAAATTGCCTGAGGTTTTGGTTGATTTTGTAGATTTCTAGGGCTCTGATTAACTAGCTGTGGGATATGGCGTCGAAGGCTTTTTATAGTCTATGTAACAGATGTGAAGGTTTCTGTGTTCTTTTCTGGTTTATCCCATGATCACCCCCTCAGCTGCTCTTTGCATCCTCGACTATTTTTCCTACACCCCTTCTGCTCTTCTGTGAGAATATTGTTGTCTATTAGGTGTTGTTCGATTTTCTTGGAAGTTGTGGCTGTGATGATCTTGTATAGGGTTGGAAGATAAGTGGTAGGTCGGTAGTTTGACGGGTTTGTGATGTCTGAGCTTTTAGGTTTATTATTAATATTGCTATTATTATTTTTCTCAGATTTTAGTCTTTGGTTAAATTATTTTAAGTGTTTTTTTGACTTTTTAACATCAAGTGCGTAATTTATTTCGTTTTTGTTACTCAAACACGAATTTTATTTGAATAAAGTACTTCTCTGCTGGCTCTAATGGCTTCTTTTCTTTTTCCAATAAGTACCTTTACAGATTTCACATTTTTAACACTTCCAGTATACAATATACGTTATACCAAAAAGATTAAAAAAGATTACCGTCATTGGATTATATTAGAGGAGCGGCTCGAATTTTTTCCTTTTTGTCCCACTGTGCGATGTACAAACAAGCGACTCAATTTGGATTTTATGTGATTTCGACGAAAGTTCGGAATCGATTGGTACTTTTAGTAAAATGCGTCGTAGACAAAGGTTCCCTCTACCGATTTTTTGTTGAATCGGAAGAATCGCATCTACCAAAAATGAATTATCGCAGACATGTTCTTTCTTGACAGACTGTAGAGCGATTGAATTAGCATGTAGAAACTAAATTAGTTTGGAGTAATACAATTACAATAAAGTAAATAAGTTAGCATAAAATAAGTAAATAACAGCAGCAGACAATTCAGTCTCAGTAATATATTGTGGAATAATTGCTGGGCGTCAATATTGATGCTAAACTTGATTGGAGACAGCATGTGGAGAATATCGCGGCTGGTATCTCCGAATATTGTTATGCACTGAGAATCTTATCAAATAATGTGGGCGTTGATGCTGCCTTGACGGCCTATTATGCTTACGTGCAGTCCAGGTTCAGGTATGGTTTGATTTTTTGGGGAAAGTCTCCCCAAGTAGACAGAATTTTGAAATTACAAAAAAAATGTATCAGAGCTACTTTTAAGATGCATTATCGTGAAAGCTGTAGGAATGTCTTTGTCAGTAAATCCCTTTTAACTTTAACTAGTATGTATATATTGGACTCCTTTATGTTTGTTCATATTAACAAGGATCTCTTTGAAAATGCGCAAAACAGACATAATTATGAAACTAGATATATAACAGATCTTGTAATTAAGAAGTGTAATTTTAGTTATATCCAAAGAAGGGTACAATATTCTTCCGTCAAAAAAATTTAATAGTTTCCCAGAGAGCGTTCGAAAATTACCGCAAGTAAGAGCCAAAACAAAGCTGGAGACTTCTTAAAAATATGAGAACAGAACGGAAAAGAGAAATCTTCTCACCAATAACACCAGAAAAATGGAACCAATATTTTACAAATATGCTAACAGAAGATAGACCAGAGTTCAAAAGTACCCAACATGGAAACCCAAATATAGTTATACGAGGATCCCCAATAAGGATAACAACATCAGAAGTTAAAGAAGTATGTAAAACGCTAAAAAATGGTAGAGCTCCAAGACCAGGAAACATCCCAGGAGAGATAGTAAAATACAGAATTGAAAAGCAATTTAGCGCTTTGAGGAACTTATTCCAAAGATGCATTAACACATCAGAAGTACGTGAGGAATGGAAAATATCATACATATCAACAATTCATAAGAAAGGAGACAAAAATAATTGCGATAACTATAGGGGAATAACGGTTACGGGATCTATTAGCAGAATATACGGAAAAATACTTAAAAATAGAATAGAAACGGAATACGCGGACGTAGAAGCTGAAGAACAGGCAGGCTTTAGAGCAGGAAGATCCACAATAGACCATCTCTTTTCACTGATACAAATCCTAGAAAAGAAAACCGCATTTGATCAGGAAGTCCATGTCTTGTTTGTTGATTTAAAAAAGGCCTACGACAGCATGCCCCTAATGAGATTGTGGGAAACACTACAACAGAGTAATGTAAGCACCGAAATAATTAAAGCCGTAAAATCCTTACACCAAGACGCAAGAAGTAGTGTGAAAACCAAATATGGTATAACAACAGGGTTCCCGGTCACAAAGGGTCTCAAACAGGGCTGCTGTATATCCCCAACGCTATTTAAAATCTATTTGGAGAGCACACTGAAGAACTGGAAAAGGAAATGCAGCAGTATGGGATTACCACTGGATGACGATACTACATTGTACACGCTATCATTCGCAGATGACCAGGCAGTAGTCGCTCAGGACATCGATGATAAGGAATACATGACACGAGAACTTATGGAGGAATATGAAAAATGGGGCCTAGAAGTCAATATCAAAAAGACCGAGTACATGTGCATCGGAGGACACCAGCAGGACTTGAAACTGGCCACAGGACACACCATCAAACACTGTGCCAATTATAAGTATTTGGTAACGAGAATATCTAGGGACGGAACACTGGAAGAAGCAATATTCGAGAGGAATATCCAAGGAAGAAAAGCGATTGCAATGCTTAATAGTATACTATGGGACAAAAACATAACCATTGAAAATAAGAAGAGAATTTACAACTCAATAGTGAAAAGTATAATAACTTACAGCTCCCAGGTGTGGCCATTAAAGGATGGAAAGAACAGAAAAAATACTAAAAACTACAGAAATGGATTTCTGGAGACGAGCAGCCAGAAAATCCAGAAAAGACCGCATACCAAATGACACGATAAGGCGAGCTTTAGAAATAAAGCACGATATAGTGGACGAAATCAGAACCCAACAGTTGGTATGGTACGGTACGGACATGTACAGAGAATGTCACAAGACCGACTACCTAGATTTTAAATTGGAACCCTCATGGAAAAAGAAAGCGAGGAAGACCACGCCAAAGCTGGAGAGCAGGAATCAACAAGGAAGTACTAGAGAGAGATCTGGAGGAGGAGGGATGGAGAAACCGGGAGGAGTGGAAATTAGGCATCGGAAGACGGAAGACGTTATAAAACCGATTGATATATATACGAGTATAAGAGCCAAAACAAAGATACGGAGGTTTTTATTATCAAAAGCTTATTATACTAGAGACAGTTTCTTTAGTCATTCAGACAGACTTAACCTATGAATAAAAATGTTAATTTTATTGCTACTTGTTAAGGATGCTTTTCATCTTCCGTTAACTGTCTTTAATGATGTCTTCTGAGCCTTTTGTTTTTGTCATAAACATATGTATGTTTTTATGAATGTCCTTTTATCTTTTTGTTCTTTGTACAATGTTCCATACCATTTTGTGTTTATAACTATTTTTATTCTTGGAACTAATAAATGATTATTATTATTATTATAAATTACTTTGTATCAGTAATGAGTAATTAGTATTACTTTTTAAAGTACTTGACTACAGCTCTGTTGCTATGTTATTTAAGGTTGTTGCTTTTGGCCGAGATATCCTATGTTGTTGTTATTATAATAGTTGGTTATATTTATGTTAAAAATAGATTGCCAATTTAAAATATCATAAATTACGGTAGTCAGTGGCACTTCTAATATAAAACCGTATTTTACTTATCGTCTAACATATTATGCTTACCTCAATGTTTATAACTACAAAATATCAGTTTAAAGATAATCTTTGGAGCATTATTTTAGGTTCTATGTTATATATTATAAAATTCCTATGTGTTTTATTAGTTGAAATTTTTCTATATTAATTTAGTACTTACGGACTTCTTCTTCTTTCTCAGCCTGTGTTCATCCACTCTTAAATATAGGCCTCTTCCAAAACCTTCCATGCCCTTCAAGAACAAAAGTACCGGATGTATTGGAAAAAATACCACGGCTAAAGTGGCAATGGGTGGGCCACATTGCGAGACAAGATCCGAATAGATGGACTAATAAATTGTGGATGGAGACCAAGAAAAGTGCGGGAAGACCATAAAAGCGATGGCGAAATGACACATATTGGAAAAAATAAGGCATTTTTTGGACAAAAATCGAGACGTGGCTTACGTTTTGACCAATTTGAATAATCTCGTTTTAAAATACTTGTGAACACTTCTAGTTTCCTTCCCAATTGCAGAATTTTAAATAAATTGACTTATTATGATTATATCTGATCATACACTACCGTCAGAAAGTATTTGCCCACCTAGAAATTTCAATGTAACTGCCAAAATTTAATACCTAATTAAAACCTTTTATTATATTAGGTAAATTTAATTGTTCTTAACAAGTGTCCATCGTAAAATTGTTTAGATAAGCCCTTTTGGTGAAATCACAAATTAAAATCCAATTAGAAGCAATTTCCAAGTTGCATGATAATCGTTTTGAGGCGATTTCTGAGAATTCCAGTTGAAGTAAGAACTCATTTCAAGTTTCTAGGGATTATGGAAATTCCTAGTGACATTTTATTATAAAAACTATGCTATAAATACCATTGCCCTTTTGGAAATTAACCATTCGCAAACAGTACTTTTTTTCATTGATATAGGCTCAATTGTTCTGTGTAAATGCCAAAAACGAAAAAAGTTTCCGTTGAAAATCGGGCTCTAATAATTGCAAGACACCAAAATGGTCACCCGGGTCGACAAATCGCGAGTGATATGCGGATGCCAAGGAGAAGGGTGGACTACATCGTAAAAAAAATTTCTGCGGGACATGGAATTTCAACCAAAAACGTTCAGGAAGGCCTCGAAAAACGACTCCCGCTGAAGACAGAGCTATAACAATTTCCAGCAGATGTAATCGCCACCTGACCGCACCAGAAATCATGGCTCAAGTAAACCTGGAACGGCTCATACCCATCAGCGTGACAACCGTGAAGAACAGGTTAGCAGAAGGTGGACTACACGGGAGAATTGCAGTGAGGAAACCACTTTTTAGGCAAGTGAATAAACGTAAATGATTAGAATGGGCCTGAGAACATGAAAATGGGACATCAGAACAATGGAATTCTGTTCTTTGGAGCGACGTATCTAAATTCGAAATTTTCGGTTCAAATCGACGAGTTTACGTGCGGCGGTCAGCTGGAGAGAGGATGTTGGAAGCCTACAAAACATGGTGGAGATTCAGTAATAGTTTGAGGTTGTTTTGGCAACGGTAAAGTTGGAAAAATCTTTAGGATAGAAGGAATCATGCGAAAAGAACAGTATCAAGAAATTTTGCTAACTCAAATGCTTCCTTCTGGAAGAGATATTTTTCAGGGGAAATTTATTTTTCAGCGTGACAACGACCCTAAACATTCTGGTAAACAAATTAGAGAACTTTTGGATCAATGGAAATCCGATGACGTCCTGGAAGTGATGACTTGGCCTCCACAATCACCCGACTTGAATCCCATCGAATTGCTGTGGGACAATTTGGGCAGATGTGTTCGAAAACTCAATCCAACATCAGAAAATCACTTGGGCGAACTTTTACAAGCAGAATGGGTTAAAATAACCGAAGAAACTACTGGACACAATGCCGAAACTCTGCAAAGCTGTAATTAAAAACAAAGGAGGTCACATAGATGAGAAAGATCCTGGAAAATCATGAATATTTCTCTGATTTTCTAGACTGTAAATAATGTGAAAATAAATAATAATTCATTAAAATTAAAAAATATATTATCTGGGTTTTTGTTGTCTTGGGACTGAAATAACTAAATGGGCAAATGCTACCTGGCGGTAGTGTATATCGGCTATATGAAATATACATAAAGGAAGGGTGTCTCAAAATGACCTGACATTTTAAATTGCGCGCCATTTTTTTTGTTGCGAACATAGAGTACTAATCTTTGACAACTGGCATCAGGAAGTATTGAGGTTTAGTCACAGAGAATTACACAATCGAGCAACGCCTAGAAATTGTGAAAATTCGCTACAAAAATGGTGAAAATTTTGCAGAGACGGTTCAAAAAGTCCGCACGTTTTTTGGTCATCATAACGCACCATCTCACAACACTGTGGGGCAGTTAATCAAAAAATTTGAGGTTAGTTGTTAAATTCTGACTGCGAAAAGCAGTGGCCGTCCTCGTAGCGGCCGGTCGAATGAAAACATAGCCGTAGTGAGTGCGAGTGTTGATGAAAGTCCTTCCACCTGGATTCGCCATCGTGCTCAGCAATTGAACATTTCAGGATGCTCTGTGTAGCGAAAGATCTCCATTTGCATGCTTACAAGATCCAATTGACACAACAACTGCAGCCAGCAGACCATGCGCAGCGCAATACATTCGCCAATTGGATATTGGAGCATCAACAAATCGATGGTAATTTTTCGAAGATAATCATCTCCAGCGATGATTTAAATTGGACATCCCAATGTATTTCTAGCATGCTAAGCTCTGGGAGGAATTAAGACTCAAGTCGCCAACCGTTCCGACGAATCAAGGCTGCCGGTCAGTTCCGGGTCTCCAATTAGATGAACATCTCGTCTCTGAATAGAATCCAACAAACGCAGTGTATGTTTGGAAGCAAAGCCCCAAACATGGGAGCAGTATTCCATCGTTGGTCGAATTTGAGCTTTGTACAGAATTAACAGTTGTTGTGGAGTGTAAACCTTTCTGGTTCTAAATAGTATTCCCAGTTTTTTGAGCTCTCTTTTTGCTATGCTTGCAACATGTTCATGCCAAGACATATTTGCTGCCAAATTAACGCCCAATAAATTGACTGACGATGCTAGAGGAATGGAGTGTCCTGACATACTATGTCGGGTTCAGCAACATTAATTCTTTTAGAAAAAACTGCCCCCTGGGTTTTTGTAACGTTAAATTCCACTTGGTTACTGTCACCCCAAGATAGGATTTCTTCCAGGTCTTTGTTAAGTTTCTTCCAGGTTTTTGTTATTTTCTTCCAGATCTTTGGCAACAATGGAGAGGAGAATGCTAAATATTAGACTCCAAGATCGTATTCCTAACATCAATATACGAAGAAGATCAAAAGTGACAGATGTAATACAACGAATATGTATATTCGCAAGAATGAATGATAACAGATCGTCACGCCGTATGGTTGAATTGAGGCCTAGAGAAAATAAAAGATGCAGAGGTAGACCACAGACAAGATGGACGGACGACATAAAAAGATTAGCGAGGCACGATTGGATGCAAAAAGCAAGCAGTAAAGCTTATTGGAGTCAGCTTGGGGAGGCTTACATCCGACTATGGATGGAATCAGTTAATGATGATGATGATGATGATTTGGGGAAGTGGTTTATTTCATTTCGTCCTATAACGTATTTAATAACATTTCCGACTTAAAGATCACCCTGAGCAGGCTAGGTTCAATAATTATGTGACTTTTCTTTTGTTGATTTATATTAAACAAGTAATAAATTTATGAAACATGCTTATTTGCAGATTATATTAATAAACGCGGCACGTGGGCTTTCAAGCAAACGGAAACCAACGTAATTACTAAGAGCAGACGGCACGTTAAGGCACGTGCATTTCTAGAATTGTGTTCGCCCGTCCTAAGCATTATTAGACATTTATAATAAATGAAATTGGGCAGACGAGGTATTTTTAGTGTTCCGTACAGAACATTTATGGGATGACTTTAGTGTCCGCACGTCTGTCTGTCTGTCTGTCACACCCGATTTTTTCCGAGACTATTTCACATAGGAAGTTGAAATTTGTCAGAAATAATAAAAATTTGTGGCTCAATTGGAGCCGTGTAGTTTTGAAAGTTAAATTTTGACTTAAGGGAGATTAGCTTTGGGGGGATGAAATCAGAAAAAAAAACGTTTATATATCTACATTTATTAGCTGGTTAGACACTAGTTTAGTCATCATTTTTGCCTTGCCGAAATTAATCTTTAAGACAATCTTCTCTGTCGCCTCTTTCAGTTCTTGAATCATAACTCTAACTTCTCACAAGTTGTCGGATATACTAGTTAAGTACGATATCATCCGCGAACCTAAGATGGCTAAGCTTTTCCCCATCGACACAAAAATACTTTTCCACTTGTTTTTGGTTGGAGAGAACCGTTATTTTTATATTCTTATATAAAAATTGTTAATGCTTGATATGTTTAGCTACAGATAACAACATACATAGCAAAATATTTATAAAGTAAGTGATACCTATACAGGTAGAATTGTATTTAGTTTTTTCTGTTAGGCAATGTTAGTGTCTACGAGGGCTGTCCGAAAAGTATCCGACCAGTGTTCATAATTTCACGCCATGACATCCGAACTCTCCTGTGGAGTTCGAGAGTCACCAGTTACACCTTATAAATTTCTCGGCTAGCCACAGAAACCGTGCGCACTCTAGTACGCCAGCAGCGTTTCATTGTGTACAGAGTCAGTCAACGACAGAGTAAAGTTCATTATCTCATTTGTTTCGGAAATGACGAAAAAATGGTAAATACAATAGTTTTAGGGGATGTTGAGGTGCACAGTTTAATTATTTTTGAGTATACAGGGTACTTTAAAAAAGTGTGGCCGATATAACATATGTTTTTTTTAAATGGAACATCCTATTTTCTAATTTATTTTTAAATTCTGCTTAAAATTTTATATTTTTTTTATTAATAATGTTATATACTTAAACCTAGTAGTTTTTCTAATATTTCATTTTTTAAAAAAAAATACTAGTTTTCAGTTTTGTAAAAAATTGCCATTAGCGCCATTGTTTTTGAAGGTGCAATACTCACAATTGGTACGAGCGTTCTATAGAGATTAAAAAAAGATATATGTAAAAAAATTTCAGTTAGATGCTACAGGGTGTTCAAAATAAATTTATACATTTCGACTATTTTAAATTAGAAAATCTCAAAATTTTTTAAGTGGCACACCTTGTAAAATTATTATTTTTTCTGATAGATTTTACAAAACTCTCTCTCTATCAAAACTCTCCAACTTTTATTAAGTATGTCATATACCTATTTCTAATAGTTTTCGATTTATTTTGAATTTTTCAATTTTTAACCCTTTTTTTTTTAATACACATACGCTGTAACATCATAGTTGCCAAGACAAAACAAAAATGTAGGCATTGTCAAATTTTGACATGTCTATTAAGCAAGTAAAAATAGTTTAATTTGTTATAGTAAGCGTCGTATAAAGGTAATAGTTATGGGTTTTGCTAAAAATGAATTAACTGATATGGTTTACGGAGCGAAGTACCCTAATAGACTTATTTATTTATTTATTTATTTATTTATTTATTTATTTATTTATTTATTTACGGTTCATTAGAACCTAATTTAACTATCGGATAGGCATATTCCTACAATGTTGATATAATAGTTGCTTAAACTTATTTATGGTTTCACAATTTTTAATATTATTTGGTAGGTCATTAAAATGTTTAAGTCCTTTATAATAAAGATTTGCTCGATCAGCTTCATTTGTAATTCCCACTACTCGGAAGTCATTTCGTCCTCTGGTGTTGTAGTTGTGTATCTGATTGACGTATCTAATTTTCTCGGTCAAATATGTGGGACAATTTTCTATCTTTATATTATAGATGAATTTCATTGCGTAATAAAATAAGCTCTGCTTTACACTCAGCCAATTTAATCGATCTAACATATCTTTTATGTGCGTATCTCTAGGCTTCCGCAATATAAATCTCATTGCCTTGTTTTGAAGTTTTTGCAGTAGTTCTATTTGTGTATCCTTAGCAAGAAATGATACCGAAGGACAATAAATAAAATGTGGCTTAATTATGTTATATATTAATATTTTATGGTATTCACTTATGATGTGGCGAGATACATGAGATAAAGTTTTTGGTTTATTTTATTCACTAAATATTGAAAGTGTGCATCAAATTTAAGTTTACAATCTATTATTATACCCAAGTATTTAATTTTGTTTACTTTTTCTATTTCACGATTATTTATGTATAATTTATGATTATTATTATAGTTATTGTGTGATATTATCATATATTTAGTTTTATCTGTATTTAGTTTTAACATATTTATACAGATCCACTTGTAAAAAATATTCATATCAGACTGCATTTTATTAATAGCCACATCCAAACTAACATTACTAATTGCAATCAGTGCATCGTCTGCAAATAGTCTAACATCCCCGTACTTTAAACCGTCTTTAATGTCATTTATGTATATGAGAAACAGTACCGGCGCAAGGACAGAGCCTTGCGGTAGACCAATATTCACTGGTATCGCTGATGATGTCGTGTTTCCAATTTTTGTTTGTTGCTTTCTATTCGATAGATAATCTTCAAACCATTTTAATTCTATATCACGCACTCCAATTTTGTGTAGTTTCATAAGCAATAATTTTCTGTCTATAGTTTCAAATGCTCTTTTTAAATCTGTGATAGTTGATACAATGTATTTTTTATTCATCAAATATATAGTATACCATCTAGAAAATCTTTTCAGTGCTTAATGGAACGGTTTAATGGTAGTGGTAGCGTTCAGTATACGAAACGGAAAGTAGTAAACCAGAATGCTACCAGTGAGGAAAAAGAAATGGAGATTTTACTTCATGTTGAAGATAATCCCCAGGTCAGCAGCCGTCAACTAGCTGACTTATCTGACACATCCCAATCTACGACTAATCGCACCACGAGAAAATACAAATATCATTCCTTTCATATGGAACTACACCAAGAACTTCAAGACCGTAATTTTGAACTACGAGTAAACTTTTGTACCACCATGAATGGAGCAATAGAGGCCGATCCAAATTTTTTGTCCAAAATAATGTTTTCTGATGAAGCTCCTTTTCGCAATAATGGAGCAGTTAACAGCCATAACATGCATTATTATTCAACAGTTAATCCATTTTGGGCCCGGAAAGTTCAAAACCAAAACCATTGGCCGCGTAATGTATGGTGTGGAATATTAAATTTTCGAATTATTGGTCCATATTTTTTTCGCGAACCGCTCAATGGGCCTAGATATCTTAAATTTTTTGCAAAACGAACTACCCCAGCTTCTTGAAGAAGTTGATAATTTTAAAAGGGAACAAATGTGGATTCAACAAGACGGAGCTCTTGCTCATTACCACCGGGAAGTTTTACCCACAAAAATGGATCGGTAGGGATTGATTCATTCAGTTGCCTCCTCAATCACGTGACTTAACACCTTTAGACTTCTTTTTTGTGGGACTACATTAAAGATCGTGTTTATATGAATCCCCCTACAACACCAGTAGATATGAAAAATAGGATACGGGATGCCTGCAGGACAATAACGCCCTTTATGTTAAGGAAAGTGAAGGAAAATATAGTAAAACGGCGGGCATATTTTTGAACATTTATTACGTCATAATAATTAATCATTAGATAATTATTAACTATTTGTTTATGTTTTCACAAGTATTAAAAACAAGGGTAAAAATTGAAAAATTCAAAATAAATCGAAAACTATTAGAAATAGGTATATGACATACTTAATAAAAGTTGAAGAGTTTTGTAAAATGTATCAGAAAAAATAATAATATACAGGGTGTGCGGTTTAAAAAAATTGAGATTTTTCAATTTAAAATAGTCGAAATGCATAAATTTATTTTGAACACTCTGTAGCATTTATCTCAAATTTCTTTACATATATCTTTTTTTTTTCATCTCTATAGAACACTCGTACCAATTATGAGTATTCCACCTTCAGAAACAATGGCGCTACTGGCAATTATTTACAAAACTGAAAACTAGTATTTTTTTAAAAAAAACTGAAATATTAGAAAAACTACTAGGTTTAGGTGTATAACATTGTTAATAAAACAGTTATAAAATTTTACGCAGAATTTAAAAGTAAATTAGAAAATAGGATGTTCCCTTTAAAAAAAAACATATGTTATATCGGCCACACTTTTTTGATGTACCCTGTATATTCAAAAATAATTTTAAACTGTGCACCTTAACAACTGTGTATTTAACATTTTTTTCGTCATTCCCGAAACAAATGAGATAATGAACTTTACTCTATCGTTGAGTCACCCTGTACAGTGACCTTTTCGCTTTTTTGTTATCGTTGAAAAGGTCGAAGGCGATTGAACAAAGAATTTATATCAGGTCTTGTTTCAAACTTGAAAAATCATGTGCGACAACGAAGGAACGACGAGTGATTGGCTGAGGTATGTCATCACGACAATGCCCCAGCACACTCAAGACTTCCATACATGTTTCAATACTTGGATACATTGATGGCAGCGCATTGTGCAGTCAAATGGGGAGTTCTTTGAAGGATACCACCTGCCGGAACTCACAAAATGACGCCAATACGCAATTACTAGTGTAGGTCGGATCCCTTTCGGATAGATCTCGTATGTACCACGTTGATAAAGTCTCTGCGGTACACACGTTTAAATTCTTATCGCCAGGGTCGCATGAAGAACGAAAAAAATTGTATTATTGTACTTAGATTAACATAATATGTTTTTTTCCATTAGATGTCGTTTCGCGTTGTGAGAAGTTCCAAATTTAGACACGTCTACGGCCAAGCACTGAAAAGGGAACAATGCTACGACAATATCAGGGTATCAAAAAGTTCTTGGGATTCGACCTTCTGCGCCGTCAACCCGAAATTTATAGCCATTATCGTCGAAAGTGCCGGAGGTGGTGCTTTTATAGTACTGCCACAGAATAACAAGGTAAGTGAAATAATTATCAGAATATTGTCCATAATTGAATCGTTTTAATTTCGAAATAATTTCAGAATATTATATATATATATATATATATATATATATATATATATATATATATATATATATATATATATATATACATATACATACATACATACACACAGCAAGGACTAGTCAGTCTTGTTGACTGGTTCACAATACAGTCTAGCGGTTTCCCGAGAATGTATTCTTGCTTCTCCATAAATAAGGATCATATTTACTTTTTCAGCGTGAAAAACCAGTGCAACCAGAAGCTATTGACACACTGTTTACTTAGTTTTTTTTTTATGGGTCTAGCACACGTGCTACAGGGAAGTCCCTAAAGCGCTATAGGAGCGACACGTGTACGGAGAAAGCGATTCACGTTGTTCTTGAATCGCTATAGATTGTACTCGGTGGGAAACACAGTCATGGGCAAATTATTCCAAAGGGATGATGTTTTCCATATAAAAGACTGCTTGAAGTGCGTTGTACGATGAGTAACAAGCTGAACCTCATACGGATGTGAAGAATTAGCGCGACGTGTACTTCTAACATGCACCGCCTGGGAGGAATTAAGCGGGCCACATCCTTCGAACGCTTTCCATGAAAGTACTTGTAGAATAGACTCAAGTCGCCAACCGTTCTTCGATGTTCCAGCGAATCAAGGCCGTCGGTCAGTTCCGGGTCTCCAATCAGACGAACAGCTCTTCTCTGAATAGAATCCAACAAATGCAGTGTATGTTTGGGAGCGGAGCTCCAAACATGGGAGCAGTATTCCATAGTTGGTCGAATTTGAGCTTTGTAAAGAATTAACAGTTGTTGTGGAGTGTAAAGCTTTCTGGTTCGAAATAATATTCCCAACTTTTGAGAAACTCTCCTTGCTATGCCTGCAACATGTTCATGTCAGGACATATTTACTCCCAAATTAACGCCCAACAAATTGAGTGACGATGTTAGAGGGATGGAGTGCCCCGACATAACTATGTCGGGTTCAGCAACGTTAACTTTTTTAGAGAAAACTGCCGCCTGGGTTTTTGTAGGGTTAAATTCCACTTGGTTACTGTCACCCCAAGATAGAATTTCTTCCAGGTCTTTGTTAAGTTGAATGACTTCCTGCTGTCTGCGGATATTCGACTGAGTAGCCGATGTCCGAGCGTTCAAAGTGAATGAAGAGATAATTGTACTGTCATCTGCAAAGCTGTAGATTGGATTCTCGGTCTTTTCCAGCAGATCGTTAATGTAAATGAGAAAGAGAGTAGGAGACAGTATGGAGCCTTGGGGTACACCGGCGTTGATAGTGAAGGTGTTAGAAAGAAATCCGTCGACTGCCACTCGTAAAGAACGCTCTTTGAGGAAACATGAGAGCCACAAACAGAGCCTTTCAGACATACCATAAGAACGCAGCTTAACCAACAGCCCATCGTGCCAAACACGGTCGAATGCCTTGGATATGTCAAGAGCAACCGCTCGAGATTCTCCAAAGTGTTCAATTTCGTTGTTCCGGACATGTGTTACATGAGTCAGAAGATCTCCTGTTGATCTATTTTTACGAAAGCCATATTGGTGATCGCTAATAATGTTGAATACTTCAAGATATTTTAGAAGATGCTGATTGATAGCCTTTTCCATGACTTTCGATATTATTGAAAGCAGTGCGATTGGTCGGTAGTTATTTGGCCAGGTCTTCTTGCCTTTTTTCCAGCAGGAAGGAACTATTCCCTTTCTGTAGGATAGGTTGAAAAATCTACAGAAAACTGGTGTTAGTTCCCTCGCACAGTTTTTAAGAACTATGGCAGGTATTCCGTCAGGGCCAGAAGCCTTTTTGGTGTCTAGCTTCATCAGTATACGCTTTATGATACGCTGTCTGAAGACAACATCGGGCATCCTTGACTGCACTATGGGAATAGTAGGTGGTGTTTTCCTTGGAAATCGACAGTAGAATGTGAAGCAAAGGGTTCAGCCAACAAGTTCGCTTTCTCAACAGGTGTCGTTGCAATAGAATTATCTTTCCGTGTGAGTGGTGGTACGGTGGATTTGGTGAAATTTTGACTAACTACCTTAGCGACCGACCAAAAGGACCTGGAATTTTCGGGACAAGCGAGAAGTTTGTTTCTAATCCGTTGATTGTATACCTCCTTGGTTTCGTCGATAACCTCTTTGCATCTGTTCCTGGCACAAACAAATTTATGGTGTTAGGATTTTCATGCCATTGTCGGTATGCAAGGTCTTTAGAAGCAACAGCTTCTTTGCATTTTCGGTCAAAGCAAGGCTTGCCGTTGGAAGGGCATTTCTTCGAAAAAGGGATCTAAGCGCAGTCAGATGGGTCATCGGATCGAAAACAAACGTCTAACCAAGGAAAAGTTCGAAAATATTCCATGAGATCTTCCCATTTAGCAGACCTGTAGTGCCAAATCTTGTGCGGTTTAGGCGTCTCTCTGTCACTGATTGGTAGAATACTCTAGAATACTCGATGTCGAAAGTAGTTTATGGTCGGAAGAACCTAACGGCGGATTTACGTTGACCGTATACATCTCCGGATTGGTGGTTAAAAACAGATCAAGAAGACTGGCGAACTCTCCGTCTCGATCAGGGATCCGTGTTGGTTCGTCAATAAGCTGTGTTAAGCCACAACTGATTGAAAATGATTCGGCTTCACGACCTTGTTCGTCGGTAGTATTTGAGTATTTAAGCCAGTTGATGTTGTGGACATTAAAGTCGCCCAGGATCGCAATTTCGGCATTTGGATAGTTAATTTGTAAATGGTCGATGGTGTCTGCAAGAGAAGCGAAAAGTGTTCTAAAGTTAGTATCACTTGGTGGTCGGTATAGGATACAGATGAACCTTGTTGTTGGTTGAGTCGTTATTTTTAACCACATAACATCAAAGTTTGGGGGCTCCAGAGCCTCTTCGCCTTGGCAAGAGAGGTCGCTTCTGACATAAAGACAGATTCCAAAGTTACGCCTAAATCGGGAATAGAAGTCGTACCCAGGATAAAGATAGTTTACTGTGCTGGTCTATGAACTGACCTTAGTTTCACAGAGAGCGAGTACATGAGGTTTGTTTGATTGCAGGTGTTAGTGCACTGAATTTATGTTCGTGTTTAAAACTCGTATGTTGCAAAAATCCGTTTTGAAATTCTGATCTCTGTATGTCGACGCCCCTGAACCAGCCCCCACCCGGAGATCCAAACGGGGGGCTGGTTACCTCCGGAATTTTTTGTATCCAGATGCCTCATCATGCTGTTTGGTCCCACAGTCCGGGACATCGGCACGGCCACGAAACGTTAAGCAACTTTTTAACTCTATTGAATTAAATAGGTGTGCAAACAAGAGCTGTCGATCAAAGTGTGACAGCCGCCTACTAGATAAATTGTTTGAAAACCGCCAAACGTGTCATACGATCCATGGCAACCGCGATGACCAAAAAATTATATTTTAGAGGAGTTATTTTTTCTGCATACCTTTTTTTACTTTTTTGCAATATAAATTAGAAAAAAAAACAATTTAAGGAAAAAATGTTGACAAAAATTAGGGCTTTCCAATGCCGTTTTACAAAAGGTATTTCAATAGAAAAAAAGTTGTTTGGCGTCGCGGCGCCCAGCGTCGTTTTCACTACCAAATGTTAAATACGTCAGTATACTCCTTGACGTGCACCCTACCATTCTACATTTAAAAAAATAAATATATATCCAACAATTTTCCATAAATCGGTGCCGGACGTCTAAAAATGATCACCCTTTACATATCGTGTTAGGATGCTGTTATCTTTTAAATTGTCCATTTCCTTTTTTAAACCGTAAATTAAAAAAGGAAACATAAAATAATCGATAAAATCCAAAATAACCAAATTTGTACTTTTACCAAAATAGATCGTCTAAGCATCTAAAATGATCACCCTGTACAGTTAATAAAATTGATGTGTTTTTTCTATATTTTACAATAACGTGATTTTTGTTTCGTTTACACTGTGTGTAAAAAGGTGGTATGAACTGACTAAATATATGAGGAAATTGTTGATTCATCGAGTTAGAACCTCCGTCCTGTAAACCTGATTTAACGCCCAGCGACTCGTTTTTGTTCCAATTTGTAAAGCCAGGCCTCAGAGACCAAGAATTTCTAAAAAAAACTTGAGTAGCGAGACGATAGTTGTGTAGAAAAATATATTTTTTTAAGCTTTATGAGTTTTCGTTCACAACTAGGCAATCAATTTAAAAAAAAACACCCTCGTTAAATACAAGAGCCAACTTACACCCTCTTTCCAAAAAGAAACCGAACTTTTCTAAAAACAAAAATGCCGGTTGTTGGGGCCTTTTGTTCTTGTTTTTTTTATGGGCACGTGCTGGAGGAAGAGCGACGCGTGTGTGAAAAAAGCCATTCACGTTCGTCTCGAATCTCTGTAAATTGTACTCGGTAGAAAACACAATCCTGAGCAAATCATTCCAAAGGAGTGAGCTTCTCCATATAAAAGACTTCTTGAAAAGGGTTGTATGAAGGGTGACAAGCTGAACAGTCAATAAGTTTCGAATGCCTATGGGGCATCACTTGAAGCTTCATCTGTCATACGAATACATCCTAAATTTCAAGTCGATCTGTCAAATCATTCATTGTTGCTGAGGCTATAGGCATCTCACATGGATCACTACATGAGATATTAACTAATGTTTTGGGTATGAGAAAGTTATTCACAAGAAGGGTGCCGCATTTGCTAACATCGGACCAAAAATGCTCTCGAGAGAAACTGATTTTGTGCCTCGATTTGTAACTATGGATGAGACTTGGGTTTGCTAATATGATCCTGAACTGCAACAACAAATCGTACAGTGGACTGAGCATGGTTGTTCAGCTCCAAAGCAATCGAAGTGGTAAAGTCGTCCAAAAAAATTATGTCATCAGTTTTCTGGGATGCAAAAAGAATTTTGTAAATTGATTACCTTCAAACCGGTAAAACAATCACAGGAGAGTATCATTGCAACCTTCTGGACCAATTGGATGAGAAAATTCGTGACAAAAGGCCTGGTTTACAGAAGAAAAAAAATCATCTTTCATCATGACAATGCACCTGCTCGCAGAAGTGCTTTAGCAACGGCAAAAAATTAGATGTTTTTCTATTCATTAATTCAACTTGTTTCATTTCTGCTTTCAAAACTTATTGACTGACCAGTATCCCTAGCATTCACCGCTTTTGGAGGAATTAAGCGGGTTACATCCATCGAACACTTCCATGAAAATACTTGTAGAATAGACTCAATTTGCCAACCAGTCTTCGAAAATTGGAATAGAATCAGTGTGTAGTCAAAAGCGGCAGCCTTTATTAGTATTGTGTCAGTTATTTTATGATATTTGTTCTATTAGGTGCCTAGTCAGAGTGGTAAGAGTAATATCGTGTTTTGACCAACGGTCGACACCATCGGCTATGTTCAAGCGGCCGTAGCCACGACCTTAAAACTCATTTACTGAATTAATTCACCTGTATCGAATTGCGAATGCATTATTATTAATTATATTTGGCCCGTTTCTTTTACGACAGGGAATGTGGTTACTATGAAAATTAGAATAGGTACCAGAAGTAAACCCTGGATTCCCATTCGCCTTCCACCTTTGTCGCAGTCCGTCATCCTATTCAAAAGTTCGTGCTATATTTTAATCGAGGCATAAAATATAACATTTTTTTCCGCTTTTAGATTTTTTAACATTTATAAAAATGGCACGCCGTAAAGTAAATGGTATTATTAACTGTTAAAATGGCGGAAATAGCGGCAATTAAAAACAACATATCTCAGTTTACTAAGATTTAATTAGAACTAGTTGAATTAATCGAAAAAAATAACGATTATATTAATAATTTAAAAGGTATGCGTTGTTTGCGTATGTGCAAAAAGCTCGGATTAACTGTACCTAATATGGACTTGTTATTTCTTAGAATGTTTAAATTCTAAATGGCAAACGGGTGATTTTATAAATATTTTTGTTCTTCTACAGGGTGTTCGTGTTTAGAAAATTGTGGGCTCGCGGAGTGTCCGTGGGAGATTCCTCGTTCTGTTCGTGTAAGTTCGTCCATTTATGTTAACTTCGATATCGTTTCTGGAGTTAATATTTTCTATAGTTTCATTGGTCTTATGCGGTACGTGTCGTTCGTAAAAGAAATGTACTAAATCTTGTAGTTGTACTCGATTAAAGGTCTTTTCTAAGCCCATGAAAAGTAAGAGCGCTTGCTTATCTGGGGGCACGGTAGTGCCCCCGCCAAGTCGAGCAGAAAGCACAGCCGTACCATCCTTTTCTCGAGCCACTCATGGCACTTTCGACCACCTGTAACTTCGTTGTGGATAAAGCAAGAAGCCTGAATTTTCAGTAACCAAGAGGACATACTCTACTAGCTATATTCCTAAATTACCTACTATTTATACCTTATAGTTTACGAACTCTCGCCAGTCGAAGTTCTTTAATTTTGTCACTGACACACTCACCGATCATCAAAATTCTAAGGTACTTCTAGCAGACACACAAACTTCAAATTTTGAATTTAGTTAGTGTTTAGCCTATAAAGGAAGGAAAAACTGAAACATACCGAAATTTCAGTCCCGTTTTCTAAATTATACAGTCACTTAAGCCACAAAAAAGAGGATCAACCTCGGAATGAGAGATAATAAGCTGTAAACTTGTATAAACTTTTATTTTGGCATTCTAAAAGTTGTCTCAAAAGTCTTATAAAATCTCGTGTCCGCGACTTAAGATATTCAAGGTGAAAGGTCACAAAAATCGGTTTTTCGCAAATATCTCGCTTCCTATGGTTTCAATGATATTTGCATCTATTATAAAAATTGTAGAGCATAAAATTCTCTACAAATTTTGTTCTAAACATTTTTTTATACGCTTAACCGTTTTTGAGATAGAGCGCGGAGAGCGCGCAGCGCTCAGCCATACATAGCATAACGCAAGGTCAACCGTGAGTCCCGGTAAATAATACGTCGTATAAAGTTAATTAATCACTAAAAAATCCATAATTATGAATAATTTGTATTATTTATTAATTAATATATACGTCAGAGATCTAGATTAAACTTCCTAGATGTAAGAGCCCAAAGAGGGGCTTCATGTGGCAGCGACCACTACCTCCTGAAAGGAAAGATAACCTCACGAACAACACGGGAAAGCAAACTGGAAGATACAAGTACACAGCACACAACAGGTGAAACAACAATAAGATATAATATAGACAGCTTACAAAATGACAGTATCAGAAAGGACCAGGAAGCATCCCAGGAGAGATAGTAAAATACGGAACTGAAAAGCTATTTAGCGCTTTGAGGAACTTATTCCAAAGATGCATTAACACATCAGAAGTACCTGAGGAATGGAAAATATCATACATATCAAAAATTCATAAGAAAGGAGACAAAAATAATTGCGATAACTATAGGGGAATAACGGTTACAGGATCTATTAGCAGAATATACGGAAAAATACTTAAAAATAGAATAGAAACGGAATACGCGGACGTAGAAGCTGAAGAACAGGCAGGCTTTAGAGCAGGAAGATCCACAATAGACCATTTCTTCTCACTGACACAAATCCTAGAAAAGAAAACCGTATTTGATCAGGAAGTCCATGTCTTGTTTGTTGATTTAAAAAAGGCCTACGACAGCGTGCCCAAAATGAGATTGTGGGAAACACTACAACAGAGTAATGTAAGCACCGAAATAATTAAAGCCGTAAAATCCTTATACCAAGACGCAAGAAGTAGCGTGAAAACCAAATATGGCATAATAACAGGGTTCCCGGTCACAAAGGGTCTTAAACAGGGCTGCTGTATATCCCAACGCTATTTAAAATCCACTGGAAGAAGCAATATTCGAGAAGAATATCCAAGGAAGAAAAGCGATTGCAATGCTTAATAGTATACTATGGGACAAAAACATAACCATTGAAAATAAGAAGAGAATTTACAACTCAGTAGTGAAAAGTATAATAATTTACAGCTCCCAGGTGTGGCCATTAAAGGAAATAACAGAAAAAATACTAAAAGCTACAGAAATGGATTTCTGGAGACGAGCAGCCAGAAAATCCAGAAAAGACCGCATACCAAATGACACGATAAGGCGAGCTTTAGAAATAAAGCACGATATAGTGGACGAAATCAGAACCCAACAGTTGGTATGGTACGGACATGTACAGAGAATGTCACAAGACCGACTACCTAAAAAGATTTTAAATTAGAACCCTCATGGAAAAAGAAAGCGAGGAAGACTACGCCAAAGCTGGAGAGCAGAAATCAACAAGGAAGTACTAGAGAGAGATCTGGAGGAGGAGGGATGGAGAAACCGGGAGGAGTGGAAATTAGGCATCGGAAGACGTTATAAAACCGATTGATTATATATATATATATATATATATATATATATATATATATATATATATATATATATATATATATTAATTAATATATTTAATAGTATTTTACATTTATCAAATATATTCGTGTAATTAAAAAATTGTTAAGTGAAATACTTTAAGTATATTTTAATTATAAAAAAGTATGAAGATGATGCTTCCATGACAGCAGGGCTAGAAGAGAATATAGTTATTAAAATAGGAGCAAAAGTCATGTTAAGACGAAATATTGACGTGAGTCTTGGCTTAGTCAACGGTTCTATCGGTATAGTACAAGGAGTAAAGGTTGATCCTGAAAATACAAATCCCATCAAAAACATAAAATGTAAAAAAATGCCAAGTCTCGCATCGCAGTCCTTCCACCACAAAAAGTTGTGAGATCTCATGTAAAACCAAGTCAGTTATTTTAGTTAGTACCTATGGAAGCACCTATTTAACAACTTTGTCATAAATTGTTATCTATTTAGTTACCTACCAACATTTATAGTGACCGTATCAATATTAGATATCTTTATTTCTATAATAAATATAATGACTTGGCAATCGTACGGCAACATAATCACATAAGAATAATCTACTATTTCGATTACTAAGTAAGTCTAAACAGTGCACTTAAGAATAAAGTATTTTAAATAGTAGATTATTCTTATGTAATTATGTTGCCGTGCGATTGCCAAGCCATTATATTTATTATAGAAATAAAGATGTCTAATATTGATACGGTCACTATAAATGTTGGTAGGTAATTAAATAGATAACAATTTATGACAAAGTTGTTGAATAGGTGCTTCCATAGATACTAACTAAAATAACTGACTTGGTTTTACATGAGATCTCACACCTTTTTTGTGGTGGAAGGACTGCGTTGCGAGACTTGGCATTTTTTTTCATTTTATTTTTTTGATGGGATACAGTCTGTCAAGTAAGAACGCGACTGCTCGTATTCTTGAAAAAAATGTCTTTCAAGAACATTTTTTGCCATCAATGTATTCTTTGGTGTGCTAACGACGGCGCAATTACCTTAGTGAGTTGTCCAATCGCCTCCTGCAACAGTCCTCAGAGTTTTTCCTCTGAGCTTTCTCTTTACAAGGGACCAAACGTTTTCAATAGGGTTGGCGTCCGGCGATTGTGAGGACCAATCTAGTATCTTCTCGTAGGCCCAAGCTAGCCGCTTGCAACAAAGGTTTCTTCAATGTGCTTCGGAATTTGACATCATGAGCGCGAAAATGTTGTCGAATGGTATCATGAGACATATTCAAACCTGACGCAGCGTCAATTTCAGGTCCCGTGAAATCAAAGACACACTTCGTTTTTCGACTTGACAAGTCGTCGACATTTTTCGTCTCGTTAAAATGATTTACCCACTTCTTCACAAACGATACTTTTTAATATATTTAGCGATCGCGGAACGTGTCATTTGGATGGGAACAAAGAAAGACTGCCACGAACCGACGCACAAACAAGTGACACATTTTGATTTTTACGTGATTTTGACGAACGTTTGGAATCGACCGATACTTTTACTAAAAAGCGTCGTAGACAAAGGTTTTCTCTGCGGATTTTTTGTTAAATCGCATCTACCAAAAATAAATTAACGCGGACGCGTTCTTACTTGACAGACTGTAGATCTATGATAGAAACGGCAACCGCAGAAGACATGTCAGATCTAAACACCTGTTCCTCGACCAGTAAGACCTACTCGTGGTATTATTTTTGTTGTTTTTCCTGCTCATCTAAGTTGTTATGTTCTTGTTTTAAATGATTTTGCGACTTCTAGATTTGCTGCTGATTTGGGAGATGATTTGCACTAAGATGACGTATTATATACACCACAATTCCAAATTATATAAGCTGTATTGTCCAAATTTGAGAGAGTTCTTACCAAGATAAAGTATTATTTTTAACACTTATAAATTGATCAGATAAGGCTAAAAACATTCATATTTTACCACTAACCGTGCCCGCGGCTCCGCTCGCGTGGACTTGAATCACTACTATCGTCACTGTCTATTTCTTATATTACCTAACGTAATAAAATATCTGCCATTATTTCCCCTTATCTTCCATTATTTCTCCTTATCTCCTATTATCTCTACATAATTTCCCTTATCTAGGCTTATCTCTGCTCATCTCCCATTATTTCTCCTCATCTCCCATTATCTCACCATAACTCCCATTATCTAGACTTATCTCTGCTTATCTCCCATTATTTCTCCTTATCTCTCATTATTTATACTTATCTCCCATTATCTCACCTAATCTCCCATTATCTAGGCTTATATCGAATTATATAGAATATATGTATAAATTTATAAAAACACGTAAATCGGATAAGTGGTTCTCAAGGGCTTAGCGCACTAACGGACAGACAGAGAGACGTTGCATTTTATATATATTATATTCTTTGCAATATGATATTGTTCCATATTTATTGGTTTAGGCAGTGTATTGCAAGAGAACGCGCTAACGGTAACCTTTTTTCCGATTTGATTCACTATTGTCGTCACTGCTTATTCTTTATGTTATCTAACGCAATAAAAATATATCCTATAACCTGGCCAGAGAACATATGTATGTTTAAAAAAAAAATCACGTAAATCGGATAAGTGGTTCTCCAGTGATAAGCGCACTAACGGACAGACAGACAGGCAGAGAGACGTTTCATTTTATATATATTATAGATATTCTTTGTTACATGATATTGTTCCATATTTAATGGTTTAACATGTTAAAAAAAAGCACGTAAATCGGATAAGTGGTTCTCCAGTGATAAGCGCACAAACGGACAAACAGACAGAGAGACATTGCATTTTATATATATTATAGATGTCCTTTGCTACATGATATTGTTCCATATTTAGTGGTTTAGGCAGTATATTGCAAGAGAACGCGCTAGCAAACTTTTTTCCGATATTATTCATTATTATCCTATAACCTCGCCAGAGAACATATGTATGTTTTAAAAAAAAAGCACGTAAATCGGATAAGTGGTTCTCGAGGGATAAGCGCACTAACGGACAGACAGACAGACAGACAGAGAGACGTTGCATTTTATATATATATATATATATTATAGATATAGATTATTATTATTATTATATAACCTGGCCAAAGAATATATGTATGAATTTAAAAAAAGACACGTAAATCGGATAAGTAGTTCTCGCGTGATAAACGCACTACTGGACAGACAGACAGACAGAGAGACATTGCATTTTATATATATTATAGATTATAGATATTCTCTGCTACATAATATTGTTCCATATTTAATGGTTTAGGCTGTGTATTGCAAGGGAACGCGCTAGCGGCAAACTTTTTTCCGACTTCATTCCCTATTATCGTCACTGCTCATTCCTTATGCTACCTATCGTAATAAAATATAACCTATAACCTGGCCAGAGAACATATGTACGTTTTAAAAAAAAAAAGTATGATAAGTGGTTCTCCAGTAATAAGCGCACTAACGGACAGACAGACAGAGAGACGTTGCATTTTATATATATTATAGATGATTGGAAAACATTTGAGGTTTAGGTCTTCCGCTTCTAATCTGTTTAGAAGGGCCGTGATAAGGTCTGTTTTGCATGTAAGGGGGTGGTTGTCCTTTCTGAGGAGGTTTACACCATTTCTTGCTGTACTGTGGCAATGCTGGCGGGCGGGGTGGTCTATTTTGTTGCGGTCCTCTTCGTTGAAATCTGGGATACTCCGAACTGGCTAAGGACAGACATGTCGAGAGAAGAATGAGAAGGATTATCTGCAAATTAAATAATATTTATTCGATACGTATATAAATGTATTAGGTATAAATTTTAGGTATTTAGAAAGTGAGAGTGTGGTCCCACTACACTGGCAGAATTTTAATACGAAGAATTTTTATCGACTATAAATTTGGTAGGTGACATTATGACATTTTTGCATCGAACTGACGAAAATATGAGGAGAACAAAAAATAAATTTATGTATCCCCCTTTTACAGACCAAGAAAAATAATTTTCACATGGTACAGTCAGTCAAGTATGAACTTATAGTGGGTAAAAGAAATTCCTTTTTTTTTTTGGGGTTATTTATGGTTAAACGGTACATTGAAATGCGGATTTCAGACAACAGATGGTGCACCAATGCAGTTTGTGCTATAAAGATTTGACATTGCACCATATTGTTGTATCATCAACAAGTGTCAGACGCTCAAGAGTGATAAATTGGAAAAGTGTGTGCATAGTGTTGTGTTCAATATGTCGAAATTTATACCGAACAAAGAGCAGTCGCGGACAGCTTTAATTTTTTGTTTTCATTTGAAGAAAACTGCTGTTGAATCATACCGATTACTTCGAGAAGCTTAGGGTGAACATGCTCCATGGCAAGATACGTGTGAACGATGGTTTCGGCGTTTCAAAAGTGGTGACTTCGATGTTGCAGACAAGGAACGTGGAAAACCGCCAAAAAATACGAAGATGTGGAATTGCAAGCATTGTTGGACGAAGATAATTCGCAAACACAAAAACAACTCGCCGAGCAACTGGGCGTTAGTCAACAAGCTGTTTCCAATCGGCTACGAGAGATGTGAAAGATCCAGAAGACCGGTAGATGGGTATCACTTGAGTTGAACGACAGGCAAATGGAAAAGCGCAAAAACACGTGTGACATTTTGCTCGCTCGGTACAAAAGGAAGTCATTTTTTCATCGTATAGTTACAGGGGATGAAAAGTGGATTTATTTTGAGAAGCCCAAGCGCAAAAAATCATGGGTAGACCCAGGCGCACCATCCACATCGACCGCAAGACCGAATCGGTTTGGCAGAAAGACGATGCTCTGTGTTTGGTGGGACCAGAGGGGCGTGGTCTATTATGAGCTGTTAAAACCTGGGGAAACGGTTAATACTAAACGTTACCAACAACAATTGACTGATTTGAACCGTTCGCTGTTTGAAAAAAGGCCAGAATACCGAAAGAGGCAACACAAAAGTCATTTTTCTTCATGACAGTGCTCCATCACATACGGCAAAACCAGTTCGCGACACGTTGGAAGCACTCAGCTGGGAAGTTCTACACCATGCGGCTTACTCACCAGACTTGGCTCCTTCCGATTACCACTTGTTTGCATCGATGGGTCACGCACTTGCTGAGCAGCGCTTTGGTTCGTACGAAGATGTGAATAAATGGCTCGATGAATGGTTCGCAGCAAAAGGGGAAGATTTTTACTTGCGTGTTATTCACAAATTCCCCGAAAGATGCGAAAAATGTATAACAAGCGATGGAGCATACTTTGAATAAAGCACTTTTTATCATTCTTCCGAATTTAACATGTTTTTTTAGAAAAAAAATCCTCATTTCATACTTGTACACCTGGTATACTTTGCGCCTCGAGGCTGTGTTCCTACGTAGTCATCTAAAAGGCCCCAAAAATAATACCTACAGCGGCTGCTAAGTATACGAGCAGGTTCAGTTGATTAGAGCTGTTAGCTGTTAAATCAGTGAATTGCTCTATCGTATTTGACGAGTTCATTATAGACAAGGCGAAATCGGCGCCATCGTTGGAAAAAATTTTCTAATTGAATTTTTTTTCATAACCTTCTCCAGGAGATGCCCCTGAAAGAGGATCAACATGTTGCCGGGCGGTAACCTGGTCCGAATTTTTGTTTAAACAAATTTTTTTTAAACAAAGTCCAAAAATTGAAATTTTCGCCCCGGAACAAGTTTTTTTAGGTAAATTGGACCATTTTGAACAAAAAATGTCTCTTGTGAATTTTCTCTAAAATGCGCCGTTTTCGAGATATCGGCGATTTTAGGTGCGAGAAAACGCGAAAATGGCCACTTTCACCTCCCAATATCGGGGTCAAAAATTAAAATTTTCAATGTTGCCAAGTGTCCAAATTAAAGTTTGAGATCTCCTCTACAAATTACCGTAGGAAATATTGCAATATCTTCATTTTTAAATATTGTTTTTTAACAGTTAACAAATTGCGTTCGAGCGCCCGCGGCTGCATCGAAACTGTATACATAGATATATACGCAACGCCCGTACGTAGGCGCACGGAACTGTATACGCACTGCGATGCTCTATAAAGCTTTGTTTCTTGATTTCTTACTAAAATTAATATATTTGAAAAGTATGTAAAAAAATATTTATTTATTAAAGAGTAATTGTTATATCAAATTTAATTATTATAACAAATGAATATAAATAAAAATTCAATATTCGATTAGGATGGTAGAAGAATTAAAACAATTTTATGAAATATAACTTATATATATTTAATAGAATTTTCGCAAATATTTAAATTACACCCACACATGAGTATACAACTTACGTTGTTGCTTTTGCAATTACATGCATTAGTTTTACAATTTTTTGTACATTTACATTGCCTAATTAACGAATCTGGTATCGAATTTTTTAACATGAATTTGGGTAACAATTCACCTGTTTCTATAGTGTAACCAAATTCTGTTGCATCTAAATGTCGATACCGAGAATACAATGACATTTTCCATATGTACGTTTGTAGTGAAGCTCGTGAAATGTGCAATTTTAAAGCATCGGATGTACATGGAATTTTTCCAAAATTAATACCCATCCCACAAGAACGTTCTAAAATTATTTGTCTAGCATTATCTGCTGTTTCTCCAGCTTTATTCAAAATTTTCAAATACAATTTTTCTAATGCATTGAATTCCATGGCATTTAATTGTAAGCCAGTACCAAGTGGGGTTAATGCATTTTGAGTATCTAAATCAAAGACTAAATCTAAAGCTTTATTTTTAGTACCTACTTTACTAGTAGTATCACAGCCTGTAAACGCATGTAAAGCAGGCAAAACTTGACAAACTTGACTAGTTAAATATTCAGCAGCTACATTACAAGACAATAATCTTGGCTTCTGACCAACTACTTTAAAATACAATCCTGTACAACCAATTAATTTGAAAAAGCTCCAATAATGAATTGCTAATATGTTGGTTTTTCTTTCTCTTCGGGTTCAATTGATAATAACTGTTTTTTCATTATTAACAGCTTCATTATTTTCTGCTTCCAGTTTTTTGAGAGCATTTTCCCGACGTACAATTTTTTCTTTACTTACATAGGAAGCATAACACTTTCTGTGCCAAGAAAAAGTTTGTTCACTGCTACTTGGATTATATAAATCGTTAAATTTTGTACTTATGTCATCTTTCCGACGATTAGCTGCTTGTTGAATTTTTTGAAATGATTCAAAATTTGGTTGTTGTACAACATCATCACACTTACCACAGAAAATGCACTTATGATCACATTTAATTCGTTTAATAGAAAAAGACATAATTACACATGTACATACTTGTAAGGGCGGAAAAGAAATGAATAAACTATTAAGGTGTCCGACTCTTATTTAAGCAATAGCATGTTTGAACTTTTGCATGATACTTCACGTTACAGCGAGTTGCAGCGCGTATACAGTTCCGCGCGCCTACGTACGGGCGTTGCGTATATATCTATGTATACAGTTTCGATGCGGCCGCGGGCGCTCGAACGCAATTTGTTAACTGTTAAAAAACAATGTTTAAAAATAAAGATATTGCAATATTTCCTACGGTAATTTGTAGAAGAGATCTCAAACTTTAATTTGGACACTTGGCAACATTGAAAATTTTAATTTTTGACCCCAATATTGGGAGGTGAAAGTGGCCATTTTCGCGTTTTCTCGCACCTAAAATCGCCGATATCTCGAAAACGGCGCATTTTAGAGAAAATTCACAAGAGACATTTTTTGTTCAAAATGGTCCAATTTACCTAAAAAAAACTTGTTCCGGGGCGAAAATTTCAATTTTTGGACTTTGTTTAAAAAAAATTGTTTAAACAAATTCGGACCAGGTTACCGCCCGGCAACATGTTGATTCTCTTTCAGGGGCATCTCCTGGAGAAGGTTATGAAAAAAAATTCAATTAGAAAATTTTTTCCAACGATGGCGCCGATTTCGCCTTGTCTATTAGTAACACCGTCGTGGTCTGAACTTCCATTTAATTTTTTTGTCTTTCCTATTTTTTTTTTTAAAAAGTTCCGTTAAATATTTCACTTTTTCTATGGAATTACTGCCTATTTCGCTAGGAAATTTATTACGGGAAAACTTTAATTTGATTTTTTAGTAATCATAATTAAAATAAATAATTAATTTACAGTGTTTAGATAAACGCGAGTACTATTTTTTCCTGTAATATACCCCTTATCATTCCGATATTGATATTTGATCGTTTTTAAATAGAAAATGACCTAACCATGTTATCATATTTTTACTAGGATTACCATTGTGTAATGAACAACTGAAATATGATTTTTTTATTATCTTAAGTATTTTAATTAATACTAATCCCTGCTCGGAGTGAGTGATATAACTATTTTGGGTTGATAACCTGAAAAAAAGATTTTTTTTATTGACAAGAATATCTTAAAAAAATGAAGTGTTTTTAAAAAAATACTCAAATTGGCATCTGAAGTGACAGCGATCCTTTTAAGTATGCTGACACACTATTTGGTTTTGCTAAGTATATTTATAAATACCTATTTCTCTGAGCATAAAATAGCGTTACATATCCTGTTTATAGACTTCCGGCAGGCTTATGATAGAATTATAAGAGACAGAATGTATCAAGCATTGTTCCATTTAGAAATACCAACAAAACTAATCAGATTAGTTGAAATGACTCTACAAAAAACGACCAATAAAATAGTGTGGAATGGCCTGGAATCAAAAGATTTTATAGTGGAAAGGGGACTACGACAGGGTGACGCACAGCGACGTTATTTAACTTAGTTTTGGAGAAGATAATAAGAGAGAGCAGCCTAGAGGCTAACGGTACAATTTTTAATAAGGAGCCCCAGTGTATAGCATATGCGGATGATTTGACGTTGATAGCAAAGTCTAGTAGAGAATTGGTAACGAGAACGAAAAGACTAATAAGAGAGGCAAGTAAGTATGGATTAGAAATCAACTCTGAGAAAACGAAGTATATGATAGCAGGAAGCACAGAAACTAAGAAAGAAAAAGAACTTAATGTAGTGACCTATGATGGAAGGGAATATAAATTTGAGAGAGTGGATAGATTTATATATTTGGGGGGTACTGCTAGAAGAAAACGGGCATGAGGGGAGCGAATTGAAGGCGCGAATAGCAGAGTGCAACCAAAAATGTGGGAGCCTGGACGCTCTAATGAAATCAAAGTACGTCTCTAGAAAGACAAAACTGAGGATTTATACATCGGTCATAAGACCTACGAGGCTGGTTTGAAAAGTCCGTGCAAAAATAAAAACTACTTATGTGTTTGGGGTAAACCTTTTTTATTTTTCGACATAGTCTCCTTTTAGGCTTATACACTTCGTCCAACGATGTTCTAGTTTGTTGATCCCTTCCGAATAATAGGATTTGTCCAAGTCTGCAAAATATCCATTAGTGTCTGCAATCACCTCCTCGTTTGAATAAAATCTTTGTCCCGCCAGCCATTTCTTCAAATTGGGGAACAAATAGTAGTCCGAGGGAGCCAAGTCGGGAGAATAGGGGGGATGTGAAACTAGTTGGAATCCTATTTCCATTAATTTTGCGACCACAACTGCTGAGGTGTGTGCTGGTGCGTTGTCGTGATGGAAAAGGACTTTCTTGTGGGCCAATCGAGGGCGTTTTTCTTGCAGCTCGGTTTTCAAACGGTCCAATAACGATGAATAATATTCACCTGTAATAGTTTTACCCTTTTCCAGATAGTCGATGAGGATTATCCCTTGCGAATCCCAAAAGACAGTCGCCATAACCTTTCCGGCCGAAGGAACGGTCTTCGCCTTTTTTGGTGCAGATTCCCCCTTGGTAGATTGTGGTGATTGTTTAGATTGTTGTTTGGTCTCAGGAGTATAGTAATGTATCCATGTTTCATCCACAGTGACGAAACGACGCTTAAAGTCCTCCGGATTTTTCTGGAACAGCTGCAAACCATCCTTGCAACACTTCACACGATTCCGTTTTTGGTCAAGCCTGAGCAATCGCGGCACCCATCTTGCGGATAGCTTTCTCATGTCCAAATGTTTATGCAAAATATTATGTACCCGTTCAGTCGAGATGCCCACAGCACTAGCAATCTTACGCACCTTAACTCTTCTGTCATCCATCACCATATCATGGATTTGATCAATGATTTCTGGAGTCGTAACATCCACAGGCCGTCCAGAACGTTCAGCGTCACTTGTGCCCATATGGCCAGTCCGAAAATTTTGAAACCACTTATAAACTGTTCTAATCGAAGGTGCAGAGTCACCATAATGTTTATCAAGCTTCTCTTTAGTCTCCTGAGGCGTTTTGCCTTTCATAAAGTAATGTTTAATCACCACACGAAATTCTTTTTCGTCCATTTCTTGAAAATCACTGGACTTCCTTGATTCACACGAATGCCAAAACACAAAGAAATAGACCAATATGGCTGAAACTTGGTGTGCGTTCATTCAAGAGATGCTACTAACTAAAAATGACCTCGATACGCGCCGGTGGTGCCATCTCTCGGACTTTGCACGGACTTCTCAAACCAGCCTCGTACTACAGTGAGAACGGAAAATATTCGTACAGTGAAAATGACACGCATTTATTTTATAGAAAGGGGCATAACAAACGTACATGACGCTCTAAAAAAAAATCTGATTGCTAATATTTATTGTTTAATCATTTCTTTATTGCATCTGTGCTCAAAGTACAGAAAAAAATAAAATTGAACACGCAAAAAATAAACAAACAAAAACATACAACAGATTTCGCGCGCACGGAAAGTATTCGTACGGCTGGATCCAGTTGAAAAAAAATAAACAAACCCAGACGCTACCAGCCGTATTTCTTTGTGTAACCAACTACCAGCCCTTAGTTAGACACGTGCCAATGATCAGATTTCTTCTTGGTCAACTGTGGGTCAGTCCAGTAGCAAATATGGGTCGAAAGGGTCAAGAAACGACCGACGCGGAGCGAAAAAAAATAATAATTCGGCTTTTAAATCAGTGTAAATCGTTAAGTGAAATATCAAAATTAGTTAACAAGCCTAAATCAACTGTGCAGTCCATAGTTGACCGGTATTGCAAGTATAAGTCGGTAGTTAATTAACCCCGCAGCGGCCGACGGAAGTCCCTGTCGGAACGGGACGAACGGCTTATGCTCCGCCTCGTCAAGGAAAATCCTAGAATTAGTGCTCCGAAAATCGCAGCAGAACTGGAAAAGCGTGGAGTGAGTGTGAGTGACGACTATTCGAAAAACTTTAAATGACCAAGGATATCACGGACGGGTAGCAAGAAAAAAAGCCCTGGGTCAACAAGGTAAATCGTCAGAAACGTGTCACCTTCGCTTTGCAGCATCAAAACAAGCTCCCGGAATTTTGGAATAAAGTAATTTTTTCAGATGAAACACAACAAAAAGTATGGCGTACTAAAAACACTGAGCTGGACCCCAAAAATACCATTCCAACCGTGAAGCACGGTGGAGGTTCGGTTCTTGTTTGGGGTTGCATAAGCGCTGCAGGTGTCGGTAAACTACAATTTATTGACGGCATTGTGGACCATCGTGCCTATATTGATATTTTAAAGAAGAATCTCGTATCAAGTAAAGAAAAAATGGGCTTAGGTGATGATTTCGTGTTTCAACAAGATAACGACCCTAAGCATACTGCGGTCAACACGAAGTTGTGGTTTCTCTACAACGTGCGAAGCCAATTGCACACGCCTCCCCAGTCCCCCGATATCAACCTTATAGAAAACGTATGGAGTTACCTTGAAACCCAAGTTCAATCGCATGTCATAAGGAACAAATCCGACCTCAATCGGGCTTTGCAAGAGGAATGGGACAAGATTCCTTCAAAAATTTACTCACGATTTGGTGTTATCCATGCCCAGAAGGCTTCAGGCAGTCATCAAGGCCAAAGGATATCCAACAAAATACTGATAACGAAAAAATTTTAAAGTTTGTCAAAAGTCAAAATTAAGTTTGTATACTGTATGCACTACAGTAGAACTCACAATTTGCCTGTACGAATACTTTCCGTGCGCGCGAAATCTGTTGTATGTTTTGTTTGTTTATTTTTTGCTTGTTCAATTTTATTTTTTTTTCTGTACTCTGAGCACAGATGCAATAAAGAAATGATTAAACAATAAATATTAGCAATCAGATTTTTTTTAGAGCGTCATGTACGTTTGTTAAGCCCCTTTCTATAAAATAAATGCGTGTCATTTTCACTGTACGAATACTTTCCGTTCTCACTGTATGGATGTGACACATGGGTAATGAATAAATTGGAGGAAGAGACGCTAGAGAGGTGGGAAAGAAAGATGTTAAGAGTGATCTACGGAGGAAGAAATACACCGGAAGGGTGGACTAGGCGGACAAATCAGGAACTGGAAGACTTATATGACGAAAATGGTGCTGGCGATGAAGCCTGTGGGTGCGAGAAGGAGGGGACGGCCGAGGAGGAGATGGTTGCAACATGTTGAGGAGGATTTAAGAGCCATAGGGGTCAGAGACTGGAGGACGAAGGCGCAGAACAGAATAGAATGGAGACATACGATACAACCATACTTGGACGCCGGATGATGGAAGAGGGAAGGAGGGAAAAGGACACACGTTTTACTAAGCCCTAGGCCTTCATGGCCTGTAGTGCTTTTATATTATTATTATTTCTCTTTTTAATGAAAATAAAACACTAATTTTTAGTAAAATTTCCACTTTTATTGATTTTTATACTTGACACGTGTTTCGCTAAAACAGTAACTGTATCAAAAGTATGGGTGTGGAATGAAATAAACATTTTTCCATGGTTTTATAAGTAAATATTTACAGGTAGGTTGTAACTAAAGAATAACAACAAAATTTAATAATTATACAAATAACACAGCCCCACAAAAAAAAAGTGGGGTATACTTTTGATGCGATATATCAGATCCGTAGTATTTTTGCCCGCTGATCACGAATCTGACGTCAGAATATCGCCTTCACATCTCAATTTTTTTCTAACCTCAAAAAATAGGTAAAAATTAGTAAAAATTAAGAAAAATATACTCTTAAAAAATTGATTCAAGCTTTTTCATGAATCCAAAGATGTATTAATATGTATTCGGACACGATAAGCTAATATTCATCGGTTGGATTGAGCCATATAGTTCTGTTTTCTTTCTAACCTCAATAAATCAGACAGATATAGTGCTTCTCGAATGCAAAAACGAATTCAAATTAAAATTCAACCGATCCTTACCAAATTTGGTACACGGGGATTTTTTGGGTCGCTGATCACGAATCTGAGGTTGGATTTGCAAAATTCAAGATGGCAGATGTTTTCGCGCCATTTTGAACGCCGAGAAAATTCATCGGTCGATTTTTATTCTTCTACCTGCATCCAGGGCACCTCCACGTGGTGACGGTGGGCAACGGTGTTACTCCACTAGCCGGCAGAGTCCCTGGATAACGGCTTAGATGCCGTCATGGCAGGTAGAAGAAAGAGAATTACGATGCAGGGACTCGAAAACCCAGTATCGGCGGTTGGTCCGATAACGGATAAGATTAAAACCTTATATAAGGATTGTTTTAACATTGAAATACAGCACCAGGATACAGATTGGGTTCCCTACATCATTTGCAGTTCTTGCAAAATAATGTTGTACATCAATAAGAAGGCGATTAAATATTCCAGACCAGCAATATGGAATAGACCATACAGTGAAAATGATTGCTACTTTTGTATGAATGTTGTATCTAGGCATAACCGAAAAAAATAAAAGCACTATTACTTATAACGATGTTTCGACAGTAACAAGACCAACTAAACTAATTCCGCCTCCTGAACCACTTGATGCTGATGTTATGGAAACAAATGATTTCACCTTATCAGTTCATGCCGAAAACATTGAGACTGTCGAAAAAGATTCAAACACTGTTACTAATGAATGTTCTAGTGACAACCTATCATATACTAGTGACACAGATAAAGAATTTCTACCATACAACCGTAAACCAGAACCAATACTCGTATCACAGTCAGAACTTAGTGATCTAGTCAGAGATTTAGGCTTATCCAAAGATGGTTCAGAGCATCTTGCTTCCTTTTTAAAGAAAAGACATTTACTTAAGCCAGAAGCTACGATTTCTTATTATAGAAACAGAGATGAAGAATTTCGAAAATATTTCACAATGGACGAGGAATTGCCACTTTCATATTGTACCGATGTAGAAGGTCTAATGGATGACTTTCAAAATAACTCATACGATCCTGAAGAATGGAGACTGTTCATTGATTCTTCTAAACGGAGCATTAAGGCAGTTTTGCTGCATAATACCAACGTTTACGCTCCCATTCCGATTGCTCATTCCACAGTTATGGAAGAGCAATATGAAAAAATGAAGCAGCTTTTGATAAAAATAAAATATGCTGATCATAACTGGAAAATTTGTGGAGATCTGAAAATTGTAACAATATTGCTTGGCCAAGAGTCAGGGTTTACACTTTATCCCTGTTATAAATGTCTGTGGAATAGCAGAGACAGGGAACGTCATTATAAGAAAAAAATTTGGCCAACAAGAGAATCGTTCACTCCTGGTGAAAATAATGTATTGTTTCCACCATTGGTAGATCCAGGAAAAGTTCTTATTCCCCCGCTTCACATTAAGCTTGGACTTATGAAGCAATTCACGAGAGCATTAGATACAAACGGCTCATGTTTCAAATATTTGCATAAAAAATTTCCGAAATTTTCTGAAGCTAAAATTAAGGCAGGCGTATTTGACGGGCCACAAATAAGAAAATTGTTTCAAGATTCATTATTTGTTACTAAAATGAATAAAGTTGAAAAAGCTGCTTGGCTTAGTTTTAAAGAAGTCGCAACAAACTTTTTGGGAAATAATAAAAGTCCTAAGTACAAAGAAATAGTCGAGAAAATGGTAAAAATTTTCAAACATTAGGTTGCTTAATGAATCTAAAATTAGATTTCCTGGACTCCCACATCGATGATTTTCCAGATAATCTTGGTGACTACAGTGAGGAGCAAGGGGAACGTTTTCACCAAGATCTGAAAATCATAGAAATTCGGTATCAAGGACGATGGGATGACCATATGCTAGCGGACTATTGCTGGTCGCTAAAAAGAGAAACAAGTCCTCAAAAGCGTTTGGGCAGAAAGCCTTTGAATAGGTCATTCGCGGAAAAAAGAACAAGATACAGCCAAAAAAAAAGGAAAGTTAGGCGGGGGTCTAACCTTCGCAATTCTAGGGTTTAAGGATCTACTATTTGAGAGTATATGGTTTAAAAGTCCTGCTTTTGAGTTTATTGGGACTCATTTTTGAAGTTACAGGGTTATTGAGGTCTATTTTTTGAGGTTACAGGGTCTGGGAGTCTAAGGTTTCAGGGTTTAGGATTTAAGAGTATCAGGTTTGAGGATTCCCCAACTGTATACCAAATTTGGTAAGAATCGGTTGGTTTTCAAAAATTTTGTCCGCTATCTTGGATCCGCCATTTTGAATTTTGCAAATCCGACCTCAGATTCATGATCAGCAATCCAAAAAATCCCCGTGTACCAAATTTGGTAAGAATCGGTTGAATTTTAATTTGAATTCGTTTTTGCATTCGAGAAGCACTATATCTGTCTGATTTATTGAGGTTAGAAAAGAAAACAGAACTGTATGGCTTAATCCAACCGATGAATATTAGCTTAGCGTGTCCGAATACATATTAATACATTTTTGGATTCATGAAAAAGCTTGAATCAATTTTTTAGGTGTATATTTTTCTTAATTTTTACTAATTTTTACCTATTTTTTGAGGTTAGAAAAAAATTGAGATGTGATGGCGATATTCTGACGTCAGATTCGTGATCAGCGGGCAAAAATACTACGGATCTGATATATCGCATCAAAAGTATAGCCCACTTTTTTTTTTTGTGGGGCTGTGTAATCTATTCATTAAATAAATTCAACAGTGGGGAATTTCTGAAGTCCAGTTGCTCATTTAACAGTGTGTTTGTATTCTTTCTTTTATTGGCCTCGAGGGTTTCAAATAAATTTAATTTATGCGTTTTGTTCTGAACGTGTAAAATATGGAAATTATTATCAAATACATGATTTCCATATTGGACACGTTCCGAACAAATCGCATAAATTAAATTTATTTGAAACCCTCGAGGCCAATAAAAGAAATAATACAAACACACTGTTAAGTGACCAACTGGACCTCAGAAGTTCCCCATTGTTTATTTTATTGAATGAATAGATAATACTGATCTACAATTTTTTTTTTCTTTTACAAGGGCTAAATTAACGAAATAATTTTATCTTTTCCGTGCTGAGTTTAAATATGTTCTCAGATTTTATCCATCAGGCAGGGTTTTTTTGTGGCACGTGTTTAAAATTTTAAAACAATTAGTACTTATAAAGCACTGAATAATAAATACACGGCTAATTTTTTCTAACCTAAAAAGTTTTATAGTCATATTTTGCCTTCGGGATGTCTCTTTTCATGGTCCAGCAGTATTCGGCCAGCATACTGGGACTCCATTTGCCTTGGTACCACTTTTCCATAATGGAAATCTGCCGATAAAAACGGTCACCATGCTCATCAGAGACGGCCCCAAGATTTTCAGGGAAGAAGTCTAGGTGGGAGACCAAGAAGTGAATTTTTAAGGACATGTTGCAGCCCATTTCTTTGTATGAAGTCAGAAGATCATTCACTATTTCACTATAGTTTTCTTCTTTATTATTGCCAAAAAATCCACTTACAGATATTTTTGAATGATTTCCACTCTGCTTTTTCCGGTGGACGTAACAGTTTTTCAAAATGTTCTTCATCCGATATTAATGATCTTATTTGGGGCCCTATAAAAATTCCTTCCTTCAATTTTACATCACTTATTTTAGAAAATATAGATTTCAAATACACAAAATTTTTTTTATAAATTTTTTTATAAGCTCCAGTTTTATGCGCAGGGGACGTAAATAACCTTTTTGGGAATCCACTAATGGGGTATTTGATACATTTTTATGCCCAGGAATAAGAGATTCACGTTTAGACCATTGTTTCCTTATGTAGTGAAACTCCTTATCCCTGCTATCCCATTCACACAAGAAACGGCAGAATTTCGTGTTGCAAACCTAAGCTATAACATTCAGATCACCACATATATTCCAGTTATATTTAGTGTACCAAATTTTTTCTAACAGTAATTTTTTTCGGAAACCCCGTTCCGCAATGGACCACCTCGCATCATTAGAAACTGACATCAGACGTTCCTTTTCTAACAATAATCACACCCTTTTAATCTCCTTGGATCTCTCTTCAGCATTCGACATAACCAATAAAAACATTATCATTGCTCAGTTGTTTTCAGCGGATCTCAGAGGGGCCCTACCTAAATTTTTAATCAACTTTCTTCAATCCAGAACATTCAGAGTCAAAGCCAACGGTATTATTTCCATTCCATTCACTACCTCTCTGGGAGTCCCACAAGGCTCTGTACTCAGCCCCACCCTTTTTAACATCGCCCTTAGTACACTCTCAGAACACATTGCCCCCAACATAAAATGCAAAATATTCGCTGATGATATCCTCATGTACACCTCCTCTCCTTCCTCTTCAGATTGCACCAGATTGTTGCAAAGCTCCGTTAACTCACTATCCACCTGGGCAACCAAACACGGCTATATTTTCTCCCCTCATAAATCTTCATCCGTTCATTTCTGCAAGAAGAAATGCTGTCCTAGAATGAATCCGCTAACCATTGCAAACATCTCCATCCCCTCAGCAGACCAACTAAAAATCCTAGGCCTAATATTCGATTATAGACTCACCTGGAAACCTCACATACAATCCCTTAAATCTTTCTCTGACATCAATCTCATTCGAATGCTCTCTGGCGCAACCTGGGGCGCAGACTTTCATTCTCTCTCTCATCTATACAAGTCTCTTATCCTTTCCAGAATCAACTACGGCAACTTCATCTATGACTCCGCAAGCCCTCATGTCAAGAAACCTCTTGAAACTATACAAAATTGCTGTCTCCGACTGGCCACAGGCGCATTCCGAACCACCCCAATCACTAGCTTAGAGTGCATCGCATCCACTCAGTCACTCCAACTATCTCGCCAACTCTCACTGTTAAAATTTTACTCAACTTCCCTACATCGACCTCATACCAGATCCTCACTCAACCTGGTCAATGTCCACAGACCAAACATTACATTCCCCACTGATTCTATTCCCCACAGAATCAACAAATTACTCATCCAGCACAATATCTCCCCCCCTTATTACAACTACCCCCTCCAAACCACCTTTCCTCCCTGGCTCTCCCTCTCCCCAACATTGACCTAACTTTGCACTCCTATAAAAAATCAGAACATTCAAACATATTCTTTAACAAGCTCTTTCTTGACAGACTATCCAATATCTATCCCAATCATTTACTTTTCTTCACAGATGGATCAAAGACAGAAAAGGGAGTTGGGGCTGCCTTCTTTTTTGATAATATCGTCCAAATGTTTAATTTACCTAAACATATCTCTATTTTCTCCGCAGAATTGTTGCCAATAAAGGAGGCTATCAGATATTCCCTCCAAGCAAACATCCAACAACCAACTCTCATAATTTATGATTCCCTAAGCGCTCTCAAAGCCATCAATTCTAGAAATCTCAATTTCAACTATATCAGGCAAATTCTGGATCTGATGTACACGGCCACCTTGAAGAAACGTACCATATCCTTGCTTTGGTTGCCCAGTCACATAGGCAACCCTCATAACGACAGAGCGGATTATCTTGCTAAACTTGCCATAGAAAGGGGCAGTATGAACATGGGAGAGAATCACTACTCTGATTTTAACATCTTCATAAAACACCTACACAGCTCTCTCTTCCAACTCAAATGGGACTTGGAAGATCCCAACAACAAATTATGGTCCATCAAAACCAATGTATTTCCTCCCCTTAACTCCACAGAATTGAACCGAAGACATAATGTAATAATGAGAAGACTGGCATTGGGACACACCTACTCCACGCACGTACACCTATTAAAGAGAGATCCCCCTCCACTCTGTCCTAAATGTGACTCCCCCTTATCAGTGTTACATCTAATCGAATCCATTCAACATCAAAACTTGAGAGACACCCACGGCATCCCATCCAACATCACCATCCTCATAAAATCTTTTATCCCACTTAAAGAAAAGATAACCAATTACTTAAAAGAATTCAACTTCATAGTCTAATCTATTTATACCAAACTAACTCTAGTGGGCGCTAAATGATCTTAGCTGTCGATGCGCCCTGCCCAACAGAAACAAACAAACAAACTAACAGTAATTTCAGGTATTGATGGTAATTCATTCCCATTATTCATTCTCATTATGGAATAGTTGCCTTTAAACTGACTTTCGATGAGTCTATGAACAATCGCCACTCATCTGACTGGTGTTGATGTTCAAGAGTCTCCATTACTGCACAAACATCATTACAAAAAACTACGTGGCCTTCTTTAGAGAAGTAGTCACTGAAATCACTATGGCTTCTACGATAAACGCATATCCTTGTATCTTTTTGCAGTAGATTCCAACCTTTATACGTGGAACTTAAAAGCTCTGCTGACTGTTTAGACAAATTTAAATCCCGTATAAAATCATTAAGATCTTCTTGAGATAAAAAGTGAGGTTCTGATCAACTACTTGCTTCAAATGTAGGGTTACTTCTCTTGCTTTGTCCGTTTTCAGTATGAACTGGGTCGGAGTCAGAGTTATCACTTAAGGTCATGAAATCTGGAAACTTTGGTACAGGATAGTTTTCACTATGTGGCACAGGTCTAATTGCAGATGCCAAATTGGGGTACTTAATTGTATATTTTTGTTTGGACGTAATTCCTTTAATGTTAGTTAAATGTTCCCTCTAAATCATGGGACTGATGAGTACCATTTTTCCAACCAGTGAGAAGCCTAACACATGATACAATATTGGCTACTGGCCCTCTGCTTGCTAAAAAAGTACAATATTTGTACAAGATAGCACAGGTTTGAACATCATTAAGCCTGGACAGAATTAAAACATGTTTCAACATGATAAGTCTGCTTAGTGCCAAATTATTCTGAATACAAATTCCCACTTCTATATTTACAAGAATTATAACAATGAAATCCTAACATAGAGAAGTATATTACACAACAATGACTGTCACAAGAAAACTATGCCTGATAGGAGAAATCTGGTAACATATTTGAATTCAGCATAAAAAGCTAAACTATTCAGTTTTCTTGTGAAAAAAATCATGTTGACCTGTGTAATTTATATAATTATTAAGTTTTGTTATTATTCTTTAGTTACAACCTACCTGTAAATATTTACTTATAAAAGCATCAAAAAATGGTTATTTCATTCCATACCCATACTTTTGATAAAGCTAATGTTTTAGCGAAACACGTGTCAAGTATAAAAATCCATAAAAGTGGAAATTTTACTAAAAATTTAGAGTTTTATTCACATGGAATATGAGTTAACATCAAGTAACTGCCGAGTCAGTTAATTCTCTTTTAGGTAAATGCCTACCTATCTCAACCCATTATAACAATGTAAAGATCTTCTCTTTCATCCGCTCTTTCTGACGATCATTTGTCACTCAGTACTACGTACTTATTGTCTCCCTTAATTATGTCTTGCTCGGATCGAATAGATTCCATTCGCGATCTTACGAACAGGAACATCGCCTTTGAAACGCCAGGCCACTCTGAGTTATATGGTTAACAGCCTAAAGAAATCTTTATAAATATGGGCTTTTCCACCGTAAATAAAGTCATTTACCAAGGAATTTTTAGCGTTAAACTGTAGGTCCCATCTGGCTGGCCTTACGCTGAACTTTAAATGGGGTCGGCAAAAAGGATCTCTCGGTTTATTTACCTTGCGATTATCAACTTTTCCAATCATATCGCATCATAGTCCAGCCGAGATGAATTGTATAAAAATCTCATCTCTTATTAAATATCGTTAGCATCTCAGCACCATGATATCATTGCCATAGTTCAGTTAACAAAACTCGCATCAGTTCAAATTACTTGACGAACTTAAAGTAATATTTTGTTTGTTACCCCCATTTCTTTTTCAGACTTGTATGGACAGAAAAACGTGAGTTTATTGGAGTTTCTTCTTCTTCTCTTTTTTTGGATTAAAATAACGATTGTAATGTGTTTGAGTTTTCTGTCCTTAAATATTGTCAAAGGTTTTGTTGCAATCAATGAAGGACACATAGAGGTTTGGATATGAACACTGTTAAAAAAATGCCAGACCACATACACACTATAAAACAAACAGTGGAAAAAAAACTGGCAAAGAATAGAGAAGTTCATCTAGCCTTCATAGACATAAGAAAGTCCTATGTCTCAGTGCCAAGACAAAGATTATGGAACGCAATGAAAGAAATAGGCATTGACAAAGAGCTAATATACGCAGTAAAAGCTCTCTACGAAAACAACAGAGTGAACATAAAAATAGGACATAAAATAGGGAAGAGACTCCAAACATCAAAAGACCTATTACAAGGATGCTCTACATCCCCAACACTATTCAAAATATACCTCGAACACACATTAAAAAAATGGAAGCAAAAATGTAGTGGAATGGGAGTCCCAATACGAGAAGATTACTTACTTATATACTCTCAGTTTCGCAGACGACCAAGTAATCATAGCGCAAGATGAGGAAGACCTCAGTTATATGGTAAAAAAACTGGAAGAAGAATACACTAAAGCAGGATTAGCAATAAACTTTGATAAAACGGAATATCTAACAAAGGAGGGAAATGTGGAGAATCTAGAAGTCGATAACGAAACAATAATGAAAGGAACCGATAGATTTAAATATTCAGGAACCATCATTTCAAAAAACGCAACATCAGAAGAAGATATCAAAGCTAGATTAGGACAAACGCGGACATGCATAAGACAATTAAATTCGATCCTGTGGGACAAACACATTACAAAGAGAAACAAAACACGCATATACAAATCAATAATACAAAGCATAATGACATACGGGTCAGAAACATGGACGATCAAAAGAAATAAATCTAAAATTAACGCGGTAGAGATGGAGTATTGGAGAAGATATTGTAGAGTGACACGTATGGAGAGAATAACAAATGAAGAAATAAGAAGCTGAATGAACATCAAAGAGAACGCAATAAACACCATTGTAAGAAAACGATTAAAATGGTATAGACACATAAGACGGAGCGAAGATAATAAGTGGATAAAGAAAATAACGCAGTGGAGCCCTATAGGGAGAAGAAAAAGAGGAAGACCCAGACGACCGTGGAAAGACGATGTGGACAAGGCTATGGAGAACTGGGGTCTAATAGATGGAGACTGGGAAGATAGAAACGAATGGAATCAAAAGCTGAGAGAAGGAAGACAGCGTCAGCTGTAGAAAATCCTTGATATGTATATATATATATATATATATATATATATATATATATATATATATATATATATATATATATATATAAAATGCGAACCTAAGGGGCACTCGCTAGAAAGTGCGGACCTATACGTTTTATAAATGTTACAATTTAAAAATTTTCAACTTTATTATATTATCTCTCGCCCCAAAACACGTCACTGGCCGAACAAATTATTTAATTAAATAACTGTTATCTATAATCACCTTGTAAGCAATGTTTGTTTGGAATTTTATTGCTTTTGTTATAACTGATACTTTTTAAATAATAAATAATTAATGTGCACCTTTTTTCCTGGTAAGTTAAATACTTATATAAATAGATTTGAAGGTGCTCTAGAAGCGGGACCAAGATTATATGTGGTGTTGTTCCTATAGATTACGTACACATAGTACACCATCAGACAGTAACCAAGTTGCTGGGCGTTAACTTGGGAGCAAATATGTCTGTGTTGGCATGAACATGTCGCATGCCTAACAAAGAGAGCTTCTTAAAAGCTGGGAATACTATTTTAAACTAGAAAGCTTTACACTCCACAACAAGTGGTAATTCTGTCTTCTTTCTTTGTTATATGGTGTGTCATATAATTAGGCATACTGCCTGTTTTATCCCCATTAGGTCTCTTCCGATGTGGACGTCCAGCATTCCTTCCACCTTTTCGGAGATGTACCCTAGTTCTTCTATCGCAAGGTTTATTGAGTTTGGCCCTTTTTACCAGTCTGTTGTCGGTCATCCGATGTACGTGTTTATTTCATTGTTCTCTTCTAGTTCCACTCCATTTGGATATTTCTTGGATCTTACTTAGTTCTTGTAGAACTTTTTTGCGGATTCTGTCATGGATAGCTTTTCCATGTATGTCCCTTATAAACCTTCATTTCTGTTATCCTCATTATTTGTGCTGTTTTACATGCGTCAGCTCTTATTTCTACACCATATGCGGTCTCACTGTTGTCTTGTATCTTATCTTTTTTTTTTGATTTTGCTTTCCACTGTGAGGTATTTATTTTTCTATGCCACACTACCGTCAGAAAGTATTTGCCCATCTAAAAATTTCAATGTAACTGCCAAAATTTAATACCTAATTAAACCCTTTTATTATATTAGGTAAATTTAATTGTTCTTAACAATTGTCCATCATAAAATGGTTTAGATAAGCCTTTTTGGTGAAATCACAATTTAAAAACATATTAGTACAAATTTTCAAGTTTTATATGATAATCGGCGGCGATTCCAGTTGAAGTAAGAACTCATTTCAAGTTTCTAGGGATTATGAGAATTCCTAGTGATAACTATAACAATGTCCAGCAGACGTAATTGCCGCCTAACCGCACCAGAAATCACGGCTCAAATAAACCTGGAGCGGCCCATCCCCATCAGCGTGACAACCGTGAAGAACAGGTTAGCAGAAGGTGGACTACACGGTACAGTTGCAGTGAGGAAACCACTACTTAGGCAAGTGAATAAATGTAAACGATTAGAATGGGCCCGAGAACATGAAAATTAGACATCAGAACAATGGAATTCCGTTCTTTGGAGCGACGAATATAAATTCGAAATTTTCGGTTTAAATCGACGAGTTTACGTGCGGCGGTCAGCTGGAGAGAGGATGTTGAAAGCCTGTCAATTGCCTAAAGTAAAACATGTTGGAAGTTCAGTAATGGTTTGGGGTTGTTTTTGGCAACGGTAAAGTTGGAAAAATCTTTAGGATAGAAGGAATCATGCGAAAAGAACAGTATCAAGAAATTTTGCTAACTTAAACGCTTCCTCCGGCAAGAGATATTTTTCAGGGGAAATTCATTTTTCATCATGATAACGACTCTAAACATCTTGTAAACAAATTAGAGAACTTTTTGACCAAGGAAAATTCGATGACGTTCTGGAAGTGATAACTTGGCCTTCACAATCACCCGACTTGAACCCCATCGAATTGCTGTGGGGCCATTTAGACAGGTGTGTTCGAAAACTCAATCCAACATCTAAAAATTACTTGTGGAAACTTTTACAAGCAGAATGGGTTAAAATAACCGAAGAAACTTTGAAGAAACTGCTGGACAAAATGCCGAAACTCTGTAAAGCGGTAATTAAAAACAAAGGAGGTCACATAGATGAGAAAAATCCTGGAAAATCAAGAAAATTTTTCTGATTTTCTAAACTGTAACTAATGTGAAAATAAATAATAATTCATTAAAATTTAAAAAATATATATTATCTGGGTTTTGTTTTTGTTGTCTTGGGACTGAAATAACTAGGTGGGCAAATAGGCAAATAGTTTCTGACGGTAGTGTAGGTTTTTTTCTCCATATTTTTGCATCTCATTTGTAATATCGTCTGGTCCTAAGGTTTTTCTATTTTTAGACTTCCTATAATTCTTTCTGTCTGTTCTAAAGTTACTTCTAGATTTACTTCTTCCACTTCTTCAAGTATGACTTTATTTTTTTCCCCTTCTTTATGTAATTTCTCAAAGTATGTTTGCCATTCTGGAATTGTAATTTTATTAGTTTGTACCGTGTCTTTTATATCAAGTTTGTTCCATTTTAACATTTTCGTGACTTTCCTTTGAGCGCCATACAGATCACCTTCCATCCCTTTTGTAAACGTCTCCCAATATTCTTCTTTAATTTGTTTTCTTCTTCTATTCATTAAGTTTTTTTTTTCGATATAGGCGTTCCAGTTGTCTTGGGTTTTGTTGTATATGTAATGCAATATGCCTCCTTTTTCTTCTTTGCCAGGGCCTTTATTTCTAGCGCGAGCCAAGGTGTTTTATTTGGTTTGGTGATGTTTATTCGTCTCTGGCCTAAGGTTTCCTTTGCCGCGTTAATAAAGTTTTGTTTTATGGATGTCCACTGTTGGTCTGTGCTATGTAGAATGATTTTTTGTCTCAAGTGGTTCTCATATAATTGTTTTGTGCTTTCGGTGTCGAAGGATGATGATGATGTTATATTTGTTAACTTAGATAGGTTTTAGTTTCGGTAGGGTTTTTATTTTAAGAATAAGTTTATATAGGAGCAATTTGTGATCGCTGTCTACATTAGTCGTATTCAGCGTTCGTACATCTAGTATTATTTCTGGCGTAAATTTTCTGTTGGTTATAATATATTACTGATTGCTGGCCTCTAGAGTTTTACCAAGTATGGAAGTGTGTGTTGCCCATTTTGTATCCTCTAGTTTTTGGAAGATTCTCCACTATTCTGTCTGTAACAAAGTTGAAGATAAAGGGAATCGCCTTGTTGTATTCCGGCGTTTATTTTTTACTTCCTTGCTCAGTAGATGTCCCACTGTTATATTTGTTTTGCATTCTGTGTTATTGTCATGTATGGTTTTTATTAGCTTTTGGTTTGTCTGCTTTTCTTGTAATTGTGTATAAAGCTCAAATTCGACTAACGAGGGAATATTGCTTCCAAACATACTCCGCATTTGTTGAATTCTATTCAGAAAAGAGCAGTTCGCCTGATTGGAGATCCCGAACTTTCCACAAACCTTGATACCTTCGAATATCGAAGAACGGTTGGTAACTTGGTATACTATTCTACAAGTATTTTTAGTGAAAGTGGTCGATAGACGTAATCTGCTTTATTCCGCCCAGAGCGGTGCATGTTAAGAATACGCGTCGCGCTTATACTTCACATCCATATAAAATTCAGCTTGTTACTCCTCATACAACTCGTTTTAGGCAGTCTTTTATATGGAAAACTTCATCCCTTTGGAATGAATGATTTACTCAGGACTGTATCTCCCATCGAGTAGAATTTCCAGCGATTTAAAGCCAACGTGAATTGCTTTTTTCACCCACGCGTCGCTCCTGTAGCCTTTTAGGCACTTCCCTGCAGCACATGTGCTATGCATATAAAATAAATAACCAGTCAAGTGCAAGTTGAACTTGCACAATTAGTGTTCCGTACGTTAATTGCTTTTAAAATAAAAAAAAATTGTTATGGTGGTATAAAATGATCAGTAACTTCACAAAACACAACCCAAATGAGTTTTCAGCAAAGTTTGTTTCCAATCTTTACTGAAAAACTGATGACCTTGAAATTTTTGTTTTTTTCTATGTACCAGATAAATTATTAAAGGTAATGCACTCGTGATAATTTTCATTCAATCTATACCCCGTGAAGAATATTCCAGAATTTTTTCAAAATTTTTTGATCAGTACTTTTCGAGATAAGGTAGGGGGACAGCGATTTTTCACGATTTTTTAAAAATAATACAAAGAAAAGTGTGCGCAAGTATTACATTATATATATATTTTTTACTCGTGTTTACACAAGCTTTCATTTGACACCACACTCGATGACCTAGTAAAATTTTTTTTTTTTTTTTTTACTTCCGATTTCACCCCTCAAAACTAACCCCTTAAGTCAAAATTTAACTTTCAAAACTACATGGCTCTGATGAGGCCATCAATTCCTATATTAGTAGCAAATTTCAACTTTCTATGTCAAATCGTTTCGGAGAAAATCGGGTGTGACAGACAGACAGACAGACAGACACCGAAGTGATCTTATAAGTGTTCCGTACGGAACACTAATGAAAACAGTTATTACCGCTACAACCAACACTTCATTTTTGCACTCGAGATTAAGTCGTGATAACTGTATTATAAAACTTGTGTCTTATGCCAAAAATTCCGTTCCGTGAACGTTTTCGTTTTCTTTTGTATTTAATATTAGTAAGACACCTTGTATATGAGGTGCAGAAAGGAGTTTGATGTAACAATGCTAGTACTTTGGCTCACTACAGCAATATTAATAAAGTTATTGCATATTTATTTCGAAGAAATACGAAGGTGTAAATTTTAGGAATACATTCGCACGAAGTTTACTTATCGGCGGGGCCGATTCGAAACGAAAATAGAATATTAATTTGTGAAAATTGGCGGCACAGCGCGACGACATAAAAAAATATCCGCTGACTCAGCTTCGAGATTTAAATATCTACTCAACGGTCGGAAGTAGCGAATGTACAGGATGAGTTCAATAAAATGTATTTTTTTTATTATCCTCTTTGGGTTACGTACAGGACAATTTCCACCAAAGTAACTACTTTTTGCTTAAAGCGACAGGAGAGACCTGTGTTAACTTGATCCACGAAATATGCAATAAGATCTGGACAACAGGTGAATAGACTAAAGAATGGACTTAATCCATATATATATATATATATATATATATATATATATATATATATATATATATATATATATATATATATATATATATATATATATATATATATAGCTAGATATACTGATTCATAAGAAAGGCCCACGAGACGTCTGTGTAAATTCTCTCATATATGTTATGCAAGCAAAATTATGCTCCACGTCCTCCAAGAACCATTAAAATCAATTCTCTTGCCTCAGCATTTCCCAAGAACAGGCAGGTTTTGTACCCGGTAGAGGCACAAGAGAACAGCTAATGAATGTCAGACAAATGACAGAAAAGTTGTACGAATATAATGTTCCTGCCATGTTCTGTTTCCTTGTTTATACAAAAGCCTTTGACACAGTACAGTGGGATCACTTATGGAGAATTCTTCAAGAAATTGAAATGTTATAACATATAAGCTTACTCTTTACGGAGGTACTATCTATCAATATAACAACAATGTCGTGGGTCGAGCATTCGCAGATCCTTTTAGGATAATGGCGCCAAAGAAAAGCAGCTGGCAGGTAATCGCAAAAACAATTCCTTCTTCTTTAGTTCTTTATGATGCCATGGGACTTCCAGATCCTCGACAAAGGAGAAATAAGTAGAAAAAGGAGGAAAAAATGGTCTGCGAAGAAATGAGTCTTAGTACCCTCGAAAACTTAAATATCAGGGTATGTGTATTTTAGACCAGACCGACAGACATCGTCTTCTTGATCCACAAATTATGCAGCAACAACATCGCTTATTTTAGAGTTGAGAAAAATCTATTCTAAATCGGAAAAGGTCTCTCTACCTCCCCCTCTCTCCACCCCTCTCCCTCTCCTCTCCCTCCCCTCCCCCTCCCTCGCCCTACCCCCTCCCTCCCCTCCCCCCTCTTTCTCCCTCCCACTCTCCATCTCCCCCTTACTTCCCCCCTTCCCACCCCCTCTCCATCTCCCTTTTCCTCTCTTTCTCCCTCTCGCTCTCGCTCTCCCTCCCTTTCTCCTCTCCCTTTCCCTTTTCCTTTCCCTCTTCCCCCCCCCCCAATTATATCTGGACTATTTGCTTGCCATCATAATTTTCCAAATCTGCCAATCCAATCCAATCCATGCGCATCCCAAAAAATACTTGCCAAAACATTTCCTGCTGATGTTTGTGTTTTTGGTCGCTTTGGTCGGCTTTCATGGAATTCTAGCCACTCTACGGACTGCCTGTTGGACGTCCATTGTTATGAATCGACGCAAAAACTATTATTATTATGCCGAAACAGTGTCAAACAGCGATCTGAATCTTCGACACATTCCTGTTTTTCGTGAGATTCATCGGGCACATAGCTTTTTCATATGCAAATATTCATGTAAAATATGCTCAGGCGTTATGTTGATATCTTCACGATGTCGGCTATCTTTATACTTTCACTTTGCGGTGATTCAGAACAATATGGTACTTTTTTTGTGTTTTTTAGAGTGACTGCTTTATTTGGATGTCCGAAACGTGGTGTATCATCGGCACTTGTACGACCGCATTTAAGTTCACTATAAACCATCGATATATAGTTGCTTTCTACGGAGCAGATGTGCAGGCTTCTAAAGCCATTCTTGGGTATTGGCTGTATTTTCTTCTATCAAAAAGCAGTGTTTCAACATACGAACTTCTTTTTGTTCCATCGTTTTGCAAAAATCAAAAGTAGCGTTACTCAAATAACTGTAACTCGCAAACTAATAGAGGAAATATCGTGAAAATTTTACACGATTCTTCTGAGAGTTGACCCTAACTGAAACTCCTATGGTTTTTTTTGTGTTTGTGCTTCCATCTGTCAGAAAGCCTCGACACTTTTCACGTCATGCATATATACGCATAAACTCTGATACATTATAATGCATCTTACCTTATTTTATTTTGTTTTTTTTTTTGTTTACTTTTTATTTGTGACATAGTGCAGGATAGCAATTAATTAAAATTCCATCGTAAGCATTTCTAAAAACGCTCATATAAAATATCACAGGAAAGAGATAAATAACCGAAGTTTAAAAATTACGTATGCCATAAGCTTTATGTTTTATCGCTCAAATAATTTCTGGACACAATAGATAATAAAGCTCGTCCATAGCTCATTGGTATTCGTATTAATAACATGTCTTACTTTATTATTTATACACTTCTGTGTATTTTTTACAGGGTGTATTCTAAATATAAAGCCATGATGTAATTTTAGTCGCCACGTTTTTAAGGGGGCATTTTAGTCGGTTTTTTCATTTTTTTTTGTTTTTAACAGTGGTCCTCAAAAATGTATGTTGTAGAGGTCTTAAACCAATTGTGCAGCTTGTATGGTTTCATTATTGAATAGGGAAACAAAGAAATCAGCTATATTAAAAAAACCTTTAGATCAGTTGTTTTTAACACGTGACCAAACAGCTCAAGTCCTTTATTTCGCACTCTTCGAAAATTATTTATTTCTACTGCCATTAATTTAGTCCAGGGGTTCCCTAACTATGCGTGGCGAAGCCCTGGGGCACGTCTGCACGCGACGTTATGGGTTAGTGCGCGGCTCGGGGTGGCGCGGCGCGCGTCTCATCAGCGACTCAGTAAGCCCCCCCATTTCCCCCGCGCTTTTGTTCGTTCGTTCATCGTTCGGTCTTTTGTTTCTGCGTTTTATTTATTCGTCGATTACAAGCGTTGATGAATGCAGTGTTTTGATTTCAAGTGTGTTGTATTTAATTTACGCGCGCGTATTCATTACTTAAAATAAATAACTTTATTCAAATAAATAGAAAACGTGTTGTAGACGCAGGAGAAAGTAGAAAAGAAACTGTAGAAAAACGAAAAAAGTACAGAAAATATGATGACTAATATTTAGATTTTGGATTTACCTACCACAATGTGTTGTTTGTCATAAGGTGCTGGCAGCTGAAAGTATGCTTCATAATAAATTGAAACGTCATTTAGAGACAACTCACAGTAATTTACCAGGAAAGCCGCGAGATTTTTTTGCAAGAAAATTGCGAGAACTAAAACATCAGGGGACATCCTTGTTTTCCAGAGCATCTATTCCTTACAAAGCACTGCCCGCCTCTTACAAGCTCGCTCATCGTATTGCCAAATATAAGGAATCACATACGATTGCTGAAAATCTTATTTTACCTGCAGCGGTGATGATTGGAGAATCGGCGACTAAAGAAATAAAAAAATATTCCTTTTTCTAACAGTACGATTAGTCGTCGCATTTATGACATAGCTGACGACATTAATGAGCAAATTGTGGAAGATCTTTCTGGTTCACCAGGTGTACAAGTATGAAATGCGGATTTTTTTTCTAAAAAAACATGTTAAATTCAGAAGAATGATAAAAAGTGCTTTATTCAAAGTATGCTCCATCGCTTGTTATACATTTTTCCCATCTTTCGGGCAATTTGTGAATACCACGCCAGTAAAAATCTTCCCCTTTTGCTGCGAACCATTCATCGAGCCATTCTTTCACATCTTTGTACGAACCAAAGCGCTGCTCAACAAGTGCGTGACCCATCGATGCAAACAAGTGGTAATCGGAAGGAGCCCAGTCTGGTGAGTAAGCCGCATGGGGTAGAACTTCCCAGCTGAGTGCTTCCAACGTATCGCGAACTGGTTTTGCCATATGTGATGGAGCATTGTCATGAAGAAAAATGACTTTGTGTTGCCTCTTTTGGTATTCTGATCTTTTTTCAAGCAGCGAACGGTTCAAATCGGTCAATTGTTGTTGTACCCAGGTTTTAACAGCTCATAATAGACCACGCCCTTCTGGTCCCACCAAACACAGAGCATCGTCTTTCTGCCAAAGCGATTCGGTCTTGCGGTCGATGTGGATGGTGCGCCTGGGTCTACCCATGATTTCTTGCGCTTGGGATTCTCAAAATAAATCCACTTTTCATCCCCTGTAACTATACGATGCAAAAACGACTTCCTTTTGTATCGAGCGAGCAAAATGTCACACGTGTTTTTGCGCTTTTCCATTTGCCTGTCGTTCAGGTGTGTGGTACCCATCTACCGACTTCTGAATCTTTCCCATCTCTCGTAGCCGATTGGAAACAGCTTGTTGACTAACGCCCAATTGCTCGGCGAGTTGTTTTTGTGTTTGCGAATCATCTTCGTCCAATAATGCTTGCAATTCCACATCTTCTTATTTTTTTGGCGGTTTTCCACGTTCCTTGTCTGCAACATCGAAGTCACCACTTTTGAAATGCCGAAACCATCGTTCACACGTATCTTGCGATGGAGCATGTTCACCATAAGCTTCTCGAAGTAATCGGTATGATTCAACAGCAGTTTTCTTCAAATGAAAACAAAAAATTAATGCTGTCCGCGAATGCTCTTTGTTCGGTATAAATTTCGACATATTGAACACAACACTATGCACACACTTTTCCAATTTATCACTCGTGTGCGTCTGATGTTGATGACACAACAAAATGGCGCAGCGTCAAATCTTTATAGCACAAACTGCATTGGTGCACCATCTGTTGTCTGAAATCCGCATTTCATACTTGCACACCTGGTATTTGCCACTGAATTGGATAAAGCGACAGATAGTAATAACGACGCTTAATTAATATGTTATATCCCGTACATGGAAGAAACAAATGTACGTGAGGATTTGTTATTTTGCAAAAAAAATGACTGATACCGGTAAGGCTAGTGATTTGTTTGAGATCATCGATTCATACATGGAAGAAAATACGAGGCTGGTTTGAAAAGTCCGTGCAAAGTCCGAGAGATGGCACCACCGGCGCGTATCGAGGTCATGTTTAGTTAGTAGCATCTCTTGAATGAACGCACACCAAGTTTCAGCCATATTGGTCTATTTCTTTGTGTTTGGCATTCGTGTGAATCAAGGAAGTCGAGTGATTTTCAAAAAATGGACGAAAAAGAATTTCGTGTGGTGATTAAACATTACTTTATGAAAGGCAAAACGCCTCAGGAGACTAAAGAGAAGCTTGATAAACATTATGGTGACTCTGCACCTTCGATTAGAACAGTTTATATGTGATTTCAAAATTTTCGGACTGGCTATATGGGCACAAGTGACGCTGAACGTTCTGGACGGCCTGTGGAGGTTACGACTCCAGAAATCATTGATCAAATCCATGATATGGTGATGGATGACAGAAGAGTTAAGGTGCGTGAGATTGCTAGTGCTGTGGGCATCTCGACTGAACGGGTACATAATATTTTGCATAAAAATTTGGACATGAGAAAGCTATCCGCAAGATGGGTGCCGCGATTGCTCACGCTTGACCAAAAACGGAATCGTGTGAAGTGTTGCAGGGATGGTTTGCAGCTGTTCCAGAAGAATCCGGAGGACTTTAAGCGTCGTTTCGTCACTGTGGATGAAACATGGATTCATTACTATACTCCTGAGACCAAACAACAATCTAAACAATGGGTTACCAAGGGGGAATTTGCACCAAAAAAGGCGAAGCCCGTTCCTTCGACCGGAAAGGTTATGGCGACTGTCTTTTGGGATTCGCAAGGGATAATCCTCATCGACTATCTGGAAAAGGGTAAAACTATTACAGGTGAATATTATTCATCGTTATTGGACCGTTTGAAAACCGAGTTGCAAGAAAAACGCCCGCGATTGGCCCACAAGAAAGTCCTTTTCCATCACGACAACGCACCAGCACACACCTCAGCAGTTGTGGTCGCAAAATTAATGGAAATAGGATTCCAACTCGTTTCACATCCCCCCTATTCTCCAGACTTGGCTCCCTCGGACTACTATTTGTTCCCCAATTTGAAGAAATGGCTGGCGGGACAAAGATTTTATTCAAACGAGGAGGTGATTGCAGACACTAATGGATATTTTGCAGACTTGGACAAATCCTATTATTCGGAAGGGATCAACAAACTAGAACATCGTTGGACGAAGTGTATAAGCCTAAAAGGAGACTATGTCGAAAAATAAAAAAGGTTTACCCCAAACACATAAGTAGTTTTTTATTTTGGCACGGACTTTTCAAACCAGCCTCGTAACATTCAGTGGGAGAAGTGTCTCGGTGTGTGTACGGACGGCGCTCGCGCGATGTCAGGGCAGTATGGAGGACTTCAAGCTCTCACTAAAACCAAGGCTCCAAATGTAAAATGGACACGTTGCGTCATACATAGGGAGGCCCTGGCTGTAAAAAATATTTCACCTGAATTAAATTTTGTGATCGACATAATTATATAATTATCATAAAAACAAGAACTGTGAAGGCAACATTTTTCCATAAGCTTTGTGAAGATTTGGGTGTCGAGCATTACTTTAGTAGTGTAACTCTCGTTGGTTGTCGAGAGGTAACGTACTCTCACGTGTACACGAATGAAAAGATGAGTTGTACACGTATTTATTGACAGAAACGCATCGCGATGCAGAGAAGTTTAAAAATACTGACTTCTTCATAAAATTGGCGTATCTTTGCGACATATTTGAGAAATTAAATGTCTTTAATAAATCGTTGCAGGGAAACGAGACGCATGCACGCACGCAAATGACTGATAAAAATTGCAGCGTTTCAAAACAAGAAGAAAGAATATATAATGGAAGAGGAGCGGAAATGCTAAGTGTTTTCCTGTTTTGAAAAACTTTCTGGAAGAAAAATTTATTCAAAATCTGGAGCCAAGTTTGCAATTGATATTTATCCAACACTTATTAACATTGAGCACCCATTTTAATAGATATTTTCCAGGGAATCTGAATCAATACAACTGGATTAGAAACCCATTCCAATCGACCCCACCACCATCTATACTTTCAACAGTCGAGGAAAAACAGCTGTTAGAACTATCTTATGGTACGAGCCTAAAACTACGATTCGATAAAGACACACTGTTTCAATTTTGGAGCAATGCATCCCAAGAATATCCTACTATCAGTACTACGGCTTTGAGGGTTCTTTTACGATTTGCTACGTCGTACTTGTGTCAAACTGGCATTTCTGCAGTTGCAGTAATCGAATCGAAGTACAGGTCACAAATAAATCTAGAAAAAGAGATGAGAGTAGCAATTACAAAACTTCAATCCCGATTTGCGAACTTATGCTCAGAAAAGCAAGCTCATCCTTCTCATTAATTGTATTGTTTGTAGTTTTTTTTAAATGTTTTCTAATAAATAATAATTAAGATTCTATATTCTCTGAATAATAAAGTAATTTTATTTTCTGTAGAGCTACACACAGGTATCTTCTTTTAGAAGTCGCAAAAAAATTGCAACCTGTAAAGGGAGTCGCAGTAAAAAAAAGATTGGGAGCCCCTGGTTTAGTCTATTCATCATACGTTACTACCGTTTCTACTATCGCAAGGTTTTTTTGTTTGTCAATAATATACGTCGAGAGTATGCCCCGAAGATGCCACGCGATTAAAGAGGCTGATGGGGACTGGACGAACTATTTATTTATTTATTTATTTACCACGTTCTACAGTATTCCAATTACAAAATGGGAAAATAACATAATGAAATGTACTAAACCTAATTAAAATTAAATAGCTTATTAACAACATATTTTAAAACTACATTTTTTTATTTTTGTCCCGCTGCAATTGAAAATATCAAGCTAGTTCTGCATTTGATTATATTTCTCGCAAATTTGAAAAAGGGGAGAAAATTTTAGGACATTTATTCTTGGGATCGGGAAATTAAAAAGTTTGCAGACTACGTGCCGCTGGTCTAGGTACATGAAAAGGCAGACACTGCAAGATTTTGTTTGCATCAATTTTATTCGATATTATCTTATGTAAAAATATAATTTGGGCTTTGTTTCGGCGTTCCTCTAAACTTTCCATTGAAAATCTATCCAAGATACTTTCATAGCCTATTTTGGGATATACTCCATGGAGCTTAAAACTAGCGTACTTTAAAAAACGCTTTTGAATTTTTTCAATATTTTGAATGTGCGCTTGATAAAAGGGGCACCAAACAACAACTGAGTATTCGCCGTGATCTCACGAAACTATTAAAAAGCAATTTTAGAGTATCATATTCAACAAAGTCAGCACTATTACGTATGATGAAACCCAATAGTTTAAAACTTTCCGCCGTAATCTTTGCAATATGGCCACGAAAACACAAGGCAGTATCCAGCAAAACACCCAAATCAGACACCGACTGACATCGCTCTAGGACCTGACCGTTCATACTGTAATTGAATTGTATGGGACTCAATTTTTTTGTAAAGGTGATTACATTGCACTTGGATACATTCAAAAGGAGTTTGTTGTTACTACACCAATTGTTTCTAAGATTAAAGCCATCCTGTAGTCTTATGCAGTCGTTCAGGTCTATGATTCTGCAATATATCTTTACGTCATCAGCATAAAGTAGGTATTCAACACCCGCTCTCTGAGTAAGATCATTTATAAATCTATTGAAAAAGAGTGGCCCCAAATGCGATCCCTGCGGCACTCCCGATGTGGCAACAAAGCTAGAAGAATTCTGCCCAAGACGCTGTACAAACTGCGAGCGGTTTACCTAGGAAGATTTAAAAAATATAATAACTTACCCGAAAAGCCAATTGCGAACAACTTGTCCAACAGAATCCTATGATCTAGCCGATCAAAGGCCTTAGAGCAATCAGTGTAAATCACATCGGTCTGCTCACCCCCATCAAGTGATTCCGCAAGGTCTCGCGTAAGACAAAATAAATTTGAAACCGTCGAACGGCCCTTCACAAAACCAGTGATATCTGCGTGCTAATTGAATTATATAAATAATCATGTAATATGATTTCGAAGACTTTTGAAAAGTTATTAATAATGCTTATCGGTCTATAGTTTATTACACAACTCTTGTCGCCTTTTTTAAAAACAGGCGTGATGTTTTCCATGTGTCTGGAAACAGAGATATGTCAAGTGATAAATTGAATAATATTGTAAGAGGATGAGCAAAAACAGAGGCGCAGTCTTTTAACAAGAAGGCAGGAATTTTATCTGGACCAACAGTCTACAGTAACTGTAGGTTTTAACTTTTTTAAGACTTTAAAAACAAGTTGTTCCGTTATTTTCTCCATGTTAATAGGATTCTGTGATGGGAATAAATTATTCTCCACGTTTCTTTGTTTCTGAGAAGACATTACATAAGAGTCTTGAAAAAAGAATGCAAAACTTTTGGCTATATGTCTAGGATTATTAAGGATGTTGTTATTATAAGTCATAGTGGTTGGTATAACATGATAGTTCTTGTCATTAATATAGCGCCAGAATTTTTTAGGATTAGTTTTTATGTTGTTTTCAATATTTAAAAAGAATGTTTTGTAGGAAGCTTTTGTGTCATTTTTAATGATTCGCCGCAGATTTTTAAACTTTTCTAGTTCGAATAAATTCCCCGTTCTTTTAAATTTTTTCCAAGAGCTGTATTTAGTTCTGGTATTTTGTTAATTTCATTAGTAAACCAAGGCGGATAATATTTATTTGTCTTTTGTGTCTTAGGAACGTGTATATCTAAAGTAGTGTAAATTGTTTGATAAAATCTTTCGCAGGCTTTATTTACATCTGTAAATTGGGACAGAAACTCCCAGTTAATATATAAAGTTAAGATTTAGGTTTACTAAATTCTCTCTTTTGAAATTATAATAGTTTGAATAATTCTTTTGCTTATGTTTCTTGGATTCACACTGTACTTTTAAAAAAATATCTAAAGCAGAAGGGTGATTATCTTCCGCTGTCAAAATATCTCTCTCAACACTGCCATCGTTATTTGTCAGCACGAGTTCAAGAAGTCTATCTGAGGTATTTTCTATGACGTCTAGAAAATTTTCAGTTATTGTGTTACTACTGTTACGCAAAGTATTCTCAGGTCCATTAAAATTGGGTATATTAAAGTCACCCATAATTAGCACTATATTATTCATAACAAACGGTAAAGACAATAAAGTCTCAAATAATATTTCATATATCTCGACCAATACTCTTGGAGGAATATACAAAACAATAATATACAGAGTTACGTTATTTAAAAAGATTTTTACGCCAATTATATCAATAATCTCTAGACGGTCAAACCTAGACATATCTAATGGAAATACTGAGAATTCAGATCCGAGGGCTAGAACAACACCACCACCCCTCTGCAGGTCAACCAAAGGGAACTTTCTATCACTTCGGAATATTATAAAATTTGGAGGAAAAATTTCAGAATCAATCACACTATCATTAAGCCATGTTTCTGTAAGGGTAACAATTTGATAATTTCCAAAGCCAGCGGCATGGCAAATCTCCTTAAATTTTGTGTTCATACCACAGACATTTTGATAATAGACAGATAAATTATCTACCTTGTCTATTGAATCATTAACATTTTAATGGCAATCCTTTTCTATCGAATGATGTAAAAAAACTTGACCAAGTGTAATTAGAGGAAAACGCCTGAATTTATGGAGAAACAAATGTTTGCAGTTGCACAGCAACTATGGGCTCCACAAGACTCGTACAGTGCAAGTTATTCCCGAAAGCTTTTCAGGATACAATAGCTGCCTCCTAGTTCTGATTTAGCGCTATGTGGCTTCTTTTTATTCAAATATCTGCAGAAAATTTTTCTTAGGTGTTGAGTTGAAAGCGGCTGTTTCCTGTTTTGAGGTGCTAATAATCTTTTTACATGGAATGAAACAACTCAAGAAACGCTGGATTTAGTAACCTCTGCGAGTTTTCCTTCATAGCTAGGTCACTCTAAAAACGTGCTCAATAATAAATATACATTTTCTGGAAAAATTCAAACGCAAAATGTGCAAACAGCTACAAAAATCAAAACGAATTAAAATTAAAAAATCGCATTGGGAAAATTGAAATAATATGTAGGTAGATGGGAGGATGCCACATTTATTTTTGGGGCGAAATAATCTAAATTCGTATTCTGGCCTTGGGCCAATACTGACGTGATATCGCCAAGCGGCCACATCGCGATGTTTCGACACGCTATTTTTAAAATCTACTTAATTTTTGCATACGGAATGGTTACATCTATCAATGAAATTGGAAATTTAGAGTTTTTTTCTGGATCAATGAAGAGCAGAGGCGATGTAATAAATATAAAATTTGTTTTTGTCGTAGTAGGGAATCCGATAATTTTATGATAATCATTTCAAACTTTTTGGTGCATATTTTTGGAGATTGATCGATTTTTATTCAGTTTTATAATTAGTTCTGAGAATTAGTTAATTAATTAAGAAAGTTTTAGGTTCTTTGAATCGACATACTATTAACTAATCCTGAATATATTAACTTAGTTTAAAGACTGATCCGTGGTTTACAATTTAGTGATTTTACTGAAGTCAAATTGCAAGAATCTCATAGTCCATATTACCTTCTAATCAGTGGCGTGGCCAGGTTCAAGCAAAGGGCATTTCCTTAAGGAAAAGAAGAGAACCCTAACTGCGGAGCTATTTATGGGGAAAGGGGGAGGGGGGCGTCAAACGATAATTGAGGAAAACCTCTTGAAAAAAAGGCCATCTCGCACTGAAACTGTAAAAGTTTAGACCCATCCCAACACTCTCTCTTCATTCCGTTCACCCTTGTCTGGGCGTAGTGACACTCTATACTTTATCATATTGTCCCCTCCATAATCTACGGTCTTGAGCCAGAGACAGGTTTTCAAGTGGTCTGTTCATCTACCCGGCTTCTTCCTCGTGATCTTCGACCCTCCACCTTTCCTTCCACCACCAAGTTTTCCATTGCTCCAATATTTCTTGCGATATAATCGAAGCATTGAAGACTGACACTTTCCTTAGCAATTTGCACTGAATATTAAGTTCCTGAAGAATGAAAACATTAGTGCGGTGCTCGGTCCACAAAACACGAGATATTGTTCAATACACCTGCATTTCGAAAGCCTGCAACCTTTTTCGATCAGCCTGTTTAAACGTCCATGTTTTGGCCGTATATGTTGCTATTGGGAATATTAGTGGGTCTACTAGTCTGAGCTGTGTTCTCTGGTACTGCTCTATCCCTGCATATCTTTGATAATTTCGCTGTTGCTGTTCTTGCCATTACCAATCTACGTTTGATTTCAGCAATGCAGCCTCCTGTATTAGTGATCATAGACCCCCAATTAAATGAATCTGTCTACCACTTCGAAACCTGCGTTGATAAAGAGCTCATATTCTTCGCTTGTTTTAGTGAGTTTTCTCATAAAGGCACCCATCTCCTCATCACTTGCAGCTATAATAAGAGTGCCATCTGCGTATTGCAGGTTGTTTATTCTTTTACCCCCCACTGCGATAGCACCATTCCATTCATCAAATACTTTCCTCATAATATGCTAGGAATAGATGTAATAGAGTAGTGGTGGCAATATACATCCCTATCTGGTCCCTTTATGAGTTTTAAACTCTTTTGCGTATAATCCATGACTGACTGTCGCCATATTGTTATTGTATGAGGTAATTAGCCTCACTATTTGATGAAGTACACTCATGTCTGGCCAGACTGTTTTACAGGGGATCCCACTCATCATTACATCATCCATCCCAACACAGTAAATTAAAAATCGATGATCAGAGGGGGAAGATATTTCGCAAAAAAAAAACTACCTACAACGGAAATCTAAAAACTTAACATTTAGCGCAGTAAACTAAAAATCAAAGACCTGGGGGTGAACACCAGTAAAAAGGAAGTTTAGTTTTTGAGGGACTGCGCCACATCTGCCAGTGTAAAAAAGTGTTCTTCAAGTATCTGTTCTTGGCCCCTTCTTAGCTACTTGACTTTCTCTAACTCCAGGAGTACATCCGTTGGTCAGTGTTGTTTTGACTGCAAAGTTGCAGACGTTTCTCCAAAGTCCAATTTGGCATTATCGACACTTGCTGGTCACTGGGCGTTTATAATTAAGGAAAAACATCATTTTGCGACACTGTATACAAAAGAGCACGGGGAAGATCTTCATAGTAACGACAATTACAATCAAAACAGGCAATTAATCTCACCAAATTCTACTGCCTGCTTTGATTGGCATTGTTAATACCACCAAATTCCCGTTGCTATAAAGATCTTCCCCACGCTCTTTTGCTTACGGTGTTGTAAAATGGCGTTTTTCTTAAATACAAATACTGCTGTAAACTGATATGTTGTCAAGAATGGAAGTTTCTATGTCATGATCTTAGTGTTCTGTGTGTTTTGTAGTCGGTAAATATACTATGTTCTCGTCGAAGTCATCCGATGTGGTCTGTTGTTCCTTTTAGATAGGAAGTATGATTGCAGGTTTGATTCCAGGTGGTTTCAGGGTTTTTGCTCGATTGCTATGTTGTAGCCTTGCTTTTTGGATTACCTGTGTACTGTATCCGTTTTGTTTGAGAGCTTTGTGGTACTATTTATGTCTTGTTGCTTGTTAATGTTACCGGGTAAGCGAAAATTAAGATTAGGGTGTTGGATACTGCTTGTAAAAGTGTGCTTTCTGGACACTATCTGTTTCAAGTATGATTCTGCTGTCATCTGCACAAACACGCCTAAGAAGGCAGTCGTTTTTTTTCTATTTATTTTCAGTGGGAATTGAATTTTCTGGTGTTAAACGGGTGAACTAGGAATTGGTCAAATTTTAGCTTTAGGGCAGCTTCGTTTAACATCTTTCGTTCAAAATAGGTCATGAAGAGGTTGATTGTGGCTGGTGACAGAGTTGAAACCGTGGTGCCGCTTTCTGTTTCTCTGAATATTTAGTTGTCAAACAATAAGTGCTCATTATTGAGACAGTATATGGCAAGATTCATTATGTAGTCAGGGAGATCTTCGTTTCGCACAATTTGTCAGAGAGCTTCATCTACTGAGAAGCTAGTTTTCATGAGAGTTGACGTGGAAACTTGCCGCCCGAATCTGGGCGAAGTTGTCAAAATTTTTTACGTATCAGTCGGCTTACTTTAGTATTTGCTGTAACATGTTGGCTAGATATGCTTCCAGTTTGTTGTAGGGTGCGTTGAAGGCGCCCACAATTGGTGCCAAAATGTGATTTGTGAATTTTTGGAAGACCGTATAATTTGAAGCATCCGCTAGATTTTTTTCGCGGGATCTGTTACCAAGATCTATGGGTCATTCGTTGATTTTTGTAGCCTTTTCTAGGTATGTTATGGTGTCTGGAGATACTTGTTTGTAGAATGGATCATTTAATAGGCTTGTCATTTGGTTAGTGTAGTATGATGTTTTTATTCACATTCTCATTATTGCGCGACTATTTTTAAATGTTATGCTGCCTTAACGATATTAAACATAATTCTAACAGATTTAAAAACCCATCTTTTAGAGAAAATTGTAAAAAGTACACTACTAGATGGTATCGTTTGACCCTACATATTCTGAACAGCAGACAAAAATAGCCAAAACTTTGAAAATCCAGCATTATCACAATGGTTAAGTTGATTTATTATTTTTAGGGTTTAGGAAGGATATCAGCTGACCATCCCCTTGTAGGAGGCCACAAAGGTCCTGTCCTAGATATAGCCTGGTGTCCGCACAATGATAATGTCATTGCCAGTGGTTCAGAAGATTGTGTCGTCAAAGTAAGTATACAAAAAAAATTTCGGTCTTTAATAAGGTCTACTTTTTAAAACTTTTTTTTAGTTAAGATATCAATTGCTTGTGGTATAAATCATTTTACGAACATGTAGAACAGAATATAGGAGGAACTAGAAGCACAGAGTCATGGAGAATAATTAAAGCATTAAGGACCAACAATAGAGAGAAGACGTATATAGAGTACATCCCAGAAAGCGAGTGGGAAGAATATTATAAGAAGCTGCTAACAGAAGACAGACGAGAATTCCAAGAAGAGAACCCTGAAGAAGAACAGAATAAGGAAATAAAAGAGATATAACTAAGCTATGAAGAAGTAAAGAAGACAATAAAAACACTCAAAAATAATAAATCTGCAGGGCCTGGGGGTGTGGTAAATAAATTACATCGAATACTGAGAAACATGTTCCACAGAGCGATAAATTGAGAAAAAATACCAGAGGAATGGTCAAAAGCTTATATAGTATCTATATTTAACAAGGGAGACCGCAGAAAATGCACAAACTATAGAGGCCTAAGCATAATATCGAGTATGGGACGTTTGTATGAAAAAATTATTAAAAATATCATGGAGGCAAATATAAAAGGAAAAATTGGAGAAGACCAAGCAGGCTTTACGGCCGGAAAATCATGTATGTACCACATATACACTATACAACAAACAATGGAAAAAAAACTGGCAAAGCATAGAGAAGTTCATCTAGCCTTCATAGACATAAGAAAGGCCTATGACTCAGTACCAAGACAAAGATTATGGAACGCAATGAAAGAAATAGGCATTGACAAAGAGCTAATATACGCAGTAAAAGCTCTCTACGAAAACAACAGAGTGAACATAAAAATAGGACATAAAATAGGGAAGAGACTCCAAACATCAAAAGACCTATTACAAGGATGCTCTACATCCCCAACACTATTCAAAATATACCTCGAACAAACATTAAAAAAATGGAAGCAAAAATGTAGTGGAATGGGAGTCCCAATACGAGAAGATTACTTATATACTCTAAGTTTCGCAGACGACCAAGTAATCATAACGCAAGATGAGGAAAACCTCAGTTATACGGTAAGAAAACTGAAAGAAGAATACACTAAAGCAGGATTAGCAATAAACTTTGATAAAACGGAATATCTAACAACAAAGGAGGGAAACGTGGAGAATCTAGAAGTGGATAACGAAACAATAATCAAAGGAACCGATAGATTTAAATATTTAGGAACCATCATTTCAAAAAAACGCAACATCAGAAGAAGAGATTAAAACTAGATTAGGACAAACGCGGACATGCATAAGACAATTAAATTCGATCCTGTGGGACAAGCACATTACAAAGAGAAACGAAACACGCATATACAAATCAATAATACAAAGCATGACATACGGGTCAGAAACGGAGTGGAGCCCTATAGGGAGAAGAAAAAGAGGAAGACCCAGACGATCGTGGAGAGACGATGTGGACGAGGCTATGGAGGACGGGAGTCTAACAGATGGAGACTGGGAAGATAGAAATGGATGGAATCAAAGGCTGAGAGAAGGAAGACAGTGTTAGCTGTAGAAAATCCTTGATATATATATATATATATATATATATATATATATATATATATATATATATATATATATATATATATATATATATATATATATATACATACAATGACTCACAGCTTAAATGATGCAGTCGCTATAAGAAAAGAATAACTGGTCTCAGTGCCTCTTTATTTATTTGGAAAAAAAAACAACTTATTGAAATTAAATTAGTAAAGAGTCTTCTAAAAAAGTATGAATTACTTTTTGTCTTAAATATGCCTTACTTAATTAGCAATAAATAATTAATTAAATTATATGCGATTTTAACTTAATGATGCAAAATTCAATATACCAAAATTATTAGAGAAAACAAACTGTAGAATTTGAAATAAGCCTGCGAATATTTGGTCGGGCCTCCCTCATTATCAATAACGGCTTGTAATCTTCTGGACATTGATTCAACTAAGTTTCTAGTATACTCCGGGGAAATAGTGTTCCATGCTTCAGTAATTTTTTCTTTTAATTCAGTTTTATTTGATATTGGGGCACTATTTACTTTATTTTTTAATGTCAGCCACAAATTTTCAATTACATTTAAGTTTGGTGACTGGGCTGGTGTTTTAATAACATTTGGACAGTTATAAAGTAACCAACTGCGGACTCGAAATGACGTGTGCTTTGGATCATTGTGATAGAACCGATAATTGTTTTCAATATCTAATTTTTGGGCACTAGCGACGAGATGCTGTCTTAGTATATCTAAGTACTCATATTGGTTCATATTCCCTTCGACGAAATGCATGTTACCTACTCCTGCAGATGACATACAGCCCCATAACATCACTCCACCTCCACCGTGCTTTACCGTAGCTTTCATATTTTTCAATTTTAATTCTTCGTTAGGCTTTCTCCACACTGATATTTTTCCATCGGACCCAAATAAGTTTTATTTTGGTCTCATCAGCAAATATTACTGAATTCCAGTAGTTCAAGTCTTTATTGATATGCTCTCTAGCAAATTCCAAACTCACGCGTCTATTTCTTTGGCTAATGAAAGGCTTATTTCTAGCAGTTCGACCATGTAAATTATTATTTCGCAAGATCCGTCGAACTGTTTCGGGGTTACACCTTTTTCCAAACTGTCTTTCCACCTCGGCGCACAACTTTGGCGCACTTTTTTTTGGATTATTTGATACTTCTCTTAAAATCCATCTTTATTCACGTTCAGTGAAGATCTTATTTGGAGCCAACCTTGACTTATTCTTCCACTCTATTTTCATTCCGGTAACGTTCAATGATATGCTGAACAGTTGACGGACATTTATTTACCATTTTGGCTATGACTCTCTGGCTGTATCCATTCCTGTAATGAGTAATAATTAAATTTCTCTCAGAAATTGTAGTTCGACGACCCATTCTTAAACAATTTCGTTTTATTGAATGAAAAAATGTCAAACTAAACAAAAAACAATTGCACTAAGAAATCAAAGCAACGCCGCCTTCGTAAATTTCAAAATGCGTTAAGTTTTGACCCCTGTTGTTATTTTGCATCATTTAAGCTGTAACGTTAAAATTGCATATGATTTGAATAATTATTTATTGTTAATTAAGTAAGGCATATTTAAGACAAAAAGTAATTCATACTTTTTTAGAAGACTCTTTACTAATTTAATTTCAATAAGTTGTTTTTTTCAAATAAATAAAGAGGCACTGAGACCAGTTAGTCTTTTCTTTTAGCGACTGCATAATTTAAGCTGTGAGTCACTGTATATATATATATATATATATATATATATATATATATATATATATATATATATATATAAATCATTTTATAAATATACCGTGCTTTCGAAGAGCCACACATAACATAGCCACAGACAAAGGGACAGTGATTTTTGACCAGAGCATGTCTTTTTTCTCTCTTTCAAGAATAGAAATTTTCTGTTTTCTTCAGGTTGGCTCCGTAAATTAATTTTTTATTACATTTTGCTTCATTAAACAAAAGTAGTGACCTTATTTGTTACCTAACACGTAGGCTGAAGATTTTTTGGTCTAGCTACTTAAAACACATTTTCTATGCAAAGTTCGACTTTATTCATCAATATAGTCTCCTTCAAGAGCGATGCAATCAGTCCAACGCTTTTCTAACATTTCTATACCTTTCTTGTAGAAGTATTTGTCTTTGCCTTCAAAATAGGCTAGCTTCTTCATTGGAGCTAAATCTCTTTTCCGCGAGCTAGTTTTAAGTGTTATTGTCGATATTTTTCTACAACTGCTATAGAGATACACTAGCTTTAATATATTAAACGAATTTCATAACATCCTGTATCATGTATTTAAGCCTAACTTCTCTATAATTATTTAGGTATGGCATATACCAGACGGAGGCCTTATCAAAACTCTGACAGAACCGATCGTCGACCTCGTATACCATCAAAGGAGGGTCGGTCTAGTCTTGTGGCATCCTACGGCGTTAAATGTACTTTTGACTGCTGGTAGTGACAACCAGGTTGTCATTTGGAATGTAGGTAAGAATATAACAACAATAATCTCAAGAAATATAGAATAGTTACTTTTAAAGCTTTATACAGAGTGTTGCTTAGTTAGGTCTTTTTTTAACTGGTAATTTATCAATTGATTTATTTTTGGGGTTTTATAACAATGGAAACAACCATGGTATGAAGGTATGCAGTATAAAGTTAGGCTATATCTTTTTTATTCCTATACCTGTTATTTGTGTCTATGTAGGATTACACTGGTCAACACAAGTCTTGTTTCCTGAATTTTTTTTTTCTGTTATTGGGTATTTCTATGGCCCTGACTATGAAAAAAATACTGGGAGATTGCTAACAGCTTTACCTTTTGAAATATACAGTTTTATTTTTTTTTGCCAAAAAAATACAAAAAAATAATACATTATGTTAACAAAATTTCTATTGAACACTAGCAAATGATCTTTTATAAGATTTCCTTGAATGAACGACTTTAGCTAGATCTCGTTGCAAACTCCAGCAGTAGTCTGGCATCATATGTGAGTCCCACCGCCCCTGATAACTCTCTTCCATTGTCCGAAGATCCTGATGAAATCTTTCACCCTGCTCCTCACTAAAATCACCCAGATTTTGTGGAAATCGGTCTAAATGCGAGTGCAGGAAGTGGATTTTTATGCTCATGTTGCACCCTAGCTCTTGCAAGTTCGATAGCATGCACTCGACAAGCTCGACATGGTCGTCAGATTTCTTTTTGCCTAGGACGCTACTCATAACCAAAACAAATGAATTCCAAGCTTTGGATTCGACTTTAGTCATTGATTTGACAAAATTAGGATCTTTCACGAGTTGCCTAATCTGTGGCCCATCAAAAATACCAGCTTTCAATTTTTCTGAACTTAATCCTGGAAACTTGCGTGAAAGAAAATTAAAACATTCGCCACTTTTGTCAAGCGCCTTCACAAACTGTTTCATTATGCCGAGTTTAATATGAAGTGGTGGAAGTATGATGCGGTCTCGGCTAACTAAAGGCACGTTTATAACATTTTTTGTACCAACTTTTAGCTCTTCCCGCACTGGCCAAACTTTTTGTGACCAATGGTGTTGTTTGTCACGACTATCCCAGAGACACATGAAACAAGGGAACTTTGTGTACCCCTTTGTTGACCTAAAAGAAAGTTAACCATTTTCAGATCAACACAAATGACCCATTTGTGGTCTTGATACTTAATTTTTTCCATAACCTTAGAAACATTTACGTATTCTTCTTTTAAAGTCGTCGAATGTGCAATAGGTATAGATCCTTACTTGTTACCGTTATGAAGCAAAACACACTCTAAACTTCTTTTGCTGCTGTCTATGAAAAGGCGCCAATCACTAGGTTGGTACTGTTTTAATCCCATCTGCTGCAAAATACCACCAACATCGTTACAAAAAACTAAATCCTTCTCTTGAGAAAAATACGGTAACAGATTTTTTTCTCGGGTACGATAAAATGTAATGTTTGTTTCCGGAGTAAGCAAATTTTTTTCTTTTAAACGAGAATTTCAGAAGCTTCTTTTGGTAAGTTCAGATCTCTTACTAAGTCATTTAGTTCTTTCTGATTAAATGGTTGAGGTTCTGAAAGGCTACATTTGTAGTCTGAGTCAGAGTCTTCACTTGATCTATTTCGTTCGGGTTCACAGAGATTTGGATCATCAGAAGATTTAGATCTGCTAGGTTGTACCTCTTGTGATTTTAATTGAGGTCGTTGAGCAGAAGAGAAGTTAGGATATGACCACTTACTTCGATTTCCAGGGTTAATTCCGTTTATTTTCACAACGCAGAAGTAGCAATCGTCATGATGGTTTCTAGGTTCTCGCCAAATCATGGGTGTTACGAACATTATTGCATCTCTTTTTCCACTGGACCATAACCGTAGACATACCACACATTTCTGGCATACAATATGAGGAACCCATGGCTTGTCCTGATTACACAATTTTATTTTAAAGTATTGATGATACGCAGTTTTCACAAAGTCCGATATAGGTTTTCGATATTTTGCAAATATATATTCACCACAAATATAGCAAAAACAATCGGGATTAAGCACACATCTTCTTGACGAAGCCATATCTAAAACAACAACAAAATATATTTTAGTGTCCAATAAAAAACGAAAATCTAAGTAAAAATAGTAAATGAGGGTAGTTAGCTATAACTCAAAAACAAAAGCTGTTAGAGAAAAATTGTTGCCATATTTAAAAAATACGTGTCAATTTGAGATAGAAACAAAAAAAAATCACAGGAAACAAGCAATTTTCTTTTTTTTGTTGACCAGTGTTATGAATAATTAATGTTTACAGGTACTGGAGAATCCTTGGTGGAAATTGACTGCCATCCAGATATCGTATACAGCGCGTGCTTCAACTGGGACGGCTCCGAACTTTTGACGACGTGTAAAGACAAGAAAATAAGAATTATCAATCCGAGAACGGGAGAGGTTACAGCAGAAGCGACAGCTCATGACGGTAATAAAATAAATTTTTTAAAGTCAGATCTTCATTCAGTACAGTAGAACCCGAGGTAACGTGGGGGGCACCCTCTTAGGATAACTGAAAACTCGGATAATCCGGTTTTGTTTCTTATTAATTCAAAAAATAAACACCAATACTTTAAACCGATGTATTAATGTTTTTAACATATAAATAGGTACTTACATTATAAAACGTCATATAGGTATCTATGAGCTTCTGTTTCATATTGCATCTTCTTTTTCTCGCGCAATGTTTCTCCATCTATTAAGAAGAGGCAAATCCGCTGAGGTTGCCTCTGGTTGTTGTTCGATATACCTCAAAGCTTTTTCCAAAAAAGCAAAACCTTCTTGATGAGAGATCCACCGCCGCTTCGTCATCGTCATCGTCATCTGATTTTTCGGTTTCCTGAAAGGCATTCGTTATTTCTTCAATACTCATTTCTTCTTTCTGTAATCCATTCAACAATATCTTCTCTTGTCACATTTTCTTAACCTTTTAATTTATGCATTAATTCAAATAAACTTTTTTTCTTTTTCTTCTATCTCGCCGTCAAAATTTGAACAGGACATTTTTTCCATGGCTTCTCAATTTCAAAGCTAGTTCATTTAATGGAGTATCATCTTCACTGTCATTATAGTCGGCAAAATCAATAACTTTTGACCAAGATTTTTGAATAGTGGTAGACTCCCAAGCTTGACTTACCCAGTAAATAACATTTTTCAGTGTAACCTTTCTCATCCCATTGATAATATCCTCCTTTTTTGTGTATTCTAACAGATGTTCAAGATATAAACGCCTATAATTTTTTTTTAATGTTTTCGAGGATGCCTTGATCCATTGGTTGCATTATGCTGGTTACATTTGGAGGAAAAAATTTTACATCAATTTCGCCCACATGAAGTCCTTCTCCAGGCTGAGAGGGGGCATTATCCATTAACAAAATTGCTTTAATAGGAAGACGGTTTCTGTTCAAAAATTTAGTCACAGATGGCACGAACTCTTCTTCAAACCAGTTAGTAAATAAGGTCGCATCCATCCATGCGCTTTTCTGAATTTTATAATAGACTAGTAGGGCTTTGGGTGAGATGTCTTTTAAAGCTCTTGGACGTGAAGACTTGCCAATCACCATTAGTGAGATTTTGTGCTTGCCAGATGCATTGGAACATACCATTATAGTTAATCTTTCCTTACTTCGTTTGCCCAGGAGCTGATTTTTCCTGTCGAAATGACAATGTTTTTGATGGAAGCATTTTATAATTCAGACCAGTTTCGTCACAGTTGTAAATTTGATCACATGTGTATCCACAATCTTCGATTTGCTTTTTAAAGTTCTGCTTAAACTTCTCAATTGAGTTGTAAATGTGGACCTGACAGAGGCGCACCTTTTGATCTCTGTTGGATAAACCACATGAATAAAGCTTCGTTAACCTTTTCATAGTTGCCGGTTTTCATGGATTTTCTTCCTGAGGACGAGGAGGCTTGATTTATACACCACTCTTCTATTTTTGTGCGATTTCTTTTCCAATCTCCAACTGTTACCTCACCTACTCCATAATCTCGTGCAACAACTTTAATTGTCCCTCCTGCTTCAATTCTTCTGATAGCTTTTAATTTTTCTTCAATAGGAACGGCGATTCTTTAACGCTTGTTTTGCTCCATTATAATACGACAAACAAAAATTCAAACAAAGCAGTTCGTATTAATTACACTTAACTACCAGAACTCCAACCAAATCAATTATGTGAGTACACTCGTACTTCTCCGTAGTAAACGCTATAACGCACTGCATTCACGCAAATTTACATATTGAAAGAGTCCAAAAACATAAATAGGGGAACCCCTCACACGGGCCAGGGGGATTCCCCGAAGGCCTCGATGATTTTAAATGGAAATATGTACATACATATTTTATAAGCTCGGTTAATACGCAGCATAGACGCGCGTACCTCGGATAATCAGGTTCTTAGATTGGCTCGGTTAATCCGGAGCTCGGATAATCACGACTCGGTTAATCGGGGTTCTACTGTATTTATATTGAAAGCGAAACATTCCCGGTCCTGTGTTTATATGAACTATTAACATTTAAAACTGTGTAAAAAATCACTTTAGCCGTTTTTGGGTAAAAATTTTATTTTTTTTTGGTTGTTTTTTATTAACTTACATGCGATTTTGCATCAAATGCTGTAAATTTTAAATCGATCTGACCACTAGAAGTGGATAAAATAATTTTTAGAAGTTGGCTAATCGTGGTCGTTTTGCTCACTCGGTTCGATCACGCACCCCATTCCCTTTATTACAGGATTGGACTTGAAGAGTTTTGCTAAAACATGTTTACACTTACCGATAATATTGTTTATGTCCTACTGATGTTCAGTTTAGATTTCGACTTATGCAAGCATTTAGGGACGAAGCTCCGAGCCCTATGCAAATTTTCGAGTAGTTTAATATGATATGATTAAGAAATACTATTTTTCATGAAAATAGGTTGTATTTAATTTAGTTTCTAATCAGGCACGAACTTTTACAATCACCCAATATATTGATTCAAACAAAAAAAATGGTTAAAATCTATGGAATAGTTTTTAGACAAGCGAGTTGAGAAAGAAGTCGCGCATTTCCGGACTGGCGCCAAGCAGAAGCAGAATACACTTTACGTCAATGATCCACAATTTTTTATTCATTTTTATATTATTATTACGGTATTAGAGGTATGGCTCATGACTTAATTAGAAGTTATTTAAATAATAGGATACAAACTGTCAAAATAGCAAGTACTGTCAGTGCCCCTAAATAAATCACATGTGGAGTCCCACAAGGAACAATCCTTGGACCTCTATTGTTTATTTTATACATAAATGACATGCTTCAAATTTTGGAAAAGCAGTTTGTGATGTCATATGCGAACGATACAGCCATTATAAGTACTAAAGAAACTTGGGATAAAACCCTAAATAAAATGAATGATCTTTTAAAAACAGTAAGCACATGGTTAGCATTAAATCAGTCATAGTCAGTTGAATATTTCAAAAACAGTCTTCATGACTTTTGGTGTGTATCGTGATAGCATTCCGAATAATGTAACTATTAATATAAATCACAGTAGAGTAAAAAGGGTTGAATTCTGTAAATATTTGGGCATTGTGTTTGATTGCCATATGAGATGGGATAAGCATGTTGAGAATGTAGTGAAAAGAACGAAATATCTGCTATTTATATTTGCTAAATTATCAAGAATTATGTCGACGGGGACTCTATTAATGATTTATTATGCTCTTTTCCATAGCATTTGCTCTTATGGAGTGATTGCGTGGGGTGGAGCATATGATAATGTTGGGATTCGGTTGCAGAATTTGCAAAATAGGATCTTAAGGATAATCTTGAAAAAACAAACTAATTATTCTGTCCCACATCCTCACATTGGAGTCATTGTTGCTTTATTATGCAGATATGCGAAAGGAACACGCAGAATCTCATAGTAAGACTAGAAACAAAAACCTTTTATTGCCAAAGATAAATAAAAGAATAAAATTTAAGAGCAGTAAGATTACTGCTATGAAGGCATTTAACAAACTGCCCGGAGAACTGAAAAATTTAGAATTAAGAGGTAAGGCTCTAAAAAAAAAGTTTAAAGGTTGGATTGGATCATCGGATATAAGTGTGGCCACTATATAATTAATGGAAAGTACGTTTTTTTTTTGTTGTTTTTGTTTTCTGAGTTTTTCTGTATCTACTGCCACTGTTGAGCAACCAAGAAATTTCCATTTTTTATTTTTTTTAAATTTAAGTTTGTGTATTTTAGTATAGTTTAGTATAATTGTGTATAATTCTTAAGGATTATTTTGTCCACCAGTCCTATTGTGCAGATAACTTGTGTTATCTTTATAGGTATTGCATATTTTGTATTGAATTGTAATACGTCTGGTTCAAATAAAATATATTTTTATAGGTACCAAAGCAACAAGGGCAATCTTCCTTCGACACGGCCTGGTTTTCACGACAGGTTTCTCAAAAATGTCAGAAAGGCAGTACAGTTTGCGAACCCCCGACTGTCTAGATGAACCGATCGTAATGGTGGAGTTGGACACATCTAACGGTGTTATGTTTCCGTTGTACGATCCAGACACAAATTTAATATACCTTTGTGGTAAAGGAGATTCAGTAATAAGGTAAAAAATAATTAACTAGGAAAATATACAAAGATTTTTGGGCGCCAACGGGAATTGGACCCACGATCTTCGAATTTGTTCCCTTGAATCAATGATAAAGGCCAAAGGTGAATACTTTCCTAATAAATGGAAGTATTTTCTTAATTATCAACACATAAGAGATTTATTATTTTCCATGTTTATTTCCTTTAGGTTTTTTTGCCTCCATTAGCTATTATTTATAGTTTTCCTTTTCACATCTTTTGTTAAAATCATCAAAAGTGAGAATCAATATTCAGGTTTAGAAAAATATAATTTTTATTAAATGATCTAATTTCTGTGACCGTGACTGTATATATATATATATATATATATATATATATATATATATATATATATATATATATATATATATATATATATATATATATTATGAAATGCGGATTTTTTTCTAAAAAAAACGTGTTAAATTCGGAAGAATGATAAAAAGTGCTTTATGCAAAGTATGCTTCATCGCTTGTTATACATTTTTCCCATCTTTCGGGCAATTTGTGAATACCACGCCAGTAAAAATCTTCCCCTTTTGCTGCGAATCATTCATCGAGCCATTTTTTCACATCTTCGTACGAACCAAAGCGCTGCTCAGCAAGTGCGTGACCCATCAATGCAAACAAGTGGTAATCGGAAGGAGCCAAGTCTAGTGAGTAAGCCGCATGGGGGTAGAACTTCCCAGCTGAGTGCTTCCAACGCATCGCGAACTGGTTTTGCCATATGTGATGGAGCATTGTCATGAAGAAAAATGACTTTGTGTTGCCTCTTTCGGTATTCTGGCCTTTTTTCAAGCAGCGAACGGTTCAAATCGGTCAATTGTTGTTGGTAACATTTAGGTATTAACCGTTTCCCCAGGTTTTAACAGCTCATAATAGACCACGCCCCTCTGGTCCCACCAAACACAGAGCATAGTCTTTCTGCCAAAGCGATTCGGTCTTGCGGTCGATGTGGATGGTGCGCCTGGGTCTATCCATGATTTTTTGCGCTTGAGATTCTCAAAATAAATCCACTTTTCATCTCCTGTAACTATACGAAGTAAAAACGACTTCCTTTTGTACCGAGCGAGCAAAATGTCACACGTGTTTTTGCGCTTTTCCATTTGCCTGTCGTTCAACTCATGTGGTACCCATCTACTGGTCTTCTGAATCTTTCCCATCTCTCGTAGCCGATTGGAAACAGCTTGTTGACTAACGCCCTCGCTCGGCGAGTTGTTTTTGTGTTTGCGAATCATCTTCGTCCAACAATGCTTGCAATTCCACATCTTCGTATTTTTTTGGCGTTTTCCACGTTCCTTTTCTGCAACATCGAACTCACCACTTTTGAAACGCCGAAACCATCGTTCACACGTATCTTGCGATGGAGCATGTTCACCATAAGCTTCTCGAAGTAATCGGTATGATTCAACAGCAGTTTTCTTCAAATGAAAACTAAAAATTAATGCTATCCGTGAATGCTCTTTGTTCGGTATAAATTTCGACATATTGAACACAACACTTTTCCAATTTATCACTCGTGCGCGTCTGACACGTGTTGATGACACAACAAAATGGCGCAATGTCAAATCTTTATAGCACAAACTGCATTGGTGCACCATATGTATATATATATATATATATATATATATATATATATATATATATATATATATATATATATATATATATATATATATATATATATATATATATATATATATATATATATATATATATACACATATATATACATATATATACATATATATATACATATATATATATATATATATATATATATATATATATATATATATATATATACATATATATATATATATATATATATACATATATATATATGCACATACAGTAATACCCCGCTTAGCGCGACCCCGTTATGCGCGGTTTCACTATAACGCGAATTTCAAATTTCGCGCTCATGTAGTCATTAACTTCTCTATGGTCGCGGGGGGATCCCCGCTTTCTCTGAATATTCTCTTTGAAGAATTGGGAATTCCCTGTCCTTCGACTTTGTTCTATGGGGATTTCCTCGTTCGTTTCGTGTGTTCATTTGTTCCGTAATGTTAGTTCGGTCGGCTGGCAGTTTTGTTTTAATATTTATTGGAGATACATACATACATAATTTAACCCTACGTTAAAAATGCCGCCTGTAAAGAAAAAAGAGCGTAAAAGCGTCACTTTGGAATTGAAGATGAAAGTGTTAAGAAGAATGGAAAATGGAGGCAAAGCAACAATTGTTGGGAGAGATTTTGGACTCTCAGAATCGACTGTGAGAACGATTTATAAAAATCGGGAAAAAATTAAAATCTCCAGCGAAGGTTCAACACCTATAAGTGCAACAAAACTTTCTCGTTCGAGATCATCTATCTTAGAAAGAATGGAGAAATTACTGTCAGTCTGGATCGAAGATTTGAATAAGAAGAACACACCACTAAGTCAAGATCTCATATGCACAAAAGCAAAATCTTTGTATGAGATGCTGAAAACAAAAGAAGGAGAAGGGAGTGCCACTCCGACTTTTGCTGCCAGCAGAGGCTGGTTCCATCGGTTCAAGCAGCGTTCTAATCTTCACAATATCCACATAACAGGCGAGGCGGCCAGCGCGGACATTCAAGCTGCAGCTGAGTTTCCAGACAAGTTTCAAGACTTCGTTAGACGAGAGAAAATTCCTGCTTGTCTCATCTTCAATGTTGATGAGACCGCACTTTACTGGAAAAAAATGCCATCTCGAACATTCATTTCTAAGGAAGAACGTCAAGCCAGTGGTTTCAAAGCTGCGAAAGATCGACTAACACTTCTGCTGGGTGGTAATGCCACTGGTGATTTCAAACTGAAACCTTTACTAGTGTACCATTCAGAAACACCCCGTGCAATGCGAGGCACAGACAAGACAAGTCTACCAGTTGTGTGGCGATCAAACAGAAAGGCGTGGGTTACACGGGAAATTTTTCAAGAATGGTATTCTAATAGTTTTTGCCCATCAGTCAAATCATACTGTGACAGAAATGGGCTTGAACCTAAAGTTATATTACTCTTAGACAATGCCCCAGGACATCCAACCTCACTTGATACGCCCAGAGACTTAAAAGTGTACGTAAAGTTCCTTCCACCAAACACTACGTCAATATTACAACCTATGGACCAGGGAGCAATAGCAAACTTCAAAGCTTATTACCATCGCCGCACTTTTAGCCAACTAATTCATGAAACTGACGGGGAAGGAAGACAGTCTATGCGAGAGTGGTGGAAGTCATACAACATTATGAAGTCTATTCACAACATAGAAGAGGCTTGGAAGGAAGTTAAAATGAGTTGTATGAATGGGGTGTGGCGTAATCTTTGGCCAGATGTAGTGGAAGCACCTAGAAGAATTGTCCAGATGCAGAGACAAGTGCTTGAAGACATTGCTGCAATGATTGAGGGGTCTGAACTTGAAGATGTCACGGTAGAAGATCTCGTAGAACTTGTAGCAACGCACGACGATCCTATTAGCAATGAAGATCTGATCGAGTTACAGAATAATCCTATCTACGATGAGGAAGAACAAGTAGAAGAGAAAGTTTTATCTTCAGGGGAAATACAAAATGCACTTTCAAAAATTTATTCAGGTTTGGACATATTGCAGAGTATAGACAATAATGATGACCGTGTCTTGACCGTGTGTCAAACAATTAAAAACAGTGTTGGGTGTTATGAACGTATTTTACAAGAACGTAAACAAAACGTTACCCAAAAGACAATAGATGTATTTTTCCGTAAAAAATAAGAGTATGTATTGCATAAAGTGTTCTTAGAATTAAAGTGATTGATTAAAATGATTTGTATTTTTTTGTATTAAATTTTGACTATGTTTAATCATAAACCTCGATATACGCGAATTTCAGTTAACGCGATTTTTTTCGGAACGTATCCCTCGCGTAAAGCGGGGTATTACTGTATATATATATATATATATATATATATATATATATATATATATATATATATATATATATATATATATATATATTTATATATATTCAGGGTGTCCCAGTATTTTGTGTACATAGCGTTACTGTGATAAAAATATTACCTTTAGTATAAAAACTCGTAATTTTTGAGATACAAGGTATCAAAGTTATGCTTTTATTTTAGTTTTTCTTAAGTAGCTTTCTTAATAATTATACTATTTGTACAAAATTCGGTGCTAAGGGGTTTTCCGAGATGAAAAATCGAAATCAGCTCCTAGTTTTATTGTAAATTGTAGGGGGCGCCACTTATTGCACTGTGTATACTTGTAAATTGTCATAACTCTTTTATACCACTCTGTATGATATTTTTAATTAAATATTCGTATTCTCCGCCTTCTTCTGTCTAAAAAAGCTCTCTTGGTAAATGTTACTCCGAGCAACACTTTCTGAGATAATGGGATGTTGGTTTCCATTTTTTAATTTCATTGTCAAATTCGCAAATGCGTTCCTTCACACGTTTTTTCATATCTTATAGTTACTTGACAACGCTCAAAAATCACCCTAGCAATGATGATGATACCATATGTTCTATGACTTAACTGGCTTGTAGTAATACTGACAGAAAGTAATTTTTGACAGATATCAAACAAGTTTTACGAGTATTAACGAGAATTAATCCCTTCTCAAGCTCAACAGTGATCTAGATTATTATGGAGTACACCTTTGGGGAGCAAACTGATATGATTTTAGTGTTTGATTTTTGAAACGCAACGGTCGCAAAAGTACTCGCGTATATAACGAAAGATTTTCGCATCGTCGGACTCCTAACCATATTGAGAGGCGACTTCGCGAAATTGGACAATTTAAGTCGATCAGGAATAATACTGGGCGGCCTTCACAAGCTAGAGCACCCGATGTTGAAGAGGAAATCCTTGAAATTGTACACGATAATCCTGGAATCAGTACTCGTTTAATCGAACGTCAAACGGGAATATCAAAAAGTACAACTAACCAGATCATTAGACAACAAATTACTCACCGATTTCATAGTTACCTCCAGATCCCGTTTGCATTTTACCCAAATTATTCAAGTACACATAACGGCTTTTCACACTAAAATCCTGTTTACAGACGAAGCACGCTTCACTCGACGTGGTATAACAAATATACATACTAATCATGTTTACGCTGAAGAAAACCCACGTGCTGTGCAACAAACAGAGTTTCAACGTGAATTCAGTATTAATGTTTGGATGATATTTGTCGCGAACTATTTGATCGGTCCGTTTAGATTACCAGATCGACTTGATGGTGACATTTACTTGAATTTATCTCTGAAACTATTCCTGAATTATTGGAAAACTTACCCATTAATTTACGTCGCGACATGTTTTTCATGCACGTTGGTGCACCACCCCATTTTGCACGTACTGTGAGAATTTTTTTGAACCAAATTTACCCAGATAAATGGATCGGAAGAGGTGAAGATGCTCCTATTCACTGGTCACCTCGTTCCCCAGACTTAAATCCATGCGATTTTTTTCTTTGGAGTGCATTGAAATCGAAAGTTTATCAAGTTCAAATCGACAACATTGAGCAATTGTGGAATAGGATTCAAAATCCTGCTAACACCTTACGAGATGAAAACATTTTAAGAAGAATTCATATAAAATTTCCTGCGATGTATTAATTTATGCATTAACGAAGGTGACGGTCATAATGAACATTTATTGTGAAACCTTCTCAGTTCAGCGATTAAATTTTTTTTTTCGAATTTATCAGTTTGTGGGTAATTTTTTATGTCCCTAGCCAGTTGGTTTTTATATTCTTATTGTTGTTGGCCCGTAAGTCTTTAATTTTAGTATTGTTGTTAGCCTGTTTGCCTTTAAGCATGTTACAAATTTCAAAGACTATTCTTTTGGACTTGTCCTGCCTGGATGAAGTGTGAAGGAACGCATTTGCGAATTTGACAACGGAATTAAAAAATAGAAGCCAACATCTCATTATCTCAGAAACTGTTGCTCGGAGCATCATTTACCAAGAGAGCTTTTTTAGACAGGGGAGGGCGGAAAACACAAATATTTAATTAAAAATATCATACAGAGTGGTATAAAAAAGTTATGACAATTTAAAAGTATACACAGTGCAATAAGTGGCGCACCCTACAATTTACAACAATCCTGTGAGCTGATTTCGATTTTTTCATCTCAGAAAACCCCTTAGAACCGACCTTTAACAAATAGTACAATTATTAAGAAAGCTACTTAAAAAAAACTAAAATAAAAGTATTGACAGCCTTTATCTCAAAAATTACGAATTTTTGGACTAAGGTAAGTTGGGTTAAATGGTCATATTTTCATTCCAGAAATCCACAGTAACTCTATGTACACGGAATACTGGGACACCCTGTATATATATATATACACACACACACACACATATATATATATATATATATATATATATATATATATATATATATATATATATATATATATATATATATATATTGGGATGGTCTAGCAAATACACAGAACACTTCGGGAACTCCTGAAGTGCGGATCTTTCGATTCGCCTTTAGTTGCTTCACCAATGCCATCTATCCCTTCGAGCGGGAAGTTCGAGAAGGTGCCCTTCTGCAATTAAGTGCCAGCCGTGGTCTGACCACTTTGTTTGGAAAGACTTTAAATAAGTCACCGACAGAGTGCAGTATACCAGATATACAAGTATGAAATGCAGATTTTTTTTCTAAAAAAACATGTTAAATTCGGAAAAATGATAAAAAGTGCTTTATTCAAACTATGTTCCATCGCTTGTTATAAATTTTTTCCTATCTTTCGGGCAATTTGTGAATACCACGCCAGTAAAAAAAATCTTCCCCTTTTGCTGCGAACCATTCATCGAACCATTTTTTTCACATCTTCGTACAAATCAAAGCGCTTCTCAGCAAATACGTGACCCATCGATGCAAACACGTGGTAATCGGAAGGAGCCAAGTCTGGTGAGTAAGCCGCATGGGGTAGAACTTCCCAGCTGAGTGCTTCCAACGTGTCGCGATCTCGTTTTGCCGTATGTAATGGAGCATTTTCGTGAAGAAGAAAAATGACTTTGTGTTGGCTCTTTCGGTATTCTGGCCTTTTTTCAAGCGGCGAACGGTTCAAATCGGTCAATTGTTGTTGGAAACGTTTAGTATTAACCGTTTCCCCAGGTTTTAACAGCTCATAATAGACCACGCCCCTCTGGTCCCATCAAACACCGAGCATCGTCTTTCTGCCAAAGCGATTCGGTCTTGCAGTCGATGTGAATGATGCGCCTGGGTCTACCCATGATTTTTTGCGCTTGGGATTCTCAAAATAAATCCACTTTTCATCCCCTGTAACTATACGATGCAAAAACGACTTCCTTTTATACCGAGCGAGCAAAATGTCACACGTATTTTTGCACTTTTCCATTTGCCTGTCGTTCAACTCATGTGATATCCATCTACCGGTCTTCTGAATCTTTCCCATGTCTCGTAGCCGATTGGAAACAGCTTGTTGACTAATGCCAATTGCTCGGCGAGTTGTTTTTGTGTTTGTGAATCATCTTCGTCCAACAATGCTTGCAATTCCACATCTTCGTATTTTTTTGGCCGTTTTCCACTTTCCTTGTCTGCAACATCGAAGTCACCACTTTTGAAACGCCGAAACCATCGTTCACACGTATCTTGCGATGGAGCATGTTCACCATAACCTTCTCGAAGTAATCGGTATGATTCAATAGCAGTTTTCTTCAAATTAAAAAAAAAAATTAATGCTGTCCGCGATTGCTCTTTGTTCGGTATAAGTTTCGACATATTGATCACAACAACACAACACTATGCACACACTTCTTCAATTTATCACTCGTGCGCGTCTGACAGTTGTTGATGACACAACAAAATGGCGCAGTGTCAAATCTTTATAGCACAAACTGCATTGGTGCACCTTCTGTTGTCTGAAATCCGCATTTCATACGTGTACACTTGGTAAGCATCTATTTTGTCATGGTTTTCCGACATACAAGCTTGGTCTTGCAATAGCCGAACGGTCAACTAACTTCGGTAGAAACAAATCGATAATTCAATTTACGGAAGCCCTAACTCTCGATAAAAGTGTTGTTTAAAACTTCATCCCTTTAAATTTTTTTTTGGTTTCTAGATATTTCGAAATTACTGCCGAGCCACCTTTCGTTCACTACATTAACACCTTCCAAACGCCTGATCCTCAAAGAGGTATCGGAATAATGCCAAAGAGAGGTTGTGATGTTACTACGTGTGAAATTGCCAGGTTCTACAGGCTTAACAATTCTGGATTGTGCCAAGTAAGTAATACCTTTACTTTATAACTAAATAAATAAATAAACTTTATTAATCCAGGAGCCCATACACAATAGCATAGGACAAGTCAGGCACTATTTTAAATGAGTGAGAAGAGTATTACAAATGAATTTACATAAATGTAATAAAGCAAACAAAAGTTATCATCTTAACATTCGTAGCCTCTATCTGTTAAAAAATCATTTATACTATAGTAACATTTTTCCAAAAAAAAATCAATTATGGTTCTTTTATACAATTTTATATTATCAATATTTCGAAAACGGGGGACAATTTATTAAATAGGTGAATGCCAATATAACGGGGATTGTTTTCCGTTGTGGGCAAACTGTGGACTGGAATAGCATAGTTATCACCGTACCTTGTATTATAATCGTGATAATAATTGTTAGTAACAAAATTCTGTGGTTTCTGCTTCACAAATAACAAAATTTCAACCATGAAAATACAAGGTACTGTGATGATCCTTAAACATAGCTCTCTTTTGTAGCCGAAAAACCTTGAGGCTATAAGAAGAACAACCCCAAAAAATTATGCCATACTTAATTTTGAATAGAAATGTACATAGTAATAAGACAACAAAACATTTGTTTTGGTGAAATCTTTCATTTTATATAGTGCAAAACACGACGATGATAAAGTCCTACAAAGAGCATCAGCATGGTTTTCCCAACTTAAGCTATTTTCCAAATATATTCCTAAAAAATTTTACTTCATCTACTTGTTGGATACTTTTCCCTTGAATTTTTAATACTTTCAGATATTGCTTTAGTTTGAGGAGTAAAATCAATGAATACAGTCTTTTGTGTATTTATACACAATTTATTTGCATTAAACCATTTTAAATATTTATTTAAAATATCTTGTGCACACACTAGCACTTCTTCTTTACTTTTGTGAGAGCAAACGTAACTATTATCATCAGCAAACACGATTAGATTATGTTGCTCTTCTATATTAGGCAGATCGTTCACAAAAAAAGCAAAAACAACAGAGGTCCTAAGACAGATCCCTGTGGTACACCTATATTTATCGGTAATATGTCCGACTTTACTGTATTTACATGTACGAGTTGGGTTCTCCCAGTTAAGTAACTCCTAAGTAGTTCATTAATTTTTCCCCTCAATCCATACGCATTCAACTTATCCAACAGAAGATCGTGATTTACAAGGTCAAACGCCTTATTTAAGTCCATAAATAGGCCTAATGTTTTAATTTTCAGATCTAGATTTGTGTAAACTTTATTAATAAATTCGTAAATTGCCGATATTGTGGATTTGCCCTTGAGAAATCCATTTTGTGCCCCATGCAAGATGCCGTACTTTATTACAAATGCCAGTATCTTATCAACCATTACTCTTTCCACAATTTTTGATAATATAGAGAGCAACGCGATAAGCCGGTAATTTTCAATGCAATCTTTTTTTACCCTTTTTAGTGTTCCGAACGGAACACTTATAAGATCACTTCGGTGTCTGTCTGTCCGTCTGTCACACCCAATTTTCTCCCAAACTATTTGTCATAGAAAGTTGAAATTTGGTAATAATATAGGAATTGATGGCCTCATCAGAGCCATGTAGTTTTAAAAGTTAAATTTTGACTTAAGGGGTCAGTTTTGGGGGGTGAAATCGGAAGTGAAAAAAAAAATTTTTTACTAGGTAATCGAGTGTGGCTTGTGAAAACACGAGTAAAAAATATATATATATAATGTAATACTTGTACGCACTTTTCTTTGTATTATTTTTAAAAAAATCGCGAAAAATCGCTGTCCACCCGCCTTATCTCGAAAAGTACTTATCAAAAAATTTTAAAAAAAATTCTGGAATATTCTCCAGGGGGTGTAGATTGAACGAAAATTATCACGAGTGCATTATCTTTAATAATTTATCTGGTATATAAAAAAAAAAAAAAAAAAATCAAGGTCATCAATTTTCAGTAAAGATTAGAAACAAACTCTGTTGAAAACTCATTTGGGGTGTGTTTTGTGAAGTCACTGATCATTTTATACCACCGTAACAACATTTTTTATTTTAAAACCAATCAACGTACGGAACACTAATTGTGCAAGTTCAACTTGCACTTGACCGGTTATTATATACCGGAATAATTTTTGCAATTTGCAACGCCTCAGGAAACACACCCTCGGATAGTATGATATTTATCAAAAATGTTAATGGACCTGCTATAAGATGAACAGAAGTTTTTAGTATTTTAGTATGAACTTCATCAACTCCAACGAAATTAGAATTTTTTAGGTTATTTATAACATCCACCACATCCTGCTGATTTATTAGTCTGTAGACATTCTGTCGTTATCGAAAATTTTTCCGATTAGTATACTTTCCTACGCTATTTCTACCTCAATGCATCTCAATTTTAAATAATAAATTAACTTTATTATATTTATTTTACAGATTATTACAATGACAGTCCCTCGAAAATCCGAACTCTTCCAAGAAGACTTATACCCCGACACCCTCGGCGACACTGCCGCCATCACAGCCGACGAATGGCAAGGCGGAAAAGATGCCGAACCGATTTTGATCTCCCTGAAAGACGGCTACAAACCTCCAGAATCGAAATCGTCCCTTTCCGTCAACAGGAAAAGCAATATTTTGAATAAAATGCCCGCTAAGAGCGGGACACCGGTAGAGAAAGGGGGAGGCGGCGGCGGAGGCGGGGCGTCTCCTGTTTCGGTAAGTTTTTTCTTTAATATACAGGGTGTGTCTCAGAGTAGAAGAGGAGGAGAGGACTTTTTCAAAATAGCCAATATTAATGGTGCCACCCATTGTATATAATATGCGTTGGAAAGGTACATATTTCGTTGCCTTTATGTCTCATTTTTATGACAATCGGATGAATAGAAGCTGATATATTGCGCCTAAACTGACAGTGTGTCTTGTGTAAAGCGTGGTAAAATATTTACCAAAACGTATAAATTGATTAAACTTACGACATGTAATGCAGGGAAGATAATAATATGCTGTATATATAGATCCCCTAATGGTGATATACCTACTTTCTTTCGGAAATTACAGGAACTTCTGTCCATCTTATTCAATGAAAACATAAAGTTTTATATTTTCGGTAACCTTAAGTAGATCTGAATGATCATAACTTATCAACAAGGGAATTTATAAGTAGAGTCTTATAACCTTACCTTTCTTATTAATGAAGCCACACTAGACTTTCAAAAAAAAATAGTAGTTGTATTGACAATTGTATTACTAATGATAATTGTAGGGTTTCACTGGAGGATTTTTACTTATCTGATCATCAAGGTATTGTAAACAAAATTGCAATTGAACACATGAGACCCACTATTAATAAGACAGAAATAATAAAGTTCCGGCCACTGTCTAAACTATCTATTGAAATGTGTGTACGAAAACTGATTTGTTGGGATTGGTCAGAACTTGACAATGCACCTGATATTAACACTTCTTGTAACTATTTAATGCAAGTAATATCAGAATTTCTTGATGAATATTTTCCTATAAAAACAAAAACTGTACACTTTCAAAATAAGCCAAAGAAATGGTTCAATTCTGAACTTAAAACAATAAGAGATAATATATCATTTCTAACTTATTTTGCAAAAAATAACAATATTAACTTGAAAGATCAAATAGTCAATGCTAGAAAATTATATAAACAAAGAAAAACTGAGCTAAAAACAAAGTATATAAGAGAAAAAATACTTCAGTCCTGTAACAAACAAAAAACAATGTGGGAAATGATAAATGAATCTAAAATAAAAAATTAAGCCATTTCATAACATAACACCTGATGATTTTAATGATTATTTTATCAATGTGGTTTCACAATTTACTAGGGCATTGTCGGAGTCTGATGGAAGCATTCCTGATCCAGTGGCATTGACTTTCTGCTTTGTAAACAGTAGAGACACCTTTTTTCTCACGCCTGTGGTGGAGGATGATGTAAATCAATTTATAAAAAAAACTGAGAAATAGCAGAGCCAAAGATGTTTTTAGTTTAAGCAACACATTAATTGAAGAAATAGCAAAAGGGTTAGTAATACCAACGACAATACTTATCAACAAATGTTTTCTTTTGGGAAAATTTCCAGAAAAACTAAAAATTTCCAGGGTATGTCCAATATATAAAAAATACACCCCAATGAAAAGAATAACTATAGGCTCATATCGCTGGTTCCAATTCTATCCAAACTAATAGAAATGGCTTTTGCATGTAGATTGATAAACTTTCTTGATAGTAAGCATCTTCTGAATCGAATGCAGTTTGGATACAGGAACAATATAGTTGGAGCCTTTGAGGCAGGCGAAATGGTGACCGTCGCTTTCTGCGATCTTTCAAAGGCCTTTGACTGTGTATGTCACAATACTCTACTGGCTAAACTCGGGTATTATGGAGTGAGAGGAAATGCTTATGATTTTCTAAGATCATACTTAGAAAACAGGAGACATCTAGTGGACTGGGATGGCGCATGGTCATCAAGCCTACCAATATTAGCGGGGGTGCCACAAGGCTCAATATTGGGACCAATCCTGTTTGTGATATATGTCAATGATTTGCCTCACGACTTAGAGGACATTAACATTATACAATATGCAGATGACATCATGAGTCTGCTCATAAAAATAAGCAGACATCTGAAAATACAATAAATGTTAATTTAAATAAAGCAGAAAAATGGTTCCAAGCAAACTCACTAGCTCTCAACCTAGGTAAGACTGCCATACTAAACATGTCACTAGGTAAAAATTCAGAAGATAATCCTGTTAAGTTTTTGGGGCTTTATATTGATTCAGGACTCTCCTTTAGATGCCATATTGCAAAACTCAGCTCAAGCCTATCAAAGGTAATTTATTTCATCCGAAAAATAAAACATTACTCGACAATGGAATATATGAAACTTGCCTACATGAGCCTTTTCCTAGGTCGACTAAATTAGGCAGTTTTATTATGGGGAAATAAAGTTGATTGGCCAGTTATCTTTAAGCAGCAAAAGAGGGCTATAAGAGTCATCGTAAATGTGTCACAAAGGCAATCTTGCCGAGAATACTTTGGGCAATTAAAGATTATGTCAGTGCCAGCATTGTATATTTACCAATGCCTGTATTTTGTTAAAAATAACCTGGATTCCTTAACAACACATGATGAGATATCCACGATTGTGAAACAAGACATAAAAATAAGATCATCACTCCTCGGCACAGGCTGACTGTAACTCGTAAGAGTTTTATTGTCTCTGCTGTAAAATTTTACAACCACCTTCCAGATAGTTTCAAAAGTCTATCCACACATAAATTTAAACATGAAATAAAAAAAACTATTAATATCAATATGCCCGTACAATTACAGTACTTTGGGGCAATTTGAGTATGTATATTGTCTGTTTAGTTATCGATTTTATTATTTTTTTAATTCACTTACATATATAATTATTTTATTTTCAACTGTATTTGACGATGCAAAGACGATGTGCAGGTTAGGTTTGCTTAACGTGATTTGTACAAGTTATTATGCAAATAAAGTATTATTATTATTATGGTGGTGATTGTTTATCCCGTTGCAGAGTGCATGAATGTTTATATACGTTTTGAAGACGGTCGTGAGGACGATGAACATGTTGGTCAATCAAAATTCGTGATAATCGAAGAAAACATCGAAATTGTCCGAGAATTCATAAAAAAAGAGCCAAAATCTTCGTTACGATACGTGGGAATGAAATTAAATATGTCCAAAACTTCAATCCGTCGCATTTTGACTGAATATTTACACTTGAATGATGTCCAAAAATTGTTTCGCATTGTAAATACTTGATTAAAGAGCCAAAAAAGGACAAAAACTTCAAGTATTCCTTTGTAGCAGGCGATGAGACGTGGTGTTTCAAATAAAGTAATAAATAAATAAATAAAGTTATATTTCATGAGACCTGATACAAGGTATGGAAAAAGTCAAGTCAAGTCACAGAATGTATACATCCTGTGAAAATAAGGATCTAAAAAGCTTTACAGTTGCACGTACTATAGCTTACATACAAATATTTATAATATAAAGATTCAAAAAGTTACATATTTGGATGGTTGTAGCTTCTGCTTGATGGAAATTCATTATAAATATATAATAAAAGACTGTTTTTAGTCAATTTCCACTGGTTTATTTAAGTAGTGTAAAATGTAGATCTGAAGAAGCTGCATCGACAGGGAAACGCGTCATCGCAATTTAAATAAACCAGTGGAAATTGACTAAAAACAGTCTTTTATTATATATTCAAAAAGTTACAATTACACGTACTCTAGCTTACATACAAACATTTATAATATAAAGTCCTCAATCCGAAAAAAATCCTGAGTGCTGAATTAGCAATCTTGATATACATACTTAAATTTAAAGATTTAATACTAGTCGGCAGACTATTAAAAAGCTTTATGCCGCTGTAATAGGGACTCCTTTCAAATAGAGATAATGTGTGTTCTGGTATAACTAAATTTTTGTTATATCTTGTATCGTAATTATGCATGTCGGCCATGGCTACAAATTTATTCAAATTACTCTTAACATAAATCAGAACCTCCAGTATGTACATAGCAGGTAGAGTGAGTATAGCAAATTTTTTGAAAAATTCACGGTATGAAGGTCTTGATCTGACACCTGCAATATTTCGAACTGCTCTTTTTTTTGGCATTTTAAATACTCTGACCATATTAGGGGAAGCACCCCAAAATATTAGGCCATTTTTCAATCGAGACACCAAGTGTGCATAGTAATAAGACATTTTGTATTAAAGTTAACGACACTTTTCAATCGAAAAATGGCAAAACACACCGATGAAAGCCTTTTGCATAATTCATTTATATGACATCCCCAATTTCAACTGTTGTCTAGATAGACACCTAACAATTTAGTCTCCGTTACCTGAGCAATAGAATGTCCGGTTACGTCAGTCCTAATTAGAAAACTTTCAACAAATTGGGACGCCCTAGGCACAAAAATTTATAAAAACAGTCTTTTCAGCATTAAGATTTAACATCTTGGTTTTGAACCACTGTTCGAAAACTCTTAACATATTCTGCAGTTTATCTAGAGTCAAAGCAGTGGTGTTGTCACAGCATACATAACTGTTATCGTCTGCAAACATGGGTAAATTATTTTGGTCATTAACGATATTCGGTAAATTGTTTACAAAAATTAAAAAAAAAAGCAGCGGTCCGAGAATGGACCCCTGGGGAACACCCGTAGAAACTTTCATTCCATTCGACCTCACTCCATCAATATCTACAACTTGATCTCTACCTTTTAGATATGACTGTAACCAGTTACTCACATTACCTCTTAGTCCATATCTGTCCATCTTTGATATTAATAGATCATGATTGATTGATCAAATCAAAAGCCTTACTTAGGTCCATGAAAAGTCCAATGCACTTTTTACTATTATCCAGCTGCTCATAAAGCTTTTCAACAAACTGCAGTATTCCTGCCTTTTCTAAATCCATGTTGACAATCGGTAAGAATTCGAAATACTGTTAGGAAATTACTTGTTTGTTCAAAAACAACCCTTTCCAGTACCTTAGAAATTGAACTTAATAAAGATATAGGCCGATAAATGATCCAGAAACCAAACGCCTAAAGTCTGAGTGGAAGCGCCCAAGTGAAGGAAAATTCGAAAAAAAGTCGTTTGGAGAAGTCAAAAGTAAAAGTAATGTTGATTTGCTTCTACAATTGAGAGGGTATAGTGCACAAGGAATTCGTTCCACTTGGCCAAATGGTTAATGCTGTGTATTATCTAGGTGTTATGAAGCGTTTATTGTCGCGTGTGTGACCATAATATCGTGCAGTTGGCGACTGTAATACAATAATGGACCATCTCATCGTTCGACGCTTATTACTGATCTCTTGATCAAAAATGGCATTTTAACCATTCATCGTTCACCTGATTTGGCTCCGTGCGACTTCTATCTATTCCCATTGATATTGAAGACATCCAAAAGGCATCGATCAAGATAATAGAGGACATCTGATGATGATGATGATGATGAGCTAAAAAACTTATTTGACCATGCAAAACTCTGTATCGAGTCCGTAGGGGGGGGGGACCATTTTAAACATTATAAATGAATTGTGCCAAGATAAGTTTTTATTTTGAAAAAGTCCTATTTACTTTGAGACACACGGTGTATTTATTTGAGTAAAGTTAGTAGAACTAACCACTCGATAATGTCACTGCCACCTGCGAAGTATATAAACTGGTGAGCAAAAAAATCGACTCAAACGATTTTGCTTCATTTAACAGCGATCCTTGAATTTAATTTTCAAACGGTGGTATTATTTTTGGTATTATTAGAATGCTGATGTTCTGCTTTTTTCAATAATACCAGAAACATTTGGATTTCCATAAAGTTTTACTGACGTTACCAAGAGACTGGCGCCTTTACACGGAGATCAAGATGGGAAGAAGAAGGTGTACCTCGGAGCGAGACTACCGCTTCATTGTCAACACAACTCTAAGAAACCGTCACTTGTCCGGCATTGAGGTCCAGCAGGAGCTCCGACAACTTCATGGTCGGGCTGTCAGTCATTGGACAGTCAGAAGAAGACTTAAAGACGCTAACCTAACTCCGAAAAGATCCAAATTAACAGCAGCCCATCGATAAGCGCTCCGTTTTATTCTCTGACGAGTCCCGAATGTGCCTACATAACAATGATGGAAGAAGACGAGTCTATAGAACACCTGGGAAGCGTTATGCGCAGTGCTACATTACTGAAACGGTCGCCTACGGAGGAGGTTCTGTCATGGTGTGGGGAGGCATCTCACTAGCTGCGAAAACAGATTTGGTTTTCGTGACTGATGAGACTCGTAGCGGTGGATTAACTACTCGCTGGTACATCGAGGAGATCCTGCAGGAGCACGTCGTTCCTTACGTTGAGTTTGTTGGCGATAGCTTCGTGCTAATGCACGATAATGCGAGGCCACATGCTGCTGCATCGTTGCGGCAATACCTGGCGGAAGTGAGAATACCCACATTAGACTGGTTTGCGCGGAGTTCTGATCTCAATCCAGTCGAGCACATATAGGATAAGCTCAAAAGAAGGGTTCGAGCCAGAATCCAGCCCCTGAGGGACTTAAAGGTTGCGATGGCGAAAGAGTGAGGAAGAATCCCATAGACAGTGGTGAAAAAGCTTACCCGCTCCATGAAAAACCGACTGGAAGTAGTAATAAGGGCTAGGAGGGGTAATACAAAATAGTGATTTTTGGTTTTTTATCAATAAATTTACAATTAAATTTTGTTTAATTTTTTCTATCTTACTTTCAATCCTTGTTCTCCTTGTTTCCCCTTTCATTCATTTTAATCAGTAAAAAGCATGAGGTATGTATGGAATTTGGTATCATTGGAAAGAGATTAGAATGGGCTTTCAAGTGATAGTAAAATCCGTAAAAATATATGAACACTAAATTCTAGGATCCGTGTTAAATGAAGTCAAGTTTGAGTCGCTTTTTTTGCTCAGCAGTGTAGTTGGTCGGATACCAGGTTGAACTGTAGGTTCCATCTGGTTAACATTACTGACAGTTTCTACTATAATGGTTTTAATTTTTCTATTTTTTTTTGTAGGACAAGGCACTTCAAGAATTCGCGGACGAAATTCGCAAATTGAAGGCGATGATAATCAAACACGAAAATAGAATCAGGGCTTTGGAAGCGGAAGTGGCCACTTCAAAAGCGCAGAACGAAACCAAAGCGACTGAAGACTCCGACGGTGCTGGCGGGGACGGGCTTGGGGCGCCGCCCCCGCTTGCGGCGGACGAAGTTTGAAACTGCGCCGCTGGTCGGCGCGCTATTTTGGTACTGCTCAAACTAACACAGAGTTGAGGTGAGTGCCATAAAGATCTGTCAGGTATGAATAATTAAAATTTTCAATGACAGTTTTCCCAGTCGCAAATTAAAATCTAAAACTAAAAAGTCGTGGTTAACTTCTGGTATTAGAAAATCGGTAATCAATCTGCGTTCCTTACATACTATTCGTAAATATACGATAGATTAAGGCTTCTTATTAGATTATAGTAGATATAGAACAATTTACCGACAAGTTCTAAGACCTGCTAAACAAAAATATTATATTCAAAGGTTACAGTTGCGTGCAAAAATTTTGGACCACAAATATTTTTGTGATTAATTGAGTTATCAAGGAAGAAGAGAAACCAAATACACCATCATAAACTACTTTAATTATGCTAACAACATATACCACGTGTACAAGTATGAAATGCGGATTTTTTTTCTAAAAAAAACATGTTAAATTCGGAAGAATGATAAAAAGTGCTTTATTCAAAGTATGCTCCATCGCTTGTTATACATTTTTCGCATCTTTCGGGGAATTTGTGAATACCACGCCAGAAAAAATCGTCCCCTTTTGCTACGAACCATTCATCGAGCCATTTTTTCACATCTTCGTACGAACCCAAGCGCTGCTCAGCAAGTGCGTGACCCATCGATGCAAACAAGTGGTAATCGGAAGGAGCCAAGTCTGGTGAGTAAGCCGCATGGGGTAGAACTTCCCAGCTGAGTGCTTCCAACGTGTCGTGAACTGGTTTTGCCATATGTGATGAAGCACTGTCATGAAGAAAAATGACTTTGTGTTGCCTCTTTCGGTATTCTGACCTTTTTTCAAGCAGCGAACGGTTCAAATCGGTCAATTGTTGGTAACGTTTAGTATTAATCGTTTTCCCAGGTTTTTAACAGCTCATAATAGACCACGCCCCTCTGGTCCCACCAAACACAGAGCATCGTCTTTCTGCCAAAGCGATTCGGTCTGCGGTCGATGTGTATGGTGCTCCTGGGTCTACCCATGATTTTTTGCGCTTGGGATTCTCAAAATAAATCGACTTTTCATCCCATGTAACTATACGATGCAAAAACGACTTCCTTTTGTACCGAGCGAGCAAAATGTCACACGTGTTTTTCCGCTTTTCCATTTGCCTGTCGTTCAACTTATGTGGTACCCATCTACCGGCTTCTGAATCTTTCCCATCTTGCGTAGCCGATTGGAAACAGCTGGTTGACTAACGCCCAATTGCTCGGCGAGTTGTTTTTGTGTTTGCGAATCATTTTCGTCCAACAGTGCTTGCAATTCCACATCTTCGTATTGTTTTGGCGGCACAAACTGCATTGGTGTACCATCTGTTGTCTAAAATCCGCATTTCATACTTGTACACCTGGTATATTTCATCCATGCATGCAGGGGTAATGATCTGAATATTATTAAAAATTGGCTAGAAAATTTTAAACTATCCTTAAATCTAATGAAGACAAATTCTGTCGCCTGTTATTAACTAAAAGAACTTTTTCTATTCCAGGTGTTGTATCACGCCCCAAAGAAATCTATACTGGTTTGCAAACGCCTTGCTTTTTATACATAAATCATAAGCCTGTCATCTTTATTTATTTTTTCATAAATAAACTTTCGATCATATCACAAATTTTAACAAAAAAGAAATCGTTCTGCCTTGTTAGCTTATTGTACAAATTTTAGTATATTATTATTATTATTATATAAAGGCCAGTTTATCTATCTTTTAGATAAAGCAAGAGATTAGTTAGCTATAAGTTAAAATAATTGACTTTTTATTGGTTCGTCATATTTGGTGTATCAAGAGTATTTCGCTAGACGTTTTTAGGGCAGTAATTTCAATAAATGACAGTACATAAAGGTAAAATAAGTTTCTAAAAGAAAGATAAATATGTTCGATGCTATTTATACCTGCATAAAATGCTGGTACCCACTGTCGTATAGATCGTAAGGAACATCAAGTTTTGCCCGATGGATAAGTTAACTTAAACTTTGACTGAACGATAGATAAATGGGCCCTAAACGGATTATACTCTCTATATCATCGAAACGAATCAAGTGCTCTTAAGAAATCCTTTAAGTCTGCTATGCTGTTTAGATGTGTGAAAATGTTTTCTTTATATATAGTTGTTTTTTGAAAGGGGTAGGATAAAATATACGTCCGAGACGTTGATTGTTTATGGTGTGTTGGCTTTGTGTCCATGCACATTATCCACGTCGTTATTGTATGTTATAGGGTAGTAGCGCTTAGTTTAACAAAAGACTTAAATTTTTAGGAGATAATGCATATTTTGAGATAAGTGAAAAAAAATCATTACGAAGGGATAATTTTAAGGCGACTGCAACTCTCTTTGGAGTGAGTCCTCCGTCCCGTCCAAGTGCTTCCTTGTTTCTCAGGTACATCAGCCAAAAGTATGATTTCTACAAGTAGAAAATGCATGGTGACGATATCATAGTTTCTTTTCTTTAAATGGAGTCTCTCGGGATCGTAAGAATTCGCGGGTCTTAACTATTTTATGGGATTCATAAGACCGAGAAAGACTACATAAATAGGTGACAGTACCGAAAATGTTGATGGATGATAGTACTGGAAATTAAACTGAAAAATGGCGGCCAGTTTTATGGAGCACAATTATTGGATGATAACATACGAATCGAGTAAATAGATTGTTTTGTGTAGTTTTAACGATTTTTGGTATTTTATATTGGTATTTTAATGCCATCCATATTTTCTCTTCAATTTGAATGTAGAGTATTAATAAAGGTTGGATGGAGTAGATAATCATCTTTTAAATTTTTTAATAATTTCGTGCTTATGACAACAGTAAGGTTTCTGCTGTTTCTTCTCCTCTGTATTAAGTCTGCTATGCTGTTGTCTCTCCAACGTTTTTAGAGTCACACATATACGAGGGTAAATCAAATATAAAACGGAATTCTTTTTTTAAAAAAATATTTTTACAATAATGAAAAATCAAAAAAAAAATTTTCTACGTAGTCTCCCCTGTTCAAAACATTTTTCCCCAACGAAAAAAGTTTTTTCATACCATCATCGTAAAATGAAGCAGGTCGCGCCTTCGTCATTTTCGAAATGCTTGCCTCCCAACGTTTCTTTCAAAGGGCCATACAAGTAAAAGTCGCAAGGCGATAAATCCGGGCTGCAGGGAGGATGTTCCAGGGGTTTTCGGTGCATTTGTTCCAATTTTTGTTAAATCGATGCAGCTGTGTGGGGTCGAGCATTGTCGTGAAGCAGTTCCCCCTTTCCTTCCATTCCCCCCCCCCCCCCCATGGGTATCTTTCTCTTTTTTTGTCGATAAGCAAGTATAACTTGGTCGAGAAGTTGGCAGTAGCAGGCAGCGTTTTCCGGCCCTAGGAGAATTTCTAGTGCCAGTCATAGACCTAGGTTTTCGAAAGCCTCTTTTGAACGACTATTTCGTCAGTCTTAGCAAAATTTCAAGAGGTTTTACGTTTTCTAGCGTTAAACTTGATAATAATGCGTTGCTCAATCGACACCGGTACGTCCTGCTCTGACATGGCGCTACTGACGACAAAATTGATAAAGAGAGTCGATCGAGTGGTCTCTTCTACTCCTGACACCCCTACTCAAGTAATAATGGGAGGGCGAGGCGATCAGATTACCTCACAAGAGTTGAAAGAAGAATTCCGGTTTATATTTGATTTACGCTCGTAATAAGCAAGTACCAAAACTTAAAATAAGATAGTGATTTTTTTACTGGATAAAAGTCCTAAAATATATTTGTTTCTAAATATATTTCGTTCTACCCCTCTTAAAAATTTTACCCATTGTTTTAAATATATATCTATATAGTCTATAAATTTGTTTCTATGGAATTTTTGATAATACAAATCTCAACGGTACAACTTTTAAAAAAAAATGTACTTTAGACCTAAGCGTTATTCGATAACTTGTTAATATATTCCTTACAATATCATAAAATGTTTATATAAAAAAAACAATCGTCCGATATTAATATTTTTATAAATTTTTAGCGGTAATATTATTTTTCGCCAAATATTTTCGTATCTCCCTGTATTATATCGTAGGTGATACTGTGACTGACAATATTAAATGCAAGTGATATATTAATACTTAAAAGTTAAACATTGTTCATGTTTATAAATGTATTTTTTTTTCATTATTTCTTGTATATAATCATCATATTAATGTTATTTTTATTGTTATTATTTTTTAACTCAAATCGTTTTTTCGATTTTTCTCGCGCGCACTATACAAACAACCGACCAAAAGTCTAAAAGTGAGGACAAAAGATTAATTAAGGGGACTTTAACCGTTCCCGCTTGTCTAACAACTATTCCATAGGACCTAACATTTTTTTTTGTTTGTATCATTGTATTTTAGCTTTGATTTTACTCCGTTCCCATAAAAAAAATAATTTTTAAGCTCGTGGTAAGTTAGGAAACATGACTGTAAAAGGGATGCGAAAATCTTTTTTTTTGCACATAATGTTCCTTTTCTAGAATTCTGCTGCTCCGATTTTCAACTTCTTTTTTTCTAGCTGTTTCTCGATTATTAGGAAAAATCCGAGTATGGTAGATTTTTAAAATTTTGCTTTGTTTAATTACAGCCCCAAAAAAAAAACTAAAATACCTAAATGCGTTTTAATTTTTTTCCTTTCGATCATTTTTTTTTTGGGTTTTTTGAGTTGCAGAAAAATCTGTACCGCTCAAAATGTTCAGGGACATGTCCTTAACTACTAAAAAAAATCGTAACTATATCTACTGTGATAGCTGAGAAAAAGAATTATATAACTTCTCTGTACTTTCTACCTGTCCATCTGTGGCTACCTGCGCCTGACCTCGTTTGTTTGCAACTCGTTTCTTTTGTATTGTGTGATGCCACGTTCTAGGGTACCTAAAGTTTTGAAAAAACGAAAGGGATGCTGAATCGCGTATAGTTTAATAAAGAACAGTATAAAAAATATTTTTTTTACCCAAAAACGGTTAAAGTCCCCTGAAAGAAGAAACAAAAAAAATGTGATACGTGTAAAATATATATTATAATTTTAAAATGAAGGCTATCCACTGACTGGAAAATTTGGACACCTTAGGGTATTTAAAATTTACCCCAAAAGTGTGAGTGAAATTACTACACCTGGAAAATTGTATACGATGTAATATTCTACAGAAAAAACTACGCTACAGTTAATAAATTAAAATAACGTCAATATATGGTTTGCAAATATTATATCAAATATCTCCGGCCTCGTCACGAACCATCGGAGGCCCACAAAGTCAACGTTTCTACCACATGATTTTGCGCGGGAGTTTGCGATCCCATTTGTTGTCTAGTTTTGTCTAACAAATAAAGCTAGGTTTCAATGGGCATACCAGTTCCTTACTCTAGCAACATCTTCTATTATTACATTTAGTTCCCCGTAGTTCCTCCTATGCCTTAATTAGTGTCATGCGCAAACAGCGTAAAGAATGCTTCATTCGTAACTTTGTTCGTTTAATTAGCCATGAGAAACTCAGTAGAACCCAAGGCTGAACCCTGTGACACTCTAATGTTACACTGATGCGATAAAATCCCCATTAAATAATGCTTACTGTGTCCTTTCTTACAAATAAGATTTAAACCAATTTAGTGGCACTCCCTACAGCCCTAAGTTTCAAGTTTCTGCAGTAGTCCTTCGTGGCTGACACAATCCAATGCCTAAGTCAAGTCACAAAACGCTGTCAAACCATCAGACCCTCATTCAATCTGAAATAAAGATTTTTCGAACGGAAAAAAAAATTGTATAATTTGTAGTCATTCTATCTATAAGGCCGAACTGATTAGAATTCAAAATATTTCTGAGTAGGGATGGGCGATAATGGATTTTACCTACCTATCGATAGTTATCGTTATATCGCTAACCGTCAATATATCGATAACTATTGGTATATCGAAAACACATTACGTAACAAGAAACGTGAGAAACAGCAATATAGAATGATAAAGGACGAGTACTTGCCGTCTCTTTCATTACTAGAGATAACCTACTAAGTGGACAGCCTGTATATTTAGAATTTTAAATAAATTTATACAAAGATAAAATTGTTAAAAATTATATGTAATTGTTGAAAGTATGAAATTTCTAATTGATACGTCCTGTTTATAAATTTTCTATAAGCGGTATTTTTTAAGGTACGTTTAAAAACTGAAAAAAAAAGAAAGGTACAATAGTAGTTTTTAAAATTATCAAAAGTTCCATGCCAAAAGAATTACTTGTGTGCTACAAATTTAACAACGAATAAGTTATTGTATATAAATGTGTATAAAATATAACATGCATTTTTGAAACTAATAATATTCAGTGTATTGTTAGTATTTTTACAAATATATTGAACAAAAATACAAGAATAATCGTATTTTGCTTCATTCCCCCTGTTCCGTACCACTTTTTAGAGCTCCGTTAAATTGATAAACTCCCTACGAGGGTCGTTTGAAAAGGAAGGTAAATACATATGGTAATCCTATGATCGAAAACAATATTGGACTATTTAGTTTCATTCCTTAGATCACATGCAGAGTCAGAGTTCAGAACTCAGTGCGGTTACTGTTTGTTAGGTTGAAATACAAACGTGTGTACGCGATTTCCGACCTCATGGGAAAAACTGAGATTCGAGCTGTGATAAATTTTACTTTTTGAAAAAGAAAATGGCCACCGAAATAAAAGTTAAGCTTGACAATGTTTTCGGTGACTGTTTTCCTTCATTGAAGACCGTAAACTATTGGGTTTCCGAGTTTAAACGTCGCCGAATAAGCGCAAATTACGTGCATCGCGGTGGACTCCCTAGCGATGTGACAACTTCGGATATTGTGGCGAAACTCCACAAAATGATTTTGAATGACAGCCGTTTGAATGTTCGGGAGATTGGCTAGGGGATCTGAAGTGAACGCGTGCATTTTGCATTTGGGTATACAAAAGCTGTTTGCACGATGGGTGCCGCGTCACGACAATACACCTGCTAACACGTCACTCCTTACCATGGCCAAAATTCATGAACTTCGCTTCGAATTGCTTAGCTATCCACCCTATTCGCTCGATTTGACCCCTTCGGACTTCTTTTTGTTCCCGAACCTTAAAAAATTTCTTGGAGGACAACGATTTCACGAAAATGACGAAGTGATGTAAGCTGTCAAGTGGGCTAGTTTTAATGTAGGGTGCTTCTCTTTGGCTGAAGTGGGGGGACTTAGTAAAAGTCGATGGCATTATGAGGAAAGAACATTAAAAAAATTTTTTAACGGTAAACGCTATACCATTTGGATTGTTATTAATCGAAAAGGGATTCGTGGTGATGCATGACAATGATCGTAAATATATTTAAAAGCTCTGTAAGGCCTATCTAACAAACCAAGAAGAAAAAAAAAATGTTCGGAATGATGACGTGGCGACCACACACCACTTCAATCACAGTTAGTTGCTATGAGATAAGCTAGACAGAAAGGAAATTTATTCAGGATATCGTTACAAACATTTAAAATTCTCCAAAATAGTCCCCTTGGGCATCCACAGACGTTTTCCACTGGCTATTCCGTGCACGGTACCTTTCCTGGAAGGCATCGACAGTGACCTCTTTTGTTACGGCGGTTTGGATCACTTCAACGGTTCCAAAGCGGGCTCCTTTCAGAACGGTCTTGATCCTCAAGGACGAAAAGAAGTAGCCCGGAAGACTATAGGGGGGCTGGGGCAACGTTGCCAAACTGTGCTTGGCTAGGAACTTCCGGACGTCCAGAGCGGGGGTTATCTTTCACCTCATCCCGGCCATTTTTAAACAACTTCCACTACCTGGAAACTTGAAAATAGGAGAGAGCAGAGTCCCCATAGGCTTCCTGAATCATTTGGTGGGTTTCGGCGAGGCTTTTGTTCAGTTTAGCACAGAACTTGACCGCGTAACGTAGTTTGGTAGTTTTCTCCATTGTGTATCGTAACATAGGCACTAACAGGAGGTGCACGGAAACATCGATCCTGACGCTGCCAGAGCAGACTGAGCTTGGAAGCGTTGTGAAGCTAAGAGTCCGCTCACCTAACCCAACCGGTCCGAACGCGTCAGGAGGAGCAGCGGGACAAAACAAATTGCATTACTTTCCAGACAAACCTTATCTATAATATATATAAAATGCAACGTCTCTCCGTCTGTCCGTTAGTGCGCTTATCACTGGGAGAACCACTTATCCGATTTACGTGCTTTTTTTTTTAAACACACATATGTTCTCTGGCTAGATTATATGTATATATATATATATATATATATATATATATATATATATATATACACGTATATATATATATATATATATATATATATATATATATATATATACATATATATATATACATACATAATATAGCGTAGTGAACCGTGAAGTAGCGACACACAGATGTAGAAAATAGGGTTTTTTTATTTGGAGAAACTTTTAAGTCACATTATGTATAAGTGCATTTTGTGAAAATTGTAAGGCGCTACACCTTTGAAAATATACAAAATTTATCCACTCTTATCCTTTTTCACTCCATTCCCCAAAAGTATATTGTTCAAAAACTATAGGTTCCCTTCCTACTAGAAATATTATTTGCCTACCAAAATTGAAACTGATATCTCAGATAGACCGACAAAAATGAATAATGTTCGCCATATTCTCAGAATGTGAAGAAGTGTCTGGAGAGGTTTTTTTCCACCAATACAATAATACAAATATATTTTATTCAAAATAAATCATTTATACCAATATAAATAAATAGTAAATAATAAAAAGCATCTCTATGTTAGCCTGCCTGCAGACTTCGAAATATTTAATAACAAGTTAAATATACAGAAACAAAACTAGATTTGATCATTTTCCAAATGATTAACTACAAAAAGTATATATTTTAACATTATGTCCAGTCTTTTCCTAAGCTTTTCTTACAATCTCTACAATCCCCATTGTTGGCAACAACAGATGATTCTTCTACATCAACTTCAGTAGACGTGTCTGTATTACCACTATCCTCATATTCAGGAAAATCAATTATCATCACATCACTGTTACAACTATTTTGATTGCAAGTAGGATTCATATTATATTCCAAATTGGAAATGACATCACCAGGTATCTCTGTAATCTTTCTTGCTGTATTTTTTTCAATTTCAAATTCTTTGATATTACAATCACTTTTTCCAATTTCAACAAATTTGATCACAATATTTTGAAGTACATTAATTCGATTTTCTGAAGGTGTCATAGCTCTTGAATTTTCAGAATCTACTGTTAAAGCATTATTGCTGACATTTGTGATCCCATTAGGATCATAAATTATTGTTTCTTCATAACTATTATTACCTGAAACTTTAACCAGCTCCTCAACATCAGACATATCATTTTCAGCATGTTTAGAAGCACTTACATCATCATTTTTACTCATAGCTTCATACACCATTTCTGAGTTCCCCAACTTGCTTATATGTTCCTCATTGGAATTTGTTAAAACTAAAGGCAATCTTGAACATTCTGAATCTACTTCCGTGCTTACTACTGTAACATCAATATCAACATCATGTTTAACCATTTTTTCAGTAGTTTTAAGATTAACTGACATAGCTAAGGATGTATAATCTTCAACTTCATCATTTTTAACGCTGGCGTTATTTTCAGCAATGTTTTCACAACTTCTTGAGCTGTTGTCGTTTTTATTAAGATTTTTATAATTGCCACAATACTCGTTAATATTGATAGGGGGCAAAACTACTGGTAATTTTTTTTTTTGACTGTTTTCTAAATTTTCGGCATATTCAACTGGTTCAGCATATTTAGAAGTACAATCTAATTCCATGCGTGCTACTTTTTCAATGTCTTCTTCTTGATCAGCATCAGACATATTGTTTTTAGTTTTGTATTTGCCACTTTCTGTTGTATTATATTTATAATTTTTACAATAGTCAGCTGTATCTATACAGGGCAAAGTTCCCTGCAAAACCGTTTCTTTCAAATTATCATCACGCTTTTCATGAATATTCCTATAGTTTTCTTTAACACCGACTTTCATTCCGCTAATCTTCGACGCCATAGACTTTTTAGGCTCCCCTGTATCTTTTCTAGGTTTTCTACGTCTCCTCACCTTAGCTGGAAGCCTATTATGTATAACTCTTACATGCTGCTTCAAATTTCTGTTCGACTTAAATACCATATCACAATTTTTCTCTGTACACGTAACTTTCTTAGAAATCTTTTCATGATATGTCCTCACGTGGGACTGAAGATTAGTCCTGTACTTGTAGGAACGTTTACAGTTGAGGTATGGACACTTAATGAGATCAACCTGACTGTCGGGTATATGAACGCTCAAAGAGTGTGCAGTTAAGGAACGCTTTAAAGTAAATGTTTTTCCACAGATTATACATTTGTGTTCCTTCTTTGGAATGGTACATTCCGTTCTCCTGTGTTCTAAGAGTTTTGACCACTTTCCAAAGGTTTTTTCACAGTCACACTGGTATATTTTATGACTTTTTAAATGTTTATTGTATAAATGAAGAGCAATAAACGTTCCGGGGCATTTAGAACATCTATATGGAGCATCTAAACCATGTTTCTCTGTTTTATGTGCATTCAGCTGACTTTTGCGGTTGAATTTCATATCGCAGACAGTACAAGGAAATCTAAACTCGCTGTGATTTCTAGTTATATGTTTCTTCAGGTTATATTTATTTGAAAAAATTTTGCCACAATCTTCAACGCTACAAATAGCTTCTTTGGCGGTGTCTGTTTCATCTGTGTGAGTTATGCTTTGATGCCTTTTCAGGTGAGACTGATTGGTATAGCTTTTATCACAATTTTCATAGTTACATTTGAAAGGCTTCTCATCACCGTGGACAGTTAGTTTATGATTTTTCAAGCGATACGGTCGTTTAAATGATGCGTTACAACCGGGTTCGTCGCATTTATGTCGATTTTCAATATCGCTCCTTTTTTTAACGGGTCTTTCTTGATCTTTATTGTCATGAGCACTAGCGATGTGTTGTTTAAGAACATATTTATTAGAGTAAATTTTCCCACACCCTTCAACTACACAAATTGCCTGTTCGTTACAAGAATGGCTTAATATTTTGTGGCGTTTTAAGTGAACATTAGTTTTATAACTTTTATTACATCCTGTGTAATCGCACTTGAAAGGTCGTTGGCCACAATGTTGGACTTGTTGATGTATTTGTAGGTTTTCCAATCGTACAAAAACTGCATTACATTTGGGCTCTTCGCATTTAAAACGTTTTACAACTTCGTGTACTTTTAAGTGGTGTTGTAATTCATGTTGTAGATGAAATGCCTTATTGCAGCTATCTTTGTCACACTTGTAGGTCTTATGTGTTTCCTTTTGCCTAGCTATTATTTCTGTTTGACTGCTGGTGTCAATAGCCATTTTGGTTGTTGCCTTTTTTTTTTTGTCCAAACTGAAAAAGAAAAAAATATATAAACAATCGTTTTTTTTATGGGTCTAGCACACGTGCTGCAGGGAAGTCCCTAAACCTCTATAGGAGCGACATGTGTGCGGAGAAAGCGATTCACGTTGTTCTTGAATCGCTGTAAATTGTACTCGGTGGGAAACACAGTCCTGGGCAAATTATTCCAAAGGGATGATGTTCTCCTTATAAAAGACTGCTTGAAAAGCGTTGTACAAGGTGTAACAAGCTGAACCTCATACGGATGTGAAGTATTAGCACAACGTGTACTTCTAACATGCACCGCTCTGGGAGGAATTAAGCGGGCCACATCCTTTGAACACTTTCCATGAAAATACTTGTAGAATAGGCTCAAGTCGCCAACCGTTCTTCGATGTTCCAGCGAATCAAGGCCGACCGTCAGTTTCGGGTCGCCAATCAGACGAACAGCAGTGTATGTTTGGGAACGGAGCCCCAAACATGGGAGCAGTATTCCATAGTGTCGAATTTGAGCTTTGTAAAGAATTAATGGTTGTTGTCAAGTGTAAAGCTTTCTGGTTTGAAATAATATTCCCAACTTTTGAGAAGCTCTCCTTGCTATGCCCGCAACATGTTCATGCCAGGACATATTTGCTCCCAAATTAACGCTCAGCAAATTGAGTGACGATGTTAGAGGAATGGAGTGCCCCAACATAACTATGTCGGGTTCAGCAAGTTAACTTTTTTAGAAAAAAACTGCCGCCTGGGTTTTTGTAGCGTTAAATTCCACTTAGTTACTGTTACCCTAAGATAGAATTTCTTCCAAGTCTTTGTTAAGTTTAATGACTTCCTGCTGTCTGTGGATATTCATCTGAGTAGCCGATGTCCGAGCGTTTTTAAAGCGAATGAAGAGATAAGCGTACTGTCACCTGCAAAGCTGTAGATTGGATTCTAGGTGTTTTAAAGCAGATCGTTAATGTAAATGAGAAAGGGAGTAGGAGACGGTATGGAGCCTTAAGGTACACCGGCGTTAATAGTGAAGATGTTAGAAAGAAATCCGTCGACTGCCACTCGTAAAGAACGCTCTCTGAGGAAACATGAGAGCAACAAACAGAACTTCTCAGACATACCATAAGAGCGTAGCTTAGCCAACAGGCCATCGTGCCAAACAAGAGCAACCGCTCGAGATTCTCCACAGTGTTCAATTGCGTTGTCCCAAACACGTGATACATAAGTCAGAAGATCTCCTGTTGATCTATTTTTTACGAAAGCCATATTGGTGATCGCTAATAATGTTGAATCCTTCGAGATATTTTAGAAGATGCTGATTGATAGCATTTTCCATGACTTTCGATATTATTGAAAGCAGTGCGATTGGTCGGTAGTTATTTGGCAAGGTCTTCTTGCCTTTTTTAGAGGTCGGCTGAACTGTGGCACATTTCCAGCAGGAAGGAAATATTCCCTTTCTATAGGACAGGTTGAAAAGTCTACAGAAAACTAGTGTTAGTTCCATCGCACAGTTTTTGAGAACTATAGCAGGTATTCCGTCAGCGCCAGATGCTTTTCTTGGGGTCTCGCTTCATTAAAATACGTTTTATGATACGCTGTCTGAAGTAGTAGTGTTTTTCCTTGGAAATCGACAGTAAAATGTGAAGCAAAGAGTTCAGTCAACAAGTTCGCTTTCTCAACAGATGTCGTTGCAATAGAATTATCTGGCCTTGTGAGTGGTGGTATGGTAGATTTGGTGAAATTTTGACTAACTGCCTTAAGTTATGAATTATATAATTTTTGATGTAATTGATATCTATATATTATAAAACGCAACGTCTCTCCGTCTGTGTGTCCGTTAGTCCGCTTATCACTCGAGATCCGAATAACACTTGTAAAATCACTTCAGTGTCTGTACATGTCACACCCGATTTTCTTCGAAACTATTAGACGTAGAAAGTTGCAATTTGGCACTAACATAGGAATTGATGTCCCCATCAGAGCGGTGTAGTTTTGAAAGTTAAATTTTGACTTAAGGGGTTAGTTTTGGGGGTAAAATCGGAAGTGAAAAATTTTTTTTTTTTACCAGGTCATAGAGTGGGGTGTCAAATGAAAGCTTGTAAAAAACACGAGTTCAAAAATACATATGATGTAATACTTGCGCACACTTTTCTTTATATTATTTTTATAAAATAGCCAAAAATCGCTGTCCCCCTTATCTCCAAAAACGCTGGTCAAAAAATTTTGATGTAGATTCAACGAAAATTATCATAATTTATCTGGTATATATAAAAAAAAATTTCAAGATCATCAGTTTTCAATAAATATCGGAACAAACTTTGTTGAAAACTCATTTGGGGTGTGTTTTGTGAAGTCTAAAAAAAAATTATTTTTAAGGCAATCACGGTACGGAACACTAATTGCGCAAGTCCAACTTGTACTTGACCGAGTTTTTTAGTTCAATTTAATTTTTTAATTCTCGGAGCAGGTTTTAGTACATATTTTGTTAGATTAGCTAACATAAGGAATAGGCAGTGACGATAATAGTGAATCAAATCAGAAAAAAAACCTGTTCTCTTACAAAAAAAACCTAAACAATAATTCTGTAGTCCATGCAAGCAGAGCCAGAGCCTTATAATATGAAGGATAGCTAACATAGAAAAACACATGGGAAAATGAATTTAACAGCTTTATTTTTAGTGTTCCGTACGGAACACTTATAAGATCACTTGGGTGTTTGTCTGTCTGTCCGCCTGTCTGTCTGTCACGCCCTCCGAAACTATTTGTCATAGAAAGTTGAAATTTGGTAACAATATAGGAATTGATGGCCTCATCAAATCCGTGTAGTTTTGAAAGTCAAATTTTGACTTAAGAGGTTAGTTTTGGTGGGCGAAATCGGAAGTGAAAATAAAATTTTTTTTAGTAGATCATCGAGGGTGGTGTCAAATGAAAGCTTGTGGAAACACGAGAAAAAAATATATATACTATATATATAATGTAATACTTGCGCACACTTTTCTTTCTATTATTTTTTAAAAATTGCGAAAAATCGCTGTCCCCCCACCTTATATCGAAAAGTACTGATCAAAAAATGTTGAAAAAGTTCTGGAATATTCTCCAGGGGGTGTAGATTGAACCAAAATTATCACGAGTAGATTACCTTTAATAATTTATCTTGTATATAAAAAAAACAAAAATTTCGAAGTCATCAGTTTTCAATAAAGGCTGGAAACAAACTTTGTTGAAAACTCATTTGGGGTGTGTTTTGTGAAGTCACTGATCATTTTATACCACCGTAACAACATTTTTTAGTGTTCCGTACGGAACACTTATAAGATCACTTCGGTGTCTGTCTGTCTGTCTGTCACACCCGATTTTCTCCGAAACTATTTGACATAGAAAGGTGAAATTTGGTAATAATATAGGAAGTGATGGCCTCATCAGAGCTATGTAGTTTTGAGAATTAAATTTTGACTTAAGGGGTTAGTTTTGGGGGGTGAAGTCGGAAGTGAAAAAAAAAAAAATTTTACTAGGTCATCGAGTGTGGTGTCAAATGAAAGCTTGTGAAAACACGAGTAAAATATATATATATAATATTATACTTGCGCGCACTTTTCTTTGTATTATTTTTAAAAATTCGCGAAAAATCGCTGTCCGGGCCTTATCTCGAAAAGTACTTATCAAAAAATTTCGAAAAAATTCTGGAATATTCTCCACGGGGTGTAGATTGAACGAAAATTATTACGAGTGCATTACCTTTAATAATTTATATGGTATATAAAAAAACAAACATTTCAAGGTCATCAGATTTCAGTAAAGATTGGAAACAAACTTTGTAGAAAACTCATTTGGGGTGTGTTTTGTGAAGTCACTGATCATTTTATACCACCGTAACATAAACTTTGATTTAAGAGGTTCGTTTTGAGGGGTGAAATCGGAAGTGAAAAAAATTTTTTTTTACTAGGTCATCGAGTGTGGTGTCAAATGAAAGCTTGTGAAAACACGAGTAAAAAATATATATGTAATGTAATACTTGCGCACACTTTTCTTCGTATTACTTTTAAAAAATCGCTGTCCCCTACCTTATCTCGAAAAGTACTGATCAAAAAATTTTGAAAAAATTCTGGAATATTCTCCACGGGGTATAGATTGAACGAAAATTATCACGAGTGCATTACCTTTAATAATTTATTTGGTATATAAAAAGAAAAAACAAAATTTCAAGGTCACCAGTTTTCAGTAGATTGGAAACAAACTTTGTTGAAAACTCATTTGGGGTGTGTTTTGTGAAGTCACTGATCATTTTATACCACCCTAACAAAAGTTTTTATTTCAAAAACAATCAACGTACGGAACACTACTTGTGCAAGTTCAACTTGCACTTGACCGGTTTTTTATTTTAAAAGCGATCAACGTACGGAACACTAATTGTGCAAGTTCAACTTGCACTTGACCGGTTATTTAATATAATCTTCATATATCTCAAGCCAATTCCTTCATGTGTCACTTAATGTTTCGATTACTTCAAGGAAGAAAATTAGTTATTTGCCTGCGACAGGCTTTTAGACAATCGATATTGTTGCTTTTTCATCTCTGTATCTGTGATCCCTCAAATCTTTTTCTGATTCCTCAACAGATAATCATTGCTGAATGTTAACTCAAGATTGTACTGTTTAATTACCAATTTGTTAACAATAATCACATTTTTTTGCCTAAAATTCCTGCTTGTCTTCATTCTCCCTGACCAGGTAAGCAAACAAAGCTTTATCTACTAACTAACCCAATAGAATTTAATGCTACAATAACCCAGGCATCAGTTTTGTCTAAAAAAGAGTTAACATTATGGAATGTAACATAGTTAAGTCGGGACACTCCGTTCCTCTAGGATGTTGGTTCCCAATCGGTGGGTCGCGATCCATAAGGGGGTCGCCACCTATCAATTTTAAAAACATCAGCCGCAAGTTTAAACTTTCGATTATAATTATAAGGGTACAGATAAATTGTCGCACTTAGTAAACTTGTTACCTAATGTTAAATCGTTACAGTGTACTTTTTGTCGTTTGTATATGAGTAGTTCATTGTTAATGTCTCGTCTGATTTGAAAAATCGTACAATACTATCGTCACAATTCATAGCAAAAAACATTAAATGTCAATTCAAAATTTTTTTGAAATATTTTACTTTCCAGATATCAACGTCATGGAGAAAAAAAGAAAATATTTGGAGAACTAGTTAAAATTTGGATTTTCAACTGTTATTAATAACAACGTAGAGAAGCCAGTGTGTTTTATGCAATGTATTATTCTTACTGCTGAATCTATGAAACTCTTAGAGCTCAAACGTCATTTAGAAATAAAGCATATCAAACATATTACAAAAGATTTGGACTTTTTTAAACGACATGAGGCTGGTTAGATTTTACTGGGACGTTTTCAACAACAAAGTCAAGCTGTATTCAGGCATGATATGAAATTGCTCTGGAAATTACAAAAATAAAAAACCCCATCAAATCCTGTTTATTAAAGTTAGTTAAGCTAATTCTTGGAGAAGCGAGTGAGATTAAAATGCGTAATATAATATATTCTTGTCCAACAATACAATTCAGAAACACATTTTAGACATGTCCATAGATGTGATGGAACAAATTTTATCTGAAATAAAGGCATCTCCAATCTTTTCCGTTCAACTTGACGAGTCTACCGATGTTAGTTCATGTTCCCAGTTAGTCGTTTTTGTGAGATATATTCACTTAGAGAACATCAAAGAAGAGTTTTTGTTTTATAAAGTACTAAAAACTAGTATGAAAGGTGAAGACGTCATGAAGATAATAAGTTCATTCTTTGAAAGTAATAACTTACAATGGAAAACCTTGTGTGGAGTATATATACCAGTGAAGCACCAGCCATGCTCGGATTGAGGTTGGGATTTCGGTCAAAAGTTAAAGAGCTTGCATCCCAAGCAAAGGGACTGCACGGCATGATTCGCCGATTTGCCCTTGTTACCAAGACTCTTCCAAAGCCTTTGCAAGAAGTGCTTGACTCTTTGGTGACAATTGTCAATTATATAAAATCTAATGCTTTCAATACTCATCTGTTCAAGAAACTAAACCAAAACATCAACTGTGATCACGAAGTTCTTCTTTTCTACACTGCTGTTCGTTGGTTATCCAAAGGAAATGTTGTTGGCCAAGTCTTTGAATTGAAAATTGAAATACAACAGTTTTTAGTAAGGAAAGGAAATCATGAGTTTATGACACATTTTAATGATGAGACCTGGATCCAAAGAGTAGCTTATTTATCTGATATCTTAGATCAACTAAATTTGAAACTGCAGGGTCAGGAAACGCACATTATTCACTTCAGAGGTAATATCTAGGCGTTCATATTAAAAGTGTTAAATTGGCGCCGTAAAGTAAATCTTGGAAACTTTACCATATTTGAACACCTTTGCACCAATACTGAAGAATCAGAGATGAAAATTTTAGATAGATAAAGACAAAATTAATAACCACCTTCAAGCCCTTGCATCTGAAATATAACGTTATTTCCCGGAGATCTCTGAACAAGCAGCTGCATTAGTACGAAACTCATTTCATGTATCTTTAGATGTTACCGACATTCTCGATGAAGTGCAAGATGAATTCTTGATGCTGCGAAATAACTCCTTAGCATGTGATTTATTTCTGGTAAAATCGTCAAGTCAATTTTGGTGTGCTATGAGTTATTCATATCCTAAAGCTTCCATGCTTTCTTTTCGAATATTAGTGCCATTTGCTTCTACTTATCTCTGCAAAAGTGGATTTTTGACTCTTCTGCAAATCAAGACAAAAACCACGAATATGTTAGATGCTCAAGATGACATGAGAGTGGCCTTGATCAAAAACTCAACCAAGAATTATAACACTTGCTAAACAGATGCGAACTCAATCATCACATTAATCATTAATATCAGTATTAAGTACTAAAATATATTTTTTCAAACCCTTTTTTTCTTTTATTGGAGACCCAGAACTCACCACAACCTTGATTCCTTGTAACATTGAAGAACAGTTGGTGACTTGAATCTATTCTACAGATACATTTATGGAAAGTATTCAATGCACATAGCCCGATTAATTCCCCCAGAGTGGTGCATGCTAGAAATACATGTCGCGCTAATTCATCACATACGTATGAGGTTCAGCTTGTCACTCCTTGTACAACCCTTTTCAAGAATTTTTAGATGGAAAACCTTATCCCTTTAAAACGATTTGATCAGAACTCTGTTTCTCAACAAGTACTATTTACAGTGATTTTAAATCACATATGACAAAAACTTGTCTCCGTTTGTCCTTTATAAGGTAAGCAGGCAAAGCTTTGTCTGATAATAGATATCAATATAATTAAAAATAAACTAAATACAATGTAACAAACCTGTTATACTGTTTTTTTTTATAAAATTTTCTTTAAGAACAGTTTCAAATATCTAATCTTTATAAAACTGACATATTACTTAAGCTTTACTCGTGGTGAAAATTTGTGGTTATGATTGAATAAAGTGAGGTTAATTTAAAGGTTATGTAAAAAAAAAAAAGCTGAAACAAGCAATCAAATATACAAAAAGATATATCTGGTTGTCTATGCTGATTGTGAAGGCTATAACATCGGAAAGATTTTTAACATCCGGATTCTAAAATTTTTCTAGATGTGAAAACAAGTATGCAATAAAATCATGTAGAAGTAAAAATGCAGTGAGTCCATTCATATTTACGCAAATGTATAAAAATACCTCATAATCAACGAATTCATATATTTATTTAATTGCTGTTCAGTAAACTTAATAACTAATATTTTATATTTCTTATTAAAATATTATTATTGAATGCTATTATTACCAAATAAATGACAATATAAATCAATCAAACTTAGCAAAGAGCGAAAAATATAAGGGCTAATTGTAGGCTTAATATTTACACAATACACAAAATTATATATTTAAAATACATTACGAATCCAAGAGAGAGCCCATTAGATCTAACCAGCTCAAAAGCAACATTTCTTTAGAAATATATGAATACAATATATGCCTTAATGAGAGATGTTAAAAATTTTATGGACCCATTCACATTGAACCTAATAATTTGAAAATATATGCTCTACTTGTTATTAATTAGCTCTTTCAAAACTCCAAATAATCAGTTTAAAGTTTGAACTTGGGTGTCACACTTCACAATAAATGTTTTCACACAACTTACAAATTTGCGATTCTTCTTGATAATGATACATTCAGTTCTACTGTGCTCTAAGAGTTTTGACACTTTGTAAAATGTTTCTCCACAATCACATTTGTATATTTTATGATTTTTTTTAAATGTCTATCATCATCCTTGGGCACCTAACACGTTTATATTGATTTTCTTAACCATGTTTTTCCGTTTTGTACATATTTAGCTAGCTTTTGGGGTTGAATTTTTTATCACGTTTCTCGCAAGCATATCCCAACTTAGTATGATTTACAGCTATATGTTTCGTAAGGCTATATTGACTATATATCCTCCCACAATAACTACACATAATTTCTGCCTCTTCTCTATGAGTACTATTTTGATGTCGTTTAAGGTGTGATTCATTAGTATAACTCTTCTCACAGTCTTCATAATTACACTTATAAGGCTTTTCACCATTGTGAAAAGTTAATTTATGGTTCTGCAAGCGATACGGTCGTCGAAACGCTGCGTTACAACCCGGTTTATTGCATTTATGCCTCTTTTCAATATCACTCCTTTTTTTATTTAATTTACCCATGCTATGGGTGTGTGCACTGCCAATGTGCTGCTTAAGAACATACTTGTTACAGTAAGTTTTCCCACAACCTTCAATTTCACAGGTCACCTGTTTATTTGAGGAATGGCCGGTGATCTTGTGACGTTTCAAGTGAACACTAGTCTTGTAACTTTTATTACATCTTGTATAATCACATTTGAAGGGTCGTTCACCACAATGTTGGACTTGATTTTGCATTCGTAGGTTTTTAGCTTGCCAAAAATCCACATCTGACTTTGGCTCTTCACGATTAAAGTGTTTCATAACTTCGTGTACTTTTTGATGCCATTTTAAATCATATTTGTGACCGAATGTCTTATTAGAGTTATGTTTTTTACACATATATGATCTATTTATTTCATTTTGTCTAGTTATCACTTCTGACGGATTGATGATATCTTCGATCATGTTTGTTTTCCCTGTTCGTTATTTAAACTGAAAAATAATTTAAAAAAATGGTTATGAACTATGTACTGTTTAGCGTGAGTGTGACAGTCTGTCAAGTAAGAACGTGACCGCTCGTATTCTTAAAAAAATATGTTTCGATTTTTTGCCATCAATGTATTCTTTGGTGTGCTAACAACGGCGCAAATACCTTAGTTAGTTGTCCAATCGCCTCCTGCATCAATAATCGCCGGGCATCTTCGAGGCATGCTGTCGACGAGATTTTCTGCATACTCTGCAAATTTTTCAAATCTTGCAAGACAAACGAGTCAAAGTCCTGTCTTTCCTCTAAGCTGTCTCTTTACAAGGGACCAAACGTTTTTAATAAAGTTGGCGCCTGGCGATTGTGAGGGCCACTCTAGTATCTTATCGTGGACCCAAGTGAGCCGCTTCGCGACGTGATTTTTACTCAACAAAGGTTTCTTTAATGTGCTTTAAATGATATGTTGTCAAATGGTCTCATGAGACACATTCAAACCAGATTTTCTTAATTTTGCCGCTCTTTGACGCAGTGTCAATTTCGGGTCCCGTGAAAATAAAGACACGATTCGTTTTTTCGACTTTCGGAGTGACTTTGCCTGCCGAGCCACGTTTTGCAAGTCGTTCACATTTTTTGTCTCGTTAAAATGATTTACCAACAGAACGTGTCAATTTAGGCCCCTTTGGATGGGAACAAAGAAAGACTGCTTCAAACCGACGCGCAAACAAGTGATTCATTTTGGATTTTACGTGATTTCGACAAAAGTTTGGAATCGACCGATGCTGTTACTAAAGTCTGTCGTAAACAAAGGTAATAGTAGTAGAATCGCATCTACCAAAAATTATCGCGGACACGTTCTTACTTGACCGACTGTATAAATAAATATCAAACAGCGAGCGCACGAACGGAGAATATTGGGTATTAAATTAATGAACCGAAAAAGCCACAAATGGATCCTGCAACAAACTAAAGTCGTAGACGTATTAGAAAGGGTGGCCGAATTAAAATGGAGGTGGGCCGGACACATGGCTTGTAGAACAGATGACAGATGAATGAGAAAAATTTTGAAGTGGAGACCAAGACTTAGACGTAGGAATGCAGGGAGATCACAACAGGAAAAGAACAGGAACTTGGTGGATGAGAAAAGCAGAGAACAGATAGCAATGGCATAAAATGGGAAAAAGCCTACATCCAGCAGTGGATTGACATAGGCAGATCATGATCAATAAATAAAAGAAATAAATTTCTTTATTAGCATTTTTTGAAATTATTGATATTCGGCAATTGAGTGCTGGAGATCATTTTTAGTGTTCCATATGGGACACTTATAAGATCACTTCGGTGTCTGTCTGTCTGTCACACCCGATTTTTTTTCTCCGAAACTATTTGTCATAGAAAGTTGAAATTTGGTAATAAATATAGGAATTGATGGCCTCATCAAAGCCGTGTAGTTTTGAAAGTCAAATTTTGACTTAAGGGGTTAGTTTTGGGGGGTAAAATTGGAAGTGGAAAAAAAATTTTTTTAGTAGGTCATCGAGTCTGGTGTCAAATCAAAGCTTGTGAAAACACGAGTAAAAAATATATATATATAATGTAATACTTCCACACACTTTTCTTCGTATTATTTTTAAAAAATCGCGAAAAATCACTGTCCCCCTACCTTATCTCGAAAAGTACTGATCAAAAAATTTTGAAAAAATTCTGGAATATTCTCCACAGGGTATAGATTGAACGAAAATTATCACAAGTGCATTACCTTTAATAATTTATTTGGTATATAAAAAAAATAAAAATTTCAAGGTCACCAGTTTTCAGTAAAGATTGGAAACAAACTTTATTGAAAACTCATTTGGGGTGTGTTTTGTGAAGTCACTGATCATTTTATACCACCGTAACAAAATTTTTTATTTTAAAAGCAATTAATGTACAGAACACTAATTGTGCAAGTTCAACTTGCACTTGACCGGTTTTTTTTATTTCTGTTGCTGTAATTGTGACACAAAGAACTATCTAAGAATAAATCTGGGTACTTTATTATAAATAAAAATGGTTCCAAGTTATATAGGCACATAACTATTAAAACTTTATTCCTAATGAATACCAATCTACAACTATCTCTAAGATGAAAACCACACGCACTTCTTAGACATCTCTTTTGGATTATTATGATCCTCTTTATATGAGATGTGTTACCCCAAAATATCACCCTGTATGAGATCCGAGACTGCACAGTCATGAAACGCTATGAAGACAGTTACTCCAAATTAACACAGTTTAATCCCCAAAACCACAACTTCTTATCTAACCAAACCTGTGAAACCTTATGTTCTAAATTCTTTCTTTACTAGTCTTAAGAGCCCTATCCCTAGCAAATACAGACAAAAACAGATTCTATCACTGGAAATAACAGCCCATGAAGTTCTCTAAAAGGAAATATTTAATTTGAATAAGTATAGTTACACCTCTAAAGAGGCCTTACACCCCTAAAGGGGTAGAAAGGCATAAGAATTAAGTAAGTAAATAGTAAGCACAGTAAATTCTGTATAATAGTTTCTTCTGGATTCTTTAAATAATTCATTACATTTTCAATAAAATTGTCATATTTATTTGGGTACAATTGTTAGCATAAACTTCTTATGCAGGTCTATTTTAGAGAATATTTTAATTACCGCTGTGGTGCCAACAAATACCAAATTTTTTCTGAAATTCACACTGTCGTCTCTGTTTCTTACCTATTATCATGTAATCATATAAAACTTCGTCCACCGAGAGATTCATCATTTAATAATAAAGAATAGATTTAAATACAATTAAACAAAAATTTTATTTTAATTATTAATGGAATATTCCAAACAAATACTCCGAATTTTTAAAAGTTGTTTAACTGTCAAACCAAGAGGTTAAATCTACAATGAAAATTAACCCGAATCTCTTGTAATGAGGCCGGCTGCATATTTGGTTGCCAATATCGATAGACTACAGATCACAGAGATATTAGAATAGAGAGAAGTATATAGCCTGCTGTAAGTGAAAGCCATAGATATAGAGGATGGACCATAGACATAGAAGATGGACTGAGTGTTCCGTATCCCGCTGTGCAGTAAATATGGACGCAAAAAGTGAGAGAGACAAAGCGAATGAGCGGCCAGCAGCTGTCTCTTTCTAGAATGCCGCTAAACTACGGCGCTCTTGAAAATAATATTTCTAAGTGTTCTATTTGAACTAAAATCGAGTGGGACCTTGTTTATTACAGGCCTACAGAAGAGAGACAGATATTGGCCGCACAGTCGCCTTCTCTCTTTCTAAAGAGTGGTCAATTTTGTGAGGTTAATGCTCAGTCCATCCCACAGACATAGAGGATGGACTGAGCATTAACCTCACAAAATTGACCACTCTGTAGAAGGAGACAAAGCGACTGTGCGGCCAATACCTATCTCTTTTCTGTAGGCCTGTAATAAACAAGGCGCAGTGCCCCGAGACGGAATTCAAGGCGAGAAAATCCCCCATTCGATTTTAGTTCAAATAGAACACTTAGGAATATTATTTTCAAGAGTGCGGTAGCTTAGCGGCATTCTAGAAAGAGACAGCTACTAGCACTCATTCGCTTTGTCTCTCTCACACTTTTGCGTCCATATTTACTCCGCAGCGGGATACGGAACACTCAGTCCATCCTCTATGTCTATGGGATGGACTGAACATTAACCTCATAAAATTGCTCACTCTCTAGAAAGAGACAAAGCGATTGTGTGGCCAATACATGTCTCTTTTCTGTAGGCCTGTAATAACCAACGCGCAGTATCACGAGACGGAATTCAAGGCGAGAAAAGCCTTCACCAGACTTTAGTTCAAGGAAAACACTTAAAAATATTATTTTCAAGGGCGCCGTAGCTAAGCGGCATTTTAGAAAGATACAGCTACTGGCCGCACATTCGCTTTGTACTATCTCACACTTTTGCGTCCATATTTACCTCTTAACGGGATACGGAACGCTCAGTCCATCCTCTATGTCTAGGGTGTAATGGTATAGTCGTTAAAAAGAGAAGGAAATAATGTGAAACATTCTGTCTCTCTTACTCGGCGCACGCCCATAATACTCTCGCACGAGCACGCACGCCCACAAAACTAAGAATGCGTACCCGTGCGAGTGTTGTGGGCGTGCGCCGAGTAAGAGAGACAGAATGACCCATATTATTTCTTTCGCTTTCTACGAGCGCCACGCTTCTCGCGAGAACTTACCTCCTCTATTCTCTCTATGCTATAGATTCAAAAGTCTACACATCAATTAAGTTATTATTCAATCGTTAGTTGAACACTAAAAAAATTAGAGAAAACGAAAAACTGCCGCTAAGAAAGGCGAATTTAGGAAAAACGTGTTTGTATACCAATTATTAATTGAAAGTAATAGGTTTATATAAAATTGTCTGAGAGTGAAATCTTATTAATTAGAAAAACAAATTTCAAAAATATCCTAATATTGCCAAAAAAATAATTTCAAGGTCATTTGACGTTAGATATATTTTGGTATAGTTTACTGCGTAGTTACTTCTAGAATTTATGAGCTTTTAAACATTTTGATCCCAATTATGAAGTGTTTAAATATAAGAATACACTAAAAGTTCATTTACTGGTAAATATACAGCAATATTCCAGGAAGTTTTCGCGAAGTATTTTACATTACCAACTAGAAATTCTGTTTAATAACTTAAAAACACTTTAGTTGGTGTGTTTTATTAACATTATAATATTTTAAAATACATAGTTATTTAATAATAGCAATAAACCATACTTAACAAATCCAAATCACAAAAAATATAAGTACTAGAGTTATTTACAACAAAATAATATAATAATAATCTACAACCTATCGTTACGAATCCAAGATAAAGCCGATTTAATATTGGCCAATTTAACGCGACACAAGAAAGTTGAAATCAGCAAATACTCCGGATAAGAAAGTTTATTTTTATTAGAATGATTATAAAAATGTCGGTTTCCTCCTCCTTCGCATAAAATCTTTGCCGCTAAATTCAATAACCATTCTAAAATTTCTTCGTAAGCTGGAAATTTTCCGTTTCTATCCAACCAAGCAGTTGGAGCCCACAAATACAGTTGACAAATTGTAGCGGCTATTTCAGCATCTAAGCGTCGATTTGGGTCGCGCCTAAGCAAATTTTTAATTAGCCTGTTAAAAATAGAAGGCACTGTTCCGGGTAAGGATGGGAGGTCTTTTTCTTTGTAGGATAAACTGGATAATTTTGTTGAAGGTGAAGACTTGTTGCCATAGAATGGATTTGGTACTCCAAATATTTCATACCCTAAAAAAAAGCATAATATTCTTGCACTAAAATACTACTCAAATTATTTAATTTCTAGCATTTAGGTATCTACCTTTGCCAGCAGTATTAAACAATTTTTATGGCAAACCATTTTTTCGGCACACGCGTTGTTCCTGTAGTGCTTTAGGAATATCTCTTAGCATGAGCAACGAGAAACATCAAGAAGAAATAACCACATGAAATGACAATATATAAAACACGCAAGATATTTGGCGTGATACCTTGATGATGTACAGACATATTGGGATGCACTTCTTGCCTCCAAATATGTCTAATCCATTCACAAGTCCTGCCTTGGTTATTGAAACCTTGATCTTACTACACTTACGACATATGTGGCTAGGGGAAAATAAAATGTAACTAGATGTGTCATATCTGTCAAGGTTCAACGTTGAATTTCCTCGTGATTCGGCGTTGACCTTTTGGGATTCGAAATATAGATATTCCTCCTTCTCAACATTTGACGACCTTGACAGATGCAAGTTATAAAAAAGGGTATCTACAAGCAAATAAAAACGTAAACTTACCTATAGCACCAACAGCCCACAAATCTGACTTGCTATAATTCAATCTAGTAAAAGATCCAGGTTTTTTTTCCCGATAATTTCCGGCGCCATTAACGCCGTATTGCCTCCTTTTTCGATATCGTAGCTAGTATAAGACACGGATAAATCCGTAGACTTCTCCGCTAAACAACACCCGAAGTCGCTGATAACCGCCATGGGATTCTTCAGATCCGATAAGTCCAGTAAAATATTATCGGTTTTCAAATCTCGGTGGGCGATATTATGTGCCACCATGTGGACTACACCCTCCAGTAATTGGTTGAATAGTAGGATGGATGTGCGGAGGGAAGGTTTGTCTGACGATTTAAGGTAATCTTGAAGGTTTTGGTGATATCTAAAAAAAAATATGTTTTAAGAAGCATTGTGCCTCTGCATGCTTACAATTTTAAAAAACATTTTTTAAATGGGTAAAGAAAGAAATACATTAAAATGTATCTCATATAAGATGCGCGGGTTCTATCAATGAGCCTAAGTGCTACTGGACATTTAGGTCTAGCAAATTTAATTTTTTTTTTATGGGTCTATTACATGTGCTGCAGGGAAGTCCCTAAAGAGGAGCAACACGTGTTCGGAAAAAGCGATTGACGTTGTTCTTGAATCGCTGTAAATTGTACTCGGTGGGAAACACAGTCCTGGGCAAATTATTCCAAAGAGATGATGTTCTCCATATAAAAAACTGCTTGAAAAGCGTTGTAAGAGGAGTAACAAGCTGAACCTCATACGGATGTGAAGTATTAGCGCGACGTGTATTTCTAACATGCACCGCTCTAGGAGGAATTAAGCGGGCTACATCCTTCAAACACTTTCCGTGAAAATACTTGTAGAATAGGCTCAAGTCGCCAACCGTTCTTCGATGATCCAGCGAATCAAGGCCGACGGTCAGTTCCGGGTCTCCAATCAGGCGAACAGCTCCAACAGCAGTGTATGTTTGGGAGCGGAGCCCCAAACATGGGAGCAGTATTCCATAGTTGGTCGAATTTGAGCTTTGTAAGGAATTAACAGTTGTTGTGGAGGGTAAAGCTTTCTGGTTCGAAATAATATTTCCAACTTTGAGAAGCTCTCCTTGCTATGCTTGCGAATGTTCATGCCATGTCTCTTAAATTAACGCCCAACAAATTGATTGACGATGTTAGAGGAATGGAGTGCTCTGCCTTAACTATGTCGGGTTCAGCAACATTTTTTTAGAAGAAAAAAAAACTGCCGCCTGGGTTTTTGTAGCGTTAAATTGCACTTGGTTACTGTCGCCCCAAGATAGAATTTCTTCCAGGTCCTTGTTAAGTTGAACGTTTTCCCGCTGTCTGCGAATATTCGTCTGAGTAGCCGATGTCCGAGCGTTCAAAGTGAATGAAGAGATAAGCGTATTGTCATCTGCAAAGCTGCAAATTGGGTTTTAGGTCTTTTCCAGCAGATCGTTAATATACTATAAATGTGAGAGTAGGAAATAGTATGGAGCCTTGGGGCACACCGGCGTTGATAGTGAAGGTGTTGGAAAGAAATCCGTCGACTGCCACTCGTAAAGAACGCTCTCTGAGGAAACATGAGAGCCACAAACAGACATACCATAAGAGCGTAGCTTAGCCAACAGTCCATCGTGCCAAATACGGTCGAATGCTTTGGATGTCGGGGCAATTGTATACTTATCTTTAATAAATTTGAAAATTTATAAAATTACAAAACTAGGTGGTGTAAAAAAATATTGTGTTACTACTGGTATCAGCTGGTACAACATTTAATATGCCTGAATGGGAGAATGCACTTTTAAGGCAAGTTGAATAAAGATGGTAAATCGGTCACTCAAGTGTGAAAGGCAATTCGTTTTGTTTACGTCGTGAACCGTGCTGTAAAAACAACTGTTTTTTTTTGTGAAATACTACAAACTAGTAATGCAAAAAGTGACTTAAGTGTTTTACTGATGTTGCCGAAATTTAGTGGCAAATAGTTTTTATGGCAGTTTGCTTAATTAAATAAAAATAGAGATTTTTTATGTCGTGTACGTCATATCTGGTTTTTAACCTGCATCTGATGTGTTTAACGCACAATAATGATATTTTTAACTACTAACTACCTTGCTTGTTATTTATTTTGAAGCATACGAGTTAGTTGATAGGTAAGTAGTTCTGAACTCGCGGTGAGTCGGACAGTGGCGTAAATCATTTTAGATTATTTTGAGACTTCTTTGAGTTAGTTACGTGTTACGAACGAGCGGCGATGTTTATAAATATACAGTAACACTCTGCATATACACGATCAAAAATGTGCATTTGGTCCGTCAATTGTGATCAGTTAGTGCTGAGCACACACTAAGCGTGTCAATTTATTGTGTTGAAGGTGTTATGAAGCAGCGAATGGTGATTTGATTGATTCAGACGATTTAAAGATGGATCGATGTCACTTACTGATGATGTTAAGGCGGGGATTCCAGCATATGTTCGGCCGACACAAACATTACGAGTATTCGTCATCTCCTGCAAACTGACCGTCATTTTCCAAGCAGATTGATTACAGAACCGCTAAACATCTGTAAATCACTTGATTTACAGATGTTGAGCGTTTTTGTTCACGACATTACCCGCAATATTTTGATGAAGAAAAAGGCGTGTGCAAAATTTGTTTCCCACAGCTAAACACCTAAAGAAAAACAACGCGTGGATGCCACCAGCAATTTCATTGGAATGAAGAGGGCGGACAATAATTTCTACAAAAACAAATCGCAGATGAGAAGTGGAGATGGAACTTTTTTCGATATATCAATATATTTAATAACGATAGGTTAGTTCTTTTATTAGGTAGGGTTCTTGTTTTGGAAGTCCCTCCGGCTTTTTAATAACTTTCGCCCAGAACGATAAATAGGGAAATGCTGATGAGATAGGCCTGTATTTTAGACCTCTACCCTACAAAACGCTAACATTAAAAAAAGAAAAATGTGTTGGTGGTAAATATCCCAAAGAGAGGTTTACAATTTTGCATTGTGCAAATATGGCGGGAGAAAAAGAAAAACTCTTAAGTCATTGGTAAGGCAGCTAAACCCAGAGCATTTAAAAATATTAACATAAACAACCTGCCTGTAACTTGGAAATATAATAAGAAAGTTTGGATGACAGGAGAAATTATGACAGAGTGGTTGCAAGATCTTGATTGGAAAATGACAAAAGAAAAAAGAAACATTTTGTTATTTCTAGACAATGCAGGACCTCGTCCAAAAGACGTCCGCTTAAAAAATATAAAAATCTTGTTTCTGCCCCCTAACTGAGTATCAGCTTGTCAACCACTTGACCAGGGAATTATAAAAAATTTTAAAATTTATTACCGAAGTCTAATATTAAAACACCTGACAGTAACCATTGAAACTGCTGGTACAGCTTTTGAGTTAAGAAAATTACGCCACTGGATGCAGTTTACTTTGCAAAAACCGCTTGGGAACAAGTAACCAAGGAAACAGTTAAAAATTGCTTCCGTAAAGTGGGATTTAAGCATGAAAATATGCAAAGTGAAGACCAGTTAACTGAGGCTGTTACATCTGATCCAGAAGAAGACTTACCACTTAACATATTTGCAGATATCCTCAAAATAAGAATTTGTTGGAGTTGACTGATAATGAAAACCTTAATGATTTTTTGAACACAGATGAAAATTTGTATGTTGAAAATTCAGATTCAGAACAAGAAATTGAAAATCCAGTTGAAATACAAGGACTTTCCAAAGATTCTGATGTTGATGAGGTTCCAGTACCAACAGATGTTATCGCAAATTATGGTGAACCTATTACCCTAACCAAGCAGCTTAAAAATTTTGCCGAAGATTACAGAGATGCAGAGTCTTTAGAGTTTCTTTCCAAATTAGAAACACGATTTGTGGCTATGTATAACTCTATCCTATTATATTTTATATGTATCTAAAAGTACCAAATCTTTGTTTTTTCCTTAAGTTTTTTGTTTATTTTAAAAATATGTACATACGTAAGTATATGTTTTAAATATCCCAAATTCTTTAATTACAGTTTTTATTAAAAAAAACGATTTCGTTATATATATATATATATATATATATATATATATATATATATATATATATATATAATAATAGTAAAAATAAACAATTAAATAAATAAAAAAAAAGCAATATAAAAAACTATCAAAAATGGTATCATACTAAAAAATAGTTCGTCCGCCAGCGTACACACATATTTTTCGCCAGTCTTAACACTAACCATCGACTGAAATACATTAATCATGGTCGCTTGCTTTCGAGGTACTTAAAAAATATGGAATTTGTAAATAGAAATTAAATTTAAACTAAGTTATGTAAAATTTTAAAACAGTGTTTTTCCTTTTATTTATATAATTATACGTGTTATGTTTGTAAACTAGTGTTATTGTTGTAATTTAAAGCAAGACTGTGCTGTATTTTTAATTTTATTTCTAGACATGGCAAACTGTTTTTTGAAAATGCCCAAAACTAGGGGCGAAACGTCAAAATAATATAAAAAAAAAATTCAAAAGAACTCCAAGATTTTCATTTGATGAACCAAAACCCAAGATACATCAAAAAGATTTATATATATATATATATATATATATATATATATATATATATATATATATATATATATATATATATAATGAAATATTTGGACACTGTCAAATTACAGAATGTACAAGTTTACAAAACTTAATTTAATAACTTGTCTAATATTGTTTTCCATTACCTTTTCATAAGAATAAACAGAGACATATTTCTCCCCTCTCCCTCGGGATCGATCCTCTTAGGTAAAGCGGCCGGGTACATTTCTCTACCACCTTCCAATTCGGGAACAAAATCGGTAAACACCGACAATATCTTGACGATGTTCGGGTGGGGAGGTAAATGACGCGATCTATCCAGGAAATCGCATTCATAGTCGGTTATACCGTATCGGTTGATGTACATTGGGGCTGGAACAGTTTCCCTGTGAAAAAAATATGTATACTTGTACAAAAATTATAGGTTGCAAAATCGGTGATGGCAACAGCTGCATCTAATGCATAAACATTCGAACCAGTCAATTTAATTTTTGAAACAAGACACTCTGTATATGTCTGCCTCAGTGAATAGAGTTTTTCAATATAAATTGTACGTAAATGTATTCTAGGTTGGATTTGTTTAGCAATCAGTTAATACCTTTTTCATACGAATTCTGTTAAAAAAATAATTTTTTCATTTATGCATATAGAATGAGGTCAGTTTCAACCTTTTTAGTGTTCCATATGGAACACTTATGGGATCACTTCGGTGCCCTTCGGTCTGTCACATCTGATTTTCTCTGAAACTAATTCATACAGAAAATTGAAATTTGGCACTAATATAGGAATTGATGGCCCAATCAGAGTCGTGTAATTTTGAAAGTTAAATTTTGATGTAAGGGGTGGGTGAAATTGGAAGTAAAAAAAAATTTAGCAGGTCAATGAGTAGGGTGTCAAATGGTAGTTTGTGAAAACAAAGTTCAAAAATATATATGATGCACGCACACTTTTCTTTGTATTATTTAAAAAAAATGGCCAAAAATCACTCTCCCCCCCTATCTCGAAATGTATTGACCAAAAAATTTTCCATAAAGTGAAGATTGCGCGAAAATTATCACGAGTGTTTTACTTTTGATAATATATATGATATAAAAAAAACTATTTGGCTTGACCAACGGAAAGGTACCGAGACAAAAGAATTTTATTTTGTTTGTTTATAAACATATATATAAACAAATATTGTAAAATTTCGGTACGGGGGAGATTTTTTTTAGAACAGACCTAAAATGGTCTAATTTTGAAAGATTTACGAAAAAAAATCGGGGGGAGGCCGTTTTTGCTAACCTGAACTAACTTTGATCGCCAGTCACTAACATAGCACATAACACGTAGGCTGAAAAGTTCTTGCTCTGACACATAGATGTTGCCCTTTTTAAAAAATCCATATGATTTTTAAGAAGTACCCACCTTCAAACGATAATTGTCAAAATTTCATGACATTTCGACGATTAGTTTACAAGTTACAGTGGTTTTAGTGACGCTACTTTTGCTATTTTCAAAACAATGAAAAAAATCGAATTACGTGTGTTGATTAAATACTCATCATTTACTGGTATGCTGAATTTAAACGCGATCGTACAGGTACAAATGATGATGAACGCTCTGGACGCCAAAATGAGGTGGTTACACCGGAAAAGATGAAAAAAATCCACAAAATTGTTTTGAATGACCATAAAGTGAAATTGCGTGAGATAGCTGACACCCTAAAGATATCAAAAGAACGTGTTAGTTATATTTTGCATGAACATTTGGGCATGAGAAAACTCTGTTCGAAATGGGTACCGCTCACAGTGGACCAAAAATAACAACATGTTAATGATTTTGAGTGCTGTTTGGACCTGTTTAAGCGCAATAAAAAGGATTTTTGCATGCGATATGTGACAATGGATGAAACAAGGATCCACCACTACACACCGGAATCAAATCGGTAGTCATCTGAGTGGACAGCAGCCGGTAAAAGCCGTCCGAAGCGACCAAAGACACAACAGTCGGCTGGGAAGTTTGGAATAATCTTCATCGACTATGCTAAGAAGGGAAAAACCATCAATAGCCAATATTATATACAGGTTGAAAGCAGAAATCGCAAAGAAATGGCATCAAATGAACAAGAAAAAAGTACTCTTTCATTAAGACGACACACGAGTCAATGGTTACAATGGCAAAATTGCATAATTTGGCCCCCAGCGACTATTATCTATTTGCAGACCTCAAAAAAATACTCGCGGGAAAGAGATTTGGCTCCAAACCAAGGCCTTTTTTGAAGGCAAAGAGAAATCCTTCTACAAGAAAGGTATAGAAATGTTAGAAAAGCATTGGACTGATTGTATCGCTCTTGAAGGAGACTATGTTGATAAATAAAATCAAATTTTACAAAACAAATGTGTTTTAAATAGCTAGACCAAAAACTTTTCAGCCTACATGTTACATCATTTTTTCACATTAAGGTAGAACATTTTTTTCATTATTTAATGTATTTTGTAATTACTGATTATTTAGTTCAAGTTAGTTCCGGTTAGTTCAGGTTAATTCAGGTTAGCAAAAAGGGCCTCCCATGATTTTTTCAAAATTAACCATTTTAAGACTATTTCAAAAAAACCTCCCTTTTTCTGAAAAACCAGGGTACTGAAATTTTACCACAAATATTTGTTTTTTTTTATAAAAAAAACCATGGCAGAGAAAAATAAAATCACCAGACCTGCAAAAATATGATATAAATTCATTTGTTTTTTTAAATTTTAGACACTTACCTGTACATAGCTCTCAAAATAGCTAAAGAATTTGACTGAATATCATAGTTGAACATCATTTTTAACGCTAGAGGAAAGCTAGTTATATCATTTCTTAGTTTTTTCACTTCTCCTGCTTGTTGATCAGATAGAAATTTTGCTGAATAAACTACGGCATTGGCACCTTTGGCTATTGGTTTTCCAAAAGTAAAAGCCTGCAGGTTTATAAGTGTATTTTCTGAGATAACATCTTCCTCAGCTGTGGCATCTCTGTTCCATTGTATTTTTGACATGCATTCTCGAATTTCCCAACAGACGCCTGCAATAATTAAACAAATTACAGTTTTTATGTGAGAACTTTACATTTTTATAAGTTAAAAATAATAAATATAAATTTTTCTTTTTTTCTGACCATTAATAAATAAATTTAAGACAACTGCACTGAGAGTTCGTTGCTCACAAACCCTAGTTTTGGTTTTGGTTAAAAGGAAGAGCGGTGACTTTCCAAATGTATTTTATTACAACGATGTTACTGGTGATTCGGGTCCTGAGATAGCTAATATGTTTGCTGCTCACTTCCTCCAGGTGTACAGTGATAGATCTTGTTCTGGTGATCACAATGATGACTTTTCCTTTTGTGACGTCAATTTGTTTCAACATAGCATTTCATTGTCTGATGTGTATTCTCATTTGTGTTCTTTGGACATTAATAAGGGTTCAGACCCCGATGGCTTACCTCCAGCGTTACTTAAGCACTGCAGTTTTGTTCTCGCTCGCCCACTGCACAGTATTTTTAATGAATCTTTAACTACTGGGGTTTTTCCCGAATTTTGGAAGCTGGGTTACATAACACCAATTCACAAGTCAGGCAGCCGTGATCAGATAATTAATTATCAACCAATTACCATATTAAGTATCATTCCTAAGGTTTTCGAACACATAATAACTAAATTCTTGACTACTCAGCTAAGTGTCAATATTAGTACCCGTCAGTTTGGGTTTCAGGGTGGCAAAAGTGCGGAACTGAATCTGCTGTCATATGTCGACTTTGTGTCTGGCGCTTTAGAGAGGGGAACTCAGGTGCATTCGATCTATACTGACTTTTCCAAGGTGTATGACAGGGTAAACCATGTATTTCTTCTGTCCAGGTTAAGGAGGGCGGGTGTTGGATTGGCTTGCCTGATATTTGACTGGACGTACACAGACAGTCCGCTTCAATAACTACTTATCAGACAGTATACATGTCCCCTCCGGAGTTCCTCAAGGATCGCACTTGGTCCTCTTCTGTTTAACTTATTTATTAACGACTTGACTCATAGTTTTGCACATAGTGAGGTCCTCCTTTTGCTGATGATTTAAAGTTGTATATTGAGGTGTCTGTATTTGATGATTGTTACAAACTTCAGACAGATTTGAATCAGCTTGTATCTTGGTGCAAGGACAATGGTATGGAGCTAAATGCGACTAAGTGCCATTCTATCGTTTTCAGTAAGTCCCGGACTCAGTTAGCTTATCCATACAAGATCGGGGATGCTGTTCTTGAACGAATGACTGAAGTGAAAGATCTAGGGCTTATTATTGACTCAAAATTAACTTTTTTATTTACTTATTTATTCATTCCTTTATTGCCATCAAGATTACATAATGTAAAAAAGCAACGTCATAAAAAAGTAGAATATATGCATATAGCCAACAAAATATAAGACACCGTACAGAGGACAAAATCTTACAACTATTGATAACTAAAATTATTGATCAAATTCAAAAGAATAGAAACATTCTGAGAGAGCAAACCTTTTTGCTTCCCTTTTGAATCTCTCAATCCCCTCAATGTTCCTCTCTCCTTTTATACCTCATATACAGAATATCGCTTCCAAGTCTCTCCAGCTTTTGGGATTTATTAGGCGTATTACACTAGGCTTTACTACTATAGCTGCAATCAAGCAGCTGTACTGTTAACTGACTAGAGCTCGCTTAGAGTATTCCTCCAGTGTATGGAGTCCTTTCTATGGTACTCACGTTCAATGCATTGAGAGAGTGCAGCACAAATTTCTGAGATACATTGCCTTTAAGATCAATAGACCTGAGCTTAACTACCTTCAGATAGAATCTGAGCTTCACATTCAAACTTTACAAGATCGCAGAGTTGCTACCAATTTCAAAATGCTTTATAATATTCTTCATAGTAACTACCATTGTCCCTTTCTGCTGGACAAAATTGGTCTGCATGTACCTTCCAGGGTGACCTGTTCGAGGCACACTTTTTTGTGCCATCCCAGGACCAACTACGGATGCAATAATTTTGTATCTAGGTCATGTCGCCTCGCCAATGAGCATCCCGGTCTGGACTTCTTCATAGGAAGATCTGTGTTTTATACAGTTGTGTGGAGTATGATATACATTTTGTTACTTATTGTTACAGTCATTATTTCCTTTTCTATTTTTATGATTATTATTATTATAATTTTCTTTTTTCCTTTTTCTCTTTCCCTTATACTTATTTTAAAATTTTCTTTTTTACTTTATTGTTGTCTTAAGATATTTTATTGTATTGTTTTAAAATTGGGCATTGCCCGTTAATTAAATTAAATAAATAAATAAATAAAAAATTTTTTGTTCTTGGTCTTGCGGTCAATTTAATAAACCGACACGTAAACCAAAACTAAACTTGTCTTATTAAATTAACCTCAAGACCAAGAACAAAAATTGTCTTAAAAATAAATATAAATATGTTTAATCCAGCTAAGACTTAAATTAAGCTAAAAATAATATAAAGTGGAGCCTTGGTATTTGGATGCTGAATATTATCCATAAATCATTACGCAAAGAACAATAAAATTAAATTCTTCTGGTAAATCTTGTATAAAATTTATTAACATTGAAAATAACGAAAAAGTAACATAATTTTCAGATTCAACTCCAGAAAGTCTGAAAATGATGTACAACACAATATATCTGAAACCACCCCTACCCAACTTCTTTAATGATCGACTATAAATAATACTGCCAACAGTGTATTCATTATCTTAACCAAAAACCAGAAGAAATTGTCTTAATACTATGAAAACTGTACAAAATTTATCAACCTCACCTTTTTCACCCCCCTCCATCCCTTTTTCAAGTATTATATGGGTAGCAAATTTGAAACCGATATCTCATTTCATTCAAGAGTTATCGTACCAATTGACTGACAGGCAAACTGATTCTTTCTTTTAACCCTGATACAAAACAATCCATACTAACCTTCTAGTTCATCGTCCCTAGTCAAAAGTCCTTGACCTGAAGCCACAGCTACTCCTACCAAAGTCAACAAAGGAGCGGTATTTCCATACAATCCCCTCTGTGATGCCTTTTGAAACACCTCCGGCCCAAATTTATTTGTGACTCTATTGAGAACATCATCTATCAATAGCCTTCGAGCTCTTTGTGTCACTTGAACTCCAATATTACGGAAAACACCATATCTTTTATTGTTAGCAATATCAGTTTTTTGAATTTGGGGCGCCGCCTGCTGTTGAGCTGATCTTACTTGATGGCTAATTGTTCTTGCGGGGGGTCTCCCGGTGGGTTTGCCTTTATTAAGCTGGTTCCGTATAAAGGTTGTCCCATGTTTAACTAGTTTCCCTCCGATCGCTCGGAGAGACATTTTTTATGTCTCTTTGTTTGGGTTCTTTGGCTTCTTATCGCTGTAAAAATACGGTATTAATGACGATTTTTTATGTTGAAAACAAATGAATTATCTTATCAAATGGACTTTGATGTGTAGGTAGGTGTTTTGAAGTTTGTAAATGCGAAAAATAAACATAATAGGATATAGTAATATTGAAAATAGAGCTAAAAATAGCACTTACTAGTTTCATAGCCACAACACTGCAAATATCAAATAAAGATCAGATGATCAACTACGCAATTTTTACATTTTTTGTAGGTGAAAATATCCTTCAAAAAAATCAACAATCACTTCTAGTGACTCAAAACTGCTTTCCCAATTTAAATGACAAGCAGCTGTTATTAACTGACAGCCCAGTCGTCAAAGGCGAATTTTGACGAAAAGCTTTCATTAAATGTTAACAGGCTGCATTTTGGCATACAGGTAGTTTTTTGACCGTAGAATTCGATAAAAAAGTTTGCTGCTCTAAGGTTGAAATTGGGGAAACTGAAGTTTCTCGGAGTGCTGATTAAGAATCCGATGAGAGATTTAAAAAATTCAATCGGCGGATTCAATATGAGGGCCAGAGTACGTAATTTATTTAATTTCTTCGAGTAATTTAGAATGTTTGTGTTTCAAAACTGTTTTCTTTGTACCTGGATGTTTAAATGAAATATAAATACTTTATACTTAAAGCTTAGACTTTTATCTTTCATTTCCCACCTTTAAATATATTCTTTTATTTTAAGTTTCAGTGGTATGATTAATAATAAGCAAAAAATACGTTTATCATGAACATTTCTTTAAGTGCAAAATTACAAAAAAGAAAGTTTTTTAAATTTTTAATAATTTTGTAATATCAAGTATACTTTTAATTGTAACTAACGAGTTTTTTTGACCATTTCGTACTGCTTTGAACGTAAAATTGCGACGGAGCAATAGAGCAGGCAAATTTTCACATTTTAAAACTCAATTTTTACATAACACAGACAATGTGAGTATATTTAATTATTCTTGTATTGAAACTTAGGACGCTCCCTGATTGGTCGGTGCGGTATTTGTACTCGGTATTTACTGCTTTACCGAGACGATACCGATGCCGCCTTTATTTCCATACTTGACGGTATATTTTCGGGCTAGAATCTGCAGAACAGTCTGTGTCGTCATCGAGAGAGAATGTCATCATCGAGTGAATCGATGATGTCATCGAATATCAATCATTGTGTCTTCAACTTCGAACGAGATATCGTTCATGTCAATCCTAGATTATCTGGCAACACAGCTAATTATTTTAGAGCAGCGCTACCGTGGCAATATAATCATCACCCCGTGGGGGGGCGGGATAGAATATCTCCCCCGGTATGTTCTGCCTGTCGTAGGAGGCGACTTAAAGAACAACCTAGATGGTAGATGCCCAGATCCCACCAGCATCGCCCGGTGTGATACCATCGCATCGGCTTAGGCTGCGTGAAGTTGCTTAACGTTTCGTGGCTGTGCCGATGTCCCGGACTGTGGGACCAGATAGCATGATGAGGCACCTGGATACAAAAAATTCCGGAGGTAAAATAGCCCCCCGTTCGGATCTCCGGGTGGGGGCTGGTTCAGGGGCGTCGACATGCAGAGATCAGAATTTCAAAATGGATTTTTGCAACATACGAGGTTTAAACACGAACATAAATTCAGTGCACCAACACCTGCAATCAAATAAACCTCATGTACTCGCTCTCTGTGAAACTAAGGTCAGTTCATCGACCAGCACAGTAAACTATCTTTATCCTGGGTACGACTTCTATTCCCGATTTAGGCGTAACTTTGGAATCTGTCTTTATGTCAGAAGCGACCTCTCTTGCCAACGAGAAGAGACTCTGGAGCCCCCAAACTTTGATGTTATGTGGTTAAAAATAACGACTCAACCAACCACAAGGTTCATCTGTATCCTCTATCGACCACCAAGTGATACTAACTATAGAACACTTTTCGCTTCCCTTGCAGACACCATCGATCATTTACAAATTAACTATCCAAATGCCGAAATTGCCATCCTGGGCGACTTTAATGTCCACAACATCAACTGGCTTAAATATTCAAATACTACCGATGAACAAGGTCGTGAAGCCGAATCATTTTCAATCAGTTGTGGCTTAACTCAGCTTATTGACGAACCAACACGGATCCCTGATCGAGACGGAGAGTTTGCCAGTCTTCTTGATCTCTTTTTAACCACCAATCCGGAGATTTACACAGTCAGCGTAAATCCACCGTTAGGTTCTTCCGACCATAAACTACTTTCGACATCGAGTATTCTACCAATCAATGACAGAGAGGCGCCTAAACCGCGCAAGATTTGGCACTACAAGTCTGCTAAATGGGAAGATCTCATGGAATATTTTCGAACTTTCCCTTGGTTGGACGTTTGTTTTCGATCCGACGACCCATCTGACTGCGCCAGGGAGGTTTCCGATGTTATTTTGGCCGGTATGGAGGCTTACATCCCTTTTTCGAAGAAATGCCCTTCCAACGGCAAGCCTTGGTTTGACCGAAAATGCAAAGAAGCTGTTGCTTCTAAACATCTTGCATACCGACAATGGCGCGAAAATCCTAACACCATAAATCGTAACACATTTGTTCGTGCCAGGAACAGATGCAAAGAAATTATCGACGAAACCAAGGAGGTACACAATCAACGGATTAGAAGCAAACTTCTCGCCTGTCCCCGCAATTCAAGGTCCTTTTGGTCGGTCGCTAAGGCAGTTGGTCGGAATTTCACCAGATCGACCATACCACCACTCACACGGCCAGATAATTCTATTGCATCGACACCTGTTGAGAAAGCGAACTTGTTGGCTGAACTCTTTGCTTCACATTCTACTGTCGATTTCCAAGAAAAAACACCACCTACTATTCCCATAGTGCAGTCAAGGATGCCCGATGTTGTCTTCAGACAGCGTATTATAAAGCGTATTCTGATGAAGCTAGACACCAAAAAGGCTTCTGGCGCTGACGGAATACCTGCCATAGTTCTTAAAATCTGTGCGAGGGAACTAACACCAGTTTTCTGTAGACTTTTCAACCTATCCTACAGAAAGGGAATATTTCCTTCCTGCTGGAAATGCGCTACAGTTCAGCCGATACCTAAAAAAGGCAAGAAGACCTTGCCAAATAACTACCGACCAATCGCACTGCTTTCAATAATATCGAAAGTCATGGAAAAGGCCATCAATCAGCATCTTCTAAAATATCTTGAAGGATTCAACATTATTAGCGATCACCAATATGGCTTTCGTAAAAATAGATCAACAGGAGATCTTCTGACTTATGTAACACATGTTTGGAACAATGCAATTGAACACTTTGGAGAAACTCGAGCGGTTGCTCTGGACATATCCAAGGCATTCGATCGTGTTTGGCACGATGGGCTGTTGGCTAAGCTACGTTCTTATGGTATGTCTGAAAAGTTCTGTTTGTGGCTCTCATGTTTCCTTAGAGAGCGTTCTTTACGAGTGGCAGTCGACGGATTTCTTTCTAACACCTTCACTATCAACGCCGGTGTACCTCAAGGCTCCATATTGTCTCCTACTCTTTTTCTCATTTACATTAACGATCTGCTGGAAAAGACCGAGAATCCAATCTACAGCTTTGCAGATGACAGTACACTTATCTCTTTATTCACTTTGAACGCTCGGACATCGGCTGCTCAGACGAATATCCGCAGACAGCAGGAAGTCGTTCAACTTAACAAAGACCTGGAGGAAATTCTATCTTGAGGTGACAGTAACCAAGTGGAATTTAACGCTACAATAACCCAGGCGGCAGTTTTTTCTAAAAAAGTTAACGTTGCTGAACCCGACATAGTTATGTCGGGGCACTCCATTCCTCTAACATCGTCACTCAATTTGTTGGGCGTTAATTTGGGAGCAAATATGTCCTGGCATGAACATGTTGCAGGCATAGCAAGGAGAGCTTCTCAAAAGTTGGGAATATTATTTCGAACCAGAAAGCTTTACACTCCACAACAACTGTTAATTCTTTACAAAGCTCAAATTCGACCAACTATGGAATACTGCTCCCATGTTTGGAGCTCCGCTCCCAAACATACACTGCATTTGTTGGATTCTATTCAGAGAAGAGCTGTTCGTCTGATTGGAGACCCGGAACTGACCGTCGGCCTTGATTCGCTGGAACATCGAAGAACGGTTGGCGACTTGAGCCTATTCTACAAGTACTTTCATGGAAAGTGTTCGAAGGATGTGGCCCGCTTAATTCCTCCCAGAGCGGTGCATGTTAGAAGTACACGTCGCGCTAATTCTTCACATCCGTATGAGGTTCAGCTTGTTACTCCCCGTACAACACTTTTCAAGCAGTCTTTTATATGGAGAACATCATCCCTTTGGAATAATTTGCCCGGGACTGTGTTTCCCACCGAGTACAATCTACAGCGATTCAAGAACAACGTGAATCGCCTTCTCCGCACACGTGTCGCTCCTGTAGCGCTTTAGGGACTTCCCTGTAGCACGTGTGCTAGACCCATAAAAAAAAAAAAAAAAATCATTGTATTTAACTGAAAATACTTAATAAAAACAGTACATACCCGACAATCGCGTTTTATTTGGTATTTCGGCCCATGCTCTTTCAGTTGCGTCATTCCTCGAGTACTCTGGTAATTTATAATAATATTGTATAACAATGAATATTTTTCAATTTCTTTCATTATTTTTTTTTATGGGTCTAACACACGTGCTGTAGGGAAGTCCCTAAAGCGCTCCAGGAGCGGCATGTGTGCGATTGATGTTGTTCTTGAATCGCTGTAAATTGTACTCGGTGGGAAACACAGCCCTGGGCAAATTATTCCAAAGGGATGATGTACCCCATATAAAAGACTGCTTGAAAAGCGTTGTACGCGGAGTAACAAGCTGAACCTCATACGGATGTGAAATATTAACGCGACGTGAATTTCTAACATGCACCGCTCTAGGAGGAATTAAGCGGGCTACATCCTTGGAACACTTTCCAAGAAAACACTTGTAGAACAGACTCAAGTCGCCAACCGTTCTTCAATGTTCCAGCGAATCAAGGCCGCCGGTCAAATCCGGGTCTCCAGTCAGACGAACAGTTCTTCTCTGAACAGAATCCAACAAATGCAGTGTATGTTTGGGAGCGAAGCCCCAAACATGGGAGCAGTTCCATAGTTGGTCAAATTTGAGCTTTGTAAAGAATTAAGAGTTGTTGTGGGGTGTAAAGCTTTCTGGTTCGGTTCTTCCACTAAAATTACATGAATATCTCTCTTCGCCGCTATTTTAACCTAATCTAACTCACACGACGCGCGCTAAATGTCGCGCTGCACTCCACGCCCGCGCAAGTCAGGTGGGTTTCATTGAAATATAGGCGTTCGGCATGTTTTCGGTACCGAACACATCGAGAAAAACGATACCGCATCGACAAATTAGGGAGTGGTCTTAAGGTATAATAATGATATATATAGTTTACTGTATGCCTGTTAAAATCATGACAACAAAAATTTTACCTATCCGAATTTTTAATAAATTCTCACGCAAATAAAAAAAAAATGGAAAAAAATCTCTTACTCTTTTTTTGGATAATTTCCCACTTTTTCATGTGGTGCTATTAATTTTTCGACATCTTTTTAGTACGTACGTACACGTATAAGGCCGCTCCCTAATTTGTCGGTGCGGATCGTTTTTATCAGTGTACCTGACTTGCGCGGGTGCGGCGCAAGTCAGGTGGGTTTCATTGAAATATAGGCGTTCGGCATGTTTTCGTTACCGAATCGGTATCGCGCACACCAAGAAAAACGATAAAAATGGTGAAGGTTTATTTCGTCGTAGTTGTCAGTTGAACCGGAGCTGATAGCTACTGCATTAAGCATTGGGCATTAGGTACCGAGACAAAATCATTTTATTTTATTTGTTCAAAATTAAACAAATATTTAGGTAGTAAATATTTGTTTTAAACTTTAACCACTAGATTGAAGTAGATTAATTTATTAGCTATTAGGTAGTTAAGATGTTATAACTACTACTCATTACTGACTAAGAAAAGACGTGAAAATACATGTTGGATCATGACGATCATGTGACATGAAACTTTCTGGTTAGTCTGATTATCTGACTATACGCGTTTATAATCTGTTCTTTTAATTTTTTACTGAAAATCAGTCAGGGTGTGTTTCGTCGCTGATCATTTTATACTTCCATAACAAAAATTTTTATTTTAAAAGCAATCACAGTACGGAACACTAACTGCGCAAGTCCGACTTGCACTTCGCCGTTTTCTTTTAATATATAAAGGGTCAAGGCATTTACATCACAAATAAAACCAAAAAATCTTTTTATATCAAACATTTTTTAAATAAATTCTACGGAATATAATAAACACTATTCGCAATATTTATATAAATTAACACTAGTAGTATTTGTTAACTAATTTCTAAAATTATTTTAGAGAGACTCAAAATGCACGAAATAATGGCACAAATTGTACAATTAGCAAATATTAAAAAATACTTCTTCTAATAATAGTAACACATATTGATATTGTCCACCGAGAAAAATAAACCCGGATTAAAGAGTAATACAGAGCAAAATTTAGAGCATGTCTTGTAAACATCAACCTCTTTTTTTTTGTAAAATCACAGTTAACAAAAAAAAGTACCTACTAGCTCTATTTAATGAAATACAAAGTATATTTTAAGATCGAGAAATATTTTAAGCTAGTTACTGTAATCACTAACTAAAGTTATGTACCCAAATATACCTTATATTAACAATCCCAAAAAAAACTCCTTAAAAAAACGTACTTAGTTCGGTCGTGGAGCAAATGTTCAAAATTGATACCTTTTTGTCATACACAACGGCTGACTTATACCGGCAAAAATTATGTCTCACAATATGAAAGGAGACCTTAGATTAGAAACATATTGAAAAAGTCATAGACAGCGAGTAGAGATTTTACGTAAAGTAAGAATGACGAGAACCAAAAAAAATATAACCGGCACCCAAATGGCGATTATCGGCCAGTATTCTTTACAAATGAAATTATATTTATTGTACAGGAAAAAGTTCACAGTCAAAATTATAGAGATTAAGTATGCAACTGTCAAAAAAATATATAGAAAGATTACAGGAGACACGAAGAGAGCAGTGGTGCATCTTGAAAATAGCATAACAGACGAAATCCGAATCAAGAGAGGTGTAAGACAGAGATTCATGCTGTCATCCCTATTGTTTAACCTATATTCACAGGAGATCATGAAGAGAGCCCTAGAAGAGGAAAAATTGGAATAAGAATTAATGGTAAGCTAGTCAACAATATTAGATACACAGATGACACTGTCCTAATGGCGGAAACTCTGGAGGACTCGATTTTAGACAGGATAGTTGAAGCTAGTGAAGAGAGGATTGACCCTCAATATAAGGAAAACCAAACTTATAACATCAAAAAATGAAAATGCTGCAGAAATCCACCGAATGCTAAAGGAAGCCTTTAGTTTAAGCGTTCCAGCGATGGCTGGATATCTCCGGTGAATGATGAACATTCGGGTCGCGTCACCATGCAGAACTGCAAAAACGATTGCAAAAGTGCATAAATATGGTTGGACTTCCATACGCGAGATGTTAACGCATTCTTGCGAATTTACTAAACCTGAGACGATTTACAGCAAAGTTTGTTTGTCGTATCAACCATCAACACAACGTCGGGTTGAAGTGTACACTGAGCTGCAGCAATAGTTCGAGATAATCCAGAGTCATAACGGCCGGGGAATCATAAGTGTTCGGTTTTGACCCTCAAACAAAGAAGCAATCTTCACACTGGAAGACTCCATCCTCTCCTCGTCCAAAAATAACGAGCCAAGTTCGCAACAGCATCAAGTCAATTCTGATGATTTTTTTGGCATTTATAGAACTGTTCATAAGGAATTTGTTCCACCTGATTAGTTTACCACGGAGAAGTTTTACTGTGACGTTTTGAGGAGATTGAGGGAGAGGATGTTAGGCGTAAATGGACGGAGAGGTGGAAAAAAAAAAGAGTCTGGTTGGTTGGCGCCAGCACACCCCTCGTTCGTTATGAGGGACTTCCTGATAAAAAACAACATGACTACTGTCCTCCGACCACCTTACGATTTCTACCCCTTCTTTAAAATACAATTTAAGTTGAAAGTGTGGCATTTTTCCACTCAAAAGATCCAAGCGTAATCGCAACAGATCTTGAACACGCTGAAGGCAGCCGACTTCCAGCAGTGCTTCCAAACAGTGGGAAAATCGCCGGAATCGTTATATAGAAGCCGGAGGTGACTACTTCAAAGGTCAAGATGGAAATGAAGATTCACGGTAAGTTTTCTAAGGAAATTCTCGGAAATTTTGGGTACCACCTCGTACAATGCCAATAAAATGTAAATTATTTATTAAACTTGGCAACAAATATGCTGGCAACATCATAGTTTGTAAGCAAGATCGCCACGGATGATGATAATTACGATTTTAAATGGTTTCGAAAGACTATATCTCCCATATTATTTAACTTTTCTATAGGTTTTATTTTAGTGACTACCATAAACTGTTAAAAACGCCACAACTTGGAAAATACTCTGTATAAACATAGTAAGATAAGCGTATTATTAATATGTATAAATGATTAATTAAAACTAGCAATATATTAATTATAATACTATTTTTTAATTGCCTATAACATTTATTTAAAAAAATATCAACTTAACAACTAGCAACACGAAGTAAATAGGAAGAACAGAAAAAACTAATATAAATTGTTCGTTTTAAAAGAACTTTAGTAACGCGTTTAAATTACCTACATTATGGCAAAATTGAGATTCAAATTCTTATTATGATTGTGATGAAATTACCATATACGTGAGCGTGGGCTGTTCCAAAAACCCCGTGCCAAATTAAAGATATGGGGTCACCTGTCAATACCACTGTATTCTAAGTGTAGCTAAACATTTTGTCACGACAACTGAGCAAGTTTTATCTTGTTTCGATCAAAACTCTGCAAGTAGCGTAGTTTTCAGTCTCCCAAGTTCTGTCATTTGATCAACATAGACGCAAAGGTATTTTGTGTCGTGATCAAACATGATTCAGGAAACTAAAGCTTGGAAAGGCTGTTGATAAAAATTTGCTGTTTTTTAGTTCTGCCCGAAGATTTCGAACGGTGTTTGTATATCATCAGTTGCGTCAGCTGAAATAATAATACCATTCGCATAGGAATTTTAAACTTTTTAAGATAAAGCTTCCACACATCTTTATCCATAACGAAAGCTATTAAATGAGATTTCAAAACAATACAAAGATGGAGTACTTTTTAATACCAGATTATTTTTTGATTATTTGCTTGGTTGTCATTAAAAAATTATTGTTAAATTATTAAAGCCCCAATAACGTCGCACTATGGGACGAAAATCTGAAATTTATGAAATAAATCAAATCTTCAAAGTACATAAAACGGTGTAAAATGGCTTAAATGAAAGGTAACTAGTTGCTGACGACATATCTGAATTATCCCGTTGATATGCTTATGCAACGCGCCACTGCACGGCCTTAAAGTTGCGCCTTCTTTGGTGCGCCCAAAATGTATACGTTGGTCGTGAACTCCGGTTGGAATTTTACTCAGATGTTTATAGAAAATTACAATTTTCAGTTTTTCTTTTCATAGAATCAAGCAATTAGAGCTAAATATTATATTTATTTTTTAAAGAGGTTTTATTCAATTCATTTGGTGCGTAAAATGAGTTTAAATTGATTAAATTTTTTCCTATTTTCTTTTTTGTTTAAGAGAAAAAGTAATAGAGAACCAATCGGAACCAACTCGATTATTTTTGTAAATGAAACTTTAAAGTGTCTACCTTCTAAATATCTCTCTATCTCTATAGTCGAAAAAGGTTGAGAGTTCGTCGAATAATTTTAGAAAAAATTATTTCCTGATTGACTGCCTCGATGATGAAAAATGAAAAAATTGTTATTAATTATGAAATGTGGTTGTGATGGATCGCAGCAAAATCAATATTACCAATATTTGACTGATGTTAAAGTTTTTCCAAATTCGTTGGGACTGATCAAATTGGTTATTAATGAAGAAAAGGACAGAAGTAAGTGCCACTATCGCCGCTGTTTTCTAGGCTTATAAGAATTGTATTTATAAAAGAAACTGCAGACATAACAAGAAGCGAAATCAAATACACTAAAAAACAAATCAAGAGCCTTTATGATATTCAAAATGATCAAGAAAGTCAGTAAAAAAACAGCAATTATTTGTAATAATGATTGACGGAAAAGTATGCAATGTTGTCAGAAATACCTCCCCGAGTATCAAATGTATATGGAAGAATATCTAAGGATTATAATAAGTTATTAGAAAACCGATGATAGCAATTTAAAAAATTTTAGAATGTGATTTGTCTACTGTACATGAACTAATCAGATTTTTTAAAACTCTTTTGCATATTGCGTACAAATTGCCGATTCGTAAGTGCCAGGCTCAAGGCCAAGGCAAAGTAATTGTAGAAGCCATAAAAAGACGTTTAGAACAAGAGTTTAAGAAAAAAATTGGCTGGTGAATTTCCAAAATCCGGATATCGCAATACTAATAACAGAAATGTTGCCAAGCGGTTTTTAAAAAATGTGGAGAAGGTGCCTGAAATAACAGGAATAAATTTGGAGTTGATTAAAATATTTAAAAATATTATAAATGTCATGATCAGTGATTACATCATAAATGTAGAAAGATTCAGGATCTACTGCGGAGAAACACCGATATTGTATATCAAATTGTATGATTGTCATCCAATATCAACTACGCATTACAAAATTTATAATTAACAACAAGCCGTATTATAGTAACTTGTTCACGCAGATAGAGGCTGATTGGATCCCATACAATCCTAGATAAGGAGTTCAGCAGTAGGGACGAATATCAATTTTTAATAAAATTACTGGAAAAAAAATTCTCATTTGTATTTTCGAAGACCTTCTTGTTTGTTTGATGTTTAACTGTATTATTTCTTTTATTTTTTAAAATAAGTGTACGTACTTTGACATGTAAGTTTTTGTACGACAAAATTTAACATCTGGTTACGATATTTTTAATAAAAATGATACTTTTTTAATCATCAGCGGTATATTATTACTTTTTTTCCGAAGTCACTTATTCTTCAGAGGGGCAATGTCACAAAGGAAAAATTTTTGAGGGGCCAATGTCATTCGCATTCCGATAAATGGGTCAATTTCCATCTTAAAAAAAAAAATACGAAGGGTCAATGTCCAAGAGCTTAATTAAATTTGAAAAATGACCATAGTGACGGCGATTTAATTGAATAACGATACGCACGTAGGAGGAAAACTAAACAAAAAATAAAATCTTAATAATGTATCTTGTAGACCTATCTTTCTATCGCAGGGAATTCTGACTCTCACTTCCCTGATCGGCTTGGAGCCAACTTCGTTGACATACATATACATATTTCTATATATATATATATATATATATATATATATATATATATATATATAAATATATATATATATATATATATATATATATTTATTTATATATATATATATATATATATATATATATATATATATATATATATATATATATATATATATTTATATATATATATATATATTTATATATATATATATATATATATTTATATATATATATTTATATATATATATATATATATATATATATATATATATATATATATATATATATATATATATATATAAGAATCGCTTAAGTATTCAGCGCGTAACATCTTAGAGGGGCATCCGAAGTGCTGCGGATCTGCCTTTGCCTATTCCAGTTAGGACACTCACGAAGCACTCATTAATATACGAGGGCAGAAAATTGTTTAACCACTTGCCAACTCACATCAAGACTGCTAGCTCACTTAGAGGGTTTTGAAAGTGTCTTAAAGAATTATTAATTAACAAATCATATTATGATCTGGGTGAGTTTTATGCTGATTCGCTCATCGTGAAGCACCTGTGCTGTGTTAGCTTGTATGCTCCTTTTTCCCTTGCTAATGACAACTACGTATTATTGTTTTAGTTTTATATACTAGTGTTAATTTTACATTGACTGGGACTAGTTCTGTGTAAACTAGGGGTATCTTGCTGTTTGTCTACTGTTCTATTACGTGTTCTACATTTTAGCTTAGTATATATTTCGTTTTCAGGTTTCCTTATTATTTGGCATAGATTTAATTTGTTGTGTTGTTCTATTTTTTACATAATAACTATGTCTTTATATTCCTTAAATTTAAAGTGCTTTGTCAAAGAAAAACCACCGATTTTTTAAGACAGTAAAGTACTTTTAATTTGATATCAAACTAACAAAATGGACATTGGCCGTTTTACTTCCAAGGTACAGATATGTACTCTAATTTTCTTCCATTATCATGAGTTTTTACTACATATTTTGTCCAAAAATTACATGTAGTTTTTTACGTTTACAAATCACACGCTATGTACCGTTAATGAGTGCGTTCTAAGAACCGCATTTTTATGCAATTTCGATTTTTTTTTTCAAAAACCAATCAACTGAACTTCAAATTACAACTATCTGAGAGAGATTTTAACAACGTTTAGGAGTAAAAAGAAAGCCGAAGTATTTATTTCACAAAATTTTGAGAGTCGTCCCGTAATGCGTCGGCTTAATGTTGATTTTCAACGTTTGTGATTTAACAATTAGTTTTTACCATCTACAAAAAATCAGGTTTTTGTGCCCCCGCACAGCTTTAATTGCTCAGATTTTGGAAGCCATTTATATTAACCATAAAATTGTTCAAAAAATCACCACCACTTTTGGTAAATGCATCACTGCTCCAGATCCTTATTTGTGTACGACGACGATAATACCACAATAAACATAAAATACAGTAGCGACGCTCAAGACTCGTTTGACGTTATAACTGAAAATAATTATAAAAAAGATGTCAAGAGGAAGTTTTCGTTGTGCGGTTAGTGCTTGTAAAAATATATGTTGTATCTTTAAAGGATTTAGTTTTTTTAAATTTCCCAAAGATTCTAAAAGATAATTTATTCACAATACTTTATTTCTATTATGCAATATATTATATAAAGTATCTGGTAGTGGAGATATAGATTTTTTCGAGGAATGATTGTAATGACGTTCTAAGCAAATTTATTGATACTCGAACGTACTCTCAGTTTACATCGTTTCGTGATGCTCATGGTCGTGTCGCTCGAGTTTTTCTTAAAGTCTAGGACTATTTTCTTTCGCACTTATTTTGAATTAGTTGAATATTCAGGGAACCTAGCACTTACCGCCCGTTCCATTCAGCCAATATGCCAGACAAGATTGAACTTATTAATGGGATACCTAATCATGTGATATTCCCACGCTAATGAAAAAGATCTGAGGGTTAATACTTGTTAGTATTGAATAAAAATTGTGTTTTTATATTAGAAATACATCTTATTTGTAAAACAGTTGATGTTTTATTATCTAGGCATGCAAAAGTAGTAGTTCTTAGAACTCTCCCAAGTTTAAATAAATCAATGTATGGATTTTTTTATATAAGTAGTATATAGGCACGAAAAGTCATTAGTTGTATGAAAATTATTGTATTAGATTTAACTAATGATAAAATGGAGCAAAAGGTTTGTTCAGTCCATTTTTAAATTCAGAAGACAGACAATCTTATCTTAAAATAATAAGTTGACATTATGAATGTGAACACTTTTTTCTCCCAAACAATATCTCTAATAATTGAGAAATATAAATTCAACAATGAGATATTTAAATAAATAACGTGCAAAAAACGTTGAAGCCAAATACATTTTTTCCTTGTATGTTTTGCCTTTTTCCCTGTTTTTTGTTTTTCTGTTCTAATAAGAACTCGATAAAAAAATGTTTCTAAAAAAAACTTTTCTGGTTTCTTCTTCCTTTCAATCAGAAAAAATTGATTTTTATTCTACAGAATAGGATTTTTCTTGAAAGGAAGAATTTGAATATTTCAAAAACTCACGGGCATCTACCAGCAATATGGCGACAGATCATATTGCTGGCACAATTACGAACTCGAACCCTTTGAGATCAAAGGTGTCGAGTCGGACCGTCTCTACTGTTTTATGTTTACTGTGATAATACGATACAAAACTAAAATTTTTGCATTAACTGGCTCAAAAATGAGTTTTGTTATGTTTCGAGACGGGACATTCCTGGGGCCGCGGGACTATTAACGTTCTTTTTAATTATCTAATGGATTAATTACAATAATCTTCTCTAGTGGCAGCGATATATTCGTCGACCAGATCTTGAACAACTTCTCGGCTTGAATCCAACTCGTCCAAGTTGTCTTTAAACATCTCCTCTTTTCTAAACTGGTCCAGAAAAGCTTCGCGTTTTCGCAGTTTGTCGTACTGGATAAGGGCACGATCAAATAGCTAAACAAAAATAAATAACATACAATATGGCGTGTTTTCTTTTAATGTTATATACCTAGCACACGCAAATAATAATAATAATAATAATGTTTTATTTACTAATTTGTATAATACTGAAATATACTTAATAGTCAAGGGCAAGTTGAACTTGCGCAATTAGTGTTCCGTACGCTCATTGCTTTTAAAATAAAAAATTTTGTTACGGAGGTATAAAATGATCAGTGACTTCACAAAACACACCCCAATGAGTTTTTAAACAAAGTTTGTTTCCAATCTTTACTGAAAACTGATAATCTTGAATTTTTTTTTTTTTATATACCAGATAAATTATTAAAGGTGATAATTTTCGTTCAATCTACACCCCGTGGAGAATATTCCAGAATTTTTTTTTCAAAATTTTTTGATCAGTACTTTTCGAGATAAGGGTGGTCAGAGATTTTTCGCAATTTTTAAAAATAATACAAAGAAAAGTGTGCGCAAGTATTACATTATATATATTTTTTACTCGTGTTTTTACAGGCTTTCATTTGACACCACACTCGATGACCTAGTAAAAAATTTTTTTTTCACTTCCGATTTCACCCCTCAAAATTAACCCCTTAAGTCAAAATTTAACTTTCAAAACTACACGGCTCTGATGAGGCTATCAAGTCCTATATTATTACCAAATTTCTATGACAAATAATTTCGGAGAAAATCGGGTGTGACAGACGGACAGACAGACACCAAAGTCATCTTATAAGTATTCTGTACGGAACACTAAAAAAAAATTTACATTTCTTTTTTATCGTTCGCCGTCCCGCCTGAGTAGGGATTTTTACCCTTTTTAAAGCAGTTAACAGCAATTTAAATTTCAGTAACCCAATTTTCCCTGATGTGAAAGGGATATTTTTGCGTATTTTATTAATTAAAAAACGGCAAGATGAGAGTCACGAAACCTAAATCGAACTACTTAGTTGGATCGCGCCACATACTTGTATGATATCAGAGAACTTTTCTGCCTCGTTCAGGTTGTCAAATTTAATGCACTTTATATTAACTAACTAGCTGTGTCCGCGGTTCCGCTCGCGTGTTCTACAAAATTATTGTTTAGATTTTTTTGCAAGAGAGCAAACTTTTGATTTGATTCACTATGATCGTCACTGCTTATTCCTTATGTTTTCTAACGTAACAAAATATATACTAAAACTTGGCCAGAGAATATATGTATGAATTAAAAAAAAAACGCGTAAATCAGATAAATAATTCTTGACTGATAAGCGAACTAACGGACAGACAGACAGGCAGAGCGACGTTGCGTTTTATAATACAAGGGGCGATTCATTAGTCTTGAGACTAATTTCAGGCGAGTGTATAAGTGAAACCAGAAAAAAATATTTCAAATGCAGTTGCTTATATTGTATAAATTTATTCAAAATCTATCAAATAGCACGTTTACATTGCAGCGAATGGACTATTATCTTCGATTTTACGCAGCTTGCTTGGAACGTCATCCATCAGGAGTTGGACGACCGAAACGCCGAATTCTTTCAACTTCCTCTTTATTATTATTATTCTGCCAATTAAGTGCCGGTGGTTCTGTGCTTCCCAACCATTTTCATAAACTTTACATGAAAGTATTGCCCAAAATCTTTCAATTGGTCGTGCCTGCAGATCATTTGGTGGATTATCATTTTGCGGTACAAATTAGATTTTTTGACTTTTGAGCCATTCTTGTGTTTTTTTTTGCATAATCCAAATGTTCCGCAGGCAATCCATCAACAGCATACCTCAAGAGGCGATTGGTAATTGAGCCATTGTTAGCACACCAAAGAATACACTGATGGCAAAAAATGTTCTCAAAACACATTTTTTCAAGAATACGAGCAGTCACGTTCTTACTTGACAGACTGTACATGGTTGCAGGAGGTCTGGTTATCTCAGTTGTTTCTTGTTCATAAAGGCTTCTCTACAATCTTCCCTATAACTCAGGCTTGCAACAATCCCATGGCCATGTATGAGTGATAGAGAAACACCATGTCGAAAAGCATTCTAGGACATACAATTACAGCATCAACCAGTTCAAACAGTTTTCAGGTACATAATCAAACATTCTATTCCATTAATTCCAGCAGAGTTTTTGATGTTTTTTTATCCCTGTTTTTATTTTTGCATAGCGTGATGGCAGTTAAATAAATCGGGAATAATGATTCTGACAAATGAGTTGCCTATATCGTATAAATTTATTCAAAATCTATCAAATAGCACGTTTACATTGCAGCGAATGGACTATTATCTTCGATTTTACGCAGCTTGCTTGGAACGCCATCCATCAGGAGTCGGACGATCGAAACGCCGATTTCTTTCAACTTCCTCTTTATTATTATTATTCTGCCAATCAAGTACTGGTGGTTCTGTGCTTCCCAACCATTTTCATAAACTTTACGTGAAAGTATTGCCCAAAATCTTTCAACTGGTCGTGCCTGCGGATCATTTGGTGGATTATCATTTTGTGGTACAAATTCGATTTTTTGACTTTTGAGCCATTCTTATGTTTTTTTTTTTTTTTTTTTTTTTTTTTTTTTTTTTTTTTTTGCATAATGACAATGGCTAGAAGATTATTTTGTAGCGCGTATGATTTTCTTTGATAAACTGCTTCAATTTAGTCAAGTATTTATTAATATACCCATCACAATTGACTGCAACAGCACTCCTTGGTTGGAAATATGCGGCTGAAATACCTATCGATGAAATGACAATCCACATCAACACTTTTGGTTCAAATTTCATTTTAACGGCGTATTTGACGTCGTCTGGTGCTCCTTTATAATCGACAAGTGCAGAAGGAATCATTTCCAGAGAATTGAGATGCTTAACACGAAGTGCATGGCAAAATTTTGGTATTTTTTTCAAGCTATCTTGTGGTGTATTTTAAATTTAAAGTTAAATTAAAAGTCCAACTCTTGTTAGTGACTTTCGCCCTATTAGTCTTCTCCCCGTCCTTTCTAAAGTGCTTGAAAGAACCGTTCACACACAGGTCCTTTGTTATCTTACATTTAACAGTCTTCTAACCACCCATCAATCTAGTTTTCGGGAGGCCTATAGCACCACTTCCGCGTTAATAAATCTCACTGACAATATAGTCAGAGCTTTCGATAAAAATAAAGCTGTGATCTCGGTCTCCCTGGATTATTCTAAAACATTTGTCGTCCTGTGCGAAGCTGAAGTATCTGGGATTTTATGTCATATCAGTGCCTTTTTTTGAAACATATCTTTCAGATAGACATCAGAGGGTCAGTATTGCCGGTAAATATTCCTCCAGTGGAAGAATGGTATCTGGAGTTCCACAGGGGTCTATTTTCGGACCTCTCTTGTTTCTGATATACACTTTTGACATTTTTCACTCTGCTGTAAATTCGCATGTACAGGCTTATGCCGATGATATTGTATTGCTGCACTATTTTAACCCCAGCGAGCCAGGGGATGCTACTCAATGCTTAAACGTTGATCTCGAGGCAATACTTACTTATTTAAAAGAACATAACCTGAAAATAAATCCGGATAAGACTGAAGTAATGTTGTTTTGTTCAAGGAGATGTTGCTAGATGTTGGAAGAAATTATTAAACTTCATTTGGATGACGTCAATTTGAGTTTTACGGGTTGTAGTAAGAATCTGGGGCTGTATATTGATGTGGACTTGAGGTTTAGGAAGCATGCGAGAATGAAAATCCGGTACGCAAATCGGTACATCTTAAATTATAAAACGAGGAAAAAATTATGTGAATCCTTGATCCTGCCTATATTCCATTATTGTTGTATAGTCTACTTTCCATGCTTGGACATGATTACTAAAAATCGTCTGCAGATTGTTCAGAATACATGTTGCCGTTTTATTTTTAACCTTAGAAAGTATGATCATGTATCAATTAAAATTAATGAACTAATGGTTAAATATGATAAATACAGTTAAATTAAATTTTGCAGTATTCCTAATGAAACTCCTGCGCAATGACGGGCCAGCGTACTTAAGAGAAAAACTTATTTTTCGCTGTTCTGTTTACGACCGTGACCTGAGACATCGAGAGCATCTCACTATGCCACATCAGTCTGCTTTGTTCCGGCGTTGCTTTACTTATAACGCTGTGTCTCTTTATAATTCGCTTGATCAGGAGTTGAAATTGCGCAATAACAATAGTTTGCGCTCGAGATATAAATCTCGCTTACTAGGTCTATAACATGTGTAGTGCTATACCAAGGATTGCAGGATTTTTTGTAAGCCTTGGCTATATGTGGTTTACAGATATTTATAATATGTAATACAGTATGTAGGATTTGGATTCTTATTGTATTATCAAAGTTTTCTATATGTCTTTTTAGTGTTCCGTACGGAACACTTATAAGATCACTTCGGTGTCTGTCTGTCTGTCTGTCTGTCACACCCGATTTTCTCCGAAACTATTTGACATAGAAAGGTGAAATTTGGTAATAATATAGGAATTGATGGCCTCATCAGAGCCATGTAGTTTTGAGAATTAAATTTTGACTTAAGGGGTTAGTTTTGGGGGGTGAAGTCGGAAGTGAAAAAAAAATTTTTTTACTAGGTCATCGAGTATGGTGTCAAATGAAAGCTTGTGAAAACACGAGTAAAAAATATATATATATATAATATTATACTTGCGCGCACTTTTCTTTGTATTATTTTTAAAAATTCGCGAAAAAATCGCTGTCCCGGGCCTTATCTCGAAAAGTACTTATCAAAAAATTTCGAAAAAATTCTGGAATATTCTCCACGGGGTGTAGATTGAACGAAAATTATCACGAGTGCATTACCTTTAATAATTTATATGGTATATAAAAAAAACAAAAATTTCAAGGTCATCAGATTTCAGTAAAGATTGGAAACAAACTTTGTTGAAAACTCACTTGGGGTGTGTTTTGTGAAGTCACTGATCATTTTATACCACCGTAACATAAATTTTGACTTAAGGGGTTCGTTTTGAGGGGTGAAATCGGAAGTGAAAAAAATTTTTTTTTACTAGGTCATCGAGTGTGGTGTCAAATGAAAGCTTGTGAAAACACGAGTAAAAAATATATATGTAATGTAATACTTGCGCACACTTTTCTTCGTATTACTTTTAAAAAATCGCTGTCCCCTACCTTATCTTGAAAAGTACTGATCAAAAAATTTTGAAAAAATTCTGGAATATTCTCCACGGGGTATAGATTGAACGAAAATTATCACGAGTGCATTACCTTTAATAATTTATTTGGTATATAAAAAAAAACAAAATTTCAAGGTCACCAGTTTTCAGTAAAGATTGAAAACAAACTTTGTTGAAAACTCATTTGGGGTGTGTTTTGTGAAGTCACTGATCATTTTATACCACCGCAACATAAATTTTGACTTAAGGGGTTCGTTTTGAGGGGTGAAATCGGAAGTGAAAAAATTTTTTTTTTACTAGGTCATCGAGTGTGGTGTCAAATGAAAGCTTGTGAAAACACGAGTAAAAAATATATATGTAATGTAATACTTGCGCACACTTTTCTTCGTATTACTTTTAAAAAATCGCTGTCCCCTACCTTATCTCGAAAAGTACTGACCAAAAATTTTGAAAAAATTCTGGAATATTCTCCACGGGGTATAGATTGAACGAAAATTATCACTAGTGCATTACCTTTAATAATTTATTTGGTATATAAAAAAAAAACAAAATTTCAAGGTCACCAGTTTTCAGTAAAGATTGGAAACAAACTTTGTTGAAAAACTCATTTGGAGTGTGTTTTGTGAAGTCACTGATCATTTTGTATCACCCTAACAAAAATTTTTATTTCAAAAACAATCGACGTACGGAACACTAATTGTGCAAGTTCAACTTGCACTTGACCGGTTTTTATTTTTTTCTTATTTTATTTTCTTGGTATTGTGTTTTCTTTTGGTTTCTTCTTTACATTTGATTAGGCTTAAATAAGGACGGAAATCGTTGAGTGTAAGAGTAGCCTGTGGCTAAACTCCGCCATTTCTTCTCCTTCTGCGGTAATTGTAATTGAGTGTGTATACATTTGGAAATTGTCTATTATATATATTTTTGATTTTGTTTTGTATTGATTTTGTGGATACCGAATTAAACACGATATTTATTTATTTACTAATTTATTTCGGTATCTTTTTACGTTTTCAAACTTGCACATTATTTGTTTTCAAAATTCGAGGTAAAGTTGATTGCGAAACACCGTATTTTCTCGACAATTTTCTTTGCGACTGCTCAACTTTTGCTCTTGACAGAAGAGTTTTCGTTGTTCTCCTGCTAAGAACAGGTGGCCGACCAGATTTTTTTTTATTTTCTGGTTCATTGCCTTCATGGCTATCACGCAAAACACGAAATATGGTGGTGCGAGATATTGGCTTATCTTCAAACGCTTCAAGAATTTGCTTCGTGGACAGTTGTCCAAACAAGGAAGCGACGCACTTTCGTAAATCCAGCTTGTATGACATTTCCAATGCGAATAATCAAATGCGCAGATTCTGAAATCAGAGTAGAGGTACCATTACATCTTCAGCGTAAACAACATTGCTATCTGTCAATTGTTCAGTATTGCCTAAAATTAGTTTCAAGACTAATGAATCATCTTTTATATAGATACACTTGTATGAGTGGTAATCGGCACGACTTGTCCCTTATTTTGAACTCCCACACTTCTAAATTGCTAAACACCTTAAAATCTACAGGACCTGAATTGAAAATCACTGTAGCTAAAATATAATAAAATATTTGTTATACTTACAGAGCTGATATTTGTATGATTAGCCAACATGAGCCCTGATACTCTATGAGCAGTAGATACGTAAGGGGACTTCCTTGACAATGCAACTTGTATACTGGCTGGTCCCCATGGGATAAATTGTGCTAATTTCCTTTCCCTTATTCTTTGTAAAGACTTGTGAACTTGTGTGGGGTCGACCTCGCCCTTAAAAACGACATGACCGCTATTCATACATCAGAAAATAATCACGTAACCCCAAACAAAATGGAGAACAAATTGTCAAGAATATAACGTCATTTACCTGTATGATATTCAATATAGAAATAAAACAATGCTGTGAACTCCTATCCTGAGCTGTAGAGACCATCATATTTTTTGGCTGTAGTAACCGCCTCATGACATCCAACACTGTTGTTTTCCTAACGCTTGCCTCATCTGTATCTGTAGACAACGGTGTGTAGCCTGTCATTAAGAAGTGAAGGCGAGGGGTGGGGATTAGTGGGGCTAGTAGCCCCATGAGGTCATTGTTCATGTATGAAGGATATCTAAAAGAGATATTAAAAAGTCAGTTGAAGTCGGCAGTGCGTGGTTAGATGGAAGCATTTAGGATCTAGAAATTATCCCATCTTACCGTAGAGTCGTTGTAGATACTGACATAATTGTGCTGACTAAACTGTTAATCTGAGTAAAAGTGGGATTTTGAATCTTGAGCCTGTCAGCAGCAATCCTATTTAGGGCCGTATTATCCAAAACAACCACTGAATCGGCTGATTCTGTCAACCTTTTTAATGTTAAAAGGGAATTGTAAGGCTGTACCACAACATCACTGGAAAAAATTAAACGAAAGTTTAAAAAAATGGTCTATTCTTAAAAAGGACAAAACTTTTTTCCTTTAATTTAGTATTAACTTCTTTTACCTTATTTCATCTAAATTAGGGAAAACACTGTAAGTCTGAACTAGCTTTTTTGGAAATCGATCGGACAGTTTTTCCAAGATATTTGACCCCATGCCAGACCCCGTACCTCCGGCTATAGAATGGCATAATACAAATCCCTCTAAACTGTCGCTGCCATCTGCTTCTCTATCAATTATGTCAAAAATTTCTTCACTGAGTCTTTCACCTTGAGAGTAGCCAGACGCCCAGTTGTTACCTTACATAGAAATAAAGAAAAATGAATAAAAAATTGTTTAATAATATGAAAAAAAATTTTTTTTAATGCTTTGCACTTGAAATTTTGTAAAAACTTCAGTGTTTTAGTATAGACTTACCTGCACCACCTCCATTTTTTGACAAAAATACATTCTCCTGATTGTAGAGCTTTGAATAGGGAGAATTTAGTATGGTATTTATAACTCTAGGCTCCAAATCTAATAACACAGCTCTAGGAATGTAATGTTCATCATCTGCTTGGTAGAAGAAGACATCTTTTCTATCAATCCCTAAAAAAAAACGCAAAACTTTAATCGAGGTAAAATTCTTAATATGTACAGTCTGTCAAGTAAGAACGTGTCCGCGATTATTAATTTTTGATACATGCGATTCAATAAAAAATCGGTAGAGGGAACCTTTGTCTACAACGCATTTTAGTAAAAGTATCAGTCGGTTCCGAACTTTCGTCGAAATCACGTAAAATCCAAAATGAGTCACTTGTTTGCACGTCGTTTCGAGGCAGTCTTTCTTTGTTCCCATCCAAAGGGGCCTAAAATGACACATTCCGCGGCAACTAAATATATTAAAAGACGGTGTCGTTTGTGAAGAAGTGAGTAAATCATTTTAACGAGACCAAAATGTCGACGACTTGCCAAAACGTGGCTCGATAGGCAAAGTCATTCCGAAAGTCGAAAAATGAATCGTGTCTTTGTTCTCGCGGGACCCTAAATTGACGCTGCGTCAAGGAGCGGCAAAATTAGGAAAATCGGGTTTGAATGTGCCCCATGAGACCATTTGACAACATCCTCGTGCTCATGATGTCAAATTCCGAAGCACATTGAAGAAACCTTTGGTGAGCGAAAATCATGTCGTGAAGTGGCTCACTTGGGCCCACAATAAGATACTAGAGTGGTCCTCACAATCGCCGGACACCAACCCTACTGAAAACGTTGGGTTCATTGTAAAGAAAAAGCTCAGAGGAGAGACTCTGAGGACTTTGACTCAGTTGTCTCGTGAGATTCGAAAAATATGCAAAGTTTACAGAAAATCTCATCGACGGCACGCCTCAAGAGGCGATTGGACAACTTACTAAGGTAACTGCGCCATTGTTAGGACACCAAAGAATACATTGATGACAAAAAATGTTCTTGAAACCCATTTTTTTCAAGAATATGAGCCGTCACGTTCTTACTTGACAGATTGTACATGGATGCAGGAGGTCTGGTTTATCTGAGCTGTTTCTTGTTCATAAAGGCAATCTACAATCTCCCCTATAACTCAGGCTTGCAACTATCCCATTGCCATGTACTAGTGACAGAGAGAAACACCATGTCGAAAACTATTCTGGGACACACAATTACAGCATCGACAGTTTTCAGGTACATAATCAAACTCTTTTTTTTTTATGGGGCTAGCAAGTGTCCAGAAAAAGCGATTTACATTGTTCTTGAATAGCTGTAAATTGTATTCAGTGGGAAACACAGCCCTGGGAAAATTACTCCAAAGGGATGATCTTCTTCATATAAAGGACTGCTTGAAAAGCGTTGTACGCGGAGTAACAAGCCGAAACTCATACGGATATGAAGTATTAGCGCAACGTGTATTTCTAACACGCACCACTCTGGGAGGAATTAAGCAGGCTACACCTTCGAACACTTTCCATGAAAATACTTGTTGTAGAACAGACTCAAGTCGCCAACCGTTCTTCGATGCTCCAGCGAATCAAGGCCGCCGGTCAGTTCTGGGTCTCCAATCAGACGAACAGCTCTTCTCTGAACAGCATCCAACAAATGCAGTGTGTGTTTGGGAACGGAGCCCCAAACATGGGAGCAGTATTCCATAGCTGGTCGAATTTGAGCTTTGTAAAGCGGTGTAAGTGGAGTGTAAAGCGTTCTAGTTCAAAATAATATTCTCAACTTTTGAGAAGCTCTTCTTGCTATGCCTGCAACATGTCCATGCCAGGACATATTTGGTCCCAAATTAACGCCCACCAAATGGAGTGACGATGCCAGGAGAATGGAGTGCCCCGACATGACCATGTCGGGTTCAGCAACATTAACACTTTTAGAAAAAACTGCCGCCTGGGTTTTTGTAGCGTTAAATTCCACTTGGTTACTATCACCACAAGATAGAATTTCTTCCAGGTCTTTGTTAAGTTGAACGACCTCCTGCTGTCTGCGGATATTCACCTGAATAGCCGATGTCCGAGCGTTCAAAGTGAATGAAGAGATAAGTGTACTGTCATTTGCAAAGCTCTAGATTGGATTCCCGGTCTTTTCCAGCAGATCGTTAATGTAAATGAGAAAGAGAGAATGAGACAGTATGGAGCCTTGGGGCACACCGGCGTTGATAGTAAAGAACGCTCTCTGAGGAAATATGAGAGCCACAAACAGAACTTTTTAGACATACCAAAAGAATGTAGCTTAGCCATCAGTCCATCATGCCAAACACAGTCGAATGCCTTTGATATGTCAAGAGCAACTGCTCAAGATTCTCCAAAGCCTTCAATTGTGTTGTTCCAAACACGTGTTACATAAGTCAGAAGATCTCCTGTTGATCTATGTTTACGAAAGCCATATTGGTGATCTCTAATAATGTTGAATCCTTCAAGATATTTTAGAAGATGCTGATTGATAAGCTTTTCCATGACTTTTGATATTATTGAAAGCAGTGTGACTGGTCGGTAGTTATTTGGCAAGGTCTTCTTGCCTTTTTTAGGTATCGGCTGAACTGTGGCACATTTCCAGCAGGAAGGATATATTCCCTTTCTGTAGGATAGGTTGAAAAGTCTACAGAAAACTGCTGTTAGTTCCCTTGCACAGTTTTTGAGTACTATGGCAGGTATTCCGTCAGCGCCAGAAGCCTTTTTGGTGTCTAGCTTCATTAAAATACGCTTTATGATACGCTGTCTACAATATGGGAATAATAGGTGGTGTTTTTCTTTGGAAATCGACAGTAGAATGCACAACCAACAAGTTTGCTTTCTCAACTGGTCCCATTGCAATAGAATTATTTGGCTGTGTAAGTGGTGGTATGGTGGATTTGGTGAAGTTTTGACTAACTGCCTTAGCAACCGTCCAAAAGGACCTAGAATTGTTGGGACAAGCGAGAAGTTTGTTTCTAATTCGTTGATTGTGTGCCTCCTTGGTTTTGTCAATAATTCCTGTGCATCTGTTCCAGGCACAAACAAAGATGTTACAATTTATGGTGTTATTCCATTATGGTATGGTTGTATTCCATTAATTCCAGCAGAGTTTTTGATGTTTCTTTATCCCTGTTTTTATTTTTGCATAGTGTGATGACAGTTAAATAAATCAGCAACGATGATTCTGGAAATGAGTATAGTTCAATCTGTGAACCTGAATTAAATTTTAATCTCTTGGCTACAGAGCAACAGAATAAATTGAAAGTGTTAGCATTCAAGTTAGTCTGCTCTATTGAAATACTTAACTTACGTCTGAGTTTGTTAAGTATTGACCAGTGTTCTTTGGTTTATTACAAGCATTATTTAATCTAAGATTATAATATTTCGATTTATAGCTCTTAAAACTTGTTGGTAGATAGTCCAATATCTACTGAAATACAATAAGAATCCTTCATCTCCCATATAATTACCAATAATATGTAGTGAATGAAAGTAAATTGTCAATTGTCCAATACCAGCAGTTTTGTTTGCAAATGGAAGAATTATCATTGATCATTTTAATAATTTTTTTTATTAAATTTTAAAAGGGGATACTCGGAACTAATGACTCCACTGTTTGTATTTCAGCATGCACAAGAGTTGCATGATTATGCTAGCAATCTAAGACTCAACACATGATCTTTTATAAAAGAAAACTTTCTGCTGGAATTCTATCAAACTTGAACAGCACCCCAACTTACAGATGCAGAGTTTTAAGCTTCTGGGATTTTGGATAGATGAACAACCTATTTGATTATGTAGCTGCTAAACTTAAATCTTTTTTGCAGTTTTTAATCTGAAGAACATACTCTCTACAAAGCAACATATGAGTGTCTACTATGCTTTGGTGTGTTTTCACTTGAATTTTATGGTGTTGTGTTGGAAACAGACAACTTAGTTAGATTGGTTATTCACCCTACGAAAAAGAATAATTCGTAAAATATGTTCTCACAAATCATGTCAACTGCTTTTTCTACTAAAAAGAATTTTAACTATGGCTGATATTGTGCTGTTCCAAGCGATGAAATAGAGCATTATAAAGGTGTAAAATGAATTTCTTTAAGAGTCATCTCCATTTCCGTGGTAAAGTATACAACAAAAGGCCTGAAAATACAAAATTAACAATAGGCTTGACGAATTATCGAAGCCTTTACTCACAAAAGTCTTTTACAAATTTAAGGATAACTAATTTTACAGCACATTTGTTAACATAAATAAACTAATCAGGTGGGGCATACCTTCTGTAGCAAAATCTTCAAGTATTCCTTCAGGGTTAATTCCATGTTCAGTGCATAGCCTCTTCCAAAATTCAAAACCAACTGAAAATACAAAAAAATTTAAAAAAATATTTATTAACAACAAACTAACCTCAAATAATTGAATAGAATTACTAACTTTGATTTCCGCATTGGCCCAGTTGTAATGTTATCATTTCGCAGGGCATTTTGGATGGTTTTCTCGTGTTTCACACTGTAAAATTTTATAGAAGTAATAACTTTTCTATAAAGAAAATTTTTAAAAAAAGTTTTGTTTGGGCACCTTGACAGTTTCTAAAATTTAAAGTGCGCCGAACGATTTGATTGGACAAAAAAATATGGGTAGGACCGTGAGCGAAGTTAGGCATTTAGGCATTATACCTACTGGAAGTGGTTAGTGTCATATACATATTTACCACAGACATAGAGGATGGACTGAACATTAACCTCATAAAATTGACCACTCTCTAGAAAGAGACAAAGCGACTGTGCGGCCAATACCTGTCTCTTTTCTGTAGGCCTGTAATAAAGAAGGCGCAGTACCCCGAGACGGAATTCAAGGCGAGAGCACAGTAAACACACTATACAGTAGCGAAACTCGAGGATAACCGCATTGGAAAATCAGGTTCGTTTTCAGAAGGTTACGTGGCAATCCGCCATGTTAAAAGTGGACCAGCGTGAGATTTCAGATACAAATAAAGTTGTGCAAAGTTTTATCATTCAAAATCATAGATATAGAAATGTTTGAAAATTTTTGATTTGTTATTTAATACAGCATGAGTAATATAAAAGTTAATGCAGTATGAGTAATATAAAACAAAAAGAATGGAGCACTTTGTTAAAAAAGAAATGAATACAGGTGAAAAACTTGATAGGAAGGTGTTTGATGGAATTGTTCATATTCAACTTCAGTTTTTTAATAACCTTATCCAAAAATTCAAAAGTCTATCAAAGTTAAACGTCACTGTTTGAGGTTAAAGTTTTATTTACATCATTTTTCACGTAAATTTGTGATTAAAGATGTTTTTTAAGGACTAAATTAATTTAATTTTAACATAGATAATACCTAATGCTATTTTTCTTGTACCGTGAAATAAAGACATATTGTCATTACTAATATGTCAACATCTTCTAAAATAAGCGCATTTTTTTCTAAGCAGTGTTGTGTTGTTTAGTGTGATAGATCTCTTGTTAATTAAAAAACACTGTATCTACTTTTTTGATACTTATTTTTTTCTTAAACTACAAAACTATATTGTGTAACTTCAAGAAAGGTTAATATAATATTATTAATGAATTATGAACGTATATATATAGACCTCTATTTTCTATGTGAATGATACTTAGAGGTTCTATACCTTTTTGTGTTCTGTTATCCGTATTGCTTTTTGATAACGTAATTAACGCTTGCTTTTATTTAGAATGAATTAATATTTAGATCAAAGAGTCAATACAGTAATTTCCTAATTATATTTATATACAATACTTAGTTATGACCAAGCTGACTTGTCAGTTACAACTATGTTGGGAATGTGGAATCTTTGGCACAATGACACTACTCAGTATATATCACCACTACACCAAACACTTTATTTTTGCACTCAACGTGCGTTTCGCTAACCAAATTAGCTTCATTAGGAGAAATGATTGACTCATATATACTGAGTATTGTCAGTTACAGTTTAAAAGGAAAATAACTATATTTAATTTATAGTATAGGTATACAACAATAGAAATAAGTTCTTTATAGGAGGAATATTAATAACAAGTAACTAAATCTTCAAAATTTTACTAGTAACCATAATTACCATCAAAATGGACTTCGATTAAGTGTACTGTCCTTTAACGAACTTATTTTGAGAATATTTTACCCTCTGGCACACATCGTCTGACAAAATCATATTATAAAAATTTCTTTGGAATCACATTAAAATTTTTCTTATTTTAATAGCATATTTGATTCAATAATCTATTTATTTCAGTTTTTTCAATAATCCCATTCCCCAGTGGTTTTGTGATCTCAACACGACAATTTTAATTACACACACACGACAAAAATATTTAAACTTTCAAACCCAGCTTATAAGAAAATAAAATATACTGTCTAAAATTTGAAAATAATAAATATGTTGTTATAGGTTCTGTATTCCTTACAATATATTCACAGAAACTTTTGAAAGATTGGCATGAAAAAGAGCAATATAATTTATAGAGAAAAATAGAAAAAAAAGTCACTTTCAAGAGTATTAATTGTACTTGCAATTAAACAGTGTTAAATTTATCAGGTTTATTATTAGAAAAGGTGTGTCAAACAATTAATACAGATGAAGTTATTGAAAACTAGAAGCCTCTTGAGAATACACTTTTTAGAAAAAAATGTTTTATTTATAATTTACACAAATATAAATAGTTTTAAATAAATGAATACTAGTTTACACAAAAATAAATCTTTCTAAAAACCAACACAACTTCTTTGGGGAAGAAGAAGAAACTAACGCCCCGCGTACAGTTTGAATTATTTTTGCAATTCTCAACGGCACAACAATAACCTCCTTCCCCATGATTATATAAATTGTTTCTCAACCGTTTCAATTCTCTTCACTTACGAACGTTTTTAATTCTCTTTTTCTACAAACTCTCTCTTCCTTCTGTCTTTATATTCATATAAACTGCAGTCACATCAAGAAACGATGGACAATACATTTCCAAAGACACATTTCGAGATCGGATGTAAACACTGAGCAGCCATTTTGAAAAAGGACCCGTCGACGCACGCGTCGTCAAAATCTCGTCACCAAATTGGAGCTCAGTTTCGCTACTGTAGTATGTTTACTGTGGCGAGAGGTTCAAATAGAACACAGAAATATTATTTTCAAGAGCGCCGTAGCTTAGCGGCATTCTAGAAAGAGACAGCTACTGGCCGCTCATTCGCTTTGCCTCTCTCACACTTTTGCGTCCATATTTACTTCACAGCGGGTTACGAAACATTTAGTCCATCCTCTATGTCTATTCATATTTACTACACTAATCTAATATTAATATAATAATTGAGCAAAGTTAACACTTTAATTTACAAAATAATAGAAACTAAGACAACAAATTTTTATTATGTGCACGTTTTGGTCAGTTGTCCATTATATATATATATATATATATATATATATATATATATATATATATATATATATATATATATATATATATATATATAATATATATATATATATATATATATATATATATATATATATATATATATATATATATATATATATATATATATATATATATATATATATATATATATGGTTTTTTATCCAAGGTGTGACTAAGTATTTATTGCCTGCCAAATCAATCAACCATTTATAATTGAGGCAAGGCCAAGTAGACAAGAGTAGACTAAATTGCAACTTTCTATTCATAATGATGTTATGTGCCTGTGCAACTCTGCTAAGAAACCCGAATGGCCACTGCTGTTTTATAGTACAAACCGCAACTATACTTATTCAGCTTAAAAGCTGTTATAGCCTAGTCGTGGGCTCGCTGTTTTACACTATCAGTTTGACAAATTAGTCGATACAATCAACCAATTTTGAAGATAGATGATTGATAGTGTTTTGATGTAAATATGCGAACTTTCACACCAGAATTCCCTAATAATTGAACTGCAAAAAAAATTAGATTTAAAAATATATATGCTGGATACTCATTATGTCTCAATTGGTAGTTAAATGAAGTTAAATGATTAATGAATTTAAAATGGTATACACATTATATTAAAAAATAATAATGATTTTAAGGTTGTTTTAAGTCTTCATAAGCAAAATTCAACATAAACACTTTTAAAGTTATGTAGTAAATCAATTGGTAAATTACGTAATTAATACCACATTAACTACCTACCTAACCCTGATCACGTGGTAGCCTTAGAGAGAAAAATAATTTTGATATTTTCTTTAAGGTTGCCCCAAAACTCCCTGTAGTTTGTTCCAAAACTGGCTGTAGTTTACTTTTGCATAGTTTTTAAAAAAAGGGGGAAACATCATCCTTCATGCTGCAGTTTAAACAGAGACTCTCTTTTCTTCATAATTTTCTTAAATACTTTTAATATTTTATAATTAAAAAAAATTAAAATAACATTTTTTTTAAATAAAGAACTCAATACATATTTTTTAATTTTAAATTCAGATTGTTTTTTTATTCTTAGTTTTATTAAATTTTTATTTTTATATTTTTTATATGTAACTTGATATAATCGGTACCTGATAAAACGAGAGGGTAACAGATGGAGGTTGCTATGTGAATTTGATTAGTTGTTTTGTCAATAGTTCAAAAAATATTTTTAAAAATGTCACTGATAGTGGAAAACCCTCCGAAAGCAGAAAATAATAGAAAAATTGAAGATAATAAGAAATATAATGCGCTTGATGATATTTTTAAAGGACCTAGGTAAGATAATTTTTGAAAATTCTTGAAAATTTCGACGCTATAGATTTCTAACTTTGGGTAGTTGCTGCGGAATGCGGAATCAATTAAAAATTTCCGGTTTTGATTGTATAGTGTGAGAGAAATTGGAAGACAATATCCGTTATAATTAGGGAATCATAAAGATGTATTGAAAGGAAACAAGTTATTACAATCACACAGTATCAGCGGATCATCAATATCTGCTTGTTGCATAAACTATCTACGTATCGAATACGGGGGCCAGCATTGTCGTGAATGAAAACCTTTCTATAATAGGATAAGAACTAATTCGTTAGTGTATGATAGAATCCACAAATGGTTAAAAGTAATTATTGTGGTTTTATTAGAGAGTTTTTGCGCTTATTTTCACATGCCTTTGTCTTTATCATTATCTCAAGCATGCGCAGTATTAACGCGAAGGAATTTCACTCTCACACTACGGCAGAATTGCAATAAAATAAAGTAAAAGTAAGGTTAGATTAGTATCTTCTATAAAGTTAGGGGATCTTTTTTCATTCACCGCACGACCCGCTTATGTCTGCTGTACACCTAAGTAAACAAAAAACAGGGCCTACCATAATAACGATAAGAATAAGGAAGTTCAAATAACCTCTCTTATAAGTTCCTAAATAAGGAAAATCGTTATCCTTAATAAAGTTTTCTCTTATTTTGTTTGAATAATGCGCAAGCTCTAAACGGTGGGCGCATGCTTCAAATAACGATTACAGCTAAGTCCTCATATTTCAATTTCTTCCTTTTACAATTGCGCATGCTTCAAATGAAGATAAAGACAGTGTCATGACAAAATAAGTGTTGCAAAATCTCTCTATTTCTGGAAAATTAGGGATAAGGCTTGTCGGGCCATAGGGAAGCATTTTCGGGTCACACCAATATTTATATTACAGTAGTTTGTGACATCATGGTATTATTTTTTCAGGCCAACCGTCAAACTTAAGTAGGTTTTTACATGGGTCAAAGAAGAGTCGTTAGAATCCGATTAAACATATGTTTTACCCAATCTGTTCGAGGGATTTTCAAAATGATATTTTTATACAAATATATATATATATATATATATATATATATATATATATATATATATATATATATATATATATATATATATATATATATATAGGGTGTTTTTTTATAGAGGTATACAACTTTGAAATGGAATAAAACAAAGATGAATTTTTTAAATTGACATGAAATTTACTTTATTCGAAAGATAATCTTCTGGCATTATAATTTAAATATGACTTCTGGCATATGACCGCCACGGCTGGCTCGGACGTAGTCTAATCTGGAGGTCCAATTTTCGATGACTTTTTCCAATATTTGTGGCCGTATATCGACAATAACGCGGCGAATGTTGTCCTCCAAGTGGTCAATCGTTTCGGGCTTATCGGCGTAGACTAGCGACTTCACATATCCCCACAGAAAATAGTCTAGCGGCGTTAAATCGCACGATCTTGGAGGCCAATTCACGGGTCCGAAACGTGAAACTATGCGGTTACCAAACCTTTCCTTCAATAAATCAATTGTGGCAGGAGCTGTGTGACATGTTGCGCCGTCTTGTTGAAACCACAGCTCCTGCACATCATGGTTGTTCAATTGATGAACGAAAAAGTCAGTAATCATGGCTCTATAGCGGTCACCATTGACTGTAACGTTCTGACCAGCATCGTTTTTAAAGAAGTACGGACCAATGATTCCACCAGCCCATAAAGCACACCAAACAGTCAGTTTTTCTGGATGTAACCGAATCTACGCCTTGCTAGGTGATCGTGTGGCTTCAATTGTTGCACGAGTTGGATTTTGTAAGCACGCAAACCAAGATCTTTCCGCAAAATCTTCCATAAAGTGGATGGACACATATCCAATTCCTGTGCACAATGGCGGATAGACTGATTCGGGTCTTCCTCTACGCTACGCTCTACAGCAGCAATGACTTCTTCTGTACGCACTGCGCGATACGTATTTCGAACAGAACCATGATTTTCAAAATAAATTTGTACAATTTGGAAGCGTTGTTCAGACGTCAGTCTATTCATGTTGCAATGCCAAACCAAACTAAACATAAATCACTTGACAGCTGACAAAATGGCCGCCAGTTAAAAAAGTGTTGCCAACTTAAAGTTTTATACCTCTATAAAAAACACTCTTTATTTATATATATATATATATATATATATATATATATATATATATATATATATATATATATATATATATATAAATATATAAATCCACTGTGTATCTAAAAAAGTTGAGATATCTTGTGCAATCATTTTCGAAACATCGGAAAGTCACTCTAATAACTAAAATATTTTGCCCGTTTTTTTTTAGAATGACAAAAGAATACATCAAGAAACATTGTAAAGAACAGAGACTTTACCAGACTCCCCATTTGAACGACGTCTTATATCTTCATTTTAAAGGTTTTTCGTATATTGAAAACTTGGAAGAATATACTGGCCTTAAATGTTTATGGCTTGAGAATAATGGGATTAGAAAAATAAGCGGATTAGGTAAAAATTGAAAGTAGTATATTTAGAAACATTAAAAGCTATTAACGTACTACTTGTTACCGAAAAACCAAGAAAAATTCTCATAATATTTACCGACCCACACCCCTTTTGCCCCCTTCCCCTGAAGCGGTATCGTTCAAAACCTATCGATTCCTTTCGTACTTCATTTAATACATGTATACCAAATTTGAAATTGATATTTCATCTCGTTCGAAAGTTATAGTGCCATCAGATAGATCGTTTTAGCTCTAAAATGGCAACAAGAATTTTATAAGTTTGTTCTTTTAAAAGTAATGTTAAAGACATTGACAGGTGGTTCAGATACATGAAACACTTAGGCCCTTTAAAGATCTATCGTTCACCTGTCCAATTTTAGGACAGTTGGGGATTGAATATCCTTTTAAAAAGTCATGTTCAAAGTCCACAATGATTAGAAATACCCGGGAAATTTTTTCTATCCCTTCTGATATCTAAATAAAACGTAATTAAATGATGAGCTGATCGTTCCTCCTCTAGGCTTCATTGCGGTCTTTGACCCCAATTCAGGCCACAAGGAGGGTTTCTGTCACCATCTTCAGGTTTTTAACATTTAATTTCCGTAAGGATACTATGAGTTTGGTCTTCTTATGAATCTCTTAGATGGTTTTATCCCTGATTACTTGAGATCTTTTTTTTAGAGAAACGATTCCATTGACCTAGTCCTCTCTATTCTCTAAGGCCCATAGCTAAGTGCCCTTTGGGGACTTTCTCAGATATATGAGGGTCTTCCAAAAGTTCTTGGCCTGATACAGATATGGCGTCAAGATGTCCAAATTATTATCATACTTATTAAGTGATATCTACGAGATGGCGTGCAGTGAAGTTTCAGACGCCTGTGTTTAGTTGTCTATTTGTACCGATCATGTAAACCAATAAGTTTTAATATTTTTTAAAAAATGAATAAAATTAAAGTTATAAAATATTTCGTTTTAAGAGATTTAACTTCTACGGACATTCAAAAAGAGTTCAATGTCACATTAACTGATTATTCCCCTAAAGGTGGGCCGCCGAATTTAAGCGTGTTTGTACATCCATTCAAGATTATAAACGCTCGGGACACCCGAAAACCTCTACGACCGACGAGATTGCGTACTAAATGATCGCCGATTGAAGGTGTGGGAGCACGCTGTGAAGTGAGAAAACTTTCCATTCGATCGCGGTCTCGTTTGTTACTAATCGACCAAAAACGCATTTGAATGAATATTTTGCTTATTGCAATTTGTGTAAACATAATTCCAATGAATTTCTTCAAAATTTGATAACAATAGATGAAACGTAGCTTCATCAGTACACGCCAGAGCCGAAAGCGCAGTCGAAACAGTAAGTGAGAGCAGGTAAACTACCCGCCCAAGAAACCAAAAACGGTTCCATCTGCAGGAAAAGTCATGTCTACAGTATTTTGGGATTTTCATGGTGTTGTGCTCATAGACAACCTGGAGAAAGGTAAAACGTCCACATTTCGCTAAAAAGAAAGTGCTTTTTTATCACTGCAAAACTGCATGATCTTCGCTTCGAAGTGCTTGTACATGTACCGTATCCACAAGATTTGGCACCCAGCGATTATTTCTGGTTTCCAAACGTGAAAAAATGTCTGGCTGGACGAAGATGCACAAATGATGAAGTTAAAGCCTCATAGATGTAAGGGTGGTAGGTTCAATAATGCAATAAAACAGTGCATAAAGCAGGTTCAACTTTTTACAATAGTTCTAAATACATGGTGTCCCAGTATTCAGTGTACAAAGAGTTACTGTGGATTTCTGGGATGAAAATATGACCATTTAACCCAACTTACCTTAGTCCAAAAATTCGTAATTTTTGAGATACAGGGTGTAAAAGTTATACTTTTATTTTAGTTTTTCTTAAGGAACTTTCTTAATAATTGTACTATTTGCACAAGATTCGGTGCTTAGGGGTTTTCTGAGATGAAAAATCGAAATCAGCTCACAGTTTTGTTGTAAATTGTAAGGGGCGCCACTTATTGCACTGTATATATTTTTAAATTGTTATAACTTTTTTTATACCAATCTGTATGATATTTTTAATTAAATATTCGTATTTTTCGCCTTCCCCTGCCTAAAAAAGCTCTCTTGGTGAATGTTGCTCCGAGCAACAGTTTCTAAGATAATGGGATGTTTGTTTCCATTTTTTAATCCCATTGTCAAATTCGCAAATGCGTTCCTTCACACTTCATCCAGGCTTAGGACAGGTCCAAAAGAATAGTCTTTGAAATTTGGAGCATGCTTATAGGCAAACAGGCTAACAACAACGAGATAGCCAGTGAATAGGAGCATCTCTTCCGATCAATTTATCTGAGTAACTTTGGTGCAAAAAAATTCTCACATTACGCGCAAAATTGGGTGGTGCACCATCGAACACGAAAAACATGTCGCCACGTAAATTAATGGGCAAGTTTTCCAATAATTCAGAAATAGTTTCACGGATGAAATTCAGGTAAATCTCACCATCAAGTCGATCTGGCCCGATCAAATAGTTCGCGACAAATTCCATCCAGACATTAATACTGAATTCGCGTTGAAACTGTGATTGTTGCACAGCATGTGAGTTTTTGTTATACTACGTCGAGTGAAGCGTGCTTCGTCTGTAAACAGGATTTTAGTGTGAAAAGCCGGAACAGTCGCCGTGCGTGCTCGAGTAATTTGTGAAAAATGCAAACGGGTTTTAAGATCTGGAGGTAAGAGTTCCTGGACGGACTGTATATGAAAGGGGTGAATAATTTGTTGTCTAATGATCCGGTTGGTCGTATTTTTTGATATTCCCGTTTGAGGTTCAATTAAACGAGTGCTGAAGCCAGGATTATCGTGTACAATTTCAAAAATTTCTTCTTCAACATCGGGTGGTCTAACTTGTGAAGGCTGCCCAGCATTATTCCTGATCGGCTTAAATTGTCCAGTTTCTTGAAGTTGCCTCTCAATATTGGCAAAAGTCTGATGGTTAGGAGTCCGACGATGCGGAAATCGTTCATGATATATGCGAGCACTTTTGCGACCGTTGCCGTTACAAAAACCAAACACTAAAATCATATCAGTTTGCTCACCAAAAGTGTACTCCATAATAACCTAGATTTAAAACATTGTTGAGCTTGAGAAGGAATTAATCCTCATTAATACTCGTAAAACTTGTTTGATGTCTGTCAAAAAATACTTTCTGTCAGTATTTCTATAAGCCAGTTAAGTCATAAAACATATGATATCTTACATCATTGCCAGAGTGATTTTTGAGGGTTGCTAAGTACTATACAATGCGAAGAAACGTGTGAAGGAACGCATTTGCGAATTTGACAATGGAATTAAAAAATGGAAACAAACATCCCACTATCTCAGAAACTGTTCGGAGCAACATTTACCAAGAGAGCTTTTTTTAGACAGGAGAAGGCGGAGAATACGAATATTTAATTAAACATATCATACAGAGTGGTATAAAAAAGTTATGACAATTTAAAAGTATACACAGTGCAGTACGTGGCACCCCCTACAATTTCCGACAGAACTGTGAGCTGATTTCGATTTCTCATCTCAGAAAACCCCTTAGCACCGAATCTTGTACAAATAGTACAATTAACACATGGGCTGAAAAGTCCCGGGCCTAACACATAGATGGCGCTAGTTTTATTGCAGTCACCTTTTTTTCAGTTAATACTAACCTTCAAAAGACAGCTGTTAAAATTTCATGATATTCTATTCATTAGTTTGTGAGTTATTGTGCTAAGAGTGACGCTACTTTTGTTATTTTCAAAACAATGGATCAAAAAACAATTTCGTGTTTTTAATTTTACACTGCTTCTTGATGGGAAAAAATACCGTTCAAGCGAAGCAATGGCTTGAAAAGTGTTATGGGGACTCCGCTCCATCAGAAACAACTGCCTTCAAACGTGGTCGTAGAGACATCGATGATGCAGAACGCAGTGGACGTCCAAATGAGGCGGTAACACCAGAAAACATCAAAAAAATCCATAAAATCGTTTTGAATGATCGAAAAGTGAAGTTGCGTGAGTTAGCTGACATCGTAAAGATATCAAAAGAACGTGTTGGCTTTATATTGCATAAGCATTTGACTATGAGAAAGCTCTGTTCAAAGTGGGTGCCGCGTTTGCCCACTGTTGATCAAAAACAAGAACGTGTTGATGATTCTGAGCAGTGTTTGGCCATGTTTAAACGTAACAAACCGGAATTTTTGCGTCGATATGTGACAATGGATGAAACATGGATCCATCACTTCACTCCGGAATCAAAACGATCGTCATCTGAGTGGACAGCAACTGGTGAACCTCGTCCAAAGCGCCCGAAAGCACAACAATCGGCTGGAAAGGTTATGGCCTCGGTATTTTGGGATGTGCGTGGTGTAATATTCATCGACTATCTTGAGAAAGGAAATACCATCAACAGTGAATATTATATAGCGTTATTGGAGCGTTTGAAGGCCGAAATTGCAAAGAAAGGACCGCATATGGCAAAGAAAAAAAATTTTGTTTCATCAAGACAACGCACCGTGTCACAAGTCAATCAAAACAATGGCAAAACTACATGAATTGAACTTCGAATTGCTCCCACATCCACCGTATTCGCCAGATTTGGCTCCCAGCGACTACTGGCTGTTCGCAGACCTGAAAAAAATGCTCGCCGGTAAGAAATTTCGCACGAATGAAGAGGTTATCGCTGAAACTGAGGCCTATTTTGAGGCAAAAGATAAATCGTTCTACAAAAGTGGTATTGAAATGTTAGAGCGGCGCTGGAATGATTGCGTTGCTCTTGATGGAGATTACGTTGATGAATAAAGCTAATTTTGAACCAAAAAAACCGTGTTTTCTTTGTTAGGCCCGGGACTTTTCAGCCCATGTGTTATTAAGAAAGCTACTTAAGAAAAACTAAAATAAAAGTATAACTTTGACACCCTGTATCTCAAAAATTACGAATTTTTGAACTACGATAAGTTGGGTTAAATGGTCATATTTTCATCCCAGAAATCCACAGTAACTCTATGTACACGGAATACTGGGACACCCTGTATATAAGTATCATAATTTTTTATATTTTAGAGAATCAAAACCAACTAAGAAGTTTGTTTCTACACTACAACCTTATAAAAAAGATAGAAAACTTGGAAGGCTGTCCTATACTAGATACACTGAACCTGTCATATAATCAAGTTAAGAAAATCGAAAACTTAGGTAATGTATTGTAGTAGCTTCTACCATAAACTTATATACTCGAGCGACTTGCTCTTGCAACGAAGAGGGTGGATCGTATATATTTAAAACATAATATATTGTTCCAATTCATTATCTCGCAGCTTTATTTTTGTTTTTGCTCTTAGATTGCATCAAACCGCTACACACCCTTAACTTGGCCCACAACTATGTAGAATCTGTTGAAGATTTTGAACACCTAGAGAAACTTGAAGAGTTGTCCGTGCTCGATTTAGCAAACAATCATGTCGAAGATCCGCTCATTGTCCAGACACTTTCCAGAATGCCCGGATTGAGAGTCTTGAATCTGATGGGCAATCCTGTAATAAGAAAAGTTCCTGCTTATAGAAAAACCTTAATACTTGCTTGTGTAAGTATATTACGTTGGGGCTTCGAAATCTTTGGCATAATGACACTACACAACAGTTATCATCACTACAGGAAACACTTGCACTCGACGCCCGTTTCACCAACCATGTTAGCATCATCAAGAGCGTTATTTATTTAAATGCGCTACAGGCCATGAAGGCCTAGGGCTTAGTAAACTTGTGCCCATTTCCCTCTTCCATCATCCGGCGTCCAAGTATTGTTGCATCGTATATCTCCACTCTATTCTGTTCTGCGCCTTCGTCCTCCAGTCTCTGACTCCTATAGCTCTTAAGTCCTCCTCAACACGTTGCAGCCATCTCATCCTCGGCCTTTCCCTCCTTCTCGCACCCCACAGGCCTCATCGCCAATACCATTTTCGGCAGTCTCTCTCTTGTCAGACGCTATACGTGTCCTAACCATCTTATTGTTTGCGCTCTTATAAAAGATGTGATTCTAGGTCCATCATATAAGTTGCCTAGTCGCATAGGCAACCCTCTTAACGACAGAGCGGATTATCTTGCTAAACTTGCCATAGAAAGGGACAGTATGAACATGGGAGAGAATCACTACTCTGACTTTGACATCTTCATAAAACACCTACACAGCTCTCTCTTCTAACTCAAATGGGACTTAGAAGATCCCAACAACAAATTATGGTCCATCAAAACCAACTTCCTCCCCTTAACTCCACAGAATTGAACCGAAGATATCATGTAATAATGAGAAGACTGGCATTGGGACACACTTATTCCACGCATGTACATCTATTAAAGAGAGATCCCCTTCCACTCTGTTCTAAATGTGACCCCCCCTTATCAGTGTTACATCTAATCGAATCCATTCAACATCAAAACTTGAGAGACACCCACGGCATTCCATCCAACATCACCATCCTCATAAAATCTTTTGTTCCACTTAAAGAAAACAGAACCAATTACTTAAAAGAATTCAACTTCATAGTCTAACCTATTTATACCAAACTAACTCTAGTGGGCGCTAAATGATCTTAGCTATCGATGCGCCCTGCCCAACAGAAACAAACAAAACAAAAAACCATCATATAAGTTTTCCAGTTCCTGTTTTGTCCGTCTAGTCCACCCTTCCGGTGTGTTTCTTCCTCCGTAGATCACTCTCAACATCCTTCTTTCCCACCTTTCTAGCGCCTCTTCCTCTAATTTATTCATTACCCATGTTTCACATTCGTAGGTGACAGTAGGTCTTATGACCGATGTATAAATCCTTAGTTTTGTCTTTCTAGAGACGTATTTTGATTTCATTAAAGCGTTCAGGCTCCCACATTTTTGGTTGCCCATTTTCGCGCCTTCAATTCGCTCCCCTCATGCCCGTTTTTATAATAATTTTATTTTTACATGAGTGCCCTGACCTTAATCTACTTTTCAAAATAAAATTTCCGCCTACATTAAGAGATTTGTATCGTAAGATCGGCTTGCGTATGTCATCCCCATAGAAATCTGCTACCTGGTTTATTAACCATTGCAGCACGTCCGTTTTGGCATCATCGTCGGTGACCTAGCGTCGACCGCCAAGGTACTTCTTTAACCGCAGGAACAGATGGTAAAAAAAATCGTAAAGCATCTGTTTTCTCGAACTTTTTCCTCAGCTTTTCACATACGGTCGTCATTAATGACGGACGGCGGCCCACTTCGTCCCTCAACCTCCACGTGTGTACGGCTTTAAATGCTCTGACCCATTTTCTTATCATTCCATTGCCCATAACGTTTTCACTATGCACTTCACTGATCTGCCGATGAATTTCAGCCGCTCTCACGTCTCTTGCGTTTAAAAAACGAAGTACAGCGCATATTTCACAATCCGCGGGATTTTCAATGTTCTGAGGCATCTTAAACATGCATAAAGAAATGTAAACTCAGACGAATGATTTTCTAATGCTGTCTGTGGCTAGCCAATAGATGCAGGTACTTAACGCGCATGCGCGGAACGGCGACCTCAATGTGGCAACAGCCCTATTTCGAAAATGTATTTACTTAAAAAACGCTCCTCTTTTTCATGCACCCCCAATAGCCAACGTTTCAAATCGATATAACACAGCATCCAGAGTCCAAACTTATTTATTTGGGCCTACAAGCAAACTAACCTTCCTTAAAATCTATCTGTATCTTTGACAGAAAAATCTTCAATATCTTGATGATCGTCCAGTGTTTCCTAGGGAGAGAGCATGCGCGGAAGCTTGGTAAGTTAAAAAAAGGAATGTAACGAAATGCTGTCTAGAATATTTGCCATTTTTTTAAGGGAAAGAGGTGGTATAGCAGAAGAACATGCCGAACGAAAGCGTTGGATCGATAGGGAGAGACAAAAAATTATGGATAGCGTAAATGGTAAGAACAGAGTAATTACTTTTTAGGTTAGTTCAAGTTAGCACATGCTCCGACTTAAAATACGTCCTTGATATCAACGGTCATCATTCTTCTTATTTTTTTAGATGATTATTATTTTCTAGCTCTGATAGCAATGAGGGATCAACGAAGAGCCGAACGAGAGGCACGGGAAGCGGCCGAAGCGGCACAAGAGGCGGCTCAGAACCAAGACAGCGGTTTTTGTACATCTGTGGCTGATTCAGAAAGCGAGGCGGAAAGCTTATCGCAGCCAAATTTGCTTAATTATGTGGAAAGAAACGATCAGGATGCTCGAAGTAATGGAAGTAACGCCCAAGGTAATGGACAATGTTTTCAATAAATGTAATGTATACAGGGGGGTGATTATTTTAGACGCCCGGCCCTAATTTATGGAAAATTGTTGGATAGTTATTTTTTTTTAAGGTAGAATGATATAGTATATGTCCAGGAGTATACTGACATATTTGACATTTGTAGTGAAAATGACGCTGGGCGCGACGCGAAACAGCTTTTTTTCCATCGACATACCTTCTGTAAAATGGCATTGGAAAGCCCTTATTTTTTTTCTTAAACTGTTTTTTTCTAATTTGTTTTACAAAAAAATTATGCAGCAAAAAACCTTTAAAATATAAATTTTTTTTGGTCATTGCGGTTACATGGATCATATGCCCCGTTGGGGGGTTTTCAAACAATTTATCTAGTAAGCGTCTGGCATGTTTTAATCTGAGAGCTCTTGTTTGCACACCTAGTCAATTCAATAAAATTAAATTAAATGAATAGTGTGTTAATTGGCTCTGCTTGAAAAAGTAGATATGATTCTTATTTATGGAGAAGCAAGAACAAATTCTCGGGCGTAAAAGAATCGTCGTTCCTATCAATGAAAACCGGCGACTATGAAAAGGTTAATGAAGCTTTATTCATGTGGATTAACCAACAGAGATCAAAAGGTGTGCCTCTGTCGGGTCCAATTTTACAACAGAAAGCAATAATGATTAGTAGGCAATGTACGTGATGAAAAAAAACTTTCTGCTGAAGTGTCATTAATTAAGAAGTTTAAGCAGAACTTTAAAAAGCAAATCGAAGATTGTGGATACACATGTGATCAAATTTACAACTGTGACGAAACTGGTCTGAATTATAGAATGCTTCCATCAAAAACATTGGCATCTCGACAGGAAAAATCAGCTCCTGGGTACAAACGAAGTAAGGAAAGATTAACTATAATGCATCTGGCAAGCACAAAATCCCACTGATTGTGATTGGCAAGTCTGCACGTCCAAGAGCTTTAAAAGACATCTCGCATGGATGGATGCAACCTTATTTACTTACTGGTTTGAAGAAGAGTTCGCGCCATCTGTGACTAAATTTTTGAACAGAAACCGTCTTCCTATTAAAGCAATTTTGTTAATGGATAATGCCCCCTCTCACCCTGGAGAAGGACTTCATGTGGGCGAAATTGTTGTAAAATTTTTTCCTCCAAATGTAACCAGCATAATGCAACCAATGGATCAAGGCATCCTCGAAAACATTTAAAAAAATTATAGGAGTTTATATCTTGAACATCTGTTAGAATACACAGAAAAGGAGGATATTATCAATGGGATGAGAAAGGTTACACTGAAAAATGTTATTTACTGGGTAAGTCAAGCTTGGGATTCTATGCGTACTACCACTATTCAAAAATCTTGGTCAAAAGTTATTGATTTTGAGGACTATAACGACAGTGAAGATGATACTCCATTAAATGAATTAGCTTTGAAATTGAGAAGCCATGAAGAAATGTCCTGTTCAAGTTTTGACAGCGAGATAGAAGAAAAAGAAAAAAGTTTATTTGAATTAATGCAAAAATTAAAAGGTTGCGAAAATGTGACAAGAGAAGATGTTGTTGAATGGATTACAGCAGATGATTTAGAAGAAGAAATGAGTATTGAAGAAATAACGAATGCCTTTCAGGAAACCGAGAAATCAGATGACGATGACGAAGCGGCGGTGGATCCCACTAAGATCTCTCATCAAGAAAGTTTTGCTTCTTTGGAAAAAGCTTTAAGGTATATCGAACAACAACCAGAGGCAACCCCAGTGGATTTGCTTCTTCTTAATAGATGTGCATAGATACCCTATTTCACTGTTTTATAATGTATGTACTTATTTATATGTTAAAAACGTTAATACATCGGTTTAAAGTATTGGTGTTTATTTTTTGAATGAATAAAAAACAAATCCGGATTATCCGAGTTTAAATAAAAGTTATAGGGTGTTACACAGCGCACATGTTGACGTTGAAAATAAAATGTTTTGAACTGGCCGTTCGAAGAAATTACGCCATCTTAAATTTTTTTAATGGAAAGCCCTGTATATTATTTTATTTTTGAGTCCTACTAAAAATTTTAGATATTATTTGTCTAACAAACCATATGTCTACGAGGCTGGTTTGAAAAGTCCGTGCAAAAATCAAAACTACTTATGTGTTTGGGGTAAACCTTTTTTATTTTTCGACATAGTCTCCTTTTAGGCTTATACACTTCGTCCAACGATGTTCTAGTTTGTTGATCCCTTCTGAATAATAGGATTTGTCCAAGTCTGCAAAATATCCATTAGTGTCTGCAATCACCTCCTCGTTTGAATAAAATCTTTGTCCCGCCAGCCATTTCTTCAATTGGGGAACAAATAGTAGTCCGAGGGAGCCAAGTCTGGAGAATAGGGGGGATGTGAAACGAGTTGGAATCCTATTTCCATTAATTTTGCGACCACAACTGCTGAGGTGTGTGCTGGTGCGTTGTCGTGATGGAAAAGGACTTTCTTGTGGGCCAATCGCGGGCGTTTTTCTTGCAGCTCGGTTTTCAAACGGTCCAATAACGATGAATAATATTCACCTGTAATAGTTTTACCCTTTTCCAGATAGTCGATGAGGATTATCCCTTGCGAATCCCAAAAGACAGTCGCCATAACCTTTCCGGCCGAAGGAACGGTCTTCGCCTTTTTTGGTGCAGATTCCCCCTTGGTAACCCATTGTTTAGATTGTTGTTTGGTCTCAGGAGTATAGTAATATATCCATGTTTCATCCACAGTGACGAAACGACGCTTAAAGTCCTCCGGATTCTTCTGGAACAGCTGCAAACCATCCTTGCAATACTTCACACGATTCTGTTTTTGGTCAAGCGTGAGCAATCGCGGCACCCATCTTGCGGATAGTTTTCTCATGTCCAAATGTTTATGCAAAATATTATGTACCCGTTCAGTCGAGATGCCCACAGCACTAGCAATCTCACGCACCTTAACTCTTCTGTCATCCATCACCATATCATGGATTTGATCAATGATTTCTGGAGTCGTAACCTCCACAGGCCGTCCAGAATGTTCAGCGTCACTTGTGCCCATATGGCCAGTCCGAAAATTTTGAAACCACTTATAAACTGTTCTAATCGAAGGTGCAGAGTCACCATAATGTTTATCAAGCTTCTCTTTAGTCTCCTGAGGCGTTTTGCCTTTCATAAAGTAATGTTTAATCACCACACGAAATTCTTTTTCGTCCATTTCTTGAAAATCACTCGACTTCCTTGATTCACACGAATGCCAAACACAAAGAAATAGACCAATATGGCTGAAACTTGGTGTGCGTTCATTCAAGAGATGCTACTAACTAAACATGACCTCGATACGCGTCGGTGATGCCATCTCTCGGACTTTGCACGGACTTTTCAAACCAGCCTCGTATATACTGAATGAAGAAAAATTTTATCCATACAAACCCATTCTATTGCAAGAATTATCTGAAGAAGACCACGATAGACGCATTGAATTTTGCGAGGTCATGATGGAACGAATCAATAATGATCCTAACCTAATTCATAATATTGTTTTTCCACGAGGCCACATTTTCTCTTAAAGGAAGAGTTAGGTAGTGGTCTACTGAGAATCCCCACTGGATAATCGATAGTCATTCTCAAAGATCACAAAAGATAAACGTGTGGGTAGAGATTTGTGGACGTCATATCATTAGTCCCCCTTTTATCGATGGAAATCTTACAGGACAGCCATATTTACAGTTACTCAAAGAGCAAGTTACTCCAACTTGTGCAGGTTTTTTTCCCGATGAAAATAATTTGGATACCCCTATCTGTGATATCAATAGGACGGAACACCTCCTCACTATGAAATCAGTGTTCGTAGATATTTGGATGCGATTTTTACTAATCCATAGATAGGCAGAAGAGATGCTGTAGAATGGCCTGCAAGGAGTCCCGACCTTACGCCACTCGACTTTTTCTTATGGGGTCATTTGAAAACCAGAATTTACCTAAATCGACCTAAAACTGAAGAAGATTTACAATAAAGAATTCAATATGAAGTAACACAGATTGCCCCGGATTCTTTGCAAAACTCTGTTCAGGCTGTTTATGACAGATTGAGTCATTGCCTCGCTGTTAACGGTAGACATTTTGAGCAATTGTCACCTTAAAAATAAACCTAGAGAATTTATTAATAATTTTTTTTGTCTTTTTTTTATTTTAAATTTCAAATGAGAATAATTCCAAAACAGTCAATTTAGACATGTGGTATGTTAGACAAATAATATCTAGAATTTTTAGTAGGACTTAAAAATAAAATAATATACAGGGCTTTCCATTTAAAAAAAAATCAAGAATTTCTTCGAACTGACAAACGAAGAAGAAGAAAGAAATTGGGAGTAAATTATCAAAACTATGACTGCTCACTGTCACACAGCAGAAGTTAGTGATTTGTGCTACGTTACGAGAACAATTTTCAACAAAATAATAACTGTCCTTTTTTTCAGGAATTCCTAATCGTAATAGCCCACGAACAGACACAGAAAATGGTAGTGTATCCTCAGACGAAGAACCTGAAGAAATTTATAATTACGGACGGGCAACTGCTCACGATGACGATGAATCCGCTAAAAGCAATTCTGGATCGTCCAGCTCAGATTCCGAATCAGATAGTACAGATGATTTTATGACTGATAGACAAACTGACGAGGACTATTCTGAATATAGGACGAGGATATTTGATTTTTCGAGAAAAAGTAAGTTTTAAGTCAATCGTTTTTGGAAGATATGTTACTCTTAAGAACGTCACTAACATGGTATGGATATTTTTACAGTTTTGGTCTTAATTTTTGGAACAGGGACGTACTAAATTCGAATCACTTTCCGACAGTTTGCCTGCGATTGCACAAGGCATTTTTCAAGGTATCTACCTAGCCATAAAAATGCTGTACCACCAAAAAATTGCTAGGTTGCTTGGTAATATTCTTCTGGATTCCTCCTATGTCGAGTGACAAAGTAATGCTGACCTTCTGTCGATCATGCTCTCAGCTTCTTCAGAGCTTGTTCCGAGCACTGACTTCTTCGGAATTACATCTAGATTTCTAAATCTAGATCTTTACGACGTCTTATGAAATCGTAGGCAAAACTTCACAACATAATTTTAATTTCCCACAATGAAATTCCCACTTGAAATATGTATATTTTTAATTTGTAGATCCCCCACCAAAGAAAAGATCTCTAGTAGAAGTTATTGAAGAACCACAGCCTTGCTCAAGCAAACAAGCTTTGGCTGAAGTTCACCAGCATAAAAATATTTTACCCGAGAATACAGAAAGGGAAGATGAAGAAGATGCTAAAACCAAAGAAGAAATATCAGAAAAGGAGAAAGATAGACAACATGAAGATAAAGAAATTGACATGAATGACATCGAAAGAGACGTAGAGGAAAATAATTATCGAGAGGTTGAAACAGTCATAGAAAATATATATAAATCTTGCGAGCGAGAAAATGATATAGAACAGAACGCAAAGGAAAATTATATACCAAATGATACAGCGGAGCAACTACGTAAAGAAGATTCTTCAAAACTTCAATTTATTGAAGAAAATGAGCAAGATGTTGGAGACTTACATATATCTACTGATAAATTAGAGGAAAATAATAAAATACAAGACAAAAAAAGCTCTGTCAATACTAAACAGCACTTCGAATTATTAGAAAATGAAGCTGGACAGGAAAGTTGCGATACAAACGACAATTATATCGTATATCAAGATAATTCTTCAAGGCTAGAATTAATTGAAGAGATTGAATTAAATATTGAAGTTACTAAAAGTATTGAGTTGGGAAAAGAAAATATCATGGATGAAGATAAATATCTTGTTTTTAATCAAAATGAATTTCATATAAAGAAAGATATGGAAGAGTCAGAATTCGAGTTACAGGAAACTTGGAAAAGCGATTATGAAGAAGACTTCAAAGAAATCGAATATAGTGAAGAAATTAAGCATGGTACTGAAACTACTGATTCAGCAGAGGAAATTATTGCTTGCAAATACGATAACGTAGAAGATCCGCCACAAATACTACAAGGTACTTTCGAAAACAAAGATTTAAATAGAGGAAATGAATTTAATACAGACGAGGATACATTACAAAATAAAATGAAAAGTGTTTACCAAAAAGATGATATAAAAAAGAAATTGAGCGTGATGTTGAAAATATGGAAGCAATGAATGAAATTAATACACGTACAAACAATAATGTTGAAGAACCGGTACAATTACAACACCATGATTTAGACAATAAAATAAATTCAATAGAGGAAGAAACCGAGTTGATGTTGCAAATGGAAGAATACATTGAGAAAAATATATTGAAGGAAGACAGTTGCCCTGTTAGTGATAATGAAAATGAATGTGAAAAACAAGGAAATGAAAAAGTACGTGATAAAATAATGGAAAATCAACTAAAAATTGAACTGCTAACAGAAGAACAAATTGAGCGTATTGTTGATTCGTCAGTGCCCCCAATAAGTAAGGTAGAAATTGCTCGTCGGCTTAATGTAGACATGGAAGAATCGAACTCTTTAGATGGTAGCGATGAAAGAACACACGTACAATTTAGTTTACCCGGTAATAATGAGGTAGCGACAAGTGTCGTACGTGACAGCGACAGGTGTGAAGAGTGTCATCACGATGTTTGTCAGTGTAATAGAAATGATATAAATGAATCGAGAAATTTACAAGAGAATTTAGCGCAAACTGGAGAAGATATTACCCATAATATAAACATGTCATTAAGGCCAATTAATGGGCAGCAATTTAAACAGCCAAGAAGTTTGTTTACCATTCATCGAGCCCATAAGAGTATTGAGGGTCTAGCTGAAGATAGTGATGACAGTGATAATGAAAGTAGTGAAGAAGAAAACGTAAATGAAGAAAGTGCTTTTATTAAGAAGATCGATAAATCCGAAATAATAAAATATGATATTTCTGCGGAAATTGGTGAAGGAGATGTAACTGTTCAAGCTAAAACTAAAGAGGAGCTTCGAAAGTGTCTTTTGGGAGAGAGTAGCTCAAGAAATAATGAAGATGCAAATGAAGAAAGGGAATATAGAGAAATTTTAACTTGGGACATTAAGATACCAACAGAAAACAGAATGATTTTGAAGCCGATTGAGAGAAAGAAGCCTAACGATGAATGTGCATATAAAGATGAGTTAGTAGAGATGATTGTTCGATCTAAACGGGAAGAAAAACCTGAGTATGAGGTTACTCCACCTAGAGATATTGCTGATGAAGAGGATAAGATTATGTACCCGAAAAATACCAGTGAAAGTATTTGTTACAGGAGCATATACACTAAGAGAGGTCTAGAGGTAAAAGAGGATGATATAAAACCACCTATGGTTTACAATGCTTTGACTTTATCCAAAAATTATTCGGTTTATGATCAAAAAGATGGAGTTATGATGGAAAACGAACAAGTTGACGATGAAGCTGTCAAGACTGAGCTGGATAATAATCTAATTGTCAGTAATACTATTTCAGAGGTAAGAGAGGGAATAAGGGAATTTAACAGAAGATTTGATGAGTTTAATGAAAGATCTAGGTTAGCTAGAGAGCAGCTAATTAAAGAATACAATGACGCATTGGAAACAGAAATAAAAATTGTGAATAAGTTTATGCAACTTCAGGAAAATACTGAAGTAAGGAAAGAAGTATCGAGAAAAGAAAGAAAGAGGGAAAAAGTTGATAAAATCACTGATGAATATTTAAAAAAACATTTTGGAGAAATGGGAATGTATTTGCCTGAAGACTTAGATGAAGAGACGGAGTGTGGTTTGATACAAAAATGGGAAGATCCAGTAAAAAATAATGAAAATAAGGAAGACGTAATGGAAGAGAATGTGTTGGATGTGAATCAAAGAAGTGCAATTGAAGAAGAATTTATAAACCAGTTGGATGCCTTAAAGAAATTGGTTGAAGAAGATGAGTGGAAACGTAAAGAAGAGGAAGAGGAGGAACGCAAGAAGTCTGCTGAGAAGAACAGGGAGAAGATTTTCAAAGATAAACTGCTAGAAAATGTTGTTGATGGTAAAAGAAATGACCAAGAAGATCAGAAAGAAAATGAGAACGATGAAAAAAACCAAGAAATGTCTAAGCTTAGAAAGGGTGTAAGGTTTTCCTTTGAAGAAATTGAAAAAACATCTGAAAATGTACTAAAAGGTAATGAGGGAAACTACAATATTATTGATATTGAGGGGAGTGAAGAGAATAGAGATGATGAAATGCCCGCTGTTAAGAGGAATATTACTCGTTCTTTGGAGATGCAGTTGGCGCAGGAAAAGCATTAATATGATACTTAGAGAGCCTGGCAAAAGTTTATAAACATATTGCCATAATTCTCTTGCAAAAGTTTGTAACACATCAATTAATAATTAAATATTTTTTAAGGTAAAGAAATATACCAACAATTGGTTCCTAAAACTTTGATTTTTATTTACAGCAAAATTTACAGTGGGATGTATTTTAGCAGTATATTTGTAGACTTTTGACCAGCACTATCCTTCGTTTTATTTAAGGCACAAATAGGTGTGCAGCTTTGGTAATGGTGTGTTGATTATAGTTTGTATGGTTTAGTAAAAGTGGTCAAAATAAAAGATAAATTTGTTTTTTTTTAAAGGGGAAATCGTAAGGAAGAACTCGGTGTTGAAATTTAAAAAAGGAAAACAAACTGTTTAGTACGATTTTTGTAGCATTAAATTATATATATATATATATATATATATATATATATATATATATATATATATATAATATATATAAAATACAACATCTCTCTGTCTGCCTGTCTGTCCGTTAGTGCGCTTAGCCCTCGAGAACCACTTATCCGATTTACGTGATTTTTTAAATTCATACATATGTTCTCTGACCAGGTTATATAATAATAATAATAATCTATATAATATATATAAAACGCAACGTCTCTCTGTCTGTCTGTCCATTAGCGTGCTTATCATTCGAGAACAACTCATCCGATTTACGTGATTTTTTTTTAATTCTTAATTTAATTTATGTCAAATAAAATCTATAATATATATAAAACGTAACGTCTATCTGTCTGTCTGTCTATCCATTACTGCGCTTAGCACTTAAGAACCACTTATCCGATTTACGTGTTTTTTTTATAAACTACAAGGGGAATAAATAGAGACAAAATGCTAATATGTAGGAAAAAATATGGAAGTTTAGCAGTAAGCTTCGCAGAAAGACTGAATAGATGGGGGAATACTTTAAAGAAACACTAAATGGAGTTGAAAATGAGTTGAATGAGAAATAGGAAGCAAAATTAACTGAAGGGCAGGAGGGCACAAATAAACCCTACAAAGAAGAAATAAGAGAAATACTCAGAACCCAAAAAAATAAGGCCCCGAGTGGAAATTGTAGAACTGATAAAAGCTGGAGGAGTAGATCTGGAAAATGAAATATGCCGGTTGGTGCAAGAAATATGAGAAACAGAAAAGATGCCAGTGAACTGGAGAGAGTCGCTCATTTGTCCAATATACAAAAAAGGAGAAAAAACTATATGTGCTAATTATAGACCAATAGCCTTACTGGATGTCGTGTACAAGATAGTAGTGTTGACTATCAAAAACAGACTGGCAGAAAAAGCCGAGTCTATTCTGGGAGAGTACCAGTCTGGATTCAGGAAAAATGGATCGGTTACAGACCAGATATTTTCGATTAAGCAAATCTAAGATAATAGCTTAGAACAAAATTGGCACTACACTTGGTCTTTGTGGATTTCAGAGAAGCATATGACTCTGTAAATAGAGAAGGACTCTACACGATAATGGAAGAACTAAAAATTCCAAGTAAATTGATTCGCATGGTGAGAATGACCCTGAATGACACAGAAAATAGAGTGTTGGTTGAGGGCAAAGTATCAGACAAGTTTAAGGTGAAGAGAGGATTAAGACAAGGGGAACCAGTGTCGACATGTCTATTTAATTTGGTACTAGAGAAGATAATCCGGGAGTCAGAAATAAAAACAAATGGAACGATATACCAACAAATCTGCCAATGCTTGGCCTATGCGGATGATGTAGCAGTGATTGCAAGAGCAAAAGAGAACCTCAAAAAGCCATAAGTAGGATAAAAGAAAGGGGAAGGATGAGAGGACTAAAGATAAATGAGGAAAAAACAAAATACATGGAAATTGCAAAGAAGAAGGATAATAAAAACAACAAAAGTTTAAATATAAATAACAACTTAGGGAAAAGATATATGTTTGAAAAAGTAGACAAATTTAATTATCTGGGAGTAACAATAACAGAGAGTGGACAACAAAGGACGGAGATACAAGAAAGAATAGCGAAAGGACAGAGAAGTTTGGGGGTAATGAATCCAATATTGAAATCAAAGAATGTATCAAGAAAAGCAAAAGAAAGAATATATACGATAGTTGTCAGACCCACGGTGACATATGGATGCGAAACGTGGAAAGTGAATGCAAGAGAAAAGAAGACGTTGGAGGTGTTGGAAAGGGAAGTTTTGAGAAGAATCTACGGAGGAAGGAAAGAATAGGGACTGTGGAGAAGAAGAACAAACTACGAATTAAAATGCCTATATACGAAACCCCTTATAAGCCAAATCATAATAAGCCAGCGATTAAGATAGTTGGGACACTTGGCAAGGATGAAAGAAAGACAGGAAAAGCAAGCCCTAATAAGAGGAGTGGTTGGAAGAAGAGGCAAGGGTAGACCTCGATCTACATGGATTCAGGCAGTAAAGCAAGATGCGGAGTTGATGGGAATCTCGCACTGGGAAAAGCTAACAGGAGACAAAAAGAAGTGGAGACAAGTATGCAACCAAGCCATGAGCCTCTAAGGCCCCTTGAGCTATATAATAATATAAACATAACGAATAAGCAGTGGCGATAAAGGTGAATCAAGTCCACGCGAGCGGAGCCGCGGGCACAGCTAGTATATATATATATATATATATATATATATATATATATATATATATATATATATATATATATATATATATATATATATATATATATATATATATATATATATATATATATATATATATATATATATATATATATATATATATATATATATTTGCTTACCCGAAGACAGAATTTCCTGCAGGTCTTTGTTATGTTTTAAACTTCTTCTCCATGATGTTTAATTGTATTGTTCTAAAAAAAAGTCAGAAGATCAACTGTTGATCTTTACTCATGTACTTGATAGTAACTTTGGCTAATATTACTATATGGGGTGAAAAGTCTCGAGACTTTTGAAAAAAAAACAATGTTTTTGACAAAAATCGATTTTATCCTTCAACATAGTTTCCTTTAAGAATGATACACTTACTCCAGTGATGTTCCAACATTGGGATACCTTTCATATAGTACGATTTGTCCATCTCTCTAAAATACACCTCAGTTTCCCATTCGACTTCTTCATTTGAACCAAATCTCTTTAGCCCAATTTTGACGAAAAGCTCTCATTAATCGTTAACTGGCTGCTGTTCTAAAGTGTATGTTAGGACTATAAAATTAAAAATAAACTGAAAAATTCGATTTTTCGCAAATATCTCGAAAAATAAACAAGATATAGAAAAACTAACAGCACTATGTAAAAGAGCGGGAAATTTTACAAAAAAAATAGTATGTAGTAATGCTTCCCACCTCATTTATGATTAAATTAACGTTTCTGTATACCGCTAGATATTTTGAAATTGGCTATTAAGGGGTTTCTCCGGGTGTTGATTAAGAATCCGATGGCAGATTTGAAAAATTTAAAATGGCGGATCGAATATAGCAGCCAGAGATTACTTACGTAATTCATTTAATTTTTCAATTTTCTTTTCAAGTATCTACTAAGGGGTTTTTTAGGGTGCTGATTGATTAAGAATTTGAGGACAGATTTAATAAATTCAAAATGGGTGATTCAAAATGGCAGTCAGTGAATATAAAAAAAGAAAGAAAATATATTTATTTATATAAAAAAATGAATATATTTAATAATTGTATAAATACAATACAATAAAATAAAGACTAGATTACAAAAAATGTATAACGTCGCCTGTCGTCCTGGTGGCGCCGGGCGCGCGTTTCCTCTCCTCTCCGGTCGCCATTAACAAAATTCCTTCGAGTAATTTAGAATTTTTGTGTTTTCAATAACTGTTCTCTTTGTACCGATGTTTAAACGACATATAAATACTTTATACTTAAAGCTTAGATTTTTCTCTATCATTTCCCAACTTTAAATATATATTATTTTGTTTTAAGTTTAAATTGTATGATTAAAAATAAACAAAAAATGCGTTTGTCATGAACACTTTTTTAAGAGCAAAATTACAAAAAAGAAAGTTTTTTTTTTAGTGTTTAATGATTTTCTAATATCAAATATAATTTTTAATTGAAACAAAAAAAAAATGTCTAACTTTTTGACCATTTTGTACTGCTTTGAACGTAAAATTGCCGCCGGGGCACTATAACAGGCAAATTTTTATATTTTAAAAGTCTGTTTTTAAATAACACAGGCAATTATTCTTATATAACTTAAGGTATAATAATGATATATGCACAAGGATTTTTTTCAATAGTATATTTTATTAAATATTTGTGATATACTGTATACCTTAAATCAGTGATTCCCAAAGTGGTTCAGGTAGACCCCCAGGGGTCCACGGGAGACTCGACGGGGGTCTACGTTGGCGTGAAAAAAAAATGGGGGTTCACAAGTTGTAATTGGGGGTCCACGAAAATTTATCTGGTTTCGATAGTAAAGAACAAAAATGTTGGCTTGGCTTTACCTACCAATGTAGGCAGATAATACACTACTCAAAAAAGTTAAGGGAGCAAAAAAAATTCCAAATTTTTCGGTGATTTTTGACAGGCTATATTTCGGTGCAAAATGGTCGTATTGAGACTTTAAAAAAAAGCATTTTTGAAGCTTTAAGATTCTAATTTTCAGATTTTTTGGCTAAAATTTTTTAGGAGCTACGGTTCTCATGTAATCCTAACAGATAGCGCGAAAAAATAATATTGCAAATATTTTGCTTTTTTTTTGGTCCACGGGCGTGAAAAAAATTTTCTCAGTTAGGCCGGCATATGGATCAGATAGCCTGTTTATTAAGCATTAATTTCCTTGTTTCAAAACCTCCCTTAATTTTTTTGAATAGTGTATTTTAAGAAGGTCAGCGACTGTTACTTGTAAAAACTTGCATATTTGATATTCAGTACAACGCGCGTCGAGACTTGCAAAGCGCCGCCTGCAACGCAACCCGTTCAGACGTGCAAAGGGACGAAATACGACTTGTGCTGTGCTTGCAATCTTGCATGAACTTGTTTGATTCTTCACCAATATAAATACGAATGCCAAGGACAAACGTTACTCATTTGTTTCCGGAATTTTGAAAAGAAAAGTGTGAGTGAATCGATGTCAGTGTTTGCCAGTGCCGGAAAAAGTAAGTACCTGCCTATTTGTTATTCATACTTTTATTTTATATTGTAATAATATTATATTTGTTACGTTTGCGTGTAGTAGGTACGTAATAAAAATTAAATACTGAACAGGGCCATTATTAGATACTTCTATAAAAGAACAGAAAGCCGAGAAAGATTGAACTTTTAGTACTTTTTATTATAAAATTATTTATTTACCCGACTGTGGTGATTCACTAAAGGAGAGATATATGATTGACCTGCATGTTTGTACATATTTCAGTGCCCTCGTAGTTGCTAATGCTAAATGACTAAAAATATTTTCATAAATTGTACGTGTCTTTATGTACCACTCGTAACGTACATCAAATCATTAAAATCGCCGAGTTTTGATGCCAAAATATTCTTTAAAAGTATTTTCTTTCGAATTTACAGAAATGTATCAAAATATAATTAATCAAAAAATATTTTATATTACATTAAAATAGGTTCAACCGTTTTGTGAAAACCTCTATATGGGTCTTAGCAGTTTATTGCTTTTAATAATTAAACTCAGTTTTGCCGCCGGCATTTTGGTTTTTTTTTCATTGCTATAATTAATTAATCCTATTTTATTCTGTTAAAATAGCCATATCCTGTTTAAAGTCGCCTTATGATTACTAAAACAAACAAATATTTTCAAACATTGAAGGAAAAATATGAAAAGAGATCCACCGTGCACAGTATGTTCGCTTCAACGTCTCAAAGTAACGATGGCTTGCGGGAATCTTACAATATCTCATTGCTTATAGAAAAATCTGGAAAACCGCACACCATCGGAGAACAGTTAATTTTACCCGCTGTTGAAGAGGTTTTAAAAACTGTTCTGCACAAACCTCCATTTGACGTACTCAAAAGAATTGCTTTGAGTAACAACACTGTACAAAGACGTATTGATGAAATGAGCTCTGATATTGAAAGCTTCTTGTGTAATTATCTGCAAACAACTCATTTTTCTATTCAACTGGACGAGTTAACTTTACCTGGTAATGAAGCATTATTATTGGCATATGTTCGATTTGTTATGGACGAAGAAATCCATGAAGAGCTGCTATTCGCGAAAACTTTGGAGACGGACACTAAAGGCGAATCATTATTTTTTAAGGAAAAATCGATTCAATTTACAAACATTATTTCGGTGGCAGCAGATGGAGCTCCTGCCATCTTCGGGCGATATCGTGGGTTTATAAGCCATCTTAAAAGAATTATACCAGGAGTAACTGCAATTCACTGTGTCATCCACCGACAACACCTGGTAGCGAAAAATTTGAGTGATAGATTGCACCAATCGCTTCAATTTGTGATCAAAGCAGTTAACAAAATAAGAAGCAATGCGTTGAATACCCGTTTATTTGCACAATTGTGCGACGAAAATGATGAAGACTTCCAACGATTGCTCTTACATACTGAAGTACGCTGGTTGTCGAAAGGTGCATGTTTAACAAGATTTTACTCACTTTTTGAATCAGTTTTAGAGTTTCTGGAAAGTAAAGATCCAGATTTAAAAGAAAACCTGATCAAATTGAAAGCAAACATCGCGTATTTGATAGATTTGTTCAAAAAATTTAATGACATTGCAGTTACAAGGGGACAGCCTAAATTTAATAAAAACAAAGGGTGTAATTTCGGCTTTTCTTGGAAAATTGAAATTTATGAAGCAAAATATTAGTCAGCGCGAATTCTTCCAGTTTCCAAACTTGTCACATGCAGACTGTCTTGATGAGGATATTCAGACATACGTTCAACATTTAAATGCCCTGCATGATGACTTCAAAAATAGATTTGAATATATTCTGACGATGGAAATACCACCATGGATCATAAATCCATTTGATGAAACGGAAGTGGCGAATGTGGTATTACAAGAGGAGCTACTCGAGCTTAGCACCAATGAGGAGCTAAAGGTGAAATTGAAAAAAGGCTATCAAACATTTTGGCTGCAGGCAGAAATACCCGAAAAATATCCTGGGCTGTGGGAAATTGCGAGAAAACTCTTGATAGCGTTTCCCTCGTCATACCTTGTTGAAAAAAGTTTTAGTGTCGTTACAAACCTATTAACAAAAAAAAGGAGCAGATTGAACATCACAGATGATAATTTGCTGTCAATCCATCAAGTACATCCCTCCCATTAAAATTATGACTATTTTTTTTTAATTGTTGATTTGCATTGTTGAAGTTACGCTACGTTATTAATGTTTAATTTTAATTCTATTAAGTCTGTAATCATATTATTTTAATAAATAGAGCACAAGAAAATATATTATTTTTCTTTTTATTTTTACCACTCCGTATTTAGGGTTGGAACTCAACCAGGACGCAAATTTCCATCGTTAGATCTAATCTTCACATTTTTTGACGAGTTTTAGGAATATGGTAGAAATGTAGCAGCAGGGGGTCCACCGAAACCAGTAAAATTTTGAAAGTGGTCTACGAGAAAAAAAGTTTGGGAACCTCTGCCTTAAATCATGCAAACAAAAATTTCGTTTTAAGTTTTACAAATTATAAAGCAACAAAAATAAAAACTATTAGTATCGTCGGAAAGCTGAAAGTCTCCTCTTCAAAAAGCTCTCTTTTAATTTTTTTTTACACTCTGAAAACAAGTAATATCGATTAGCATTCGAGCGGTGCGCGTAGAGTTTTGTTATACACAATTGATTTTTACTAATTTGTCTGATTACAAATACTGTGTCGTTACAGGATCTTCCGCTCCTGTTGTTCTTCGGAAAGCTGTATAAGTGAAGTTATTTTATTGGTAACAATTTTTGTCGTCAGTTTTAAAGTTGTGCACAAGTTGTTAATTCCTCGATAATTATTCGGATCGGCTTTTTCTCATTTTTTAAAAAGTGGTATCATTATGCTTGTTCCCCATTCTTCTAGTATTCGGGATCCCTGTATTATTTTGTTTATGAGCTTTGTCAATTCTTTAGTCAGTGTCACTCCTCCGTACTTTAATAGTTCATTTTGTATTTCGTCCTTACCAGTTGATCTTCGGTTTTTCCACCTGTTTATATCATCTACTTCTGATGTTTCGTTGATTACTATTTCTGGTGTTTCGGGTGCCAAATTTTCTGTTGTATTATACAGTTGCTTTATATAATTTATCCATGTATCTTTTTCGATGTATCTTACTTCTATTAATTCTTTCATTTCCTTTCGCTGTCCACGTATCATTCTTCAAATCTTCTTTTACATACCATAAAAGTCATGTTCCATTTCTTTAGAGAATTTTTATCAGTGTTCCATTTTCTTTTTTCTTACTAGTGTATTTGTTTCATTGCAGACTTTCTTATATTCTTCATATGTTTCTCTGGTTTTTCTTAATCTATATTTAGGATAGGCTCTTGTTTTTTTTTGGCATTTTAATTTCACTTCCTCGCAGAACCAAGGTGTATTATTCGGTCTTCTTGATGTTCTGTTTATTTTACGTTCTCCGAGTGCTTCCTTTGCTGCGTTTATAATGTTACCCTTGATCTTTCTCCAACTGTCTTCTATATTTTCTTCCTCTACCACTAGATTTTTATTTATTTCGTTTTCCAATCTTGTCTGGTAGAGATTTTTTACTGATTCGCCTTGTAGGCATTCTTCCTTTGTCTTTGTTTCGTAAACTGTTAGGTTTGTTTTTTGAGGTCTCTCTATTGCCATTCTGATTTTTCCCAGTACAGGGTGAGTCAACGATAGAGCAAAGTTCATTATCTCATTTGTTTCGGGAACGACGAAAAAATGTTAAATATAATACTTTTAGGGAATGTTAAAGTGCACAGTTTAAAATTATTTTTGAGTATACCGGGTACTTAAAAAAAGTGTGGCCGATATAACATGTTTTTTTTAAGTGGAACATCCTATTTTCTAATTTATTTTTAAATTCTGCGTAAAATTTTATGAATTTTTTATATACCTAAACCTAGTAGTTTTTCTAATATTTCAATTTTTTTTTTTAAATGTTAGTTTTCAGTTTTGTAAAAAATTGCCAGTGGTGCCATTGTTTCTGAAGATGGAATACTCGTAATTGGTGCGAGCGTTCTATAGAGATGAAAAAAAAGATATATGTAAAAAAATATGAGTTAGATGCTACAGGGTGTTCAAAATAAAGTTATGCTTTTCGACTATTTTAAATTGAAAAATCTCAAATTTTTTAAATGACCCACTCTGTACATTATAACTTTTTTCTGATAAATTTTACAAAACCCTCATATGTACTTTTATTAAGTATGTCATATACCTATTTCTAATAGTTTTCGATTTATTTCGAACTTTTCAATTTTTACCCTTGTTTTTAATACACTTACGCTATAACATCATAGTTGCCAAGACAAAACAAAAATGTAGACTTTGTCAAATTTTGACATAGTAAAAATAGTTTAATTTGTTGTAGTAAGTAACGTATAAAAGTAATAGTTATAGATTTTCTTAAAAATGAATAAATTGACATGGTTTATATACTGGGCGAGGCGGGAAAAAATTGTCTTTTGGCAGTAAGGCTTTACGAAGCGAAGTACCCTAATAGACGTAGACTATTATAGAAAATATTTTCAGTGCTTAATGGACCGGTTTGATGGTAGTGGTAGCGTTGAGTATACAAAACGGAAAGTAGTAAACTAGAATACTACCAATGAGGGAAAGGAAATGGAAATTTTACTTCATGTTGAAGATAATCCCCAGGTCAGCAGCCGTCAACTAGTTGATTTATATGTCACATTCCAATCTACGGCTAATCGCACCACGAGAAAATAAAGTATCATCCATTTCATATGGAACTACACCAAGAACTTCAAGACCGTGATTTTGAACGACGAGTAAACTTTTGTACCACCAAGGAGCAATAGAGGCCGATCCAAATTTTTTATCCAAAATAATGTTTTCTGATGAAGCTACTTTTGGCAGTAATGGAGCAGTTCACAGCCATAACTTGCATTATTATTGAACAGTTAATCCATTTTGGGTCCGGCAAATTCAAAACCAAAACCATTGGTCTCTTAATGTATGGTGTGGAATATTAAATACTCGAATTATTGGTCCATATTTTTTTCCTAAATATCTAAATTTTTTCGAAAACGAATTACCCCAGCTTTTTGAAGAAGTTGATAACTTTGAAAGGGACAAATGTGGATTCAACAAGACAGAGCTCCTGTTCGTTATCACCGGGAAGTGCGGGAATTTTTAAACGATCGTTACCCACAAAAATACATCCCATTCATGGGGCCCCCTCGATCATGTGACTTAACACCTTTAGACTTCTTTTTGTGGGGCAACATTAAAGATCGTGTTTACGTGAATCTTCCTACAACACCAGTAGATATGGAAAATAGGATACGGGATACGTACAGGACAATAGCGCCCTTTATGTTAAGGAAAGTGAAGGAAAACATAGTAAAACGACTAAACATGTGTATTCAAGTAGACGGACACGGCAACATTTATTACGTCATAATAATTAATCATTAAATAAGTTAAACTATATTAAAATTATTATTAACTATTTGTTTATGTTTTCACAATAGCAAAAGTGTATTAAAAACAAGGGTAAAAATTGAAAAATTCAAAATAAATCGAAAACTATTAGAAATAGGTATATGACATACTTAATAAAAGTCGGAGGGTTTTATAAAATCTATCAGGAAAAATAATAATATACAGGGTGTGCCATTTAAAAAATTTGAGATTTTTCAATTTAAAGTAGCCGAAATGCATAAATTTTTTTACATATACGAGGGTTGTGTAAAAAATAAGGTTCCCACATTTTTTTCAGGTGTAAGGCATTTTTTATTTGAACTGAAAAATACATCATTGGAAAGCTTAATTTCTTAGCTATTTTTCAACATAATCTCCAGATTTTTCCACGCATTTTTGTTGACGACTAATCCACTTTTGGAATCCCGCTTCAAAGAAGTCCGCCGCCAGTCCGTGGAGGAATTTGGTGACCGCTTCCTGCACTTCTTCATCAGTCTCGAAACGTTGTCCACCCAAGTGTTGCTTTAATTTTGGAAACAAGTGGAAGTCACTCGGTGCAAGATCAGGGCTGCAGGGAGCATGTTGAATAAGATCCCAGCCAAAATTGTCGATTAAATCCTTGGTTTAGCGAGAGACGTGCGGGCGTGCATTGTTGTGGTGCAGTATAACGCCTTTTGTCAGTCTTCCTCTCCGGCGATTTTGGATGGCTCTTCTGAGTTTTTTTCAAGGTCTCACAATAATTTTCCGAATTTATTTTGATCCCTCGAGGTATAAACTGAACAAGCAGGACACCCTTACGGTCCCAAAAGACCGTAACCGTCCCTTTCCCTGCAGACAGCAGGTTTAGGTGATCCGGTATGGCGCCATTGTCGCGATTGTTGTTTTGTTTTCGGGGTGACGTAATGACACCACGTTTCATCCCCGGTAACAATGGAGTCTAAGAAATCTTCGGTATTCTCGGCGCATTCTCGAAGAAACTCCTGGGCACACTTGACGTGATCGGCTTTGTGGGTTTCTGAAAGCATGTGCGGGACCCACCGTGCACACACCTTGTGATAACGTAACCTTTCAGTCAAAATCGTGTGGATTGTTTTTTCACAAACCTCAGGAACCCGGGCAGCCAGTTCCCGAATCGTTATCCTCCTATCCTCGAGCAGAATTCGCTCAATCTTCGACACAACTACGTCGGAGATCGATGGCCTTCCGCTTCTTTGCTCATCGTGGATGTCTGTGCGTCCTTCGGAGAACTCCCTACACAATTTGCGGACGTGTCGAACGCTGATACAAGCTTCCCCATAAACTTCACACAACGCCTATGAATATCAACCGGTGGTAATTTTTTAGCGTGCAAAAATCGGTTTACCGCACGAACTTCGCACCTGGCGGTGACGGCGATCGGGGGGTTCCATCGCGGATGGCTGTCAGGCCGGCATTGAACGTCGCAGCGAGTTCTACCAAGGCGGGATCTAGAGTGGGGGAATCAGCGCACACGGCGGTGTTGCCGGATTTCGTCTAGCATCTCGCGCGGCGAGTTTACAGCGTTGGGAACCTTATTTCTTACACAACCCTCGTACATATATTTTTTTTCATCTCTATAAAACGCTCGTACCAATTATGAGTATTCCATGGCGCTACTGGCAATTTTTTACAAAACTGAAAATTAATTTTTTTTTTTTTAAATTGAAATAGTAGAAAAACTACTAGGTTTAGGTATATAACATTATTAATAAAAAACCGCTCAAGTGCAAGTTGAACTTGCACAATGAGTGTTCCGTACGTTAATTGCTTTTAAAATAAAAAATTTTGTTACGGTGCACATTGGGACCGAATGCCGAAAAGGTGGCCATAAGTGCCTAAAATGAATGCTCGATTGAGCGACTTTTCAGGCTCTAGATATGTGGGTTGGTACCTGCGCTATTCGAAACGACCGGTTATAATAATCAAGTCTGCACCCGTGGCTCTTGACACCTATTGTTGTTAGAGCGTCGAGCAGGCCAAATTCTGAGCTTGTTCTGTTTGAGTTAGACAGGCAGATTCAATTGCGCTCATATGTTTTGTATTTGAAATTAATTTAATTTCGTGAAATGGATTCTCCGAATAAAAGTGAGTATATTTAAACGATATAAATTGAGTACAATAAAATTTGATTATTATTTAATTATTGTAACGTTTAAAATATCACTTTTTTTAGAACTTTTAGTTTCAAACATCAAAATTAAAATATACATAACTTAAAAGTCTCACGACATCCCATTGTCAAACCAAATTTATCGTGTTTTCTAACTATTTTTTAATAATATAGAAGCAAAATCAGCTGCCCGCACTTGCACATTTTTTTTAAAATAAATTTTATGTAAAAAAGTATGAATAATATATCTATCTTTGTCGTAGTATATATATAAAATGCAACGTCTCTCTGTCTGTCTGTCTGTCCGTTAGTGCGCTTATCACTGGAGAACTACTTATCCGATTTACGTACTTTTTTTTTTTTAAACATACATATGTTCTCTGGCCAAGTTATAGGCTCTATTTTATTACGATAGGTAGCATAAGGAATGAGCAGTGACGTAAAATAGTGAATGAAGTCAGAAAAAAGTTTGCCGCTAGCGCGTTCGTTTGCAATACACTGCCTAAACTACTAAATATGGAACAATATTATGTAGCAGAGAATATCTATAATCTATAGTATATATAAAATGCAATGTCTCTCTGTCTGTCTGTCTGTCCATTAGTGCGTTTATCACGCGAGAACCATTTATCCGATTTACCTGTCTTTTTTTTAAATTCATACATATATTCTTTGGCCAGGTTATATAATAATAATAATCTATATCTATAATATATATAAAATGCAACGTCTCTCGGTCTATCTGTATGTCCGTTAGTGCGCTTATCCCTCGAGAACCACTTATCCGATTTACGTAATTTTTTAAATTCATACATATGTTCTCTGACCAGGTTATAGATATATATTTTATTACATCTATAATATATATAAAATACAACGTATCTCTGTATGTCTGTCTGTCTGTCTGTCCGTTAGTGCGCTTATCACTGAAGAACCACTTATCCGATTTTCGTACTTTTTTTTTTTAAACATACATGTTCTCCAGCCAGATTATAGGCTATATTTTAATACGATAGGTAGCATAAGGAATGAGCAGTAACGATAATAGTGAATGAAATCGGAAAAAAGTTTGTCGCTAGCGCGTTCTCTTGCAATACACTGCCTAAACCACTAAAAATGGAACAATATCATGTAGCAAAGGATATCTATAATATATATAAAATGCAGCGTCTCTCTGTCTGTCCGTTTGTGCGCTTATCACTGGAGAACCACTTATCCGATTTACGTGCTTTTTTTTAAACATGCTAAACCATTAAATATGGAACAATATCATGGAGCAAAGAATATCTATAATATATATAAAATGCAACGTCTCTCTGTCTGTCTGTGAGAACCACTTATCCGATTTAAGTGTTTTTTTTTTTAAACATACGTATGTTCTCTAGCCAGGTTATAGGATATATTTTATTACGTTAGGTGACATAAGAATAAGCAGTGACGATAATAGTGAATCAAGTTGGAGAGAAGTTTTCCGCTAGCGCGTTCTCTTGCAATACACTGCCTAAAGCATTAAATATGGAACAATATCATGTAGCAAAGAATATAATATATATAAAATGTAACGTCTCTCTGTCTGTCTGTCCGTTAGTGCGCTTATCACTCGAGAACCACTTATCCAATTTACGTGTTTTTATAAATTCATACATATGTTCTATATAATTCGATATAAGCCTAGATAATGGGAGATAAGGTGAGATAATGGGAGATAAGGAGAAATAATGGAAGATAAGTTGAGATAAGCCTCGATAATGGAAGATAAGGTGAGATAATGGGAAATAAGTATAACGGGAGATAAGGAGAAATAATGGGAGATAAGCAGAGATAAGTCTAGATAATGGGAGTTATGGTGAGATAATGGGAGATAAGGAGAAATAATGGGAGATAAGGAAAAATATTGCGAGATAAGTCGAGAAAAGCCTAGATAATGGGAAATAAGGTGAGATAATGGGAGATAAGGAGAAATAATGGGAGATAAGGAGAAATAATGGGAGATAAGCAGAGATAAGCAGAGATAAGCCTAGATAATGGAAATTAGGTAGAGATATTGGGAGATAAGGAGAAATATTGGGAGATAAGGGGAAATAATGGGAGATATTTTATTACGTTAGGTAACATAAGGAATAAGCAGTGACGTTAGTAGTGAAGCAAGTTCACGCAAGCGAAGCCGCGGGCCCGGCTAGTAATTCATAATACTCAAATCCGTGTTAATTTTTATTTAACATTAGTTAACTGAAACATTTTGTTTTTGACATTTTTAATTTCAGATCCTTATCAGCGACATCGAAAAGCCCTATAGTCGAAATTTCATGAAAATATGACAAAAATTATCATTTTTGTCCGCATATGGGATCCGCCATTTTGTTTTTCACATTTTTAATTTCAGATTCTTCATCAGCAACCTCGAAGAGCCCTATAGTCGAAATTTCATGAAAATATGACAATTTTTATCAATTTTGTCCGCCATATTGGAGCCGCCATTTTGTTATTTACATTTTTTATGTCGGATTCTGAATCAGCGACCTCAAAAAACCAGATATGCAAATTTTCATATAATTCGAATAATATCTTCATATTTTGGCCACCTTTTTGGGTTTTAGTCCCAATGTGCGGTGGTATAAAATGATCAGGGACTTCACAAAACACATCCCAAATGAGTTTTCAACAAAGTTTATTTCCAATCTTTACTGAAAACTGATAACCTTGAAATTTTTGTTTTTTTTTTATACCAGATAAATTACACAGCCCCACAAAAAAAAAAGTGGGGTATACTTTTGATGCGATATATCAGATCCGTAGTATTTTTGCCCGCTGATCACGAATCTGACGTCAGAATATCGCCATCACATCTCAATTTTTTTCTAACCTCAAAAAATAGGTAAAAATTAGTAAAAATTAAGAAAAATATACTCCTAAAAAATTGATTCAAGCTTTTTCATGAATCCAAAGATGTATTAATATGTATTCGGACACGCTAAGCTAATATTCATCGGTTGGATAAAGCCATACAGTTCTGTTTTCTTTCTAACCTCAATAAATCAGACAGATATAGTGCTTCTCGAAGGCAAAAACGAATTCAAATTAAAATTCAACCGATTCTTACCAAATTTGGTACACGGGGGTTTTTTGGGTTGCTGATCATGAATCTGAGGTCGGATTTGCAAAATTCAAAATGGCAGATCCAAGATGGCGGACAAAATTTTTGAAAACCTATTCCTACCAAATTTGGTATACAGTTGGGGAATCCTCAAACCTGATACTCTTAAACCCTAAACCCTGAAACCTTAGACTCCCACACCCTGTAACCTCAAAAAATAGACCTCAATAACCCTGTAACTTTAAAAATGAGACCCAATAAACTCAAAACCAGGACTTTTAAACCATATACTCTCAAATAGTAGACTCTTAAGACCTAGAATTGCGAAGGTTAGACCCGCGCCTAACTTTCCTTTTTTTGGCTGTATCTTGTTCTTTTTTCCGCGAATGACCTATTCAAAGGCTTTCTGCCCAAACGCTTTTGAGGACTTGTTTCTCTTTTTAGCGACCAGCAATAGTCCGCTAGCATATGGTCATCCCATCGTCCTTGATACCGATTTTCTATGATTTTCAGATCTTGGTGAAAACGTTCCCCTTGCTCCTCACTGTAGTCACCAAGATTATCTGGGAAATCATCGATGTGGAAGTCCAGGAAATGTAATTTTAGATTCATTAAGCAACCTAATGTTTGAAAATTTTTTACCATTTTCTCGACTATTTCTTTGTACTTAGGACTTTTATTATTTCCCAAAAAGTTTGTTGCGACTTCTTTAAAACTAAGCCAAGCAGCTTTTTCAACTTTATTCATTTTAGTAACAAATAATGAATCTTGAAACAATTTTCTTATTTGTGGCCCGTCAAATACGCCTGCCGTAATTTTAGCTTCAGAAAATTTCGGAAATTTTTTATGCAAATATTTGAAACATGGGCCGTTTGTATCTAATGCTCTCGTGAATTGCTTCATAAGTCCAAGCTTAATGTGAAGCGGGGGAATAAGAACTTTTCCTGGATCTACCAATGGTGGAAACAATACATTATTTTCACCAGGAGTGAACGATTCTCTTGTTGGCCAAATTTTTTTCTTATAATGACGTTCCCTGTCTCTGCTATTCCACAGACATTTATAACAGGGATAAAGTGTAAACCCTGACTGTTGGCCAAGCAATATTGTTACAATTTTCAGATCTCCACAAATTTTCCAGTTATGATCAGCATATTTTATTTTTATCAAAAGCTGCTTCATTTTTTCATATTGCTCTTCCATAACTGTGGAATGAGCAATCGGAATGGGAGCGTAAACGTTGGTATTATGCAGCAAAACTGCCTTAATGCTCCGTTTAGAAGAATCAATGAACAGTCTCCATTCTTCAGGATCGTATGAGTTATTTTGAAATTCATCCATTAGACCTTTTACATCGGTACAATATGAAAGTGACAATTCCTCGTCCATTGTGAAATATTTTCGAAATTCTTCATCTCTGTTTCTATAATAAGAAATCGTAGCTTCTGGCTTAAGTAAATGTATTTTCTTTAAAAAGGAAGCAATATGCTCTGAACCATCTTTGGATAAGCCTAAATCTCTGACTAGATCACTAAGTTCTGACTGTGATACGAGTATTGGTTCTGGTTTACGGTTGTATGGTAGAAATTCTTTATCTGTGTCACTAGTATATGATAGGTTGTCACTAGAACATTCATTAGTAACAGTGTTTGAATCTTTTTCGACAGTCTCAATGTTTTCGGCATGAACTGATAAGGTGAAATCATTTGTTTCCATAACATCAGCATCAAGTGGTTCAGGAGGCGGAATTAGTTTAGTTGGTCTTGTTACTGTCGAAACATCGTTATAAGTAATAGTGCTTTTATTTTTTCGGTTATGCCTAGATACAACATTCATACAAAAGTAGCAATCATTTTCACTGTATGGTCTATTCCATATTGCTGGTCTGGAATATTTAATCGCCTTCTTATTGATGTACAACATTATTTTGCAAGAACTGCAAATGATGTGGGGAACCCAATCTGTATCCTGGTGCTGTATTTCAATGTTAAAACAATCCTTATATAAGGTTTTAATCTTATCCGTTATCGGTGACCCCATTTTACTCAATACGTGTTGACAGCAAAAATATAACAAAATGAATCACTGTTTTTATCGCACTTATGAAAAGTCCTTGTACCGTGAGACCGTTTTCTTGTAGCATTATACTCTACATGAGCCAAGTCACCCACACATGAAGAGCTACGGTCGCTGGATGACGACGGCTGCGGGCCCGCTTTCCCACCCTGACCAACCGCCGATACTGGGTTTCCGAGTCCCTGCATCGTAATTCTCTTTCTTCTACCTGCCATGACGGCATCTAAGCCGTTATCCAGGGACTCTGCCGGCTAGTGGAGTAACACCGTTGCCCACCGTCACCACGTGGAGGTGCCCTGGATGTAGGTAGAAGAATAAAAATCGACCGATGAATTTTCTCGGCGCAACCTCAGATTCGTGATCAGCCACCCAAAAAATCCCCGTGTACCAAATTTGGTAAGGATCGGTTGAATTTTAATTTGAATTCGTTTTTGCATTCGAGAAGCACTATATCTGTCTGATTTATTGAGGTTAGAAAGAAAACAGAACTGTATGGCTCAATCCAACGATGAATATTAGCTTAGCGTGTCCGAATACATAATAATACATCTTTGGATTCATGAAAAAGCTTGAATCAATTTTTTAGGAGTATATTTTTCTTAATTTTTACTAATTTTTACCTATTTTGTGAGGTTAGAAAAAAATTGAGATGTGATGGCGATATTCTGACGTCAGATTCGTGATCAGCGGGCAAAAATACTACGGAACTGATATATCGCATCAAAAGTATACCCCACTTTTTTTTTGTGGGGCTGTGTTATTAAAGGTAATGCACTCGTGATAATTTTCGTTCAATCTACACCCCGTGGAGAATATTCCAGAATTTTTTCAAAATTTTTTGATAAGTACTTTTCGGGATAAGGCGATTTTTAAAAATAATACAAAGAAAAGTGCGCGCAAGTATTACATTATATATATATATATATATATATATATATATATATATATATATATATATATATATATATATTTTACTCGTGTTTTCACAAGCTTTCATTTGACACCACACTCGATTACCTAGTAAAAAATTTTTTTTTCACTTCCGATTTCACCCCTCAAAAGTAACCCCTTAAGTCAAAATTTAACTTTCAAAAACTACATGGCTCTAATGAGGCCATCAATTCCTATAATATTACCAAATTTCAACTTTCTATGACAAATAGTTTCGGAGAAAATCGGGTGTGACAGATAGACGGACAGACACCGAAGTGATCTTATAAGTGTTCCGTACTAAACACTAAAAAGTTATAAAATTTTACGCAAAATTTAAAAATAAATTAGAAAATAGGATGTTCTATTTAAAAAAAACATATGTTATATCGGCCACACTTTTTTGAAGTGCCTTGTATACTCAAAAATAATTTTAAACTGTGCACCTTAACATTTCCCAAAACTATTGTATTTAAAATTTTTTCGTCATTCCCGAAACAAATAAGATAATGAACTTTAATCTCACCCTGTACGAGACTGTGATCACTTCCTATAGCTGCAGAACATAAACATCTTATGTCTAATATTTGGGTATATTGTATTTCTCTATTTATTTATTTATTTATTTATTTATTCATTCCTTTATTGCCATCAAGATTACATAACGTAAAAAAGCAACGTTACAAAAAAGTAGAATATATGCATATAGCCAACAAAATATAAGACACCGTACAGAGGACAAAATCTTACAACTGTTGATAACTAAAATTATTGATCAAAATTAAAAGAATAGAAACATTTTAAGAGAGCAAACCTTTTTGCTTCCCTTTTGAATCTCTCAATCCCCTCAATGTTCCTGATCTCCAATGGGAGAAACCGATATGCCTTTATGCATTTAAAATATGGTCCTTTTTCAAAGAAAGAAGTAGCATGGTAGGGCGCTCGTAATTCGTTTCTACCTCTCGTCGTGATTGCCATATCTGGAGCATATTCATCCCTATTTGTCAAGAAAAATGATGGATTCTTCTTAAGAAAGGTGACCAAAGCCATGAAGTAGAGACCTGGGACCGTAACTAACCCCAAGTATGGTCGACACGACGTTAGAGGATGTAAATGACGCATGCATCTCACAATTCTCTTTTGTACCCTAGAGATATCCCTAGCAAATCTTGAAGATCCCCAGAAAGAAATCCCATAGTTTAATTGGGATTGAACATAAGCAAAATAGAAAAGTTGTATGCTATTTGATGATACAATATATCTGAGTCTTCTAATAAGAGCATACGCACTATTGAGCTTAGACCGAAGTTTCACTGCATGTATTTCCCAACAAATACTTGAGTCAATATTAACCCCCAAAAATTTTATCGTCTCTATATTGGGTATTGACTTTAATTCATGTCGCACATATAATGATTGTGTGGGTATTTTATTTTTATTAAATAATATAAGGCCCGTTTTATTTCCATTAAGACAAAGGTAATTCTTTTCACACCACTCTGCCATTCCCGCCACTATACGAGAATAGATCACCGACAGGCTAGCGATGGAAGAGTTTGACAAAATGACCGATGTGTTATCAACAGATTGGCAAGCCATTCCATCCCCATCATCATCATCCACATCCTGCTGCCGCAGCAGATAGTCCGGTAAATCGTTCACATACAACAAGAAAAGCAATGGACCTAGTATCGATCCTTGTAGTACACCCCTATACATGCTGTTAGGGTCCGACAAATAGTCCCGGAGGTTAATCCTCACATTCACTAACTGGGATCGGTTTTGTAAATATGACTCCAGAAGCCCCAGGGCCACACCCCTCACCCCATATCTCTCAAGCTTAATGAATAGCAGTGTGAAATTTATGGTATCATTTGTTAGAATGTAATCTATGATGGATCTATCTCTTCTCGTATTTTGAAATGTATATTTATGTTATTCTTTATGTTTAAAGAAGGTATTATTTATTCGGAATTCATTTTGTGCGGAGAACACAACCGCATTTAAGTTGACTAAATCATCGACATCCAATTGTTTTTGACGGAGCAGGTGTGCCATAACTCTTCTCAAGCCATTCTTGGGTTTTGGCTGTATTTTTCCCATTAAAAAGCAATGTTGAAATACAAAAGTAGCTTTACTCGAACAGCTGTAACTCGCAATATAATAGACAAAATATCTTGCCTCTTCTGAGAGTTGACACTAATTGAAAGTCATACGAGTTTTTTGTTTGGGCTGCCATCTCTCGGAAAATTCTCGAGACTAATCACCCCATGTTAGTATTGCAGAAAGAGCAAGTTAAGAAAACGCAAATGTTTTTTTTTCTATATTTTATTCCCCAAATAGATATGTACAAAAAATAAAATGGTATGCACTTATTTTAATTAAATTAGCTGTAAGCGTATGCTTACAAAATATATATGAACAAAATCATATATTGTCCGAAGTTCTCGCGAAGTCGTCATATTTAAATAAATCCAGAATGATTCAATAGTCTATTAAAATTTGAACTGCGAAAATGTCGAATAATTCAAATATTAATAAACTAGTGAATAAAATGTATCACAGCTATCTAGTGACTTTCCTTGTGCCTGTTTTCATGTTGTTGATGTTCTCTGTTCTCATGCGCCCCTACCTTGTGATGTTCCCTATTTTCATGGTGATGCTGTTGATGATGTTCCCTATTTTCTTGGTGGTGTTCCTTATTTTGGTGATGTTCCTTATTTTGGTGATGTTCCTTATTTTGGTGATGTTCCTTATTTTGGTGATGTTCCTTATTTTGGTGATGCTCCTTATTTTGGTGATGTAGATTGTGTTCTCTATTTTGATGGTGATCTTTAGGGTGTTGTTCTCTGTTTTGGTGAGCTGCTTCTTGGTGTGCATGCTGGTGTTTGTCATGCTCTGAAATTTAAATAGCATAATTAATGAAAAATAAATTATGTCGGTTTAAATCGTTAAATTGATTAAATTTTTTTTAGAGAAGATTAGGTCAGTTGGTACCAAAAAATTTGCTGAACATGACAGCTGGGCATGACAGCAGAATTTGGGAGCAAATATGTCCTGGCATGAACATGTTGCAGGCATAGCAAGGAGAGCTTCTCAAAAGTTGGGAATATTATTTCGAACCAGAAAGCTTTACACTCCACAACAACTGTTAATTCTTTACAAAGCTCAAATTCGACCAACTATGGAATACTGCTCCCATATTTGGAGTTCCGTTCCCAAACATATACTGCATTGTTGGATTCTATTCAGTCTGTTCGTCTGATTGGAGACCCGGAAGTGACCGACCGCCTTGATTCGCTGGAACATCGAAGAACGGTTGGCGACTTGAGCCTATTCTACAAGTACTTTCATGGAAAGTGTTCGAAGGATGTGGCCCGCTTAATTCCTCCAAGAGCGGTGCATGTTAGAAGTACACGTCGCACAAATTCTTCACATCCGTATGAGGTTTAGCTTGTTACTCCTCGTACAACGCTCTTCAAGCAGTCTTTTATATGGAGAACATCATCCCTTTGGAATAATTTGCCCAAGACGGTGTTTCCCACCGAGTACAATCTACAGCGATTCAAGAACAACGTGAATCGCTTTCTCTCCGCACACGTGTCGCTCCTGTAGCGCTTTAGGGACTTTCCTGTAGCACGTGTGCTAGACCCATAAAAAAAAAGCTTGGATCTTGGCTGGGTTGATCTACATTCTTCAATGTTCCAGGGGACTAACAAGTTGGGGTGACGTTGAAGGCGGCTGATGATCTTGAAAGACTTGGTGGTGGCGATGATGGCGGTGCCATCCGTGGTCTGTTCGACTTGAACTTAGAATGTATGGTCCCAGAGGAAGGAGAGGAACAGTCGCGTGATGTTTGTGGGATAGCCGTCTTAAGAATAAGATCTTCGTATCAAACTCAGTCAAAGACCTTAGAGGTCTCAAGAAAGACAGCTCCAATCTGATGTTTGTGATTGAAGCTGTTGATGACGCTTAGTATGGTCCGATTCGACTTATACGGTATTACTTCAGATATGTGTCGCTAATGCTACCTAGCGAAAAATGTACTCACGAACCAACCATACACATGTTTCGCCATCTGTGAGTCCCTATGTCCAATTAAAACACATTTACAGACTGTAAAGTAATTTTTATTCAGGAATTCAAAGAAATCCCCATTAAGATTAAGGTACGGGTCCTGCGGGAATTTTTTTTGGTTTGTGGGACCATTCTCTACCGGAGCATCTGAATTCTAAGTTCCTAAGCGTTGTAAGAGTTTCCAAGACATACGAGCATTTATTCGGACTACATAAATGCTAGTCTATCATGCCTTAACACCCAACGTAAATAATTTTACTGCTCAATAACCAATGAGCCGCAATTTTTTGATACTCAAGACAATAAAACCTTTTGAGGTTAATGCATTTTTAAATAATATTTATAACAATCGATCAACAGAGACAGAGAACTATCATAAAGCAGTAAATAAGAATAATGTCTCTGAGAAAATGTATGTACTTTTATGGCGGTCGTATTTACCTTTCACCACATGATGAGCTGCTTCATGGTGTCTTCCATGACCGGCATGGTGAGCACGATCAGCTAAAATTTAAAAACGAAATAAACTAATTAATATATAAAAAATAAAATACAGTGAAGTCTGCTTAAACGAACCCGTTTATAGCGAATTTCCGGATAAAACGAACTATTTTATAATGCACAAAAAGACTTCCATAAGACCAACGCAAATTTTTATCGGTTATAACGAATCCGGTTATAACGAACTTCCGGATAAAGCGAACCAAATTTGGATGTTTTGTGTCCGTTTGTAACGAACTTGCCACTCCCTGTGCTCGATGTGGCGCGACTTGATCTAGGGAACTCGCTGGGAACCACTATTCTACTTGTTTCCGCCGCGCCCTTGTTTCGAGCAGTACTATTTTCAATTCACTTGTTGTGTTATGCGGTTCTAATGCATATTTGACCAAAGTAGCAAAGTGAATGTTTAAGTTTTTATTTTAAAATGAGTACACAAAAACGTAAAGTGTATACTTTAAAAGACAAACACGATATTATAAGGAAAACAGAAAATGGAGTTAAACAAAGTGATGTTTGCAAACAGTTGAAATTAACTAAATCTGCGGTTTCTACCATATGGAAGAAGAGGCAAGAAATCTTATCAATCTATGGTAATAGAAACTTTAGTTGTAAATAACCGGTCAAGTGCAAGTTGAACTTGCGCAATTAGTGTTCCGTACGTTGATTGCTTTTAAAATAAAAAATTTTGTTACGGAGGTACAAAAAGATCAGTGACTTCACAAAACACACCCCAAATGAGTTTTCAACAAAGTTTGCTTCCAATCTTTACTAAAATCTGATGACCTTGAAATTTTTGTTTTTTTTATATGCCAGATAAATTATTAAAGGTAATGCACTCGTGATAATTTTCGTTCAATCTACACCCCGTGGAGAATATTCCAGAATTTTTTCAAAATTTTTTGATAAGTACTATTCGAGATAATGCGGGGGACAGCGATTTTTCGCGATTTTTTAAAAAAGAATACAAAGAAAAGTGCGCGCAAGTATTACATTATATAAATATATATATATATATATATATATATATATATATATATATATATATTTTACCCGTGTTTTTACAAGCTTTCATTTGACACCACACTCGATGACCTAGTAAAAAAATTTTTTTTTCACTTCCGATTTCACCCCCCAAAATTAACCCCTTAAGTCAAAATTTAACTCTCAAAACTATTTACATGGTTCTGATGAGGCCATCAATTCCTGTATTATTACCAAATTTCAACTTTCTATGACAAATAGTTTCGGAGAAAATCGGGTGTGACAGACAGACAGACACCGAAGTGATCTTATAAGTGTTCCGTATGGAACACTAAAAAGTAAGAAAATCTACGCATGACCAAGTCGATAAAGGACTCCTTAAATGGTTTAGTCAAAAACCACATGAACATTGTTGTAACCCAACTATGTTTACTATTATTATTTTGTATTTTTATTAATGTTATTCATATTTTATAACTCATGAGCTCATGGGGAACTTTCCCTTCAAAATATTGGTATGACCTATACCTAAATAAACAAAAAGACCCTTCCAGCAAGACGAATATTTATTGGAATGTCATTTACATAAAGTTGAGCGGCACCAAGTATGACTAAGAAGGGCTTGATTCTCACGACTACAAAGACATAAACAGTAATTGTCGAGGATGGAAGGGTCCGCCATAAAACGACCTTGTCCAGTAGGTAGAATGTAATCTTAGGGCTATTAGATTATAAAATACATTTTAACTGCTTAGGGAAGATTGTAAAAAGTTTACTTTAGGCATTTTAGAAAGAAGCCAAGAGACACTACTGAAGAAACTCAACAAGCGATCGGTTGAGACTTAAAAGCAGCTTTCCCTTATAGTTATTTTATTTTAGTTAAACAGTAAATTTTTGAAATATATTTAGTAAATAATCTAAAAAGAAGTGTTTGAATTAGGAACCAAAAAGTAGTCAGCGGTAATAGTGGAAATATTATACATTTGTGGCAGAAACCAAAACATTGTGGCAGCGGGAAAATTACCACAACAGCGGTGGCAGCTTACGATTACAACAGTGGTGGCAGCGGTGACTCAAACATAACAGTAGCCATAGCAAAAAAAAACTCAGGTGAAACTTGAAGGAGCGCGGAGTACGCAGCAAGTACACCAATAAAGAAAAGAGCCTCTAGTTATAACATTGTTGTTAGCGAAAAAGCTAAGTGGTGTGACTGAAGGAGCGCCCAGACGCAGCAGAAACATAATAACAGCCAACTACAAGAGAAAATTGGAACAACCATCAACAGGAAGCAAGGGGAAAAATCTGAAGGCACGCCGAGACGTAGCAGATTTCCCAAGAACAACGTGTGGTGACAGTGAAATGCGCATGTAAGTCTTTTATCTTGTTTTTCTTGGTGACACTGTTTTTCTTTTTCTCTTCAAATTTAAAAACAAATTTAAAATAAAAGGTTTATTTTTATTTAAAAAAAAAAGGGTAATAAATTAAATTAATAACAATATTATAAATATATAACGAAATATACGTATATTAGAAATCTTAAATAAAAATGGCTCTTAGAGACGCTTTCGATTTACTTAACCAAATAGATTCGTTTGACGGTTATGGTGAGGGAAATTCTCTTCAATTTTTTATAAAAAATTGCGACGCAATGATGCAAATAGTAAAGGAGGATCAGAAAGATAAATTAGCTGATTTAATTTTCGGAACTAAACTTAAGGGAAAAGCTCAGGAAGTAACCCAATTTAAAGAATTTCAAAATTGGGACGAAATTAAAGATTTTCTTGTGGAACAATTCACAGACAAAACACCACCCGCGCACTTTTTAACATTACTAATGAGTAGTAAACAACAATATAGGGAAAATGTTAAGGAATATGGGGATAGAATTAAAAATTTATACAATAAATATAAAGAAAGTTGCTATTTACATTATGAACCAAACGAGGCTAAAATTTTATTAGAAAATATCAACTCAACTTCAGTGAATAATTTTAGAAAAGGTTTAACTGATGAAAAAATTCAAATAAGGGTAATTGCTGAAAATTCATTTGACTTAGATAGGGCTATTTCAATAGCTATAGAAATGGATTTAGAAAATAACGATAGGTTTAAAAATTCACAGAATTCTAGAAATATAAATTTTATTCGTAATAAAGGTAATGGAAACTTTAATATCGCCCAGTATAATCAAAACTCATGTATGTATTGTAAAAGAAACAATCATCTTACTTCGCAATGTAGACTACTTAAAAGTCATGAACCAAATCAGGGGACCAAAAATAATCATTTTATTAATTCTCATAACTATCATAATGGACAATCAAATTTTAACTCAACTTATTCAAACAGGCAAAATTATAACGGTAGAAACAATTATCCAAATTCTCAAATAAATAATAATGGTAATCATTATTATAATTCTAACCCAAGATACAATAACCATCGTAATTATAATCAAAATAACGCTAGTGGCAATAACTATTATCGTCAAAACTACAATAATACACAAAATAATAATAATAATTATAATAAACCACAAATACAACAGCAACCGACACAAATATTTTCTAACTCTCAAAATTATAACACAGTATCCGAACCACAACACATCTATACGATACAGTCTAATTATCCACAAGACAATAATTTAACACAACAAACACAATTTTCATTATCTCCACAGACACATAACAAACAAATTTTAAATACTTCAGTTATACAAAATACGACGTTTAATGACAACCATAATGATAAAACATATGGTAATATTATTCGCCATGAAGGAAATTCTACTGTCGATAAAATAACTGAAATGTCATCTGTAATAATAGCAAATGTAGAGTCAGTTATAGAGGTTTCAAAAAATATTTCAAACCTCCAAGCACAAAAGAGTACTAAATGTGGGACGTCAAATACAGACAAGTCAAATTTAATTCATGACAATAAACGTGTTTCTAATAGTATTACAGGTGAAACCCAGGGTGAAACAAAATATATGTTTAGATGTGAGTTTTGTCCCTTTTTTGCTAAGACACGGTTCTCTTTGTCTAGACATATACTTTTACATATAAATGAAAATGTTGGTGACGAACACAATCAAGATACAACAACTGCTAAAGAGACTATTCATTCTCCTTTAGAATTCAAAGAAAGACCTTTAACTACCAAAAAATCGAAAACATCGAGTGATGAAATGGCAGGTTTAAAAACTACAGATCCAGACAAACTTAAAACCAAAATTTTTGAATGCAGAGCTTGTTCATTTACATCAAAAATCAGATTTGTCCTCAAAAGGCATACGTTATTAACGCATAAGGGTTTAGCTGATAATATATGCGATTGCTGTAATTTTATTTCTAAAAGCAAAATTGACTTAATTCGTCATAAAAGACTATTACATAAAATAGTCAAATCTAGGTCGCGTCTCAGTAAAGCTGATAAATCTTATGTGTATCAAAAATGTGGATTTAAAAACGTTGTATAAGGTTCCTTATCAATATCATGTTAAGATAAATAAGAAGCGTTCACGTTGTGCGTCACGAGGGTGTCGGGCGTCAAAAAAAAAAAAAAAAAAAAAAGGCTTGCAAAAAGACAAAAAAATACTTTCAAAGCCCAGTTATTTTATCTATATAAAATTTTACCTTTTCCCAAATTAATAACATCAAACGAATTCGTGTTAATACAACCATCTTCTAAATACATAGCAATCGATAAAAGCAAACAACAATTTATTACACTAGGTGAAACAGAATACAGTTCTTGTTTAAAGGTTACAGAAAATAAATTTATTTGTAAACAGCAAAAGCCTGTTTCACTTGCTCATCTCGTTAACAATTGTGAAATCTCACTAATTCAAATGTCAAACAAAATCCCTGATATTTGTGACAAACGTGTTATTCATTCAAATACGGGTATTTTTTTGCAACTTACCACAAGTAATACTTGGTTATTTGCAGTTGCTCACCCAGAAACTTTAACAATTTCTTGTTTAAATCAAGATAAACCTGAAAATATAGTCTTAAAAAACAGTGGTAGTGTCACTATAGGAAAACAGTGTAAAGCTTATAGTCCTTCAGTTGTACTTGTACCACATGGTAACGTGTTTCAATCCAATGTGTTTAGTGAATTTGTTCCATCTTTTGACATTGCAGATGAATACTGTGATAAAATTAAGAATAGGACTATAAACATTTCAGAAATCGTATTAAATGAACATTACAAAACTCTTTCAAAACATATCCCAGAACTTAATATCGCAAGTCACAAATTAGAAGACATTGACAAAATAGCAGATGACATGCAAAAGAACATCTCTAATAAAAAATATACATTCTCTGTATCAGTTATAGCATATTTTCTAGCAATATGTTTAGTATTATATTTATCATATAAAATATATAGCAAATGTAAAAATAAAACATCATGCTGTGGACTTATACCTAATGTCTGTATTAGAGTGAATCAAAATATTGAACCGTCTCATAATAGTGATAGATATGTAACCAGGTACAATCGCAACAATAGGGATATATCTCAAGGTAGAGAAGTAAGTAACTACGAGGATGAAGATGTACATATAGAACATCCTCAACGTAGATCCATTGGATATACCCCTTCTAGACGGCCAATAAGATAAGATTTTAAATAAGTTAATATATAAGCTATTAAATTATAAGTATAGGTATGTCTCTAGAAATTAAGGTTTCATGTCATGTAAGCAATATAAATTTTTCACTTATCTATAATTTTAGCAATAAGCTTATTAATTAGAAGTATATATATACACAACTTTAAGGATTATATATTTCATTCTTATTTTGAAATATTTTATGAGATTTTCTATAATTTTCAATTATATAAAATCTCTTACCAAATGGGGAGGTGTTGTAACCCAACTATGTTTACTATTATTATTTTGTATTTTTATTAATGTTATTCATATTTTATAACTCATGAGCTCATGGGGAACTTTCCCTTCAAAATATTGGTATGACCTATACCTAAATAAACAAAAAGACCCTTCCAGCAAGACGAATATTTATTGGAATGTCATTTACATAAAGTTGAGCGGCACCAAGTATGACTAAGAAGGGCTTGATTCTCACGACTACAAAGACATAAACAGTAATTGTCGAGGATGGAAGGGTCCGCCATAAAACGACCTTGTCCAGTAGGTAGAATGTAATCTTAGGGCTATTAGATTATAAAATACATTTTAACTGCTTAGGGAAGATTGTAAAAAGTTTACTTTAGGCATTTTAGAAAGAAGCCAAGAGACACTACTGAAGAAACTCAACAAGCGATCGGTTGAGACTTAAAAGCAGCTTTCCCTTATAGTTATTTTATTTTAGTTAAACAGTAAATTTTTGAAATATATTTAGTAAATAATCTAAAAAGAAGTGTTTGAATTAGGAACCAAAAAGTAGTCAGCGGTAATAGTGGAAATATTATACATTTGTGGCAGAAACCAAAACATTGTGGCAGCGGGAAAAATTACCACAACAGCGGTGGCAGCTTACGATTACAACAACATGTTCCTATTACCGGCTGTACTTTACAAGAGAAAGCTAGTGAATTGGGAAGGAGAATAGAAAATACCAAGTTTAACTGTTCTAGAAGTTGGGTTGAATGATTTAAAAAGCAGCATATTAGTGGGGGTAAAATGGTAGGAGAAACTGCAGGAGTGGATATGACTGTTGCTGATCGCGGTTGGTCAGTGTATGGCCGGAAATTCGAAAAAGATACGAATATATAGACATTTTTAATGCGGACGAAACGGGTTTGTTTTACAAGATGACGCCTAATAAGACATTAAAGTTTGTCGGAGAGAATTGTGCTGGTGAAAAATTATCAAAAGTAAGGATTACTGTGTTGGTAACTGTAAATACGTCTGGAACAGAGAAAAGAAAATTGTTGGTGATAGGAAAGTTCGGCAATCCCTGGTGTTTTAAAAACAAACATTTACCGGTAAAGTACAAATCAGCCTGGATGACATCAGAAATTTTTAAAAACGAACTGATCGAATGGGAAAAAGAATTAAAATTCACAAACAGAAAATATTACTTTTGATTGACAACTGTCCGGCGCACCCTGAAGTTGATCTACAGCAAATAAAATTGGTTTTTTATGCCTTCAAAGGCAAGTGCAAAGCTCCAGCCTATGGATCAAGGTGTCATACATTTTTTAAAATGTTATTATAGAAAGATTTTACTTATGAGACGATCGATAAAAGTAACATTTTCTCTGTAACTCTCTTGGGCGCTATAAACTTTATCCTTGGCAAAGAGTCAGTAGAGAAACCATTGCAAACTGTTTTAAGCATTGCGGATTTTTAAGGAAGGAATGTAGATATGACTCAGATGATGAGCTACCGTTGACTTAGTGGATTGAAAAATATCGAGAAGATCCTACTGATTGTCTAGAATTTGTTTACGATGCTGACATTCAACAAAATTCAAAAAAACCTCAAGAATAAAAATTTTAAACATTTAAAACGTATAACAATTTTTGCCGCATTCGGTTAATGCCAATACAACAATGCCCGAATACTCCATCAGCCACCCCGGGTTCCACTGTGTTTTTTTTTTAAACTTTGAGCGTTGCGGCTCCACTCTAGTGTACTCTATGTTTTTTTGGGTCGCAGAATCCGATCTGCAATTAGTTTTTTGAAAAAATGACCTATTAACAATTTTTTAAGCAATTATCTTAGTCTTATGTCTAGTTATATTGCATATTATGATAAGTAGGTTAAGTGAGGAAGCCTAGCTTCTACTTCGCCTTTTTGTGTGTTCAAGTTACTGACACTATATTATTGTAATTATAATGTGAATGCACAATAAAGACATTATTATTATTAATTATCTAAAAAAAGGAATTTGATATAATTTATTTTTATACTGGCGAAATCTAAGTCTATTAAGCGCGCCACCCAATTTAAATTTGCAAAAATTTAACCTTTTTATTGTTATAAACAATTTATCATAAACAGTTATGCTAATAAACAGAATTTCGTAGAATTTATCTTTATAACCGCAAAATTTAAGCTTTTGCGAGCTCCACACCAAGTTTTTAGATGAATTTTGACCTGCTGCCTGAATTTCTAATCCATTTTTCCAATTTATTAAAATTAAAAAAATATTTGTGTTAAATTAATTTAATCTAATAAATTTTCAGTAATAATAAAATGATTAAGTTTTTGAAAAAATGAGCAGAGAAATTTAGCGAGTTGAATAATATTATATTTAAAAAAATATAGAAAAAAAATTATTTATTTATAACAAAAATTAGTGAATTTTTAGCAAAAATGGATTAGAAATTCGACTTTAACGTGTCAAAAAACATATGAACCCATGCATCACAGCTAGGTAATAATGCGAATAGGAAAAATCAGTTTGTTTATAACTTAAGCTTTGCATTAAAAATACAAAAATTCTGCTGATAAAAGCAGGGACTAAACTCGTATTATAGTATTCGAACACTGGCTCATTTATCTGCCGCTCTCGAATGAGTTCAGGTGGGTCCAAGAACTCTACAGGTTCAAAAATTCGTACAAATTCAAAGAACCAGGATCAATGGCAGATAATAATTTTTCACTTCTTTTTGGTTTGCAAAGTACGAGGCATGTTTTTTAAGTAAGTACCGTTTTGCGATTCCGTCGCCGCAGCGATACAGTCGGCGTTCCGCGCATGCGCGCCGGTAACCTACATCTCATGTCTACGCACTGACGCCATTACAGTCTGATTCTTCATTGTATACGTTGTTTACTGAGTGTTTAAGATGCCTCCGACAATCGTGAGTCCCGCCGATTGTGAAGTACGGGCTGTTATACGATTTCTTAGTGCTAAAGGCGTAAAACCGATCGATATTCATCGTGAGATCTGTGAAGTTTACGGACAAAACATTATGAGTGATGGAATGGTAAGGAAATGGGTGAGAGCATTTAAAGATGGCCGCACAAATGTGCATGATGAAGAACGGAGTGGGCGTCCTTCGGTCGTTAATGAAGATTTGGTGCAGAAAGTGGACGAAAAGGTGAGAGAAAACAGACGCTTTACAATTTCATCATTGTGCGACTGCTTTCCTCAATATTCTCGTAGTGTTTTGTATCGCATTGTGACCGAGAACTTGAATTACCGGAAATTGTGTTCACGTCGGGTTCCAAAAATGTTGACGGATTTGCACAAAACCCAACGTTTAGGCAGTGCATTGACTTTCCTTGAGCGGTATCACAATGAAGGTGAACATTTTTTAGACCAAATTGTTACTGGTGACGAAACATGGGTGGCCTACGTCACACCAGAATCGAAACAACAATCCATGGAATGGCGACATTCATCATCACCCAAAAAAGTGAAGTTTAAGCAAACAATTTCTGCCCGCAAAATCATGTGCACAGTTTTTTGGGACAGAAAAGGAGTATTGCTAGTGGAGTTTCTGCCTCGTAATGAGACAATCAATGCAGCGTCTTATTGTGAGACATTGAACAATCTGCGTCGTGCAATCCAGAACAAAAGACGTGGCAAGTTGAGTAAGGGTATCGTTTTGCTGCATGACAATGCCCGTCCACATGTGGCTAATCGGACCAAAGATCTCATCAAATCTTTTAAATGGGAAACTCTAGATCATCCTGCATACAGCCCTGATCTGGCGCCCAGCGACTACCATTTGTTCCTGCACTTGAAGAAGCACCTGGGTGGTCAGCGTCTTCAAGACGATAACGAAGTCAAAACATTTGTGATACAGTGGTTAACAAGTCAGGCGGCAAAATTTTATGAGGAGGGTATTCAAAAACTGGTGCCACGTTATGACAAGTGCCTCAATATTCACGGAAATTATGTAGAAAAGTAGATTAAGGTACAGGCTTTCATGTAAAAATAAAATTATAGCGATATCTTTGCACGTCTTTTTTTAATTCCAAAACGGTACTTACTTAAAAAACATGCCTCGTAACTACACTACCGTCACCTAGAAATTTCAATGTAACTGCCAAAATTTAATACCTAATTAAACCCTTTTATTATATTAGGTAAATTTAATTATTCTTAACAAGGGTCCGTCATAAAATTGTTTAGATAAGCCTTTTTGGTGAAATCACAAATTAAAAACCAATTAGAACAAATTTCCAAGTTTTGCATGATAATCGTTTTGAGGCGATTTCTGAGAATTCCAGTTGAAGTAAGAACTCATTTCAAGTTTCTAGGGATTATGGAAATTCATAGTAACAATTTATGATAAAAACTGTGCTATAAATACCATTGACCTCTTGGAAATTAACCATTCGCAAACAGTACTTTGTCATTGATACAGGGATTTGTGAAAATGTCAAAAACGAAAGAAGTTTCCGTTGAAAATCGGGTTCTGATAATTGCGGGACATCAAAATGATCACTCGAGTCGACAAATCGCTAGTGATATGCGGATGCCAAGGAGAACGGTGGATTACATCGTAAAAAAGTTTTCTGCGGGACATGGAATTCCCAACCAAAAACATTCAGGAAGGCCTCGAAAAACGACTCTTGCTGAAGACAGAGCGATAAGAATGTCCAGCAGACGTAATCGCCGCCTAACCGCACCAGAAATCAAGGCTCAAGTAAACCTGGAGCGGGCCCATCCCCATTAGTGTAACAACCTTAAAGAACAGGTTAGCAGAAGGTAGACTACACGGGAGAGTTGCAGTGAGGAAACCACTTCTTAGGCAAGTGAATAAATTTAAACGATTAGAATGGGCCGGAGAACATGAAAATTGGACATCAGAACAATGAATTCCGTCCTTTGGAGAGACGAATCTAAATCCGAAATTTTCGATTCAAATCGACGAGTTTACGTGCGGCGGTCAGCTGGAGAGAAGATGTTGGAACTCTGTCAGTTGCCTACAGTAAAAAATGATGGAGGTTCAGTAATGGTTTGGGGTTGTTTTGGCAACGGTAAAGTTGGAAAAATCTTTAAGATAGAAGGAATCATGCGAAAAGAAAAGTATCAAGAAATTTTGCTAACTTAAATGCTTCTTTCTGGAAGAGATATTTTTGAGGTGAAATTTATTTTTCAGCATGACAACGACCTTAAACATTGTGCTAAGAAAATTAGAGAACTTTTGGACCAATGGAAATCCGATGACGTCCTGGAAGTGATGACTTGGCCTCCACAATCACCCGATTTGAACCCATCGAATTGCTGTGGGACCATTTGGACAGATGTGTTCGAAAACTCAATCCAACATCAGAAAATCACTTGTGAGAACTTTTACAAGCAGAATGGGTTACAGTAACCGAAGAAATTCTGAAGAAACTACTGGACAAAATGCCGAAGCAAAAACCTGTAAATTCATGAATATTTTTCTGATTTTCTAAACTGTAAATAATGTGAAAATAAATAATAATTCATCAAAATTAAAAAAATATATTATCTGGGTTTTTGTTGTCCTGGGACTGAAACAACTAGGTGGGTAAATAATTTCTGACGGTAGTATATATCTCGAATATCTGCCACTCAGCGATGAGTTTATTTTTTGAATCCATTTTTTTACTCCCACAGGAACCGGTCTCCGTGGCAGATATTAAGGCTATAGTATCCTCAAAAATATAAAACTGCCACTCTGCGATGGATTCATCTACCATCAATTTTTTGCAACTCCTGCCCTCCGTAACCACGGAAGGAACCGGAATTTGGATCTATAAGTTGTATTTTTGATTCAGTTTGTCACATTTAATAAGTGATATATTTATCTGCCGTTCTTCGATAACTCCAAAATCTTGGTTACGAGCTCCCTGACTACATATGATTCAAAATTTGAAAGAACGCCCGCGTCCGCGCGAACAGTCTTCTTCAAGCTACGTTGCCACAACAAAAATTCACTTCATAAAATTCAGTAAAAAGTAATATTTATCTAAAATTTTTGAAACAACTAGGAAGTAAACTGGCTTCATATTTTAACAAATAAAAGCAAAGTAATTTTTTATGTATATATGATTTTTTTATGACTGTTTACATTTTAATGCACATACGACAATAAAAATTGTAAAAAACGCATGCTTTTGATCGAAGAAAAGCTATGCATTTCTATCTCTTACATGTGAAATATCTGAAACTTTTACAGTTAATTTTGCCAATACGGCGTGATAGACCATCTTTATATTGAAGCAGTGAATGCACGATGTTAAAATCTATTATTTCTCAAAATTTCAAGCAAAACTACTTTTAACAGTTACTCGTAAGAAATACCTTAAATTATTTTTTGATATTTCGATTTTTCGTCCTAAATATATGAATGTTTGTACCTCTCCTATTCTTTAACCTTCTAACATATTAATAGTTCCTGGCTGTTATCTTTACTTTCTTTCTTCAAATATTTTGTTTTGGTGAAGTACATGTACTATACCAAAAATTGTGGTTCAGGTACCAAGCGTCTAAATTATTTTGTTTTAATAAATATTTTGATTTTTTTAGTTTATAGTAGGATTAATATTAAACTTACACGAGCTGACGTTAAAGTTCACAACTCTACCGGAAATTGGATCACGGCATTCTATGGGACATACTGGAATACCTAAAAATATATGTAATTATAGTAAGGTTAGTTCGCGGTACGCTCGGAAGCCACAGCTACTGATTTAAGTGAGCCTAAAAAGAGAATTTTATAATTTTACCAAGGTATATTTTGGAAATAAAATTACGTCATTCAAGAAAATTGCTGGGTTGGTTAATTATTACCTTAACGAACTCGTACTAGCAGTCTTGTACGAGTTCGTTAAGTTTTGCACTTTTTCCGATTTTGTTTCTTCTAATAAATAAGCGAAGGTAATTTGAAGCATCACGTGTGTTAAAATTTCTCATTAAAGAGGGAAATCGACCAATAGTTGCCATGAAAGTATAGTTTCGATGAATTCCAGATGACCTCAAAACAGGAACACCGATTGAAGCAGAAACTAAGGAAACCATCAGGCAATGTGGAGGATTTACTGCTGTCAGATCGACGAGCGAAGATCCCAGTGCTTGCTAAAGAAGCTGCAGTGTCTGAAACTACAGTTCTCAAGATTAGGCATGAATATATTTATATATTAGCCAATCTCGAATTGCTCAATCTTTTAATACCTCTAATGAATGTTCAGATCCATTAGCGCGACGCGTATTAATAGCATGCACCGCTCTGGGAGACATTAAGCGCGCTACATCCGTAGAACACTTTCCATGAAAATACTTGTAAAATAGATTAAGTCGCCAGCTGTTCAAGGTTTCTGGTAAGTTCTGGGTCTCTAATCAGGCGACCAGCTCTTTTCCGTATAGAATCCAACAAATGTTTAATATGTTTGGGAGCAGAGTCCCAATTATTGCCACTACTGAAGCGAAAATGACAAAAAAAAAACTTCGCATACACCGATTGTCAATGTGATGGCAGAATTCCGAAATAGATATCAAAAACTCTACAAAATCCAAACGTTTGTGTGCCGTTAACAAATAAGTATAAAATGGAAAACACGAGACCCACAGGAATGAACACCTCAGGGCGTCCTTTATTGGGTTGGGGCGATATAAGTGAGCGATCAATACGAAGGAAGACGGCATCTATTCGAGAATAACTCACATTTTTTCAAATATAGTTCGCCATTCGGGAGCCTTTATTTTGTTTTTTGGAAATTTGGACTTCATGTTCGTAAACAGCGACCTCAAAAACCCATGTATACAGATTTTCATAAAAATCACTCACGTTTTTACAAGAACAGGCCACCATTTTGGAGCTGCCATTTTGTTTTTTAAAAATTTGACTTCATATTCGTCCCGAGGGTCCCGAAAACCCTCGATATACCGAGTTTTGTCGAAATCGAATAATACTTTCATATTTTGGCTAGAGTTTCGAGACATTTTTCTTCTGTGTGTCGCACTGTGGGCCAGGAATCTGATTTTTCGTTCAAAATTGTTTAGAGCCCTCAATTATTAACGAAATGTACTCGTAAGCGAATTCCGTACAAACGTAAGAAAGTCATTTTTATTATACACACCCTTTTGAGGTGTAAAAATGAGGGTTAGAGGGGGAGAAATTACGATATTCACCTGAATTAGAGTTCCGTGTTCAAAACTGGTTTCTCGGGGGCATCTGGCGTCGCTGAATATATTTTCTGGGTCATTTTGATCATATGCCCTTACATTTGTCCGGAATTCGCTTACGAGTATTTTTTAAAAAAAATTGACGGCTCTAGACAATTTTGAACGAAACATCAAATTCCTGACCCACTATGCGTCGGCCAACTGCGACTGTTGTCTGTAACGAGACGATAGGCACCGTTGCCAATCATTAAATTCAAATCGGATGGATTTGCGACATCTGCGCATGCATTGCGAAGAATTGGGTTGCAGTTATTACCTGTGACTATCTAAGTGACAGGTAAAAATCACAGATATAATAATACTGCTCATCTCTAGGAGACGGTATGGAGACGTGGGGCACATCTCTGTTGCTAGTGAAAGCATTAGAAAGAAATTCGTCGTGCGCCACTTGTAAAGAACGCGTTCCGAGGAAACCTGAGAGCCTTAAATAAAATCTTTCAGAGGTATCATAAAGTACAGGCAAAGTCCGTATTGGTGATGATCGGAATGACCAAATAGTGAAGTAATAAATATAATAGTCACGTGGCTTCCGTTATCTGTTAACATTAGTGAGCATTCGTTTATAATTCATATTTAAAAATAAAATATAGAAGTATCTATAAACTTACAAGGAGGAGGAGTCGGTGATGGAGGGGTCCCAGGCGAAGTGGTAGAAGTACTACTTTCTGTGGTTGGAGGACTAGTATCACTAGTAGTCGACGTAGTAGTAGTAGGAGGAGTAGTAGTAGTAGTAGTAGATGTAGTAGTAGAAGGAGTGGTAGTTGTAGTAGTAGACGTTGAAGTTGAAGGCGTAGTAGTAGTAGTAGACGTACTAGTAGAAGGAGTGGTAGTACTAGTAGACCTTGTAGTAGTAGGAGTGGTAGTACTAGTAGACCTTGTAGTAGTAGAAGACGTTGTAGTAGTAGTAGAAGTAGAAGTACCTTAATAAAATTATAAATTAGTAAAGAGTACCATTTATCTTACATAAAAATAAAAAACTTTTTCAACTAATCGAACAAGAGCTATCTTAGCGTATTTGCATCATCCATGGTGATTTTTACGAATAAACAATATCCAGATGAGCTAACCGATATCTTCAAAGAGTTTCTGTAGCTATTCCAACCGGAGCCTGGTCCATATACGTTAGCCTTTTGTCCCACTGTAAGCCAAAATGTTTGACGCAGTTATATCATTCTATCCTGGTTACCCCAAGTATAAGATGCCCGTAAGGCGGAATCTTACTAGAGTTATACAAATGCATGTTTCAATGAAGATAAGAATGAAACCACCTGCTTAGCTCTTTTGGATTTTAGTAAGGCGTTTGATACCCTAAATCATGATCTGCTCTTGGCAAAGCTTTCCTATTTTGGCTTCTCAGGCCAGTCAGTTATTTTTATGGAACATTTTCAAAAAAATCGATCACACTGTATAGAAATTAGAAAAGATTTTAAATCCATTAAATCTAATTACATACCACTTACTAAAGGAGTGCCCCAGGGCCCCATCTTGGGTCCACTATTGTTTTCTCTTTATGTGGCGGATATTGATAAGACGATAGAATATTCAAAAATGCAACAGTATGCCGATGACTCTCAAATATATATGCCATTTTCTTTAAATAAGTTACGCACTTCTTTAGTATATTTTAATAGGGACCTAAATAACATATATAGTTTTTGTAATGATCATAGCCTCAAGCTTAATGCACGGAAGTCTTGTTTTATGCTGTTTAACGGTAATAAAAATTCAGAAGGTATACTTTCTGATACCTTTAGACCTTCCATTGACAATACTTTTTTGCCTTTAGTTCATGAGGCCAAAGTATTAGGAGTAATTTTTGACAAATCTGTTTCATTCCAGGCACATATTAATATTAAATTAAAGGCTGCTTATATTCGTTTAAAAAAACTGCATAATCTAAGGAATCTTCTGCCATGAAAAACCAAATATTATTTGTGCAACAGCTTGATCTTAACTTTATTTGATTATGCTGATGTTGTATATGGCGACTCATTGTCAGCCCAGTATGTTAGATTAATCAAAAAAATACAAAACTGTTGTATGCGCTTTTCTTTTAACATTCCATTCAGAAATCGAATCACACCCTATTTAAATAACAGCTACATTTTAAATGGAAAATCGTAGAAGGTGTCACTTGTATAATTTTATCTATCGAATTTTTAAATTTGGACAACCCCAATACCTCGGAGAACAATTTAGTGTTTTTCCGCATCCGCACGATACGAGGAATATTAATTCTTTTAGAGTTCCTCAACACAGGAAGGCTGCCATTCAAAAGTCCTTCATTTTTGTTGCTGTGCATTTGTGGAATTCTTTGTCACAAGAGGTTAAACAATTATCACCAGGCAAGTTTTCTTCCTATGTAAAACACCAAATAATTAACCAGCAAAAGAATTCTAATTTAACGTAACTTCTTTGTATATAATTTGAGATCCTTTTAGAGATGGTACCACTTGCCTACCATGTCATATGTAAAATTTACTCTGTTTATCTATATACGAGTACATCTCCCCGCGTCTCCGCCGCCAGTTTCACTGCGTGCTCGCCGATCCCTCTTTGCGCTCTGCTTTTTTAGAATTTTTTATTCTTAGAATTTTTACAATTAGTTTTTTATTTATTTTTAATGTATATGTTCGTCACAGGGTGGCACTACACATGCCCAAATAGTGAAGGGCTTGTGGTATCGGCTATTTATAGTCGCTGTGCCATCCTTTTTGTCGTATTTCGAGCAAATTTAATTTCTGTCACTTTATGAATTTGTAGATATTGGCAAATAAACTGCATTTGAAATGCAATTACTTGAGTCTTTTCCGGATTTTCCTGGATCCTCTAATAGAGAGAGAAAGAAAAATGTGACGCAACAAATCCTGTGGTTGCAACACACACAGAATCCCACGCGGTATGATCAGTCACACGCCACGTCTGTTTGATTAGTGTTCATCTATGAAACTGACCTGCTTCAGTAGACAGAGAGAACCACTGGATGTGTAATACAAAAATAAATGGTGAAGCTGGTTGGAATTTAACTCTCGAATCTGTTACCTCTGTATGTGCTAAACCACTATCAGAATGTCAAAGGTAACATATCTTTGGTCTAAGTTAAGTCTGTATATACATACAGCCATATATATATATATATATATATATATATATATATATATATATATATATATATATATATATATATATATATATATATATATATATGTAGTAGTGGTTTTTCGGGTATCCCGTGTTAGCTTGAAGTCCCTTGATGGACGATTTCGCTGACGTTTCGATGGAATCTCATCCATCTTTTTCAAAGCGTTGATCACTGGTCGGTGTCTTGGCGTTGAATGTCGAGACTGGCTCCGAGTGCGCCGGTTTTATGTGCTCGGGGGTAGCTCAATTGGTCGGACGGATCTGGCCAATAGAGGCTCGGCTTTGGCTGCGCGTTGTCGGTTCTGTGGTTCTTTGTAATGTTTGTGTTGGTGAAGTAACATATGGTTGAATTATTGTTTCTCTTGGTAGGACTTGGTACTGGGATAGAATATGTTTCCAAGAGTTCGGTAAACGTTGGCTATCATCCCGATTATTTAAGTTGTTGGGCCTCTTTTCTATTTCTATGGCTTCTTTGATTACCCTAGTGGATAGGTTATTACTTTTTTGTAGGGTTCTAGTTTTGTCAAGATCGATTTTGTGGCCGGTATGTTGTGCTAGAGAAGAGGTGATGGATTTTTGTTTTGCGGCGTTTTTGTGTTCGTCTCTTCTGGCGCTAATTTTCCTGTTTGTTTGGCCTATGTATGAAAGACCGCAGTACTGACACAGAATTTCATATACACCTTGGTCTTCTAAGGCTATAATGTCTTTTGGTGTAGGTAGAATATCTTTAATTTTTTGATTCGTTGTGTAAATGGTCTCAATTTGGTGTTTTCCTAGAAGTTTTCCTATTTTGTCTGTGAAGCCTTTTATATATGGGAGAAATACTTTTGTAGTATATGTCTTTCTTTTCTGTTTGTGTTGTGTATTTAGGGCCCGTCGGATCGTGTTTTGACTGTATCCATTTGAAAGTAAAACGTTTCGAAGGAGCTTGGTTTCTTGTTGCAAATGTTCCTTGTCTGTTAGGGTTTTTGATCGGTGAGCTAAGGATTTGGCAACGGAGAGGAGTTGGGCTGGGTGATGATGTGAGCTGGCATTTAAATATCTGTCTGTATGTGTCGGTTTTCTATATACTGAGTGAGACAAAGAACCATCTAATTTCCTTTGAAGCAAGACATCTAGGAATGGTAGTTGTTCTGCTACTTCTCTTTCCATTGTAAATTTAATGTTTGGATGTATATTGTTAAGGTGTTCCAGGAACTTGTTTAAGTTGTCTTCACCGTGTTGCCATACCACAAAAGTGTCATCTACGTATCGTAGCCGTGTTTTCGGTTTATGTGCAGCGGTTTCTAGAGCTAGTGTTCCACGTATAGATTAGCTAGTGCTGGTGACAATGGAGAGCCCATCGGTGCACCTTCTATTTGTTTGTATTTTTGGCCTGAATTGACGAAGTATGTATTAGCGAGGTAATGTTTTGATAGACTGATGACGTATTCGGGCAGGTTGTATTTTGTCTCTATGATAGACAGTGCTTCGGTAACTGGTACTTGCGTAAAAAGGGATACGACATCAAAACTGACAAGTAAATTATTTTTCTCTAGCTGCATGTTTTTTATGATTTGAATAAAATGTTGTGAATTTTTCATGTACGATGCGGCTTTTTCCACATGAGGTTGCAGAGTCATGGCTAGGTGCTTGGCTAAAGCTTGTGTCGGGGAACCAAACGAGCTGACTATTGGTCTTAAGGGTGCTCCTTGTTTGTGGACTTTCGGCAATCCATACATTTTTGGGCATCTTGATGATTTCTCTCTAGGGATAAGTTTCTTTTTTGTTTCTTCACTAAGAGAGGAGGCCTTGAATGCAGATTTAGTGGTTTTCTCTAGGTATGTTGTCGGATCACTTGTGATGGCTTTATACGAAGGATTATTTAAAAGGTTGAGCATCTTTTGGTGGTAATCGTGAGAGTTGAGAACCACGGTGGCATTTCCCTTGTCGGCTGGTAAGACAATAATTGATCGATCTTTGCGCAGATCGCGCAGGGCTCGGAGTTCTTCACCGGATATGTTTTTCTTGGGCGGCTTGGATCTGCGTAGAATGCTAGCTGTTTTTTGACGAAGAATTTCCGCAGTGTCTGCATTCAGTTCGGTGATTGCCTTCTCAACTGCACAGATTATGTTCTCAACTGGGATGCGTGACGGAGCAATAGCGAAGTTGAAACCCTTGGTTAGTGCTTTTTCAGCTGCTGGAGTAAGCAGTTTGTCTGACAGATTGTGTACTATGGTAGGACCATTTTGGTGTCTTTCTTCTAGTGGGTTTTGTTGTTTCCGTAGTAGCACAGAGACCTTGGCCTTTTACATTTCAGTTCTAATGGAGAAGTCTGTTTCTGATCTGAATTCGGCTAGAGTATCGATAACAGACCAAAGTGATGGGTGAATGACGTTGCTAAGGCTGAGACGTAGTTTGTATAGTTGGTGGTCGTTAGTGTTCAATCTTTTCTTGATATTATAGATTCGTTCTCGAATGACAGCATAGCTGGCGTTGTTCAATATTCTGTTTAACTTGCTGGTCTTCGTATGGAACTTTAACTTGCAGCAGTTGGAAATAAGGTGTTCATCTTGGCAGTTCTTCAGAAAAGCTAAGTCACAAAGCAATCTCGTTCTTTTTGTGCATAACCTTTCCAAAGTTTTTGTGTCGTGGTGAATTCCTTCCCCGTAAAGGTGAGTAATGTTTTTACGAATGTTCTCACGGGTGTGAAATGTAGTAGTGGTTTTTCGGGTATCCCGTGTTAGCTTGAAGTCCCTTGATGGACGGTTTCGCTGACGTTTCGATGGAATCTCATCCATCTTTTTCATATATATATATATATATATATATATATATATATATATATATATATATATATATATATATCACTATAAGCCTATATATATATATATATATATATATATATATATATATATATATATATATATATATATATATATATATAACTATAAGCCTAATTCTATCCATTGTTGAATGTAGGCCTTCCCCCTGAATTTCCTTCTCAATCTATTTGCAGCTGTTGTCATCCATCCAATGCCTGCAACTCTCTGTATATAATTCCGCCATCTTGTTTTAGGACGTCCTACGTTCCTTTTCTGTTCTCGTGGTCTCCATTCTAATGTTTGCTTGGTCCATCGATCATCGGTCGTACGTCGTATATATCCAGCCGATTGCCACTTTCTTTCTGCTACGTGCTCTATAATATACTTTAATTTCGTTTGTTCACGTATCTACTTGTTCCTTTTTCTATCTTCAAGTTTTATTTCGATCATCTGTCTTTCGAGTGCTCTCTGGGTCCGAGCTGGTTTTTGTACAAGGTGAGTCAACGAAAGAGTAAAGTTCATTATCTCATTTGTTTCGGAAATGACGAGAAAATGTTAAATACAATAGTTTTAGGAAATGTTAAGGTGCACAGTTTAAAATTATTTTTGAGTTACAGGGTATTTCAAAAAAGTGTGGTCGATATAACATAAACTCTTGGACAAAATTAACGCAACAATCTGAAAATTAATTTATCTTTTTCTTATGTCAGTTTTAAAGTTTATCGAGTATTTGAATTGTAGGATATGCATATTTTGTTTCGTTGTTCATGACAGAAATCAAAACAATTCGTTTAGATTTACAGTTTTAAAGAATTTTTTAGAAGATAAACAATTTTCTGTAATAATTCGATAGATTTTCTTTAAAAGTAAGCTTATAAATTGTTCCCTTTTTCAAAGTAATACGTTTTTGTGGTAGACTGTTTTATTTTTGACCCTGAAGAACTAGAAAAATGAATCGAACAAGAAATTTAACTGAACACGAGGTAGTACGAGCCTCAGTTTTATTGGACGAGGGATATTGTCAGAGTTATGTTGCCAATTTGGTAGGCAAACATCGTTCCACAATAAGTCGTATGGTAAGACGCTTGAATGAAGTAGGAACTTATTCTAGAAGGCTAGGGCAAGGGCGAAAACGATGCACTAGCGACCTAGTTGAACGTTTTATAAGACAATATGCTTTAAGAAACAGGACCGTTACTAGTTCTATAATAAGAAACGAACTCAAAGCTGTTCGCAATGTCACAATTTCTTCTAAAACAGTTAGAAGACGGTTAAATGAAGCTGGATTAAACAGTACGAGACCAGCCACTGCGCCCTTGCTTACTAGAGAGAACAGAGTTGCCAGGTTACGTTTTGCTCGAAATCACGAAAACTGGTCTGTGGATGATTGGAAACAAGTTTTCTTCACAGATGAAACTAGGGTTAGTCTAAAACATCCAGATGGTCGTCAGCGAGTATGGCGAAGACCAGGAGAGAGGTTTACTCCTTGCAATATCTCTACAAGGATTCCATTCGGCGGTGGCTCTGTTATGTTCTGGGGTGGCGATTTTGTTATTAGGTCTTAAGAATAATTTTAATTCGAATCTTATAGAGAAATTTGGTAGCTAATTCACTTTTAAAGTATCCGAATAAGTTTTTTCTAACTTTTAGTGTAACCAATGTCCATAAAAAATTATTAAAATTAATTCATTATAGAGATTTGTATGATTTAATATATTGTTGCGGACCAGGAGAGAGGTTTACTCCTTGCAATATCTCTACAAGGATTCCATTCGGCGGTGGCTCTGTTATGTTCTGGGGTGGCGATTTTGTTATTAGGTCTTAAGAATAATTTTAATTCGAATCTTATAGAGAAATTTGGTAGCTAATTCACCTTTAAAGTATCCGAATAAGTTTTTTCTAACTTTTAGTGTAACCAATGTCCATAAAAAATTATTAAAATTAATTCATTAGAGAGATTTGTATGATTTAATATATTGTTGCGTCAATTTTGTCCAGGAGTGTGTTTTTTTAAAATTGAACATCCTATTTTCTAATTTATTTTTAAATTTTGCGTAAAATTTTATAACTTTTTTATTAATAATGTTATATACCTAAACCTAGTAGTTTGTCTAATAATTCATTTTTTTTAAAAAAATACTAGTTTTCAGTTTTGTAAAAAATTGCCAGTAGCGCCATTGTTTCTGAAGGTGGAATACTCATAATTGATACGAGCGTTCTATAGAGATGAAAAAAAGATATATGTAAAGAAATTTGAGTTAGATGCTACAGGATGTTCAAAATAAATTTATGCATTTCGACTATTTTAAATTGAAAAATCTCAATTTTTTTAAAGAACACACCCTGTATATTATTATTTTTTCTGCTAAATTTTACAAAATCCTCCAACTTTTATTAGGTATGTCGTATACCTATTTCTAATAGTTTTCGATTTATTTTGAATTTTTCAATTTTTACCTTTGTTTTTTTTTTTTTTTTATGGGTCTAGCACACGTGCTGCAGGGAGGTCTCTAAAGCGCTACAGGAGCGACACGTGTGCGGAAAAAGCGATTCACGTTGTTCTTGAATCGCTGTAACTTGTACTCGGTGGGAAACACAGTCCTGGGCAAATTATTCCAAAGGGATGATATTCTCCATATAAAAGACTGCTTGAAAAGCGTTGTACCAGGAGTAACAAGCTGAACCTCATACGGATGTGGATACACTTACGCTATTGTGAAAACATAAACAAATAAATAATAATTTTAATATAGTTTAACTTATCTAATGATTAACTATTGTGACGTAATAAATGTTTAAAAATATGCCTGTCTACTTGAATACACCTGTTTAGTCGTTTTACTATATTTTCCTTCACTTTTCTTAGCATAAAGGGCGTTATTGTCCTGCACGCATCCCGTATCCTATTTTCCATATCTATTGGTGTTGTAGTTTTCCACATGTGATGCAGAATGTAACCCGAGTCTCAAACAATGTTGTTAGGGCGCTCGTAAGTTTCCATTGAGTCAGTAAACGCACGTTTATAGAAATTGGAAATAAATAGTAAGCGAGTTGTCTTTGGGTGGCCTCCATCATTGTCCAATTTTTTTATGTGTTTAAAATTAAGTAAATATTGGATCTTTTAAGTAATTTAGCTATTTTGTCTGTAGTATGATGTATGTAAGATAAAACTTATGTATCTCTATTACTATCTGGACTGAGAGAGGTTAAATAAACGTTTAATAACGCCAGTGCAATATTAGTTGCCTTTTTAAGTATTGGTCAGTTTATCTGTTTCTGATGAGCACACGTGCTGCACTGATGTCCCTAAATCTCTACAGGAACGACGGGTGTGCGGGAAAAAGCGATTCACGCTGATTCACATAAACACGATCTTTAACGTAGTCCCACAAAAAGAAGTCTAAAGGTGTTAAGTCACATGATCGAGGGGACCACTGAATGAATCCATCCCTACCGATCCATTTTTGTGGGTAACGATCGTTTAAAAATTCCCGAACTTCCCGGTGGTAACGAGCAGAGCTCCGTCTTGTTAAATCCACATCTTCAAGAGCCTGGGGTAATTCGTTTTGTAAAAAATTTAGATATCTAGGCCCGTTCACAAAAAAAAAGGTATATATATATATATATATATATATATATATATATATATATATATATATATATATATATATATATATATATATATATATCAAGGATTTTCTACAGCTAACGCTGTCTTCCTTCTCTCAGCCTTTGATTCCATCCGTTTCTATCTTCCCAGTCTCCATCTATTAGAGCCCTGTCCTCCATAGCCTCGTCCACATCGTCTCTCCACGATCGTCTGGGTCTTCATCTTTTTCTTCTCCCTATAGGGCTCCACTCCGTTATTTTCTTTATCCACCTATTACACTGGTCAACAAAAAAAAGAAAATTGCTTGTTTTCTGTGATTTTTTTTTGTTTCTATCTCAAATTGACGCGTATTTTTTAAATATGGCAACAATTTTTCTCTAACAGCTTTTGTTTTTGAGTTATAGCTAACTACCTTCATTTACTATTTTTACTTAGATTTTCGTTTTTTATTGGACACTAAATTATATTTTGTTGTGTAGTATGTCTACGGTTATGGCCCAGTGGAAAAAGAGATGCAATAATGTTCGTAACACCCATGATTTCGCGAGAACCTCGAAACCATCATGACGATTGCTACTTCTACGTTGTGAAAATAAACGGAATTAACCCTGGAAATCGAACTAAGTGTGTCATATCCTCACTTATTTTCTGCTCAACGACCTCAATTAAAATCACAAGAGGTACAACCCAGCACATCTAAATCTTCTGATGATCCAAATCTCTGTGAACCCGAACGAAATACATCAAGTGAAGACTCTGATTCAGACTACAAATGTAGCCTTTCAGAACCTCAACCATTTAATCAGAAAGAACTAAATGACTTAGTAAGAGATCTGAACTTACCAAAAGAAGCTTCTGAAATTTTAGCATCTCGTTTAAAAGAAAAAAATTTGCTTACTCCGGAATTCAACATTACATTTTATCGTACCCGAGAAAAAAATCTGTTACCATATTTTTCTCAAGAGAAGGATTTAGTTTTTTGTAACGATGTTGATGGTATTTTGCAGCAGATGGGATTAAAACAGTACCAACCTAGTGATTGGCGTCTTTTCATAGACAGCAGAAAAAGAAGTTTAAAGTGTGTGTTTGCTTCATAACGGTAACAAGTACGGATCTATACCTATTGCACATTCGACGACTTTAAAAGAAGAATACGTAAATGTTTCTAAGGTTATGGAAAAAATTAAGTATCAAGACCACAAATGGGTCATTTGTGTTGACCTGAAAATGGTTAACTTTCTTTTAGGTCAACAAGGGGGGTACACAAAGTTCCCTTGTTTCATGTGTCTCTGGGATAGTCGTGACAAACAACACCATTGGTCACAAAAAGTTTGGCCAGTGCGGGAAGAGCTAAAAGTTGGTACAAAAAATGTTTTAAACGTGCCTTTAGTTAGCCGAGACCGCATCATACTTCCACCACTTCATATTAAACTCGGCATAATGAAACAGTTTGTGAAGGCGCTTGACAAAAGTGGCGAATGTTTTAATTTTCTTTCACGCAAGTTTCCAGGATTAAGTTCAGAAAAATTGAAAGCTGGTATTTTTGATGGGCCACAGATTAGGCAACTCGTGAAAGATCCTAATTTTGTCAAATCAATGACCGAAGTCGAATCCAAAGCTTGGAATTCATTTGTTTTGGTTATGAGTAGCTTCCTAGGCAAAAAGAAATCTGACGACCATGTCGAGCTTGTTGAGTGCATGCTATCGAACTTGCAAGAGCTAGGGTGCAACATGAGCATAAAAATCCATTTCCTGCACTCGCATTTAGACCGATTTCCACAAAATCTGGGTGATTTTAGTGAGGAGCAGGGTGAAAGATTTCATCAGGATCTTCGGACAATGGAAGAGCGTTATCAGGGGCGGTGGGACTCACATATGATGGCAGACTACTGCTGGCATTTGCAACGAGATCTACCTAAAGTCGTTCATTCAAGGAAATCTTATAAAAGATCATTTGCTAGTGTTCAATAGAAATTTTGTTAACATAATGTATTATTTTTTTTTTGGCAAAATAATAAAAACTGCATATTTCAAAAGGTAAAGCTGTTAGCAATCTCCCAGTATTTTTTTCATAGTCAGGGCCATAGAAATACTCAATAACAGAAAAAAAATAAAGGACACAAGACTTGTGTTGACCAGTGTTATCTTCGCTCCGTCTTATGTGTCCATACCATTTTAATCGTTTTTCTTCAATGGTGTTTATTGCGTTCTCTTTGATGTTCATTCTGTTGCTTATTTCTTCATTTGTTATTCTCTCCATACGTGACACTCTACAACATCTTCTCCAATACTCCATCTCTACCGCGTTGATTTTAGATTTATTTCTTTTGTTGATCGTCCATGTTTCTGACCCGTATGTCATTATGCTTTGTATTATTGATTTGTATATGCGTGTTTTGTTTATCTTTGTAATGTGCTTGTCCCACAGGATCGAATTTAATTTTCTTATGCATGTCCGCGTTTGTCCTAATCTAGCTTTAATCTCTTCTTCTGATGTTGCGTTTTTTGAAATGATGGTTCCTAAATATTTAAATCTATCGGTTCCTTTGATTATTGTTTCGTTATCGACTTTTAGATTCTCCACGTTTCCCTCCTATGTTGTTAGATATTCTGTTTTATCAAAGTTTATTGCTAATCCTGCTTTAGTGTATTCTTCTTTCAGTTTTCTTACCATATAACTGAGGTCTTCCTCATCTTGCGCTATGATTACTTGGAAAAAATATGGACCAGTAATTCGAAAAGTTAATATTCCATTCTACATATTAAGCGGTTTTGAATTTCACGGACCCAAAATGGATTAACTGTTGAATAATAATGCATGTTATGGCTATCAACTGCTCCATTATTGCGAAAAGTAGCTTCATCAGAAAACATTATTTTGGATAAAAAATTTGGATCGGCCTCTATTGCTCCATTCATGGTGGTAAAAAAGTTTACTCGTCGTTCAAAATCACGGTCTTGAAGTTCTTGGTGTAGTTCCATATGAAAGGGATGATACTTGTATTTTCTCGTGGTGCAATTAGCCGTAGATTGGGATGTGTCAGATAAGTCAGCTAGTTGACGGCTGCTGACCTGGGGATTATCTTCAACATGAAGTAAAATTTCCATTTCTTTTTCCTCATTGGTAGCATTCTGATTTACTACTTTCCGTTTCGTATACTCAACGCTACCACTACCATCAAATCGTTCCATTAAGCACTGAAAAGATTTTCTAGATGGTATACGTTTATTAGGGTACTTCGTTCCGTAAAGCCTTACTGCCAAAAGACAATTTTTTCTCGTCTCGCCCATTATATAAACCATATCAATTAATTCATTTTTAGGAAAATCCATAACTACAGGGTGGCCCAAAATTACCGAAGGGGTTTGAATTCCTTATAACTTTTTTATTATAATTTTGTTTTTTATTTCTTTTCAGTATTTTGTAAAGAAGACCTGGGGAATTTAAAATGGAACAGTTCACAATTGAACAACGTGCCCAAATCGTTGAACTTTATTTCTCAAATCAACGGTCCATTGTTTTGACTCAGCGTGCATATCGTCGTTATTTTAATGTGCGGGTTGGACCCTCAGAGTCAACAAAAAACTGTCTGGTTGCAAATTTTCGACAACAAGGGGCAGTAAGGAACCTTCCTGGTGCCGGCAGACGACGAACGGTGCACATGGATGACAATATTGAACGGGTACAGGAGAGTATTCGGGAAGATGGAGAAACATCAACCAGGAGACGTTCGACACAACTTGGCCTCTCACGAGGGTTGCTGCAGAGAATTTTGCATACAATAAGAATGTTTCCATACAAAATTCAGCTTGTCCAAGAATTGAAACCGACAGATTACCAGCAACGACTTGATTATGTAATTTATTTCCGGCAAAAAGCAGAAGAAAATCATGATTTTATTCATAATTTAATTATGAGCGACGAAACCCATTTCCAATTAAATGGGTTCGTTAATAGGCAAAACTGCAGGATATGGGCTACGGAAAATCCAAGAGTAGTTCAACAGCGACAATTACACCCACTTAAGTGTACTGTTTGGTGCGGTGTTTCGTCGGAAAGGATAATTGGCCCATATTTTTTTGAAAATGAACACGGTGTCGCCGTTTCCATCACTGGTGTTCGATATCGGACAATGTTGGGAAATTTTTTAAGGCCAGCCGTGGAAAACCATCCGCAAGTATGGTTCCAACAGGATGGAGCCTCAGCGCACACTGCGAGGGACACAATGGCTCTTTTACGCGACATCTTTGGTGAACGAATTATTTCGCGTACAAGCGATTTGAATTAGCCTCCGCGTTCACCGGATTTAACCGCTCCAGACTTTTCCCTTTGGGGTTATTTGAAAGGAAAAGTCTATATTAATAAGCCTAGAACCATCCAGCAATTAAAAAACAATATACGCGACGAAATCAACAACATAACACCTGAAGTTTTGCGAAAGGTTATGGAAAATGTTTTGGAAAGAGCACGAATATGCGAAGCAGAAAATGGCCACCACTTGCGAGATATAATTTTTCATAATTAAATTAAAAATATTCTCGATTAATATACTGTATTTAAAAAAAAAATTATAATTATGTCTTAAATAAAAAGTTATAATGTACTCAAACCCCTTCGGTAATTTTGGGCCACCCTGTATTACCTTTATACGTCACTTACAACAACAAATTAAACTATTTTTACTTGCTTAATAGACATGTCAAAATTTGACAATACCTACATTTTTGTTTTGTCTTGGCAACTATGATGTTATAGCGTAAGTGCATTAAAAACAAGGGTAAAAATTGAAAAATTCAAAATAAATCGAAAACTATTAGGATAGGTATATGACATCTATAATATATATAAAATGCAACGTCTCTCTGTCTGTCTGTCTGTATGTCTGTCTGTCTGTCTGTCCGTTAGTGACCTTATCACTGGAGAACCACTTATCCGATTTACGTACTTTTTTTTTAGAACATACTTATGTTCTCTGGCCAGGTTATAGGCTATATTTTATTAAGATAGGTAGCATAAGGAATGAGCAGTGACAATAATAGTGAGTGAAGTCGGAAAAAAGTTTGCTGCTAGCGCGTTCCCTTGCAATATACAGCCTAAACCATTAAATATGGAACAATATTATGTAGCAGAGAATATCTTTAATCTATAATCTATAATATATATAAAATGCAATGTCTCTCTGTCTGTCTGTCTGTCCATTAGTGCGTTTATCACGCGAGAACCACTTATTCAATTTATGTGTCTTTTTTAAATTCATACATATATTCTTTGGCCAGGTTATATAATAATAATAATAATAATAATCTATATCTATAATATATATAAAATGCAGCGTCTCTCTGTCTGTCTGTCTGTCCGTTAGTGCGCTTATCATTGGAGAACCACTTATCTGATTTACGTGCTTTTTTTTTAAAACATTCATATGTTCTCTGGCCAGGTTATCTATATATAATATATATAAAATGCAACGTCTCTCTGTCTGTCTGTCTGTCCGTTAGTGCGTTACGTACTTTTTTTTTAAAACATACATATGTTCGATAATAGTGAATCAAGTCGGAAGAAAGGCTACCGTTAGCGTGTTCTCTTACAATATACTGCCTAAACCATTAAATATGGAACAATATCATGTTGCAAAGAATACAATATATATATAAAATGCAACGTCTCTCTGTCTGTCTGTCCGTTAGTGCGCTTATCACTTGAGAACCACTTATTCGATTTACGTGTTTTTATAAATTTATACATATGATATATTCTATATAATTCGATATAAGCCTAGATAATGGGAGATAAGGTGAGATAATGGGAGATAAGTATAAATAATGGGAGATAAGCAGAGATAAGTCTAGGTAATGTAAGTTATGGTGAGATAATGGGAGATAAGGAGAAATAATGGGAGATAAGGGGAAATAAGGGCAGATATTTTATTACGTTAGGTAACATAAGGAATGAGCAGTGGCGATAGTAGTGAATCAAGTCCACGCGAGCGGAGCCGCGGGCACGGCTAGTACTTAATAAAAGTTGGAGGGTTTTGTAAAATCTATCAGAAAAAATAATAATATACAGGATGTGCCGTTTAAAAAAAAATGAAATTTTTTAATTTAAGATAGTCGAAATGCACAAATTTATTTTGAAAATCCTGTAGCATCTAACTCAATTTTTTTACATATATGTTTTTTTTTCATCTCTATAGAACGCTCATATCAATTATGAGTATTCCACCTTCAGAAACAATGGCGCTACTGGCAATTTTTTACAGAATTTAAAAATAAATTAGAAAATTGGATGTTCCATTTAAAAAAACATATGTTATATCGGCCATACTTTTTTGAAGTACCCTGAATACTCAAAAATAATTTTAAACTGTGCACCTTAACATTCCCTAAAACTATCGTATCTAACATTTTTTCGTCATTCCCCAAACAAATGAGATAATGAACTTTACTCTATAGTTAACTCACCCTGTACATGCTTGAACGAACTCTAAGTATATGGGTTTTATTTACTGAACTAGATTATGGTCAGTTGGACATCATGCTTTTATGAATACTTAGCTCTGGTCTCTTTAAGCATATTTAATGCTCTAATCTCGATATAATAATGAATTTCAGTGGCAAACTAGAAGTTGAGATGACTATACAAGTATTAAGAGAAAACGATAACTTACTTGTGATATTTGGGCCTACAGGTGTACCTGAAAGTTAACAGGAATTAGCAACAGTTCAATGTAGGTTTAAAAATATAACTCTAGAAAAAAAATCCACTAATGAATTCTAAAATTATTTTTACTTATTCGTTTAGAAAATTATCATTTGTGGGGATAATTTTCGACGTAACGTGTGCCCTTTACATCAAGTTAAAACTTTCTAGTTGGTACACTTGGAATTTGAAAAACTAATCCAAAACTCTTTACTAAATAAAAATTTAGCAATTTTTGTGAAAAAAGAAAGGTAAATTTTGTGGTGAATTTGAAAAGTGTATCAGTATATATATAGAAAATTTCAAAATACATAAGTAACAAAGCGAAATTGTGTAACGAGTTGCTAACAATTACTGCTATGTAGCGCCACCATAAATACAGTGACTCACAGCTTAAATGATGCAGTCGCTATAAGAAAAGACTAACTGGTCTTAGTGCCTCTTTATTTATTTGGAAAAAATAACTTATTGAAATTAAATTAATTAAATTAAATTAGTCTTCTAAAAAAGTATGAATTACTTTTTGTCTTAAATATGCCTTACTTAATTAACAATAAATAATTAATCAAATCATATGCAATTTTAAGGTCACAGCTTAAATGATGCAAAATAACAACAGGGGTCAAAACTTATCGCATTTTGAAATTTACGAAGGCGGCGTTGCTTTGATTTCTTAGTGCAATTGTTTTTTGTTTAGTTTGACATTTTTTCATTCAATAAAACGAAATTGTTTAACCCTGCAGCGGGCGCGCTGGCGCATTTTATGCGCCAAATTTCGAAAGATGGCAACATTGTCGGTGTTTCCCCATTTATTAACGTCTAAGTCTAGGTATTCTTTCAGTTTACCTTAATCTTTGTAAGTTAGTGCTTGGTGTCCTAGTTTAGTTTATATATATTTTTTTATTTTGCTTTATTTTGAGACTTGTGGCTTCTGGCTCATAACGTGCGCCACGCGCCTTGTCATGTAAGTATCGTTTTTTTATTATTTCTTTTTTTTACATGAAATTGTAATAATATATTTTGCAAATAATATAAATATGTATGTAACACATAGTTTTGTGCACACATGAGAAACTATAAGCTTTTTTTAATTTTTAAAATTTTATCTTGATAATTCAAAATTGATTTCAGGGCCAAAAAGTATCTCTCTGATGAAGAGCTGTTCAGAATACTTCATGATGAATGTTCAGATGAGGAACAATATTTGCCAGTGGATGAGGATGTTTCGGAGGAAGATGAAGAAGTTATTATAACTAGTGACCACGACACAGATTCCGAGCTAGAGTATAGTCCCAACGATGACGATCATGGTTCTAGTAATGATCCTGAAATTACGTCTAGTGATTATTTTTTTGGCAAAGACAAAACATGTAAGTGGTACAAATTTAGTTTGGAGACAAAATCGAAAACAAAAAGTAAAAACATTACAAGAATTTTTCCCGGTCCAAAGCCAACAGCACGAAAACTTTCAACAGAAATTTCAGCATTTCAAAAAATCATCGATTCTGCCATGATAGAAACTATTGTAAAATATACAAATGAGTATATAGAAATTAAAAAATCCACTATTGAATATTCACGGGAAAGAGATGATAAATATGTTCAAAAAGTGAAATTATGGCTTTACTGGGTTTGCTAATATTATTGGGATGTAAGAAAGCCAATCATGTCAACGTTAGAGAACTTTGGGAAACTGATGGAACGGGTCTAGAAATTACTCGCCTGGTTATGAGCTACAAACGGTTTTTATTTCTATTGCGGTGTCTCCGGTTTGATAACCGCGATAGTAGACCCGAAAGAAAAAAAACAGACAAATTAGCAGCTATAAGAGATATATACGAAGCGTTTGTAGAAAATTGCAAAAAAAATTATAGTCTTGGACAATACGTCACAATTGACGAAAAACTTGAAGGTTTTCGTGGTAGTTGTAGTTTCATACAGTACATACCCAATAAGCCGGCCAAATACGGTATCAAAATGTTTGTTTTATACGACGCAAAAACTCACTTCGTTAGCAACATAGAAATTTATTGTGGACAACAACCTGAAGGTCCGTACAGAGTTCCAAATTCGCCAACAAATATTGTACTCGGACTTGTGGAAGAAATAAAAGGTTCAAATCGAAATTTAACTACAGATAATTGGTACACTAGTTATCCTTTAGCAAAGACCCTACTTAGTGATAAAATTACACTAACAGGAACATTAAAAAAAAATAAAAAAGAAATTTCGTTGGAATTTTTGCCAAATAAATCCCGTGAAAACAAAACGTCTGTATTTGGATATCAAAAAAATATTACTCTACTTTCATATGTACCAAAGAAAAACAAGTCAGTAATTCTTTTGAGTACTATGCATAACACTGGCGATATTGATCAGGATTCACAAAAGTGGAGTAGACAGCGTTGACCAAATGTGTGGATCATATTCGGTAAAACGGGTTACCCGGAGATGGCCATTAGTTATTTTTATTCTCTGATGGATATGGCGGGAATAAATGCCCAAGTATTGTTTAATTTCAACGAGGAAAATCCCAATATAGCCAGAAGAATATTTCTGAAAAATTTGGCAGTTGCGTCAATGAGACCGTTTCTGGAAGAAAGAGCTAATATAAAATCCCTAAAACAAGACATACGGGTATCTTTAGCGAAACCTCAAAGAAAAAAAGTGGGACGCTGCTTATTATGTGGACGTTCAAAAAATATTAACACAACCGTGCAATGTAGTACATGCACGTCGCTCTATGTGAAACCAAGGTCAGTCCATCGACCAGCACGGTCAACTATCTTTATCCTGGGTACGACTTCTATTCCCGATTTAGGCGTAACTTTGGAATCTGTCTTTTTGTCAGAAGCGACCTCTCTTGTCAACGAGAAGAAGCTCTGGAGCCCTCAAACTTTGATGTTATGTGGTTAAAAATAACGACTCAACAAACCACAAGGTTCATCTGTATCCTGTATCGACCACCAAGTGATACCAATTTTCGAACACTTTTCGCTTCTCTTGCAGACACCATCGATCATTTACAAAGTAACTATCCAAGTGCCGAAATTGCCATCCTGGGCGACTTTAATGTCCACAATATCAACTGGCTCAAATATTCCAATACTACCGACGAACAAGGTCGTGAAGCTGAATCTTTCTCAATCAGTTATGGCTTAACTCAGCTTATTGACGAACCAACACGGATCCCTGATCGAGACGGGGAGTTCGCCAGTCTTCTTGATCTGTTTTTAACCACCAATCCGGAGATTTACACGGTCACCGTAAATCCGCCGTTAGGTTCTTCTGACCATAAACTGCTTTCGACATCGAGTATCCTGCCAATCAGTGACAGAGAGGCGTCTAGGCCGCGCAAGATTTGGCACTACAAATCTGCTAAATGGGAAGATCTCATGGAATACTTTCGAACTTTCCCTTGGATGGACGTTTGTTTTCGATCCGATAACCCATCTGACTGCGCCAGGGAGGTCTCCGATGTTATTTTGGCTGGTATGGAAGCTTACATCCCTTTTTCGAAGAAATGCTCCTCCAACGGCAAGCCTTGGTTCGACCGAAAATGCAAAGAAGCTGTTGCTTCTAAACATATTGCCTACCGACAATGGCGTGAAAATCCTAACACCTTAAATCGAAACATCTTTGTTCATGCCCGGAACAGATGCAAGGGAATTATCGACGAAACCAAGGAGGCACACAATCAACGAATTAGAAACAAACTTCTCGCTTGTCCCAACAATTCCAGGTCCTTTTGGGCAGTCGCTAAGGCAGTTAGTCAAAACTTTACCAAATCCACCATACCACCACTCACACGGCCAGATAATTCCATTGCAACCACACCTGTTGAGAGAGCGAACTTGTTGGCTGAACTCTTTGCTTCACATTCTACTGTCGATTTCCAAGGAAAAACACCACCTACTATTCCCATATTGCAGTCAAGGATGCCCGATGTTGTCTTCAGACAGCGCATCATAAAGAGTATTTTAATGAAGCTAGACACCAAGAAGGCTTCAGGCGCTGACGGAATACCTGCCATAGTTCTCAAAAACTGTGCAAGGGAACTAACACCAGTTTTCTGTAGACTTTTTAACCTATCCTACAGAAAGGGAATATTTTCGTCCTGCTGGAAATGTGCCACGGTTCAGCCGATACCTAAAAAAGGTAAGAAGACCTTGCCAAATAACTACCGACCAGTTGCACTGCTTTCAATAATATCGAAAGTCATGGAAAAGGTTATCAATGAGCATCTTCTAAAATATCTTGAACGATTCAATATTATTAGCGATCACCAATATGGTTTTTCGTAAACATAGATCAACAGGAGATCTTCTGACTTATGTAACACATGTTTGGAACAACGCAATTGAACACTTTGGAGAATCTCGAGCGGTTGCTCTTGACATATCCAAGGCATTCGACCGTGTTTGGCACGATGGACTGTTGGCTAAGTTGCGCTCTTATGGTATGTCTGAAAGGTTCTGTTTGTGGCTCTCATGTTTCCTCAGAGAGCGTTCTTTACGAGTGGCGGTCGACGGATTTCTTTCTAACACCCTCACTATCAACGCCGGTGTGCCCCAGGGCTCCATACTGTCTCCTACTCTCTTTCTCATTTACATTAACGATCTGCTGGAAAAGACCGGGAATCCAATCTATAGCTTTGCAGATGACAGTACGCTTGTCTCTTCATTCACCTTGAACGCTCGGACATCGGCTGCTCAGGCGAATATCCGCAGACACCAGGAGGTCGTTCAACTTAACAAAGACCTGGAAGAAATTCTATCTTGGGGTGACAGTAACTAAGTGGAATTTAACGCTACAAAAACCCAAGCGGCAGTTTTTTCTAAAAAAGTTAACGTTGCTGAACCCGACATAGCTATGTCGGGGCACTCCATTCCCCTAGCATCGTCGCTCAATTTGTTGGGCGTTAGTTTGGGAGCAAATATGTCTTGGCATGAACATGTTGCAGGCATAGCAAGGAGAGCTTCTCAAAAATTGGGAATATTATTTAGAACCAGAAAGCTTTACACCCCACAGCAACTGTTAATTCTTTACAAAGCCCAAATTCGACCAACTATGGAATACTGCTCCCACGTTTGGGGCTCCGCTCCCAAACATACACTGCATTTGTTGGATTCTGTTCAGAGAAGAGCGGTCCGTCTGATTGGGGACCCGGAATTGACCGGCGGCCTTGATTCGCTGGAACATCGAAGAACGGTTGGCGACTTGAGTCTGTTCTACAAGTATTTTCATGGAAAGTGTTCGAAGGATGTAGCCCGCTTAATTCCTCCCAAAGCGGTGCATGTTAGAAATACACTTCGCGCTGGTGCTTCGCATCCGTATGAGGTTCAGCTTGTTACTCCGCGTACGAAGCTTTTCAAGCAATCTTTTATATGGAGAACGTCATCCCTTTGGAATAATTTGCCCAGCGCTGTGTTTCCCACCGAGTACAATTTACAGCGATTCAAGAATAACGTGAATCGCTTTTTCCGCACTCGTGCCGCTCCTGGAGCGCTTTAGGGACTTCCCTGCAGCACGTGTGCTAGACCAATAAAAAAAAAAAAAAAAAAAAAAAAAAAAAAAAAAAAAAAAAAACAATTTTGTTTGTAAAAATCACTCTGTTAAGCAAATAGTATGTAAAAATTGCAATGAAAATGCAGACATTAGTGAATAGTCAAAATTTGCACTGTATTTGTATCTAAATATTCTGTTTAAATAATTTTGTGTTATTAAAATCAATAAATTTCGAAAATATAACAAAAAATTCTTTAAATATTTTATTAATTTCAATAATAATTCTGTGGAGCATAAAATGCGTCGCGCGCCTTTTCGTGTAAAACTTTATAGCGCGCCCGCTGAAGGGTTAAGAATGGGTCTTCGAACTACAATTTCTGAGATAAATTTAATTATTACTCATTACAGGAATGGATACAGCCAAAGAGACATAGCCAAAATGGTAAATAAATGTCCGTCAACTGTTCAGTATATCATTGAACGTTACCGGAATGAAAATAGAGTCCAGAATAAGTCAAGATTGGCTCCAAATAAGATCTTCAATGAACGTGAAGAAAGATGGATTTTAAGAGAGGTATCAAATAATCTAAAAAAAAGTGCGCCAAAGTTGTGCGCCGAGGTGGAAAGACAGTTTGGAAAAAGGTATAACCCCGAAACAGTTCGACGGATCTTGCGAAATAATAATTTACATGGTCGAACTGCTAGAAATAAGCCTTTCATTAGCCATGACGCGTGAGATTGGAATTTGCCAGAGAGCATATCAATAAAGACTTGAACTTCTGGAATTCATTAATAATTGCTGATGAGACCAAAATAAACTTATTTGGGTCCGATGGAAAAATATCAGTGTGGAGAAAGCCTAACGAAGAATTAAAATTGAAAAATATGAAAGTTACGGTAAAGCACGGTGGAGGTGGAGTGATGTTATGGGGCTGTATGTCATCTGCAGGAGTAGGTAACATGCATTTCGTCGAAGGGAATATGAACCAATATGTGTACTTGGATATACTAAGGCAGCACCTCGTCGCTAGTGCCCAAAAATTAGATATTGAAAACAATTATCGGTTCTATCATGACAATGATCCAAAGCACACGTCATTTTGAGTCCGTAGTTGGTTGTTCTATCCAAATGTTTTTAAAACACCAGCCCAGTCACCAGACTTAAATGTAATTGAAAATTTGTGGCTGACATTAAAAAATAAAGTAAATAGTGCGCCAATATCAAATAAAACTGAATTAAAAGTAAAAATTACTGAAGCATGGAACACTATTTCCCCGGAGTATACTAGAAAGTTAGTTGAATCAATGTCCGGAAGATTACAAGCCGTTATTGATAATGAGGGAGGCCCGACCAAATATTAGCAGGCTTATTTCAAATTCTACAGTTTGTTTTCTCTAATAATTTTGGTATATTGAATTTTGCATCATTTAAGCTGTGACGTTAAAATCGCATATAATTTAATTAATTATTTATTGTTAATCAAGCAAGGCATATTTAAGACAAAAAGTAATTCATACTTTTTTAGAAGACTCTTTAATAATTTAATTTCAATAATTTTTTTTCTCCAAATAAATAAAGAGGCACTGAGACCAGTTAGTCTTTTCTTATAGCGACCGCATCATTTAAGCTGTGAATCACTGTATATAAAGAATCAATATTGACTATTAAAACTTAACACAGTTCGTATTTCAACACCTATTTACTATTCTCTTATCTGTCAATCCATCTCTGAACACGTTTCGTTGTATCACGACTCATCGGCCGGGCTAGTATTGACAGAGATGCCAGAGTTAGCGCAAAGAATCAGTAAGATACAACAATTTGCATCTGAAACAACCCCCGACAGAGGGCAGCAATGCCTTCAAAAATACGCTTATAGCAGCCACAGACGCAATTTGTTAAATTCTACTAATTCTTTGCACTAGTACTGTGATAAGTACCGTGACGGGTGTCGACCCTAGCTCGGCTGATGAGCCATGATACGATGAAATGCATCCCAGGATGGATCAACAAATGAGAGAACAGTAAATATCTACTGAAATATGGATTTCGTTCAATTTTCCTTCAATGAATTCATAGTTGACCTCATTGAACACAGCTTTAGAATAAAGATTGAACAAAAGTGGTGAGAGAATGCTACCCTGTTTTACACCTTGGGTTATTTTAATGCTTTCGGACTTTTCCAGCCCAATTTTAACTTCCACTGATTGATTCCAGTACAGATTTTTAGTAATATTTAGATCTCTTTTGTATATATTTGTTGTTTCTAGGATTCTTATTAATTTTTCGTTCATTACACAGTCCAAAGCTTTATTGTAATCTATACAACATAAATATATATCTGCATTCATATCTTTATAACGCTGGACCAGTATATTTAATGCAATACATGCATTCTTGTATGGATGATTCTCAGGAATATCTTGAAAACGTGAGACAATAAACTTATCAAGCGATAATCGTCACATTTCATTGATTTTGACTTTTCAGGAAGTGGGATGAAAGGCGACTTTACCAGTCAAGAGAGATTTATCCAGTTTTATAGGTCTTGTTAAATAAGATTACCAGTCGATTAATAAATGGACTTTCATCCAAAAATATTTTCAAGATTTCTTCCTTTATCTCATCTGGACCAACTGCTTTTCCATCCTTCTGTAGTTGTATAGCATGAATAACTTATTTTCTTGTTATTTTTGGCCTTATCTCATTACCTCTGTTTAGCTGTAAGTTTTCTGATCTCTGGCCATTGAAAACTTGTTTTATTTATCGCTCCCATGTCTTTATTTTGCCTTAGTATCCATTATAATTTCATTGCTTCCATTTCTCAGAATTGTTTCTTGTTTTTTAATCCCAATTCCTTCACCTTCTTATGTAAGTTTAATGTGTCATACTTCTCTTGCAGTTCCCCTATATATGACAAGGCACATATTTCAGCAGTTTACTCACTGTTCTCTTATTCGTCAAATCCATCACGAGACGCGTCTCGCTGTATCACGGCTCGTCAGTCGGGCTAGGACTGACAAACAACAGAACGGAATTTAATGGTACTTATCCAAGTATTTGCGGAATCCAACTAATGCGTTCGGAAGGTTGTAATGTTCGAATAGTAATCGTAACTCGTTCACTCGTTTTGTAAAATGCAAACTCGTCACTTAAATACCTATATTGTGCTTCGTACTTACATGTTACTGTACAAACTGGAGCAGTGACCCTGTTTTGTATGCCATGCAGTCTCGCATCTAAAAAGAAAAATATTTTTATAAACTTAAAAATTCATTGTAATTCCTCTTTTTTTAAGAAAAAACCTCGTTGGGTTGGTTTACAATTATATAAAAAAAAACATGACTATAATATGGAGGCAGGAAGGAGGATCTCATAAATAAGTTCAAATTTGTTTGGCTTATTTCGCGAACGTAACGGATTAGAGGTGCAAGGTTGAGACGTAGGATGTAACCCTGGTCCTCGAAAATTTAATAGCCTTAGAGCGTTTTACCAAAGCGGGGCGTATTTTTTGTGTGCGAGAGTTTCGCGAAAATATTAAATTTGAGGCGCAGTGTAAATGACGACCAAGTGCTGACTTATTGAAAAATGGATGTAAACTTCGGCAGAACATAAAGAAGCGATGCAAACATGAAGTGGGTTCTAGATTAGTTCGCGACACTCTATGCAATAAGCTTACAGTAAAGTACCGTAAATGTGCCAAGGAATTCATTCCAACATACTTTTTGTGAGGATTTATGTGAGCAAATATAATAATTAAATCCCGTTAATACTGCTCAGAGGGTTAACTTCCAGGTTAAGAGTCATCCAAATCGACAAAATGAGCGTTATTGAAGTCACGCAAAGCCAAAAGTAAAGCATCATAAGCCTTCGTTGTCGCCTAAAGTAACAGTCTGCGCCGCAATGTGGGGCGTAATATATTTCGCGTACACTGCCATGGTAACTTTAAGAACATAGAGCCATTGAAAAAAGTTTTACTTTGCACACCGATATGAATGCGCAAACATTGCTATTTTTTGCGGTCCTATAAAAAGATTTTTTTCATTTATTAAGTTGTTTATTTTCTAGAAATATTTTAAAATTAATCTTCTTTATGGGACGCCTTGTAGGAAAGGAAGTTTTCATAATTTTGATTCGATGAGAAACCGTGGTTCTTAAAATTAGACCGTATTAAAACAGCGTTTTAATTTCGAAAAGTAAATATTATACCATGGAATGAAAAGTGTCGAGACTTTCCGAGAGATGGCAGCACAAACAAAAAAACATATGATTTTCAGTTGGTGTCAACTCTCAGAATATTCATGTAAAATTTGTGTCTGTTAGTTTGCGAGTAACTTCTGTTTGAGTGACGTTACTTTCCGTTTGTTGATTAACACACAGAACTCAATAATGTCTTGGGAACTGTGATGGCATACGATGATTTAGTGAACTTAAATGTGGTCGTAGCGATGATGCACGATGTTGCGGAAGTCTAAACGAGGCAGTTACTATAATAAATACAAAAAATCTACCATATTGTTCTGCATGACCGCAAAGTGAAAGTCAGTAGATAGCTTACATCGTAAAGATATCAACAGAACGCGTAAGGTATATATTGCATGAATATTTGCATACGAAAAAGTTATGTGCCCGACGGGTGGCACGCAGTAGCGATTGATCAAAAACAGGAACCTCTCGAAGATTGAGGACACTGTTTAGCATTGTTGCGGTTCAATCAAAAGAAGTTTTTGCGTCGACATAGATTCGCCACTACATGTTTGAATCCAATATCCTGTCCGCAGAGTGACTGAAACCGCATGAACCTGGACCAAAGCACCCAAAAACACAAACATCAGCAGGAAAGGTATTGGTAAATGTTTTTTGGGATACGCATGGAATAATACTGATCAACTATCTTCAGAAGGGGCGAACAATTATCGGAAACTATTACTTTGATTTATTGGACCGTTCGAATGCTAAAATCAAGAAAAAAATCTGCATTTAGCGAAGAATAAAGTGTTGTTTCACCAAGATAATGCAACTTCATAAAATTGATGGTGAAATTGGATCAATTGGTCTATGAATTGCTTCTTCATCCGCCGTATTCATCAGATCTGCCCCCCAGCGTATAATGCCTCTTTCCAAATTTGAAAACGTAGCTCCGACTAAAGAGATATGACTCAAATGAAGAAGTCGAATGGGAAACTGAGGCTTATTTTAGAAAGCTCGACGAATCGTACTATATGAAAAGTGTCCAAATGTTGGAAGATCGCAAGGGTATCGCTCTTGAAGGATTCTCTGTTGACAAATAAAAGCGACTTTTGACAAAAATACTGTTGTCAATAAGTTTTGAAAGCGACATCTATGGAGCATCATTTGAACCAAATCTTGAACACCATTTTGAAGCTTCATCTGACAGATGAACGCACCCTAAATTTCAAGTCGATCTGTCAAGTCATTCATTGTTTATCAGCTGATTAAAGTAGACGTGTTTGAGTATTTTTAATAATGGATGGATAATAATATCATGCAGTGATAAATTTTTTTATTGTGGACGGTTTATCGGCAACTGAAATCCACGCAAAGTTAATACAGTGTTAAAAGAGTCCAACTGTTCATAGATGGACTCGAGTTTAAACGTGGTCGTACAAGCGTCAATGATAACACAGGGCAACAAAAAAATATTTTTGTTTTGGTGCCTGGGATTTTAGAGCTGATTTTAACTATATTTGGGACGCTAAATCTATACATGCAATCCGTTTTTCTCTATCAGCTCTACTTTTTTAGATACATCAACTTACAATGTGGTTTTTATTCAGTATATTCATTTATGAGAGTTCTAAAATTATTATATATTCATTAATGTAGGTACAATGGTTTTATTGTCAGTCTGTAATTGAGTAAATTCCAGGTAAATCTATAAATAGTGGAACCATTGCCTATCAGGTACCTGAACTGACCCTTTTAATCACCTAACTCGGGTAAGTCTCGTCAGTTTGTGCGTTCATACTAATGAGAGTAGATCGAATTCGGCGTGTTATTTTATGTTAAGAAAAGAGTGTTTTTGTGTTATTGAACAGAATTAAAATGAGTTCAGGTTCCAGTTCAAGAAGAAGTTGTGTAAATCAACCTGATGTGTTTTGCTATATATGCGGAGAATACATGTTTCAAGAAAACAGACAAACTATTACTGACTTTGTAAAGCAAGCGTATCTTGGATACTTTGGAGTTAAGCTTGGTGATCAGGACAAAACGTGGGCCCCGCATCTCGTATGTAACACTTGTACAGAGCATTTACGGCAGTGAACTACCAGGAAAAGAAAATGTCTAAAATTCGGCGTACCAATGGTTTGGAGAGAACCAAAAAACCACTTCAATGATTGTTATTTCTGTTTAGTAAATACTAATGGAATCAATCGAAATAACCGCAGTAAGTGGACTTATCCCAATTTAGACTCGGCAATACGCCCTATCCCGCACTCAGATGAAATACCGATTCCAACATTTCATCAGCTACCACATATCTCTGATGACGAATATTTTCCCTCTGATCGCTCTTCTGATGCTAATAAAAGTTCTGATGCTAATGAAACTAACAGGGACTATGAGGGGACGTCATCAGTTCCTCAACGCTTCAATCAAAATGAATTAAATGATCTCACCAGGGATCTCAATTTATCGAAAAAAGCTTCTGAAGTACTGGCTTCTAGGTTGAACGACAAAAATTTACTGGAACAAGGAACCAAAATTACCTTTTACCGTACAAGAGAAAAAGATCTGCTACCATTCTTTTCTCAAGAAGACAATCTTGTATTTTGTCACGAAATTAGGGGACTCATGAAAGAAATGGGACTTTCTGAATATATTCCAGATGATTGGCGCCTATTTATTGACAGTTCAAAACGAAGTTTAAACTGTGTCCTTCTACATAATGGGAATAAATATGGTTCAATACCACTAGCTCACTCAACGAAACTGAAAGAAGAATATAATACCATAGCTTTGGTCTTGCAGAAAATAAAGTATTACGAACATCAATGGATGATTTGTGTAGACTTAAAAATGGTAAACTTTCTTCTTGGGCAGCAAAGTGGTTACACGAAATATCCGTGTTTCTTGTGCCTCTGGGATAGTAGGGACAAAACACACCACTGGGTTAGAAAAGATTGGCCTCAGAGAGAAAACATGGACGTTGGGGAAAAGAATGTCATTAACGACGCTTTGGTTGAAAGAGAAAAAATCATACTTCCTCCGTTACATATAAAGTTGGGCTTAATGAAGCAATTTGTAAAGGCTCTTGATAAGAATGGGTCTTGTTTTGCATATATAGGGGTAAAAATGCATCAGTTGAGCACAGAAAAACTCAAAGCAGGGATATTTGACGGCCCACAAATAAGACAATTAATTAAGGATCCTGCCTTCATAAATTCAATGAATCAAGTTGAACGAGAAGCTTGGACATCATTTGTTGCAGTTGTAGAAAATTTTCTAGGCAAACATAAAGCTCAAAACTATGTTGAAATGGTTAACAAGATGCTTAATAGTTTCAAATCCTTAGGGTGCAATATGAGTATTAAAATACACTATTTACACAGCCACTTAGACCGTTTTCCAGAAAATTTAGGAGACATGAGTGAGGAACAAGGTGAAAGATTTCACCAAGATATTAAAGTTATGGAGGACCGCTACCAAGGAAGATGGGACATGCACATGATGGCAGATTACTGCTGGAGTTTAATAAGGGACTGTTTAAAAAAACATTCAAGAATGTCGCGGAAAAGAAGCTTTCCAAGTGTTGAGTGACTATTTCATTTCTTCAATGTTTTTTTTTTTGTTTGTAAGTACGACATAATATTGTATTTTGTATAACTAAAATAAAAATTTCGTATCTACTTTTGTTTACTACACTTACGGATTTGAGTTACAATAATGTAACTTATATTTCTCTAAAATTGTATATCTTAAAAATTTGAGCTCCTAGGTACAAATGAATACGTTATTTGAATTCAGGACATCAAATTGATATAGAATCAGCTCAAAAAACCTCGACACCAAAACAGCTGTTCCCCTGTGTAATCCACGTTCAGGACGTTCAACAACTGCAACAACTGAAGAAATTGGTGTGTAAGTACAAGATATGGTAATTCAAGCCAGTTGATTAAACGTGGATGATTTAGCTGAGGCTATAGGCATCTCACATTGATCAGTACATGAGATCTTAACTAATGTTTTGAGTATGAGAACGCTATTCACAAGAAAGTATTTGCGAACATCGGAAAAAAAAAACGTACTCGAGGAAAACTTTCTAAACGACAATTGGCTTGTTTCACAAAGAATAAAACTGATTTTGTGCGTCGATTTGTAACTAAGGATGAGACTTGGGTTTATCAGTATGATCCTGAACTGCAACGATAAACCGCACAGCGGACATGAGTCCGATTGTTCTGCTCCAAAGCAGCCAAAGTGGTCAAAGTCGTCCAAACAAATTATGGCATCTGTTTTCTGGGATGCAAAAGGAATTTTGTTAATTGATTATCTTCAAACCGGTAAAACAACCTCAGGAGAGTATTACTGCAGCCTTTTGGACCAGCTAGATGAGAAAATTCGTGAGAAAATACCCGGTTTGCAGAAGAGAGAAGAAAAAACTCATCTTTCATCATGACAATGTACCTGCTCACAGAGGTGCTTTGGCAACGGCAAAACTGGTCGGATTAAAGCACGAATTATTGGAACATCCACCCTATTCGCCAGATCTGGCTTCACCTGACCTCCATCTGTTCTTAAACCTGAAAAGATTTCTACGTGGAAAGCGTTTTTTCAACAAATGATGAGATGATACCATCCGTAGATGGGTGTTTTGAAGGTCTTCCGGAAAACCACTTTAGAGATGGGGTAAATGAATTGAAAAATTGCTGGAAAAATGTATTGAGCTTAAGCGAGATTATAATGAAGAATGTATTTCGACTGATAAATTCATCTTGGTTCATTTCCGCTTTCAAAACTTATCTGACTGACCTATATATATATATATATATATATATATATATATATATATATATATATATATATATATATATATATATATATGTATATATATATGTATATATATATATATATATATATATATATATATATATATATGTATATATATATATATATATATATATATATATATATATATATATATATATATATATATATGTATATATATATATATATATATATATATATATATATATATATATATATATGTATATATATATATATACATATGTATATATATATATATATATATATATATATATATATATATATATATATATATATATATATATATATATATATATATATATATATATATATATATATATATATATATATATATATATATATATATATGTATATATATATATATATATATATATATATATATATATATATATATATATATATATATATATATATATATATATATATATATATATATGTATATCGGGTCTTCCATTAAGGACTTGACAACTTTTTTTTGAAATAAAACGCAACCCATTTGAGACATTTCGAAAATTTTACTATCGGCTTGAAGTACAATCAAAACATTTATGTATGGAATTCGACTTCATTCATATGTCCATCACGGGCACGTTGCAGCGGTCGATTCGTTGAACCCAATTTTCGATGACTCGGCCACACATTTCGACGGAAACGGCCGCTATCTCTCTTTCAATATTGGCTCTGAGCTCCTCTAACGACGCAGGCTTGTTACCATAGACCAATGATTTAACGTACCCCCATAAAAAGAAGTCTAGAGGTGTTAAATCATACGATCTAGGCGGCCATTCGACGGGACCATTTCTCGATATAACACGTTCACCGAATTTAGATTGCAGTAAGTCGATTGTTACACCCGCTGTGTGGCTTGTGGCGCCGTCTTGTTGAAACCACATATCATTAATGTCTAGCCCATGCAATTGATCAAAGAAATAACGTTGCAACATGCCTCTGTAGCGATCTCCATTGACTGTAACGTGACGGTTATTTTCATCAACGAAAAAGAACGGCTCAATGACACCACCGGCATGAAAACCGCACCAAACAGTAATTTTTTGTGGATAAAGTGATGTTTCTTCAAGCACATGAGGGTTTTCACCTGACCAATAACGCATATTCTGTTTGTTGACGAAGCCGTTTATCCAAAAATGCGCTTCATCACTAAAGATGATTTTGCGATGAAATTGGTCATCTTCTTCCAACATTTCTAGAGCCCAATTCGAGAACGTACGTCGCTTCATATGATCGAGTGGCTTTAGTTCTTGAGTTAACTTTAACTTATAAGGGTGCAGGCCAAGATCCTTTCGCAAAATTCGCCATAGTGTGGTCTGAGCGATGCCCAATTCTTGAGAACGCCGTGATATCAACTGTTTTGGTTCGTTTGAGATGGACGCTTGAACGGCAGCAATATTCTGGCCACTTCGAGCAACCCGTTGTCTCATTGGCACGGGAACATCCAGCAGCGAATATGTTAACTCAAATTTTTTCACTAGACTATGAATTGCTTGTCTACTGGGACGAGAATTACGACCAAAAATTGGCGTTAACGCTCTTAAAGTTGCAGTCACCGACTCCAAATTTTGGTAGTAAATTTTAATTATTTGTAAACGTTGTTCGTTCGTGTACTTCACCATGATGAAAATGTTGAATTTACTGAATGTTTTGACGTTGACAGTTCGGTGATTGGCTTAAGGGTGCGTTCACAGTGAAATTTCAAAGTTGTCAAATCCCAAATGGAAGACCCTTTATATATATATATATATATATATATATATATATATATATATATATATATATATATATATATATATATACAGCCTTGGCCAAAAGTATTAGACATCCCTAATAAACACGTAAAACTCATAAAATGTTTTAAAAAAAGACTAATTGTTTTAACAATACTATAGGCGGCGCTGTCGAAAGCTAACTTAAACAATAGGCTTTCTCTTTTACGGGTCCATAAAACACCTAGCCCATAAAATTGCGATAATGAGATTTTTGAAAAATATTTTTAATGTTTTATCAGTCTCTTTTTACTACTTGTAGTGTCAAGAAGCTGCCGTGCGTGTTTTATTTGTGAACTGGACATTCCAATATCTGAGAAATGCCCAAGAAAAGTGAGCTTGGTATCGAAAAATGAATTAAAATTCAAACCCTACATGAACAAGGCAAGTCCCAAGTAGAAATAGCCAAGTTAGTGAAATGTTCTCTGTGCGCAATGCAATGTGCTATTAAAAGTTTGTGGAGACTGGCTCCCATGCCAAACAAAATCAGAACGGGCAGAAAACGTAAGGCTAATGAGCGACAGGACAGAAAACTCATCCGCGAGTCTATTAAAAATCGAAAAAAAAAAACATCATCTGACCTCGCTGCAACTTTGTTGGAAGAGATTGGGATGCGGATTCATTCTCGAACGGCAAGGAGAAGACTGACAGAAGCTGGATTAAGAGGGTGCAAAGCTAGAAAGAAGCCTTGGCTTTCCGAGACCAATAGAGTGGGCTCTGAAGCACCAACATTTTAGCGAAGAGGATTGGTCTAATATTGTATGGTCCGACGAATCCAACTTTGAGATAAGTTTTTATATGATTTATTTTAACAAATAACTACATACAATTACTCTTGATTTAATCCGTTTTAGTCAAAATAATAACTAATTTTTTAATTGAATATTTTTTCTATTCTTACAGCTATTCGGAACGTCGGGTGTGACATTCATGAGGCGGCACCGCGGCGTGTCGGCGAGGTATACCATCCAGATTGCGTGGTACCTACTATAAAACACGGAAGAGGCAGCATTATGATCTGGGGCTGCATGGCTGCTAAAGATGTCGGCGAGATGTTCGCTTGTGAAGGCCGCATGAACAATCATTGGCATGGAAAGTGACGATGGCATTACTGTTTTCAAGTGGAAGGACAAACGTGATGTCCTTATGCTTAGTACAAAACATAGTATAGAGACAGCTGATATAGGCCAGCGCCAAAAACCTATCGCTGTTATTGATCACAACGCAGGCAAGACGTTCATAGATGTCTCTGATCAAAGAGCTTCTTATTCTTCGGCTGTTAGAAAAGCCTTGAAATGGTACCGAAAGGTAGCAGTGGAGGCCTTACTGGGAACAACTGTCGTAAATTCCCTTTTCCTTTATAATAAAGTAAATGGAAAAAATGTATCCATAATTAAGTTCAGGGAAAAATTATGCTCTCAGCTGCTTCATTACGGTCAACCGGTTGATCTAGAAAATATTGCAAGACAGCCATTGACCGCTCACAAGCTAGAAGTTTCAGAGAAAAACTCTAGAGTGATTAGAAGCCGTTGCAAGAGTTGCTACACAAGATTTTCTGAGGCGCAAGGAAGAAAGTATGCTATGAAGATGGCCAAGACAGTACGCTACGTATGTGTCGGATGTCCCGAGAAACCGCATATGTACAAAGAATGCTTTTATAAATTACATAAAATATTATAAATATTTGTTTTTGTATGATATATAGGGGTGAAAACTTCATTACATTTACACATGTATACCTAATAACGTTGACTTTTGCATATAAAATATATTTCTAAATAAAAAATTAAACCAAACAAAAAATTTACTTTATTTCTGTAGGCTATTTTTGGGGCAAGTTCTCCTACGCCAGGGCTATCTAACACCTCAACAAACATACGAGAACTGTGCGCGCTTTAGACACACAAAGCGGATAAAACTTCTTATACGTGTGCGTCAATATGGCGCACATGGCGTTCGGTGCAGAGGCAGTGTGCGCCGATATGACGCACATGGCAGTTAAAGTGTTAAGAAAAAAATAATGTATTTGAAGCGTCGTTTCATAACTGTTGATAAAACTTAGATCCACCACTATGCACCCAAGCGAAAAGAACAGTTGAAATGATGGATTAAAGCTGGTGGAAGTGCACCAAAGAAGGTAAAGACAATTCCATCAGCAGGTAAGGGTATGGCAACAGTTTTTTGGGATTACAAATGTGTTTTGTTGACCGATTATCTTCAGAAAGGAAAAACAATTAACTCTGAATATTATTGTAACATTCTGGATCAAATGGACGCAAAAATTCGTGAGAAAAGACTCGCGTTAAAGAAGAAAAGAATTATTTTTCATCAAGCCAATGCACTATTTCACACAAGTGTTTTGACAATGACAAAATGCCACGAATTAAAGTATGAATTGCTTGAACTTCCAGAGTGTTTACCAGATTTAGCGCCCTCTGATTATTTTCCCAAGTTTCCAAATCTGGAAAAATTGCTGGCTGGAAAGCATTTTACATCAACGAACCTGTTGCAGCAATGGATGGATACTTTGCAGGCCATCCGGAATCATACTTTGATGAAGGTATTGAATTATTGGAAAAACATTGTAATAAATGTAATGAAGTTCCAGATTATATTGAAAAATAAAACATATTTCATGTCAAAAAAAATTTCATTTCATTAGACCGAGAACTTTTTAGATAGCCCTTATATAACCACATATAACCAGCTATGATAATTACATAAATGTACTAGAAACTGTACTGATGCCTTCGCTAACGCGCATTTTTGGCTACACTAGTTTAGACGACATCAAATTCCAGCACACCTTGTCATAAATCAGCGGCTACGATTCGCTGGTTTAGAGACAATAACATTGTCTTGTTGGATTAGCCGGCGCAGTCTCCAGATCAAAACCCTATCGAGCATCTTTCGGATATTTTGAAGCACAAGATGCAGGAGCATAGTATAACATCAAAAGCAGCGCTAAAAAGCGCTTTGATGGATGAGTCTGATGCCATAAGTACAACTGAATGTACTAGGCTTGTACGCAGCATGCCCTAAAGAATTGCTGCTGTAATTAAAGCTAAGGGCGGACACATCAAATCTTAATTTGTTTCATAATTTTACCTCAATATACGATTTTACAAAACATACGAATTTAATTTTTTACCCTCAAAAATAAGAAATGAAGTAAATTGTATGGTGCCTAATACTTTTGGCCAAGGCTGTATATATATATATATATATATATATATATATATATATATATATATATATATATATATATATATATATATACGCATACATACATACATACGCTGTTTCTGTTATTGTTTTGATATGTTATTTGTCTTGTTAATGATAACAGAAACTAAAATTATTATTAAAAAAAAAAATACGTTGCTTACCGCTACCGACCACAATCGCTAAAATCGTCAAAACAGAGATTTTTAATTCCATTTTTCTTTTTTTTTGTATAGCTAACAAGTACCTGTTAGCTATTTATGGCACTGTTTTTCCACGTTACTCGTCTCCAGTACTTATATGCTTAAAACCTACTGAAGAATTTGAAATTCGTGAGTTAAAATATTTACAAAACGACTTCAAAATATGTTAGCAGATAAAATAGATGTTTCCAAGGCACATATTTTCACTTATTATTACGAAAAGATAAGTAAAATATTTAAATAATTGTACTTTTTTATGTTATGATGCCAACATAGAAACATTCCTGGGATTTTTTTAATAATATATGGCTTTACGTAACCAGAAGTCGCGTAGCTGAAAGGCACTTGAAGTAGAATTTCTAATTATTTCCTGCAACATTATACTCCATAAGAACTGTTAATTCTCTCATTATCATCATCAGCTATGCAGTTCATCGTCGGACACAAGCTTCGCCTAAGTACGTCCATCTTCTTCGGTTTTAAGCCTTGTTTATCTAGTTGTATCCTACTAGTCTTTTGATGTCGTCAGACCATCGGGTTTGTGGGCGTCCTTTACTTTTTTTCTCATTCCAGGGCCTGCAGTTGATTACTTTATGGGGTCATCGATTATAAGAGAGTCTTGCGTTATGATCTGCACAGTGCCACTTCAGTCTGCTTACCCTCTCAGCTACATCCGTTATCTTGGATCTTCCTCGAATTTTTTCTTCATTAGTCAGAATATCCCTCAACGACATTCCCAACTTTCTTTCCGTTGCTCGTTGAGCTATTTGTAGGCAATTTATAATTCCTTGATTTGTTGTTCCACGTTTCCGTTCCGCATGGCAACACTCATTGATCAAATCTGTTCTCTTTTAGTGTATTTGAGATATTGGAAAGGAAGATGTTCCGCAATCTGCCAAACGCCGAATAAGCCAATGATATTCGCCTTGATAAATCCGCTTTCAAGTTCTCTTTGGATATTACTATTTTTTGTCCAAGATATATGTATGAATCCGTTCTTGTGATTTTCACGTTTTCAATGTTCGGTACTGCTTCTTTATCACAGTCGTCATTTGTTTTGACGATGTTTATCTTCAGACCAATCTCCCTGGACTTGTTGTTAAGTTCATTCAGCATTTTTTCCAATTCTTCCTTGTTGTTAGATATAAGCACAATATCATCCGCGAATAGCAAATGATTGAGTTGCTGTCCTCCTATAACACGCAGGCTGAAAAGTGTTTGGTCTGATATATAAACACTTAGAAATATTATTTTCAAGAGCGCCGTAGTAGATTAGCGGCATTCTAGAAAGAAACAGCTACTGGCCGCTCATTTGCTTTGTCTCTCTCACACTTTTGCGTCCATATTTACATCATAGCGGGATACGGAACACTTAGTCCATCCTCTATGTGTATGCGATTAATGTTGTAAACCAGTTCAAAAAATCCATATGATTTTTAGAAAGTACCAACCTTCAAACGACACGTGTCAAAATTTCATGATATTTCGACGATTAGTTTACAAGTTACAGTGGTTTTAGTGACGCTACTTTTAATATTTTCAAAACAATGGAAAACATCGAATTTCGTGTATTGATTCAACACTGTTTTTGATGGAAAAAAATACCGTTCAAGCAAAGCAATGGCTTGATAAGTGTTACAGGGACTCTGTTCCTGGAAAATCACTCATCATTTACTGGTATGACAAATTTAAACGCAGTTGTACAGATACAAATGATGCTGAACGCTCTGGACGCACAAATGAGATGGTTACACCGGAAAATATCAAAAAATCCACAAAATTGTAAAGAGAAATTGCGTGAGATAGCTGACACCCTAAAGGTATCAAAAGAACATGTTGATCATATTTTACATGAACATTTGGGCATGAGAAAGCTCTGTTCAAAATGGGTACCGCGTTTGCTCACAGTGGACCAAAAACAACAACGTGTTGATGGTTCTGAGCGCTGTTTGGACCTGTTTAAGCGCAATAAAAAGGATTTTTCCATATGATATGTGACAACGGATGAAACATGGATCCACCACTATACATCGGAATTAAATCGGCAATCAGCTGAGTGGGCGGCAGCCAATGAAAGCCGCCCGAAGCGACCAAAGACACAACAGTCGGCTGGGAAGGTTTTGGCCTCTGTATTTTGTGATGCGCATGGAATAATTTTCATCGATTGTGCTGAGAAGGGAAAAACCATCAATAGCGAATATTATATAAAGTTATTGGTGCGTTTGAAGGCAGAAATCGCAAAGAAACGGCCCGAAATGAACAAGAAAAAAGTGCTCTTTCATCAAGACAACGCACCGTGTCACAAGGCAATGGTTACGATGGCAAAATTGCATGAATTGAGGTCCGAATTGCTTCCGCATCCCCCGTATTCTCTAGATTCTGCCCCCAGCGACTATTATCTATTCGCAGACCTCAAAAAAATGCTCGCGAAAAAGAGATTTGGCTCTAATGAAGAAGTTATCGCCGAAATTGAGGCCTATTTTGAAGATAAAGACAAATCCTTCTACAAGAAAGATATAGAAATGTTAGAAAAGCGTAGGACTGACTGTATCGCTCTTGAAGGAGACTATATTGAAGAATAAAGTCGATTTTTGCAAAAAAAAATGTAGCTCGACCAAAAATTTTTCAGCCTACATGTTATTTACACCCTTCCTTGTCCATGGAAGTTGTTTGAAAAGATCTTCTAGCGCCAACGTAAATAATTTCGGCGTGAAGGTGTCCCCTTGACGTACCCCTTTCAATACTATCTGAAATGTTACATTTTTATATGCGAGTATTTGCTGTCAATTCTATAGTTACTTAGACTGTGTAATGTTGCCCAGATTTCAAGGGAGTCAAACGCTTTTTCGTAATCCGCAAATGCCACCCTAATCTTAAAATTATACTTGTTTGCCTTTTCTATTAAGGTTCTTACTACTAAAGCCTTTTCTAACTCCGGTTTGTTCTCTAGGTAAGCTGCTGGAATATGGACTTCTGTCTATTTTCAGTTGCTTTACAAAAATTATATATACTTGAGGAAGGATCCCTCGAAAAAGCGCTACCTGCTTTTTAAAGCGTTGACTGTGTCAACCACTCTGTCGGTTTGAAAGCTGCTGTGTCAGCTTTCGATGGAGTAATAGGTATGCGTACTTTATACAATTCGTTGTATCTTACCATCGTGCTCCGTAACTTCTGGGATAAGTACCACTTGATACCGTTCTCTTGTTTGTCAATCCTAGCCTGACTGACGAGCCGTGATACGGCGAAACGCGTCTCAGGATGGATTTGACAGACAAGAGAACAGCTTGTAAGCTGCTGGAATATGGACTTCTGTCTATTTTCAGTTGCTTTACAATAACTCGCAGTTATTATTTTTCATAAATAACTTGTACATTACAGATGTTAATTCTCTACAATACTCTCCCATGTTTGGGGCTCTGCTCCCAAACAGACACGGCATTTGTTGGATTCTATTCAGAAAGGAGCTGGTCGCCTGATTGGAGACACAGAACTTATTAAAAACCTTGATTCCTTGGAACATCGAAGAACAGTTGGTGACTTGAGTCTATTCTATTTTATGGAAAGTGTTCGTTCGATGGATGTAGCTCGCTTAATTTCTCCCAAAGAGGCGCAAGCTAGGAATAGACATCGCGTTAATACATTACATCCATATGAAATTCAACTTGTGTCTCCTCGTACAACCCTTTTATATGAAGAAGCTCATCCTTTTGAAATGATTTACCCCGGATTGGGGTAAATCATTTCCCACTGAGTACAATTAACAGTGATTCAAGACCAATGTGAATTGCTTTTTCCGCACACACGTGGGAAGCAATGGAACCCTAGCTATTTAGAGATTTCCCAGCAGTACGTGTGCTATGCCCATAAAAAAAATATTCACTTATTTTATTTAAGGAATTTGCATCGCTAGTATGGGTCTGGTCTATTACGATTCTTAAATATTTGCCTGCCGGCAAATATCATCATCAAGCCGGTTTTTTATAGCGTTCTTGGCCTTCCGGTTCTCAGTTTCCATCCTCTTCGATCTTCCCGATTTCCGGGTCTTAGATTTCTCTCTGACATTGCCCTCTGAACACCTTCAAACCATGTCGCTCTTGATCTCCCCCTTCTCCTCTTTTCGCTTGGTACCCACTTTAGAACCATCTTTGGTATTAGGTGTTCTTCCATGTGGGAAGAATGGAAGAGAAACAACAGCTTAAAGTTAATAATGGGTTGATATATTTATGTATATTTTCTTAAAATTAAAATACATCAATAGAACAAATTGTAATTTCATTTTTAATTGTAATTTTATTAAAAATACTATTTCCATTGTCGCTTCTTGGTTTGCTTCATGAAGTAGTTATTTATTGGATAGACTACAAAATAAAATACTATTTCTATGAAACTCAGAAAACTAGCTCCCAGGAATAATGCTGTGGCGCTGCCAATTGAAACTAAAATTAAAAATCATAATTAGATAGTACGAGGGTGTTCATTAAATTATTTACCTAGACTCTGAGAAAAGTTTGTTTAAGATCGTTGTGTTTGCCAGTTTCTACGATTTTTTTTCTTCCGAAAAAATGAGTGAAAGTAAATGGTAGCAAGGAATACGGAAGGGCGATACAAATTCTAAAACAGACCATAAGAAAAAAAACGTCCCAATTCGTAGAGAATCAAAACTTTGCGTTGTACAACTGCAAGGTCTACAAGGCTAGCACACTTTAAGCCATTACTGTAAGCTGTGGAGTTACAACATCCATCCTATAGCCACCTTGAGACTTCTTTTTATTCACACATTTAAAGAAGGACTTCAGATTTTCATCAGATGATAAGTTGAAAGCCACTGTAAAGACGTTCTTTGATTCGCCGTTCCCATAGTGCAGTCAAGAATGCTTGATATTGTTTTCAGAGTATCATAAAACAGATTTTAATGAAGTTAGACACCAAAAAAGCTTCCGGCGCTCATGGAATAGCTGGAATAGTCCTAAAAAAAATTCGTGAGCGAACCAACACCAGTTTTCTGTAGATTTTTCAACGTATCCTAGAGAAAATGAGCTACAGTTCAACCGATACCCAAAAACGGCAAGAAGACCTTGCCAAACAACTACCGCTTTCAATAATATCGAAATTTATACAGAAGGCTATCAATTAGCATCTTCTAAAATATCTAGAATGATTCAATATTATTAGCGACCCTCAATATGGCTTCCGTAAGCAAAGATCAGTAGGAGATCTCCTAACTTATGTTACATAGATCATATAAAACATAGAGTACCCCAAGGATGTATCTTGTCACCCCTCTTATTTAATGTATACGTAGAAGAAATATTTAGTATAGCACTCCACGATTTCTCAGCAGGAATAAACATTAATGGAAGAAGAATTAACAACATTAGATTCACTGTTGACACTCTAATATTCACAGACAATTCACAAGACCTACAAATGACGTTGGACAGAGTAACACATGTCAGTCGCGAATACGAAATAGATATAAATACAAAGAAGACTAAACACATGACCATAAGCAAAAACTCTGCATCACAATGACAACTCTATATCAGCAACCTTTTACTACTTGGGTACCACACTAAATGAAGATTGGGACCACTCACTGGAGATTCGATGCAGAATAGAAAAAGCGAGAGAGAAGCCTATACAGAAATGACCAAAGTGTTCAGAAGTCATGATCTCAGTTTAAAAATCAAAATAAGACTTCTCGAATAGTACTTCTTTCCGGTGCTTCTGTATGGGGCGGACTCTTGGGCTGTAACTACGGCATCATGTAAAACAGGGCTGTCAAGGTCATGCACAGTTCGAGCCCATTTCGGAAGTAATGCCTCCCGCTGCCCCCAGCACTGCTGCTGCCGCCGTTCGCGCAGTCTCAGGAGCGGCTATGAGAGACATAGGAGGACCGCATTGTGTTTGGTAAGCGGCTGAGCCGCGATCGGTGGCTCGGCCGCTTAACGTCTAGCAGTGGTGGGAGGCGTAACCTCCGAAATTGACTCGAACTGTGCATGACCTTGACAGCCCTGATGTAAAAGATTGGAAGCATTCGAGATGTAGCTCTACAGGCGCATGCTTAGAATATCTTAGGCAGAGCATACTATCAACAAGAGAGTGCTAGAACTCTTGAACAAAGCCCTGGAAATTGTTAATACAATTAAAAGAAGAAAACTCGAATACCTGGGTCACATCATGAGAAACGAGGAAAGATGTAGTCTACTCCAACTGATACTGCAGGGCAAGGTGGACGGAAGAAGAGGACCAGGCTGGATACGTGTTTCGTGGCTAAAAAACCTTGCGAACATGGTTCTCAGCAGCAACAACGGGACTCTTCCGGGCAGCTGTAAACAAAGTCCTAATAGCCAGGATGATGACCAATATCCGATAACGCATCGGCACGAGAAGAATATATTTGGAACAACATAATTGAACACGTTAGAGAATTTCGAGCGGTTGCATTTGATATATCCAAAGCATTCGACTGTGTTTGGCATGACGAATTGTTGCCTAATCTGCGTACGAGGGTCGTTTGACAAGTAAGGTAAACGAGAAAGAAAATACGAACAAAATTGAAAAATTCACCTTTATTTTTCAACATAATCTCCTTAGAGCTTTTTTATAACATGGTTTCTCTTGACGTACAAAATAGTTATTCACACTTCGGCATTTCCGTGAAATCATTGTCCTCCAAGAAATTTTTTGAGGTTCTGGAATATGGATGGCTAAGCAATGCGAAGCGAAGTTCATCAATTTTTTCCATGGCAACGAGTGGCGTGTAAGCAGATGCATTGTCGTGACACGGCACCCATCGTGCACACAGCTTTTGTATACCCAAATGTTTACGCAAAATGTTATGCACGCATCTGCTCGATATCCCTACAATGTTCACAATCTCCTGAATGGCGGTCATTCAAAACCATTTTGTGGATTTTCGTCACAACATCCGGAGTTGTCCCATGCCGATGCTAGGGCAGGTTTACACTCGGGAACCCAGAAGTTTACGGTCTTCAATGAAGGAGAAAAGTCACCGAGAACATTGTTAAGTTTCACTTTATTTCGGTGGCGGTTTTCTTTTTCAAAAAGTAAAATTTTGTCACAGTTCGAGTATCAGCTTTTCCATGATGTCGGAAATCACGTAAACACGTTTGTATTTCGACTGAAAAAACAGTCACCGCACTAAGCTCTGAACTGTAACTCGGCACGCGATCTTCTAAGGAATGAAACTACATGATCCAATGCTGATTTCGACTATAGAATTGCCATATGTATGTTATTAACCTTACTGTCCAAAAGATCCTCGTATACTAACGTCAACAAGTTCTACTTAAAGTGAAATTAAATTACCAGCAACGCCCAGTTTTCCATTGACAACATTTCTTTTGTATCGCTCAGTTGGTAATCTTCCTAATGATAACTCTACGACACTATGTTTCTCTGGAGATCTAAAAAATAAAATATTAATGCTTTGTATCTAAGAAAACATATAACTTGGCGGAGACTTCGGTAGTACTACGTAATATCCAGCCCTAGGGCACACCAATGCTTAAAGTAAAAATGTCGGAAAGAAATCTATCAACTGAACTTGCGAAGAACGGTCTCTTGCGAGCCACAAACAAATCCTTCCACACATACGAAGGTGGATTGAAAAATAAAATAACCGGTCAAGTGCAAGTTGAACTTACGCAATTAGTGTTCAGTACGTTGATTGCTTTTGAAATAAAAAATTTTGTTACGGAGGTATAAAATGATCAGTGACTTCACAAAACACATCCCAAATGAGTTTTCAACAAAGTTTGTTTCCACTCTTTACTGAAAATTGATGACCTTGAAATTTATTTTTTTTTTATATACCAGATATATTATTAAAGGTAATGCACTCGTGATAATTTTCGTTCAATCTACAGCCCGTGGAGACTATTCCAGAATTTTTTCAAAATTTTTTGATACGTCCTTTTCGAGATAAGGCGGTTGGACAGCGATTTATCGCGATTTTTTTAAAAATAATTCAAAGAAAAAGGCGCGCAAGTATTACATTATATATATATATTTTTTACTCGTGTTTTCACAAGCTTTCATTTGACACCACCCCCGATAACCTAGTAAAATTGTTTTTTTTTTCACTTCCGATTTCACCCCCTAAAACTAACCCCTTAAGTCAAAATTTAACTTTCAAAACCACATGGCTCTAATGAGGCCATCAATTCCTATATTATTACCAAATTTCAACTTTCTATGACAAATACGAGTAGTTTAGGAGAAAATCTGGTGTGACAGACAGACGGACGGACAGACAGACGGACAGACAGATGGACAGACAGACGGACAGGCAGACGGACAGACAGACGGACAGACATCGAAGTCATCTTATAAGTGTTCCGTACGGAACACTAAAAACGAGGCAAATAACATTTTTTTCTGTAAAAACAAAAAATTACTGCTCAACATATTTTCCATTGAGCCCAATATATTTTGGTCCAGCAAAATTCCAATTTTTATTTCCACAGAAAAACAATTCGTTTCGAACTGTACATAATAGTCATTTACAGCACAGATAATCTTTTCATTCGACGAACATTTCTTCTTCCCAAGCCAATTTTTGAGATTAGGAAACAAAAAAAAAGTCACTTGGGGTCAAATCTGGGAAAAAGGGTAAGTGAGGAACTATTTTGAAGCCCAACTCGTACATTTTTACCATTGCAACAGCTGATGTGTGAGCAGGGGCATTATCCTAGTAAAGGAACACTTTTTTGTTTGTTAATCTTGGTTACTTCTGCTTTAATGTACTATGCGAACGGTCCAATAAGGTTGCTTAATAAGAGCCAGTTACACTCCAAAAAAACACAAAAAAATCTACCCTATTGTTCTGAATGACCGCAAAGTGAAAGTGAAAAAGATAGCTGACATAGTGAAGATATCAATATAACGCGTGAGACATATTTCGCATGAATATTTGAAATATGAAAAGGCTATGTACCCGATGGGTGCGGCGCACTGTCACGATTCATCAAAACCAGCAACGTGTCGAAGATTCAGATCGCTGTTTGGCACTGTTTCAAAGGAATCCAAAGGAATTTTTGCGTCGATTCGTAACAAGGGACAAAACATGGATCCACCACTACACGCCTGAGTCTAACAGGCGGTCCACAGAGTGGCTGAAAAAAACCGCAAGAAAGCCGACCGAAGCGTCCAGAAATATAAATATCAGCTAAAAAAGTTTTAGCAACTATTTTTTGGGATGTACATCGAGTATTACTGATCGACTATCGATCGAAAAATCATGAGAGACTAGTACTTTGGTTTATTGAACCGTTGGAAGGGTGAAATCAAGAAAAAAAAGGCCACATTTAGCTCTTAAAGGAAACTATGTTATACTTACCCATTCGTGACCTCTGCGACTGTAGAAATATGGATTTCAGTACAACTAGAAAGGCAGTCGCAAATTAGACCAGGTTTTTTTGAAGTTAGAGATTTACGTACCATTATTTCTCGGTGGTGCGTTTGCAGGCATGTTAAACCTGAGAAGTTACATTGTTTTTCAAGAGCTGCAAAAAAACATTAGGAAAGTAATTTGCTAAGTTTTCGCAAATTCGCAAATAAAATTGTACAATAAATACCAAGTTTGATTTGTTCATACTATGGGGAAGGGGGAGGGTGGTAGTAAAGAAGTCAAAGACTTGCATTTTACAATTATATTTAATACGAAATCTACAAAATAAGTTGAAATAGCTAGATTAGGTTAACTACCCTACTTAACTGAGTAAATAAGGGATTAAAATTACCAAATGTACAGGGTGGTTCAAATTGGGCACTTTTAAAGGTAAACCCCTTTATCTAAAGGAGATAGACGAAAGCTGAAGTTGGTGTCTGAGGCTCAATTTTTATGATACACTCAATGGTGAAAACCGCATTTCGATATCTAGCACCGTTTCAGATATACAGAGTGTTTTTCAAAAATCTGCATTTTGGAAAAATGTTTGTAATTCTTTTCCTATTGAAAATTTTTGTTTCTGAAAAAACATTCTTAAAGCTTTTTTTCACGTGGATTTCAACAGTGTAAGTTACATTTTTTTACAACTAATATTTTAATAGTAATTAACGCAAAAATATATTTTTTAAATAGGATACCCTGTATATTTTTCCTTATCCGAATAGAGCTTTAAATTACCATTCTAAAAATATAGCACACTTTATATTTTGCTTAAATCTACTTCAAAATATAAAGATTCTCAGTTTTTACGCGAGTTTTTAAATGCACATTTTGTGAAGTAGGCTTACCAATAGCAGTCAAATCGTAAAAATAAATCCTAGTAGTAACTCAAAGAGTCATAACTGCAACGAAATTTACTAAATGCTATAGTACTTTAAACTATGTGGAAAATAAAGCAAAACAACAATAAAACAATTTATTCCGGGTAGAGCAAACTAAAACAAAACAATTTTCTATAAGAGATTTTCGAAATGTCGACCAGTTTCATTTACACATAGGCGGCACCTTTTCTGGACACTTCTTACCGATTTTATTAGGTCAAGAGGAGTGAGAGCTGCAAAACTTTGTATCACTGCGACTTCTAACTCTTGCCTGGTGTTTGTCGGTAATTTAAAAATTAGGTCTTTCAATCTTCCCCAGAGATAGAAGTCCATGGATGTTAAATCTGGCGACCTTGCCGGCCAACGGTTCGCACCTTGGTTGGCTATCCAGTTATTGTCAAAATTGGCCGATAAAAAATTACTGATAACTGCAGCGTTACGAGGGGGTGCCCCGTCGTCGTGTTGAAAAAATATATTTCTAAAGTCCATTAACGGTAGTTCATCAACAGGAGGTTCTATTTGCTGCCTTAAAATTTCTAAATATCTCTGAGAGGCGAGTGTTCCTTCGTAAATAAATGGACCTATAACCCTGCCTCTAAAAATTCCTGCCCACACATTAAATCCAAATCTGCCTTGATTTCTTTGCTCCACAACTAAATGAGGATTTTCTTGTGCAAACGTATAAGAATTGTAACGGTTAAAAATACCTACATTGCTTACATAAGCTTCGTCTGTCCAAATGCAATTTAATGAAAAATTCGGAACATGGTAACAATTCTCCAGAAACCATAGGCAAAAATCCACTGAAATCTCCGTCTCTAAGGTGATGAACTTTTCTTCTTGTCCTATATGGCCTGAATTTGTGCTTCTTCAAAGTACGACTTACGTTAGTTCTTGGTAGTTCAATGGATTCTTTTAACTGCCGGGTTGAAGTGTTAGGATTATTTTCGATAGTTCCTAAAACTACTATTTCTTCTAACTCCTTATCCCTGTTTGATGCATAATTTTTGGGTCGTTTCTTTTCAAACTGGCCACTATTAACTAGGTTATGTCGCAATCGAGCGAATATATCCTTGAAGGGTTGACGCCTCTCTGGATACCGTTCGTGCTACAAATTACTTACCGCTTTCGAATTTTCTCCGGTTTGTATGAAACACACTATCACATCCCATTTTTCGTAATTTTCATTGCGATTTATTTGACAATTCAATAACTGATCCTGAAGTAAAATTTGACAACTACGAGTAAACAACTGAATTAAAACAAATGGCCGCTCCGTCCATAGCCTACTTCACAAAATAAGCATTTAAAACTAGCGTAAAAACTGAAAACCTTGATATTTTGAGGTAGGTTTAAGCAAAATATAAAGTGTGCTATATTTTTAGAATGGTAATTTAAAGCTCTATTCGGATAAGGAAAAATATACAGGGTATCTCATTTAAAAAATATATTTTTGCGTTAATAACTATTAAAATATTAGTTGTAAAAAATGTAACTTACACTGTTGAAATCCACGTGAAAAAGTGCTTTAAGAATGTTTTTACGGAAATCAAAAATTTTCAATAAGAAAAAATTACAAACATTTTTCCAAAATGCAGATTTTTGAAAAACACCCTGTATATCTGAAACGGTACTAGATATCGATATGCGGTTTTCACCATTGAGTTTATCATAAAAATTGAGCCTCAGACACCGACATCAGTTTTCGTCTATCTCCTTTAGATAAAGGGGTTTACCTTTAAAAGTGTCCAGTTTGGAGTACCCTGTACAATTTTGACCAGAAGTATTTGCCACCCTCTTCCATTCTTAGACACTAGATGCGTCTTATTCCTCATCGCACCTATATTTATTTCTCGTGTTCAAAAAAACAAACCTTTTTAAAACTCTAGCGTTTTGTTCCGGGGTCGTACGTTGCATCACCTACTTTTGACAAAAAATCAGTCGCAAATTCAAGCTGACGTTAGTTACACTTTGCCTAACTATTTTGTCATTAATCTACAAAATATTACTTATCACTCTCATACATAATTGCCTGTCGGACCGTATTTCATCTCACACTCTGTTTGTATTAATATCTATATGGATGGTTTTTTTTTTTTTTTCTGGCTGTTCGCTTCTTGACTCAGCTACCACATCGTCTCGCTCATATTTGATTCCGTTATAGTACTCAAATATATTCGACTTTTCATATAATTTTCACCATATGCTACTAACAACAATTGTAGCGTTTCAGTAACGCATTTGACTTGACTTTCACACAAAAGTTAATAATCTCTAAATTTCGGTGCCCCATTTTTACGCCAAAAGCTATAAGCATATATCTCTTATCTTGACAATAATTAACTAACAACTAAGTCGTAACTGAAGGGACATCGTAATAGAGGCAGAAATCAGGTGGATATCAAGTTCTATCTTCTTTCCCATTATAATATGTTTTTTTTTATATCTTAATATTAAAAAATAGATATATTTTTTTATTTATTTGCTATAAGATTTCACAGAAAATACTCACGTGTATTTGGTATAAGATGATGCGCACAACCGCATTTTCTTAATTGCGCGTCTTTTCCACACTGCATCAGACATGCGCTGTAACTGTAATATGGAAACACATCCAAATAATTTTCTTCAGCGAATCGACATTTTCTCTGGTGAATGGCCAAATCCAATACCTAGAAACCATTACCAGGGGGCACGTAATTGTTCGGTAATGTACAATAATAAAAATTTGTTGATTACACAGCCCCACAAAAAAAAAGTGGGGTATACTTTTGATGCGATATATCAGATCCGTAGTATTTTTTGCCCGCTGATCACGAATCTGACGTCAGAATATCGCCATCACATCTCAATTTTTTTCTAACCTCAAAAAATAGGTAAAAATTAGTAAAAATTAGGAAAAATATACTCCTAAAAAATTGATTCAAGCTTTTTCATGAATCCAAAGATGTATTAATATGTATTCGGACACGCTAAGCTAATATTCATCGGTTGGATTGAGCCATACAGTTCTGTTTTCTTTCTAACCTCAATAAATCAGACAGATATAGTGCTTCTCGAATGCAAAAACGAATTCAAATTAAAATTCAACCGATTCTTACCAAATTTGGTACACGGGGGTTTTTTGGGTTGCTGATCATGACTCTGAGGTCGGATTTACAAAATTCAAAATGGCGGATCCAAGATGGCGGACAAAATTTTTGAAAACCAACCGATTCCTACCAAATTTGGTATACAGTTGGGGAATCCTCAAACCTTATACTCTTAAACCCTAAACCCTGAAACCTTAGACTCCCACAGCCTGTAACCTCAAAAAATAGACCTCAATAACCCTGTAACTTTAAATATGAGACCCAATAAACTCAAAACCAGGACTTTTTTTAAACCATATACTCTCAAATAGTAGACCCTTAAGCCCTAGAATTGCGAAGGTTAGACTCGCGCCTAACTTTCCTTTTTTTGGCTGTATCTTGTGCTTTTTTTCCGCGAATGACCTATTCAAAGGCTTTCTGCCCAAACGCTTTTGAGGACTTGTTTCTCTTTTTAGCGACCAGCAATAGTCCGCTAGCATATGGTCATCCCATTGTCCTTGATACCGATTTTCTATGATTTTCAGATCTTGGTGAAAACGTTCCCCTTGCTCCTCACTATAGTCACCAAGATTATCTGGGAAATCATCGATGTGGGAGACCAGGAAATGTAATTTTAGATTCATTAAGCAACCTAATGTTTGAAAATTTTTTACCATTTTTCGACTATTTCTTTGTACTTAGGACTTTTATTATTTCCCAAAAAGTTTGTTGCGACTTCTTTAAAACTAAGCCAAGCAGCTTTTTCAACTTTATTCATTTTAGTAACAAATAATGAATCTTGAAACAATTTTCTTATTTGTGGCCCGTCAAATACGCCTGCCTTAATTTTAGCTTCAGAAAATTTCGGAAATTTTTTATGCAAATATTTGAAACATGGGCCGTTTGTATCTAATGCTCTCGTGAATTGCTTCATAAGTCTAAGCTTAATGTGAAGCGGGAGAATAAGAACTTTTCCTGGATCTACCAATGGTGGAAACAATACATTATTTTCACCAGGAGTGAACGATTCTCTTTTTGGCCAAATTTTTTTCTTATAATGACGTTCCCTGTCTCTGCTATTCCACCGACATTTATAACAGGGATAAAGTGTAAACCCTGACTGTTGGCCAAGCAATATTGTTACATTTTCAGATCTCCACAAATTTTCCAGTTATGATCAGCATATTTTATTTTTATCAAAAGCTGCTTCATTTTTTCATATTGCTCTTCCATAACTGTGGAATGAGCAATCGGAAATGGGAGCGTAAACGTTGGTATTATGCAGCAAAACTGCCTTAATGCTCCGTTTAGAAGAATCAATGAACAGTCTCCATTCTTCAGGATCGTATGAGTTATTTTGAAATTCATCCATTAGACCTTTTACATCGGTACAATATGAAATTGACAATTCCTCGTCCATTGTGAAATATTTTCGAAATTCTTCATCTCTGTTTCTATAATAAGAAATCGTAGCTTCTGGCTTAAGTAAATGTCTTTTCTTTAAAAAGGAAGCAAGATGCTCTGAACCATCTTTGGATAAGCCTAAATCTCTGACTAGATCACTAAGTTCTGACTGTGATACAAGTATTGGTTCTGGTTTACGGTTGTATGGTAGAAATTCTTTATCTGTGTCACTAGTATATGATAGGTTGTCACTAGAACATTCATTAGTAACAGTGTTTGAATTTTTTTCGACAGTCTCAATGTTTTCGGCATGAACTGATAAGGTGAAATCATTTGTTTCCATAACATCAGCATCAAGTGGTTCAGGAGGCGGAATTAGTTTAGTTGGTCTTGTTACTGTCGAAACATCGTTATAAGTAATAGTGCTTTTATTTTTTCGGTTATGCCTAGATACAACATTCATACAAAAGTAGCAATCATTTTCACTGTATGGTCTATTCCATATTGCTGGTCTGGAATATTTAATCGCCTTCTTATTGATGTACAACATTATTTTGCAAGAACTGCAAATGATGTGGGGAACCCAATCTGTATCCTGGTGCTGTATTTCAATGTTAAAACAATCCTTATATAAGGTTTTTATCTTATCCGTTATCGGTGACCCCATTTTACTCAATACGTGTTGACAGCAAATATAACAAAATGAATCACTGTTTTTTTATCCCAAGTCCTTGTACCGTGAGACCGTTTTCTTGTAGCATTATACTCTACATAAGCCAAGTCACCCACACATGAGGAGCTACGGTCGCTGGATGACGACGGCTGCGGGCCCGCTTTCCCACCCTGACCAACCGCCGATACTGGGTTTCCGAGTCCCTGCATCGTAATTCTCTTTCTTCTACCTGCCATGACGGCATCTAAGCAGTTATCCAGGGACTCTGCCGGCTAGTGGAGTAACACCGTTGCCCACCGTCACCACGTGGAGGTGCCCTGGATGCAGGTAGAAGAATAAAAATCGACCGATGAATTTTTCTCGGCATTCAAAATGGCGCGAAAACATCTGCCATCTTGAATTTTGCAAATCCAACCTCAGATTGGTGATCAACGACCCAAAAAATCCCCGTGTACCAAATTTGGTAAGGATCGGTTGAATTTTTAATTTGAATTTGTTTTTGCATTCGAGAAGCACTATATCTGTCTGATTTATTGAGGTTAAAAAGAAAACAGAACTGTATGACTCAACCCAACCGATGAATATTAGCTTAGCGTGTCCGAATACATATTAATACATCTTTGGATTCATGAAAAAGCTTGAATCAATTTTTTAGGAGTATATTTTTCTTAATTTTTACTAATTTTTACCTATCTTTTGAGGTTAGAAAAAAATTGAGATGTGATGGCGATATTCTGACGTCAGATTCGTGATTAGCGGGCAAAAATACTACGGATCTGATATATCGCATCAAAAGTATACCCCACTTTTTTTTTTTGTGGGGCTGTGTTATTAAAATACAGATGGACAAAAGGTTGGAACATATTTATTTAAGTAATTTTGTAAAGTTCTGATACTGTCGATAACACTGACTGAAATTGTCAATGCGATTTTCCAAAATATTTAGCCTTTTTCTTTTATACGAGGAGAAATGTTGATGAATAAAGTCGAATTTTGCAAAAAAAGTATTTTAAGTAGCTAGACCAGCTTCCAGCAGGAAGGAAATATTCCTTTTCTGTAGAATGAATTAAAAATTCGACAAAAAAGTGGTGTGAGTTCTCTCGCGGATTTTTGGAGTCCTATGGCAGGTTTTCACAAGCTTTTTCGTTGTCCAGCTAGATACGTTATGAGAGATTAGAGGGCTTAATTGTCTTTCATTCATTTAAAGGTAGATATAGATTTCTAACAAGTAACGACTGATTGAGTTATGATTAGAAATAATGAAAAACTAACATGATTCCAAGTGTTAAAAAAGGTCATATAGAAGCAAATAAAACAATGAATTCGTTAATATAATTCGAACTTTACCTCGGGTTGGTTTTCAATATCTTTCAGCGTAAATGTCCTCCTAACTTCCATATGTGGAGACACCGTTAAAAACTCTGTAAATGGAGTTATAAATGATGGTACTTCTAGAGCATCCAAAATATAAACCTAAAAAATAGCAGGAGAGATTATGAATTATGTATGTTTTTTACATTTGTTGCAGTATCGCGTTCACCATTCTATTTGTTTGACTTATCTTTTTTGTCGTTATTATAAATATTTTCCAAAATTCGAACAAATAGCGTTCTAAAGGCCTCAATAACTTATTTTTTGAGATAACAGAAAACACCAATAAAATACCAAAAATGAATAAAGTCTACATTTCAGCAATTAAAACTTACTCTCTCATTTGTCGAATCATCGAGAGAACACAATATTTTTTTTTAGGTAGGAAAGTAACAACAATAAGAGGAAAACGAGGGTCGATTGAAAAATCTTGTAAAAAAAGCAAGGTCAATGACATGTTTTTTGCAAAAACCAAAATTTATTTCTCAACTATGTTGAGAATGTGGAACTTTTGGCACAATGACACTACTCAGTATATATCACCACTACACCAAACACTTTATTTTTGCACTCGACGCGCGTTTCGCTAGCGATGTTAACTTCGTCAGGAGCGATGACTGACTAAAGCTAAACTACAAATCTACCCTATTTATACTTAGCCTAACACCTAAATTATTCAGGCGTAACTAGTGGCATACACGAGGCTATTAGTTCTGGTTAAGCAACCAGTAGAGGGGACTACTACTACTTTTACAATTTATAATTTCCATACTTTCGTATGCGTTCAACAATCTCCTATCAGATAAATTTTTAATTAATCTTAGATTATCTAATGTTAGAGTATGATCAGCTTCAAGGGCATGTTCGGTAATACTAGACTTTTTTGTTCTACTGTATTTTAAGTGTGCTAAATGTTCTTTAAATCGTGTTTTAATTGACTTTATAGTTTGCCCAACATACTTTTTGTTGAAATCATTACAACTAATTTCATAAATTCCACTTTTCTCCCAATTAGGAATCTTGTCTTTGGGATTTCCTAAGATGTTCCTCAAATTGTCTGATGACTTATAGACTAAGGTGAGGCCTACCTTATTAAATACCTTATTCAGTCCCCTGCTATATTTCGGATTATATGGTATGGAGACATACTTGGTCTTACTTCCTTCGCGTATAAAGAAGGTGGAATATCTGAATATTTAATTTGAACTTATTCCTTTCGTTATTGAAGTTTGTTCTATTCAGAGGAAAAGTGACCGAACGATGAACTAAAAAATGTAATACGGCTAAATTGTGTTGTTTGCGATGAAATGAATCATTAGGAATATATCTATCTGTTACTGTGTCTTTTTCTATAGATATCAAATTCTAACCTATTATTACACAGGGGAACAGCTGTTTTGGTGTCGAGGTTTTTTGAGCTGATTCTATATCAATTTGATGTCCTGAATTCAAATAACATATTCATTTGTACCTAGGAGCTCAAATTTTTAAGATATACAATTTTAGAGAAATATAAGTTACATTATTGTAACTCAAATCCGTAAGTGTAGTAAACAAAAGTAGAAACGAAATTTTTATTTTAGTTATACAAAATAAAATATTATGTCGTACTTACAAACAAAAAAAAAACATTGAAGAAATGATATAGTCACTCAACACTTGGAAAGCTTCTTTTCCGCGACATTCTTGAATGTTTTTTTAAACAGTCCCTTTTTAAACTCCAGCAGTAATCTGCCATCATGTGCATGTCCCATCTTCCTTGGTAGCGGTCCTCCATAACTTTAATATCTTGGTGAAATCTTTCACCTTGTTCCTCACTCATGTCTCCTAAATTTTCTGGAAAACGGTCTAAGTGGCTGTGTAAATAGTGTATTTTAATACTCATATTGCACCCTAAGGATTTGAAACTATTAAGCATCTTGTTAACCATTTCAACATAGTTTTGAGCTTTATGTTTGCCTAGAAATTTTTCTACAACTGCAACAAATGATGTCCAAGCTTCTCGTTCAACTTGATTCATTGAATTTATGAAGGCAGGATCCTTAATTAATTGTCTTATTTGTGGGCCGTCAAATATCCCTGCTTTGAGTTTTTCTGTGCTCAACTGATGCATTTTTACCCCTATATATGCAAAACAAGACCCATTCTTATCAAGAGCCTTTACAAATTGCTTCATTAAGCCCAACTTTATATGTAACGGAGGAAGTATGATTTTTTATCTTTCAACCAAAGCGTCGTTAATGACATTCTTTTCCCCAACGTCCATGTTTTCTCTCTGAGGCCAATCTTTTCTAACCCCTAGTGGTGTGTTTTGTCCCTACTATCCCAGAGGCACAAGAAACACGGATATTTCGTGTAACCACTTTGCTGCCCAAGAAGAAAGTTTACCATTTTTAAGTCACAAAACATCCATTGATGTTCGTAATACTTTATCTTCTGCAAGACCAAAGCTATGGTATTATATTCTTCTTTCAGTTTCGTTGAGTGAGCTAGTGGTATTGAACCATATTTATTCCCATTATGTAGAAGGACACATTTTAAACTTCGCTTTGAACTGTCAATAAATAGGCGCCAATCATCTGGAATATATTCAGAAAGTCCCATTTCTTTCATGAGTCCCCTAATTTCGTGACAAAATACAAGATTGTCTTCTTGAGAAAAGAATGGTAGCAGATCTTTTTCTCTTGTACGGTAAAAGGTAATTTTGGTTCCTTGTTCCAGTAAATTTTTGTCGTTCAACCTAGAAGCCAGTACTTCAGAAGCTTTTTTCGATAAATTGAGATCCCTGGTGAGATCATTTAATTCATTTTGATTGAAGCGTTGAGGAACTGATGACGTCCCCTCATAGTCACTGTTAGTTTCATTAGCATCAGAACTTTTATTAGCATCAGAAGAGCGATCAGAGGGAAAATATTCGTCATCAGAGATATGTGGTAGCTGATGAAATGTTGGAATCGGTATTTCATCTGAGTGCGGGATAGGGCGTATTGCCGAGTCTAAATTGGGATAAGTCCACTTACTGCGGTTATTTCGATTGATTCCATTAGTATTTACTAAACAGAAATAACAATCATTGAAGTGGTTTTTTGGTTCTCTCCAAATCATTGGTACGCCGAATTTTAGACATTTTCTTTTCCCGGTAGTCCACTGCCGTAAATGCTCTGTACAAGTTTTACATACGAGATGCGGGGCCCACGTTTTGTCCTGATCACCAAGCTTAACTCCAAAGTATCCAAGATACGCTCGCTTTACAAAGTCAATAATAGTTTGTTTGTTTTGTTGAAACATGTATTCTCCGCATATATAGCAAAACACATCAGGTTGATTTACACAACTTCTTCTTGAACTGGAACCTGAACTCATTTTAATTCTGTTCAATAACACAAAAACACTCTGTTCTTAACATAAAATAACACGCCGAATTCGATCTACTCTCATTAGTAAGAACGCACAAACTGACGAGACTTACCCGAGTTAGGTGATTAAAAGGGTCAGTTCAGGTACCTGATAGGCAATGGTTTTTCACTATTTATAGATTTACCTGGAATTTATTCAATTACAGACTGACAATAAAACCATTGTACCTACATTAATGAATATATAATAATTTTAGAACTCTCATAAATGAATATACTGAATAAAAACCACATTGGTAGATAAGTTGATGTATCTAAAAAAGTAGAGCTGATAGAGAAAAAACGGATTGCATGTATAGATTTAGCGTCCCAAATATAGTTAAAATCAGCTCTAAAATCCCAGGCACCAAAACAAAAATATTTTTTTGTTGCCCTGTGTTATTTTTAATAATTAAATGTCAGTTGTCCTTTGTTTTCAATTTCGTAAGTAAATATAATGGAATCATATCGGCTGTTAATTTGGAAACAAAATCATCTACATCTACTATCTTTGTATCAAAAATCGCGAAAACATCATCCACATACCTATACCATACTTTTGGGAAATACTCAAATTCTTGACTCGCTTCGTTTTAAAACTTACTCATGAATAAATTGACTAAGAAAGGTGATAAGCAATTACCCATAGTTGTTTCTTCTTTCTGAACATAAACTTGACTGTTATATTGAAAATAATTTTGTTCCATACGAAGTTTAGATAATGTTAAGTATTCATGAATAATTTCGTCCTCAAAGTCATTCATCCTAAGTAATTCTTGGAGATATTGTAAAGTTTGTGGTATTGGCACACTTGGAAACAAAGAATTGGCATAAAAAAAAATTAAAATTTCACTTTCATTGAGAACTAGATCTTTTGTTTTGTTAATGAATTCTAAAGAATTCTTCACTCCAAAAGTATTTAATGGTAAATTCTCAAGTTCTTTAGATAACCATTTGGATATCAAATATGTGGATGATCCGACCGACGAAACAATGGGTTGCATTGCTTTTCCAGGTTTGTGAATGTTGAACAAACAATACAAGTAATAGTACATTCTAAGTAATTCTTCGAGATATTGTAAAGTTTGTGGAATTGGCACACTTGGGAACAAAGAACTAACATCAAAAGAAATTAAGACTTCACCTTCATTAAGAACTAGATTTTTTGTTTTATTAATGAATTCTAACGAATTCTTCACTGCGAAAGTATTTAACGGTAACTTCTCAAGTTCTTTTGATAACCATTTGGATATTAAATATGTGGGTGATCCGACCGATGAAACAATGGGTCGCATTGCTTTTCCAGGTTTGTGAATTTTGGGTAAGCAATACAATTTTGGTATGGTCGGATTACTCACATTTAATTTAAATTTTAGCGAATCAGAGATAATTTAAATTTTATCGAATCGGAGATAAGGTTTTTCATAATTATTCACGATCAAAATACCCACATATCTTCGTCCGCGTCCGAGCTCCATTCCTTGGCTTCCTCTGCAAATTCCTCCGCAGATTTCTCTTCTTCGGAACTTTCGTTGTTAATATTGGGTTCAGCAGAAACAACCATTTGTATTGCTTCTTTACTAAAAAACATAGATCTTTTTTGGGTTTTCGCCTTATACTAGATATTAAAGGATCTGAGCCGAGCAATAGGTAGGAGTCATGGGATGCCACGGTAACAACTCCACATAAATTTTGGCGGTCTCATATCGATAGTCTGCAAATTTTTTCAAGTCGACTTTATGACCATTCGATATTACTTGCAAAATCACTTTCAAGCGATGTACGAGGTTGAAGTAGATACCAGTAATGTTAGCGGCCACCTCTGGATTGGCAAAAAATCTCCTACTGGTACTGCCATCATTGGTGTTACCAAATCCAGCTTTTGGCACATCTATGTTTTACTCTCTAAATTTTGCCTGTATTTCTGCCTCTTTTTGCTTGACAATTTCCTTGTCACTGTTCGATCTTAACTATCAGTTTTGCACAGGAAACTTGTATGACAAATGCAGAATACTTTCGAATCCGGATCGGATCCTAGCGTGCAATACAGATAGGCCAAACTGTAATTCATCTGTATCGACGTTATTTTTTACATTGAGGTCATTAAACTGCTTTGAACTAGTACCACAAATATAGCAACTCATTGTTGAAGTAGCTGCATTGCACACTTTTACCTCGACCATAGTTAGCGTCATTATATGTTTCATGGAAAAATAAATGTCTCCTTGTAATTCGCTGTTTACCAAAGCGTTTACTGCATTTTCAATGTAAATAATTTCAGAATTTGTAATATCGACTGTTTCTTTAACAAATCTAATCGTCATTGGCCGACAGTATCGTGGCGAAGTGGGAGTTGAATTCTGCCAAATAACTTTCGTAGTTGTCCCTCAAATCTTTAGTAAAAAAAGCAACTTTGAAAAATACTGCTGTCAATTGCATCTTTTTTTGCGCTTGTTGCGATTCGTCACATTCCCATTTTAAAATGAATGTCGATGACTAACGCTTTACTAGATTTAATTCTTGTAGTACATCCTCCAAATATGTTGCCAGACATTTAGAAAGGTTGTAAGTTAATTTCATCATATGTTTCATTTACGCGATAAGTCTCTTTCGCCGGACAAGTCCTTTTTGCTTGCCATAACACAGTGTAGCTCGGATAATACTTCTTGTTACTATTCGTTAGTATTTCAGACTGTCTCTTTGAGAGGTCAGCTTCTACAAACATTGAGAGGGCGGCTACTGGATTTAGTTTTGACTGTTTTTTATGCTTTCTGGTATGCTTGGGCTGTCTGGGGAAAGTTAGTTATGTCTTTTAGAATACTGGATGCAATTTTGTCTCTAGAACTTTGAAGGAATGTTTGAGCAGCACGCATTATCTACAGCACTGCATACTTCCTCTGTTCTTTTTACGTTTGCTACCTACTCTCACTTAATTCTTCAAATGACTTGGTTGGTCGACCAGAAGAATAGCGTTTTACTCTACGTATTTCAAATGTTCATCTTGCGATAAAATATAACATATTTTTTTCTTTAAAATTTAGCAGGATTTGTTCCTGTATTTTGTCGAAAAGTAGTATACGAGTTACTACTCGAGCACCCGAAGTACTCTCGGATCCTAGAACAAAATAAAAATGTTTAAATTAAAAAACTTAATCAATACAAAATACTATGTGGTTTTCACCGTCTGATTTAATAACCATGAAATCCTCCATTTATTGATATATTTGATTAGTGCAAATACTCGTTTTTTGTTAAAACCAACGAAATCACTAAGACGCACCCTGAAGTACAACAAATACCTTTTTAAATACCGAAAAAACGGGTTTTCGTATAACGATTTTGAGTAACATTTTCTAATTTAAAAAAAAAATAGATAAAAATGATCAATATGTATGCGCTCTTACCTGTATTATTCAAATCCATCACAATTTTCTTCAAGATAAACTCCAAAAAAGAAAAATTACTTTTTTAAATTACTGTTTTGTAACGAATGCCAAGAAAAGAAACGAACACTCAGAGCGACGATCAAATTCCGACTGAGACTCCGGCGCGCGCGCTCTTCAATGGGTAACGGGAGGGGTCACCTATTGTTCTATGCCTATTCAACATTGTTAGGTAACAAATTTTTTCTACCTGTGACAAGTTTTAGGAAATCGATTTATGGCCGCCTAAACGCTGATATACCCCTATGTGCCTTATACCAAAAAGTACTGTGCAATTTCTCGGTATTCAAGTTTTCTTAACAACCAAGATACTAGAACTTACACTTTGAATGTCTTACCACCTCTAGTTGTTTTATTTCCCGTCCGAGAGGCAAATATTTTACTTGTAAAGCCTTTATGCTGAAATAAGGACATTGGTAATTTTAGTTATTCCCTCTTGGAGATAGCCTTTACTTTTAAATAAATGAATAGCCACAAAACTAATTAAAAATAAAATATTGAAAGCCCTACCGTATCAGAGCTTTAACTTACTTTATTTTCTCCATTGAGTTCTAACTTTAAAAAACCGGGACCGACTGTTCTATTTGACGTCATTTTATACACTGGAGAATTTCTGATACTAAAAATTTATAAACTTAAAAATCATCGAGAAAGTAAACAATTTTATCACGAATATTACCGGTGAAAACTTTTTCACAAATATATTATTCGTGTAAATATTTTTTACATGGAAACATATTACATTTTTGTCAAGTAAGAACGTGACCGTTCTTACTTGATAGACTGCATACTTATATTTGTATGAATAAAGTTGTACGCACTGCTAAAATGTTTGTTTCCAATGTAAGAAAAAATGTTTTGTGAAACGTGTGAAAAATTTACCCAGTTTGTTGCGAATTAATGACATAACACATTCCGATATCCGTGTTGATCGCAACGAAATACCGACAACAATCGAATTCAACGTTGTTCCATTTGCAAGTTCGAAATAATTCACTGCAAGTGCTTCGTACCTAAACAAGAAATAAAATCATTATTATACTCTCAAGTCCGTTTGTTTGGGGGTTGATAGCACACAACATAGGTTATAAACATTAAAATGTCATAAACCATAAACGTCTGAAATTTCTCTACCAATTATTTGCATTTTTAATTTTAATCACCTTTATTTTATATCTCTATACAACAGTGCGATATTTTCTAAAAAATATTTTATTACATGCCTTCTAAACTTTACAATAAGCTACGAGGCTGGTTTGAAAAGTCCGTGTAAAGTCCGAGAGATGGCACCACCCGCGCGTATCGAGGTCATGTTTAGTTAGTAGCATCTCTTGAATGAACGCACACCAAGTTTCAGCCTTATTGGTCTATTTCTTTGTGTTTGGCATTCGTGTGAATCAAGGAAGTCGAGTGATTTTCAAGAAATGGACGAAAAAGAATTTCGTGTGGTGATTAAACATTACTTTATGAAAGGCAAAACGCCTCAAGAGACTAAATAGAAGCTTGATAAACATTATGATGACTCTACACCTTCGATTAGAACAGTTAATAAGTGGTTTCAAAATTTTCGGACTGGCCATATGGGCACAAGTGACGCTGAACGTTCTGGACGGCCTGTGGAGGTTACGACTTCAGAAATCATTGATCAAATCCGTGATATGGTGATGGATGACAGAAGAGTTAAGGTGCGTGGGATTGCTAGTGCTGTGGGCATCTCGACTGAACGGGTACATAATATTTTGCATAAACATTTGGACATGAGAAAGCTATCCGCAAGATGGGTGCCGCGATTGCTCACGCTTGACCAAAAACGGAATCGTGTGAAGTGTTGCAAGGATGGTTTGCAGCTGTTCCAGAAGAATCCGGAGGACTTTAAGCGTCGTTTCGTCACTGTGGTTGAAACATGGATACATTACTATACTCCTGAGACCAAACAACAATCTAAACAATGGGTTACCAAGGGGGAATCTGCACCAAAAAGGCGAAGACCGTTCCTTCGGCCGGAAAGGTTATGGCGACTGTCTTTTGGGATTCGCAAGGGATAATCCTCATCGACTATCTGGGAAAAGGGTAAAACTATTACAGGTGAATATTATTCATCGTTATTGGACCGTTTGACAACCGAGCTGCAAGAAAATCGCCCGCGATTGGCCCACAAAAAAGTCCTTTTCCATCACGATAACGCACCAGCACACACCTCAGCAGTTGTGGTCGCAAAATTAATGGAAATAGGATCCCAACTCGTTTCACATCACCCCTATTCTCCAGACTTGGCTCCCTCGGACTACTATTTGTTCCCCAATTTGAAGAAATGGCTGGCGGGACAAAGATTTTATTCAAACGAGGAGATGATTGCAGACACTAATGGATATTTTGCAGACTTGGACAAATCCTATTATTCGGAAGGGATCAACAAACTAGAACATCGCTGGACGAAGTGTATAAGCCTAAAAGGAGAATATGTCGAAAAATAAAAAAGGTTTACCCCAAACACATAAGTAGTTTTTATTTTTGCACGGACTTTTCAAACCAGCCTCGTATATAAATCGAAGATTTTCAAAGTTTATTTTAATGAGTAAATGATGAAATTAAAAATCTTATTTGTATGATAAAGGCCTAAATGAGTACAATTAACAATTCTTAAGAACTAGAAATCTACAATGATATAAAGCTTAATGATAACACAGTGCAACAAAAAAATATTTTTGTTTTGGTGCCTGGGATTTTAGAGCTGATTTTAACTATATTTGGGACGCTAAATCTATACATGCAATCCGTTTTTCTCTATCAGCTCTACTTTTTTAGATACATCAACTTATCTACCAATGTGGTTTTTATTCAGTATATTCATTTATGAGAGTTCTAAAATTATTATATTTTCATTAATGTAGGTACAATGGTTTTATTGTCAGTCTGTAATTGAGTAAATTCCAGGTAAATCTATAAATAGTGGAACCATTGCCTATCAGGTACCTGAACTGACCCTTTTAATCACCTAACTCGGGTAAGTCTCGTCAGTTTGTGCGTTCTTACTAATGAGAGTAGATCGAATTCGGCGTGTTATTTTATGTTAAGAAAAGAGTGTTTTTGTGTTATTGAACAGAATTAAAATGAGTTCAGGTTCCAGTTCAAGAAGAAGTTGTGTAAATCAACCTGATGTGTTTTGCTATATATGCGGAGAATACATGTTTCAACAAAACAGACAAACTATTACTGATTTTGTAAAGCGAGCGTATCTTGGATACTTTGGAGTTAAGCTTGGTGATCAGGACAAAACGTGGGCCCCGCATCTCGTATGTAAAACTTGTACAGAGCATTTACGGCAGTGGACTACCGGGAAAAGAAAATGTCTAAAATTCGGCGTACCAATGGTTTGGAGAGAACCAAAAAACCACTTCAATGATTGTTATTTCTGTTTAGTAAATACTAATGGAATTAATCGAAATAACCGCAGTAAGTGGACTTATCCCAATTTAGACTCGGCAATACGCCCTATCCCGCACTCAGATGAAATACCGATTCCAACATTTCATCAGCTACCACATATCTCTGATGACGAATATTTTCCCTCTGATCGCTCTTCTAATGCTAATAAAAGTTCTGATGCTAATGAAACTAACAGTGACTATGAGGGGACGTCATCAGTTCCTCAACGCTTCAATCAAAATGAATTAAATGATCTCACCAGGGATCTCAATTTATCGAAAAAAGCTTCTGAAGTACTGGCTTCTAGGTTGAACGACAAAAATTTACTGGAACAAGGAACTAAAATTACCTTTTACCGTACAAGAGAAAAAGATCTGCTACCATTCTTTTCTCAAGAAGACAATCTTGTATTTTGTCACGACTCATGAAAGAAATGGGACTTTCTGAATATATTCCAGATGATTGGCGCCTATTTATTGACAGTTCAAAGCGAAGTTTAAAATGTGTCCTTCTACATAATGGGAATAAATATGGTTCAATACCACTAGCTCACTCAACGAAACTGAAAGAAGAATATAATACCATAGCTTTGGTCTTGCAGAAGATAAAGTATTACGAACATCAATGGATGATTTGTGTAGACTTAAAAATGGTAAACTTTCTTCTTGGGCAGCAAAGTGGTTACACGAAATATCCGTGTTTCTTGTGCCTCTGGGATAGTAGGGACAAAACACACCACTGGGTTAGAAAAGATTGGCCTCAGAGAGAAAACATGGACGTTGGGGGGGAAAAGAATGTCATTAACGACGCTTTGGTTGAAAGAGAAAAAAATCATACTTCCTCCGTTACATATAAAGTTGGGCTTAATGAAGCAATTTGTAAAGGCTCTTGATAAGAATGGGTCTTGTTTTGCATATATAGGGGTAAAAATGCATCAATTGAGCACAGAAAAACTCAAAGCAGGGATATTTGACGGCCCACAAATAAGACAATTAATTAAGGATCCTGCCTTCATAAATTCAATGAATCAAGTTGAACGAGAAGCTTGGACATCATTTGTTGCAGTTGTAGAAAATTTTCTAGGCAAACATAAAGCTCAAAACTATGTTGAAATGGTTAACAAGATGCTTAATAGTTTCAAATCCTTAGGGTGCAATATGAGTATTAAAATACACTATTTACACAGCCACTATTTCATTTCTTCAATGTTTTTTTTTTTGTTTGTAAGTACGACATAATATTGTATTTTGTATAACTAAAATAAAAATTTCGTATCTACTTTTGTTTACTACACTTACGGATTTGAGTTACAATAATGTAACTTATATTTCTCTAAAATTGTATATCTTAAAAATTTTGAGCTCCTAGGTACAAATGAATACGTTATTTGAATTCAGGACATCAAATTGATATAGAATCAGCTCAAAAAACCTCGACACCAAAACAGCTGTTCCCCTGTGTAAATAATAGATACAATAAAATTATTTGAGATTTTAGCAGTTATTCGAATATAATTAACCAAAGTACTTATCGGTAGGTAGGTGCCTAAGTACCTAAGTATGCAATAAAAATATCAGAATAGCGATGGCTTCAACTTTCAATTTTGCTCCGGTCAAACTTCGCTGAGTCTGTAAATCTGCATTTTTCCCTGCGAGAAAAAACAATGACATAAATTCCACGATGTCCTAGTACATCAACAGCCAACAAGCCAAATCCATGCAATTGTGGAAAACTGTGCCAACATGACGGGAGTTCTAAAAGAAAAAAAACCCGGTCTTTGCAACGAACTTCAGAATTACAAAGGAAAGAAGCCGTTAAAGGTTGATAAAGACTTTAAAAACGCACTAAGAAGAAAAGTACACCATTTTTTTTTATTAAGAAAGAAATACCTACACTACATAAAGTTTTGCAAGAGATCAGAGAAGACCAGGACTTAACCAGATTTAAAAAAATGGAAATTACGGAAAATTCTTCTTAACATGAATTTTCGTTGGGAAAAACACAATAGAAAATCTGTTCTTATCAATAAAACAGAAATAATTTGTTGGAGAAAAGAATATCTACGAGCGATCAGAAAATTTCGAGGCAAAAAAAGAAATATTTTTTATTTAGATGAGACTTGGGTTAATGAGGGACACACAGTAAAAAAATTCTGGATTGACAAAAACATTAAGAGTGCCAAACAAGCTTTTATGGAAAGTTGATCAACTGTATTACAATCTCCTCCAGGAAAAGGTCGCAGGCTAATTATAGCACATATTGGTAGTGAAAACGGATTTCTCGACGGCGGCTTGTTAGCATTCGAATCAAAGTCAACTAAAAATTACCATAAGGAGATGACGGCCGATGTTTTTGAGGAGTACTTCCAACAAATGATTGAATGTATACTAGCAGAATCAGTTATAGTATTAGACAATGCCCCATACCGTTCTCGATTATTAGAACGACTCCCGACAAATTCATGGAAGAAAGCGGATATTCTTCAATGGATAAGAGACAAAAATCTCAAACGCAAAGATGGTATGTTAAAAACGGAATTTCTCATAATTGCGAAACAAAATAAGGCACAGTTCAAGAAATACGCAGCCGATGAGATGGCAAAGGAACGGAATATCACAGTGCTTAGATTACCTCCGTATCAATGCGAATTGAATCCCATAGAGCTAATTTGGACACAAATGAAAAGTTTCGTTGCAAGGGAAAAACACCACGTTCAAACTTCAAGACGTAAGGCAATTATTACTCATCGGAATAGAGCGGATCAAAGAGGATAATTGGAAAAATGCCATTCGACATGTTATAGAAGAAGAAAATAAAAAGTGGAAACTTGACGAATACATCGAAGAAACTCTAGAAATAGAACCCTTAATTATCAATTTAAGAGAAGTCGAGTCTTTGCTTTGGTGTATGATGGTGAATCCAAGTATCATCAACAGTTATGAAACGATCTAAACACGCTTGAGAATTTCGAATTCGAATGCGTTTTGAGTCAATTGTCAGCAAATGCGGCACCTATCTTGCACAAAGCTGTTTCATATGTAATTCTTCATGCAAATTCTTTTTTTGGTCTAGCATACGTGCTACATGGAGGTCCCTAAAGCGCTACAGGAGCGACACGTGTGCGGAAAAAGCGATTCACGTTGTTCTTGAATCGCTGTAAATTGTACGCGGTGGGAAACACAGTCCTGGGCAAATTATTCCAAAGGGATGATATTTTCCATATAAAAGACTGCTTGAAAAGCGTTGTACGAAGAGTAACAAGCTGAACCTCATACAGATGTGAAGTATCAGCGCGACGTGTATTTCTAACATGTACCGCTCTTGGAGGAAATTAAACGGGCCACATCCTCCGAACACTTTCCATGAAAATATTTGTAGTATAGGCTCAAGTCGCCAATCGTACTTCGATGTTCCAGCGAATCAAGGCCGCCGGTCAGTTCCGGGTCTCCAATCAGACGAACAGCCCTTCTCTGAATAGAATCCAACAAATGCAGTCTATGTTTGGGAGCGGAGCCCCAAACATAGGAGCAGTATTTCATAGTTGGACGAATTTGAGCCTTGTAAAGAATATTTCCAATTCGTTTTTTTGAGATGCTCATGGTCTCAACTATTTCACGCACTTTAACTAGTCGAGCATCTAACACCATATCATGGACTTGTTGAATGATTTGTGATGTTGTAGCAGTTTTTGGACGACTTTCGCGTGGATCATCTTCGAGGCTTTTACGACCAGATTTAAAAAGAGCAGCTCATTTTTTTCACGGTTGAAAATGAAGTTGATGCATCCTTATACACTTTTAACAATTATGGATGAATTTCTATTGGTGTTAAATTATCCAAAACAAAAAATTTAATCACTGTATGATATTCTATTATTTCCATTTTCAAAAAATTAGTGACATGTCAATATTAAACAGCTGCTACTACTCCAATGGATTGGCAAATCGAAATAAAATTTTGCATGTGTTTATATAAGGAATGGAACTTTCCAACACAATTACAGTTTCACAGTTTCTAACGTCATCTATGTGTTAGACCGAGAACTTTTCAGACAGCCCTCGTAAAAATCTGTTAAAAAACAAGTTCTAACTTAGACAACACCAAACATCGAAATATTCTCTTTAAAAACGAACTCAATTTTTAGTGTTCCGTACGGAACACTTATAAGATCACTTCCGTGTCTGTCTGTCTGTTACACCCGATTTCTCCGAAAACTATTTGACATAGAAAGTTGAAATTTGGTACTAATATAGGAATTGATGGCCTCATCAGAGCCGTGTAGTTCTGAAAGTTAAATTTTGACTTAAGGGGTTAGTTTTGAGGGGTGAAATCGGAAGTGAAAAAAACATTTTTTACTAGGTCATCGAGTGGGGTGTCAAATGAAAGCTTGTGAAAACACGAGTAATATATATATATATATATATATATATATATATATATATATATATATATAATGTAATACTTGCGCACACTTTTCTTTGTATTATTTTTAAAAGAATCGCGAAAAATCGCTGTCCCCCTACTTTATCTCGAAAAATACTGATCAAAAAATTTTGAAAAAAATTCTGGAATATTTTCCACGGGGTATAGATTGAACTAAAATTATCACGAGTGCATTACCTTTAATAATTTATTTGGTACATAAAAAAAAAAAAAAATTCAAGGTCATCAGTTTTCAGTAAAGATTGAAAACAAACTTTGTTGAAAACTCATTTGGGGTGTCTTTTGTGAAGTCACTGATCATTTTACGCCACCGTAACAATTTTTTTTATTTTAAAAGCAATTAACGTACGGAACACTAATTGTGCAAGTTCAACTTGCACTTGACATTTTTTTTATTTTTTTTAAATAATAAATTGCTATCATCAGTTAAAGGTAATTGCCAGTTGTTTTGATTGTTATAAACAAATACTTTTTAATTGCTAAATTGCTATCCTCAATTAAAAGTAATTGCCAGCTGTTTTGTTTGTTATAAACAAATATTTTTTAATAATTTCTTTTTCTCACTTCCAATAGAAAAAAAGTTACCATATAACTACAGAAGAATAGCATCATTTACCTCTAATGAAAAAATCACTCAAATTTTTTTTAAAGCAGTTTTCGCTGACATCAGGATTTTCAGGTCCACACAAGTCCAATGTGTAGAAAAACTCGGCATTGTAAAATACCAGTTCTTTAACCATTTCGTCTAAATTAAAGTCATGTGGATCACCAAAAATTCTACAACAATGAAGACACCAAGATTAAGGCTTTTTTAAGGATATCGTATACTTATATGTTGTATGCGTAGAGATTCAAGTACGAAAAAATATGTTTCCTTGTGTGTCCAGGACAATAACCGTTGATTAGTGTTAATTTGACTTCGTAATCATAGATGTTCTGCCAAAGTCTCATTTGGCATTATTGATTCTAACTGTTAGTTGACGGTAAGCTCCAGCAGATCGTTAATGTAAATGAGAAAAAAAGTAGAAGACAGTTCAGGCACAAGGGTATTAATAGCGAACGAGTTAGACCATTCTCTGAGGCAACACGAAAGCCATAAACAGAACTTTTCAGACATATAAGAGCGTAGCCTAGCCAACAACCCGTCATGCAAAACACGGTCGAAAGCATTACATATATAAAGTACAACGCCCGAGATTGTTCAAAATGTTCAATTGCGTTGTTCCAAACATGTGTTATATAGGTCAGAAGATCTGTTGATCTATGTTTTACGAAAGCCACATTGATGGTCGATAATAATATTCAATCCTCCAAAATATTTTAGAAGATGCTGATTGATAGCATTTTCCAGAACTTTCGCTATTATTAAAAGCAGTGTGACTGGTCAGTAGTTGTTTGGCAAGGTCTTCTTGTCTCTTTTGGGTATCAGCTGAACTGTAAGGTATTTTCAGCAGGAAGAAAATATTCCCTTTCTGTAGGATAGATTTAAAAGTCTATGGAAAACTGGTGTTAGTTCGTTCGCGTTATTTTTTAAGTACTATGTCTAACTTCATTAAAATACGTTTTACGCCTCGTTCTCATGTCACATGGGGTAAAGTGGGTGGTGTTTTTCCCTGAAAATAGACTGTAGACCGTGAAGCAGAGTTCGGCCAATAAGGTGGCTTTCTCAACGGAAGTTGTTGCAGTGGTGGTATAGTGGATTTAATAAAGCCAAGGCTTGCCGTTGGAAAAAGCATTTCTTTGAAAAAGATATATAAGCTTCCATGCCAGCGAGACTTTGGAGAGTTTTGTTAGTTAAGGTAAAGTTCGATTGTATTACTCACTTTAGTAAAAGAAAACGCATTTCACCATCCGTGAATCCCTAAGCACGTATATATATATATATATATATATATATATATATATATATATATATATATATATAAACTTGATTGGTTTTTCTTGGGTACTTAGGTTCTTTTGGAAAACACAAACTAGTTTATTTGACGTTTCGCCTTATTTTTTTTAGGCATTTTCAAAAATTCTTTATTTTTTAATATTCATTCTAAAATTAGAAAACATAAGGTTAAAATCTTTTAAGTCAAATTACACTTTTAAAAACATATAGCATTTTTACGCACACTCGGACATTTAAAATATTACACCATAACAAAAATATAAAACAATTTACTAACGTGTATATACCCTGAAAGGCAACTATTTGTGTGTTTGTGAATTTCAAATTCTATATTTCTTTCAGCATATCGTGTCTCGTACTTTTTACTGATTTTTTTAAAATTTTATTATCTATAATGGGTGTCTTAACGAAAAAACTATTATTGATGTTAAGTATATATACCATTTTGTATTATTAAGAGGATATGCATGCCAGCATGTTTATTTTTTAATTAAATTTGTGTAGATATGACTGATTCCTTTTATGTCAGTCCTATCATTCACAGTGTTTTCATCTTTTTTTATTTCAATCATCTCTTTGATTTGTAGTTTGGCATAATTCCGCTCTTTGCAGAGGACCTTGGTTTCATTGAATTTTAAAGTCATGTTTTTCTTCTGCTTCATGTTTACTGAGGGCAGTGGAAGCATTTCTAGTATATTTGTGTCCATTCAGTCTGTTTTTTAGTAACTGAGAAGTCATGCCAATATATTTCTTCGGACAATTCGCACACGGTATTGCATACACAACATTAGATTCATTCATTGTGGGGATATGGCTTTTTAAGTTTGTAAATAATGAACTTAGTTTATTTTGAGTTTTATGGCAAACTATAATGTTATATTTTTTCAAGACCCATTTCAGCTTCTCAGAAAGTTCTTTTGTACCACTTCCTTATAAAAAAAACATGCTGGCATGCATATCCTCTTAATAATACAAAATGGTATATATAACTTAACATCAATAATAGTTTTTTTCGTTAAGACACCCATTATAGATAATAAAATTTTAAAAAAATCAGTAAAAAAGTACGAGACACGATATGCTGAAAGAAATATAGAATTTGAAATTCACAAACACACAAATAGTTGCCTTTCAGGGTATATACACGTTAGTAAATTGTTTTATATTTTTGTTATGGTGTAATATTTTAAATGTCCGAGTGTGCGTAAAAATGCTATATGTTTTTAAAAGTGTAATTTGACTTAAAAGATTTTAACCTTATGTTTTCTAATTTTAGAATGAATATTAAAAAATAAAGAAATTTTTGAAAATGCCTAAAAAAAATAAGGCGAAAACGTCAAATAAACTAGTTTGTGTTTTCCAAAGAACCTAAGTACCCAAGAAAAACCAATCAAGTTTATGTAAACAAAAGGTTCAACAAAAAAATTATTATTATATATATATATATATATATATATATATATATATATATATATATATATATATAATAAAGAGAGAGAAAGCAAAAGTTGCCGTATCTAGAAAATAGGGGCACAACAGATGTTCACACAATATTCATTTAGCCAATATTTCGGTCCTAGGTTGGGACCTTCATCAGGGCACAAACTAAAAAAGATAATGAAGCACCAAATAAGGAAAGTCGGGCATAGAAAATGATTATTGTTAAGTTTAATTTTTAATTTATATTTTTAATAAGTTCTTATTGTAACAATAACAATAACTATTAACTATGTTATAGTTTTCCGTTAGTTTCTTGGATAAAGGACTAAAAGTGTGTTCTCGTATTTGCTGAACCTAGCCCAGCTGATGAGCCGTGATACGGCGAAACGCGTCCTGGGATGGTTCAGCAAATGCGAAGAACACAACACTTTGGTAACTTCTAAGAATTGCGATTTTTTCGTTTATTTTTAATTGTTATACCAATGCGCCAGTTCTTATTGTTGTTATAAAGAAGTATACATTATTATTATTATTATTATGAAGAAGTACCAAAGTAAAAGTTGCAAGTGACTCACATGTAGTGTGCGACTTAATCTAACAAAAATGACCATAAATAACCATTGTCATAACAAAACAGCCACTATACACTAACATATTAATTTAAAAATATGGTATTTACAGCAAGGATGCCATTAGAAACCTTGGATGCTGAAAAATCAAAATACTCATTTATCATTAATGAACCACCTGTGACCGGAAAAGAAATGACAAGTTTGACAAGGCGTTGACAAAGGACAACTATCTGACAGAAGTAAGGGATCACTCAAAACAAAAGGGAAAAATAGTTGAACAACCAGAAAAGAAACCGGTTGAGTACAAATTAGGTACCTACGTCATCAGATTGGAATGTTGGTAAAACAGGAAAAGTACTCATTGGGAACGCTATTTTTAAACAGTATGGAGATTGAAATGGCGTAAAAGAAGTAGGATTTTTCATCTTGAAAAGAGAGGGATTAGAGAAGGGCCTGAAGAGTGGAGAGGGTTTATTTATTCGTTATATACTAACCAATTTTACTACAGAGGGGAATGATAATTGTAGAGAAAATCGCGGGAACCATGGAAATATATACCTGAAGAAAGGACACCCAATAATCAAACAAATGACGAGAAAGAACTGTAAAATACTGAGGACGAAAAACTAAAAAGGACATTAAGAGGAGAAGCTATGACGAGAATGACGACCCAGAGATGTCATGTGGGTGAATCACAAGAGAGGAGAAAACTATATATGTTGCTCAAACCGTCGAGATCAGTTCTTTTATTAATGTTGTGAGGATCATCACTATTTTTCCCTTTTGTTTTGAGTGATCCCTTACTTCTGTCAGATAGCTTTCCTTTGTCAACGCCTTGTCAAACTTGTCATTTCTTTTCCAGTCACAGGTGGTTAATTAATGATAAATGAGTATTTTGATTTTTCAGCATCCAACGTTTCTAATGGCATCCTTGCTGTAAATACCATATTTTTAAATTAATATGTTAGTGTATAGTGGCTGTTTTCTTTCAGTGTCGGTCTTTGTTATGACAGTTGTTATTTATGGTCATTCTTGTTAGATTAAGTCGCACACTACATGTGAGTCACTTGCCACTTTTACTTCGGTACTTCTTCATAATAATAATAATAATAATAATAATGTATACTTCTTTATAACAACAATAAGAACTTATTAAAAACTATAAATTAAAAATTGAACTTAACAACAATCATTTTCTATGCCCGACTTTCGTTATTTGGTGCTTCATTATCTTTTTTAGTTTGTGCCCTTTTGAAGGTTCCAACCTAGGGCCGACATATTGGCTAAATGAATATTGTCTGAACATCTGTTGTGCCCCTTTTGCCGAGTTCCCCAACTATTTTCATATCTTAGGATTATATATATATATATATATATATATATATATATATATATATATATATATATATATATATATATAATATATATATATATATATATATATATATATATATAATATATATATATATATATATATATATATATATATATATATATATATATGAAGGGTGATTCATTTTGAGGCACTTTTTTTTAAATAAAAAAAAATGAATAAAAACAATTTTATTTTATAATCTTTATTATCATATAAAAGAACCATTCTTTACAATTATTTTTTAAAGATAATTTCTTTCAAATGTTGTCCGCGACTACGGTTAACAACGTCCATTCTGAAGTTCCAATTTTCAATGACGCGTGTGAGTATTTCGAGTGGTATTTGGCCAATGACTCGAGTAATATTGGCCTCCAATGCCTCAATTGTAGCTGGCTTATCCATGTAGACTTTGGACTTTACATAGCCCCAAAGGAAAAAGTCAAGAGGTGTGATGTCACATGATCTAGCCGGCCAATTCACTGGTCCAAAGCGTGAAATGATCTGTTCGCCGAATTGCTCTCGCAGTAAAGCCATGGTTTCACACGGGCTGTATGGCAAGTGGCGCCATCTTGTTGGAACTAAATTTTTCGTCGAGACCACGGGCTTCAATTTCTGGCATCAAATAGTCTGTTATCATGGCGCGATAACGGTCACCATTCACAGTAACATTCCGGCCGGCCTCGGTTTTGAAGAAATATGGACCGATTATTCCACCGGCCCATAAACCACACCAAATAGTTGGATTTAATGGCAGCTCTTGAACCTCCTCAGGTTGTTCATCACCCCAAATACGGGCATTTTGTTTATTCACGAACCCATTAAGCCAAAAATGGGCCTCATCGGTGAACAAAATTTTTCTCGAAAACAGTGGATCTTCTGCAAGCTTGTCAAGAGCCCAACGACTAAAACGGAAACGATTCGGAAGGTCGGTCGGCTTCAGTTGTTGCACTAGTTGAATTTTGTATGCTTTTAAAGAAAGATCCTTACGTAAAATACGCCAAGTTGTTGAATATGACAGGCCAAGCTGTTGAGAACGGCGACGAATCGACACTTCACGGTCTTCGCGTACACTCTCCGCTACCGCCCCTATATTTTCTTCACTACGTGCTGGATGTGGTCTATTCGGTCGAGCATTATCCAATAATGAAAATTGGGTCTCAAACTTATTGATGGTAGAGCGAATTGTGCGTTCGGTAGGCCGATTATGTGGACCATAAGTTGCTCTAAGCGCCCGATACACATTCCTCGTAGAACGCCCATTTTCGTAATAAAGTTGAACAATTTGTAGACGCTGTGCCGGGCTAAGTCTTTCCATTATGAACTGTCAAACACTACTGAACAGGAATGCCACTTCAGTTGACACGACGCATGCGCAATCTGCAATTAAATCCCCAGAGACTGGTGAAAAGTGAGACTACATCAAAACTTACAATCACATAATTATTCGGTAGTTGAAAATTATTAATAAAAGTGCTAAATAAGAAAGAGTCCTTTACATTAAAATCATTGTCAGCATTGTAACACATGGGCTGAAAAGTCCCGGGCCTAACACATAGATGGCGCTAGTTTTATTGCAGTCACCTTTTTTTCAGTTAATACTAACCTTCAAAAGACAGCTGTTAAAATTTCATGATATTCTATTCATTAGTTTGTGAGTTATTGTGCTAAGAGTGACGCTACTTTTGTTATTTTCAAAACAATGGATCAAAAACAATTTCGTGTTTTAATTTTACACTGCTTCTTGATGGGAAAAAATACCGTTCAAGCGAAGCAATGGCTTTGAAAAGTGTTATGGGGACTCCGCTCCATCAGAAACAACAATAAAACGTTGGTTTGCTGACTTCAAACGTGGTCGTAGAGACACCGATGATGCAGAACGCAGTGGACGTCCAAATGAGGCGGTAACACCAGAAAACATCAAAAAAATCCATAAAATCGTTTTGAATGATCGAAAAGTGAAGTTGCGTGAGTTAGCTGACATCGTAAAGATATCAAAAGAACGTGTTGGCTTTATATTGCATGAGCATTTGACTATGAGAAAGCTCTGTTCAAAGTGGGTGCCGCGTTTGCTCACTGTTGATCAAAAACAAGAACGTGTTGATGATTCTGAGCAGTGTTTGGCCATGTTTAAACGTAACAAACCGGAATTTTTGCGTCGATATGTGACAATGGATGAAACATGGATCCATCACTTCACTCCGGAATCAAAACGATCGTCATCTGAGTGGACAGCAACTGGTGAACCTCGTCCAAAGCGCCCGAAAGCACAACAATCGGCTGGAAAGGTTATGGCCTCGGTATTTTGGGATGTGCGTGGTGTAATATTCATCGACTATCTTGAGAAAGGAAATACCATCAACAGTGAATATTATATAGCGTTATTGGAGCGTTTGAAGGCCGAAATTGCAAAGAAACGACCGCATATGGCAAAGAAAAAAATTTTGTTTCATCAAGACAAACGCACCGTGTCACAAGTCAATCAAAACAATGGCAAAACTACATGAATTGAACTTCGAATTGCTCCCACATCCACCGTATTCGCCAGATTTGGCTCACAGCGACTACTGGCTGTTCGCAGACCTGAAAAAAAATGCTCGCCGGTAAGAAATTTCGCACGAATGAAGAGGTTATCGCTGAAACTGAGGCCTATTTTGAGGCAAAAGATAAATCGTTCTACAAAAGTGGTATTGAAATGTTAGAGCGGCGCTGGAATGATTGCGTTGCTCTTGATGAAGATTACGTTGATGAATAAAGCTAATTTTGAACCAAAAAAACCGTGTTTTCTTTGCTAGGCCCGGGACTTTTCAGCCCATGTGTTATGCCTCAGTAAGGATTTTGGTAGTGAACGCTGATAGTGCACCGTTACCGCTAAAAATTGAAATTTTTTTGTTTTCTTTTACTGGTTTACGGAATAAGCAGAGAGAACCAAAGCCAGCCATTTTTGGCCGTTTTGTGTATTTTCCTTTTAATCATAATATTATGTAATTAACAACAGTATATTGAGGAATGTCCCTGTCATTACTGCTTGTTTTGTTATAAAAAAAACCACTTTGGTGAGTCAATCATTTTTCTTTTTTCTTTCTTTTCATGCCTTCTTTGTGTTTTCTCAATCATATAAATGTACTCAAAAAAGAAAAATTTCACTTAACAGTATAAAGAAAAGAGAAAATTTTGTCTTTCCGGATGTCCTGAAGAAGAAATAAATATAATTTCGAAAGCTCGACTAACAAAAAAGGTTATTTCACTACCCAAGGCCATAAATATTTAAATATAGACTGCAGCCCCACTAAATTGAGAATATACCAGGTGTACAAGTATGAAATGCGGATTTTTTTTCTAAAAAAAAACATGTTAAATTCGGAAGAATGATAAAAAGTGCTTTATTCAAAGTATGCTCCATTACTTGTTATACATTTTTCCCATCTTTCGAGTAGTTTGTAAATACGCCAGTAAAAATCTTCCCTTTTGCTGCGAACCATTCATCGAGCCATTTTTTCACAACTTCCTACGAATCAAAGCGCTGCTCAGCAAGTGCGTGACCCATCGATGCAAACAAGTGGTAATCGGAAGGAGCCAAATCTGGCGAGTAAGCTGCATGGGGTAGAACTTCCCAGCTGAGTGCTTCCAACGTGTCGCGAACTGGTTGTGCCGTATGTGATGGAGCATTGTCATGAAGAAAATGACTTTGTGTTGCCTCTTTCGGTATTCTGGCCTTTTTTAAAGCAGCGAACGGTTCAAATTGATCAATTTGTTGTTGGTAACGTTTAGTATTAACCGTTTCCCCAGATTTTAACAGCTCATAATAGACCACGCCCCTCTGGTCCGACCAAACACAGTGCATCGTCTTTCTGCCAAAGCGATTCGGTCCTGCGGTCGATGTGGATGGTGCGCTTGAGTCTACCCATGATTTTTTGGCGCTTGGGATTCTCAAAATAAATCCACTTTTCATCCCCTGTAACTCTACGATGCAAAAACGACTTCCTTTTGTACCGAGCGAACAAAATGTCACACGTGTTTTTGCGCTTTTTCCAATTGCCTGTCGTTCAACTCATGTGGTACCCATCTACGGTCTTCTGAATCTTTCCCATCTCTCGTAGCCGATTGGAAACAGCTTGTTGACTAACGCCCAATTGCTCGGCGAGTTATTTTTGTTTTTGAGAATCATGTTCGTCCAACAATGCTTACAATTCCACATCTTCGTATTTTTTTGGCGGTTTTCCACGTTCCTTGTCTGCAACATCGAAGTCACCACTTATCTTGCGATGGAGCATATTCACCATAAGCTTCTCGAAGTAATCGGTATGATTCAATAGCAGTTTTCTTCAAATGAAAACAGAAAATTTATGCTGTCCGCGAATGCTCTTTGTTCGGTATAAATTTCGACATATTGAACACAACAACACAACACTATGCACACACTTTTCCAATTTATCACTCGTGCGCGTCTGATACTTGTTGATGACACAACAAAATGGCGCAGTGTCAAATCTTTATAGCACAAACTGCATTGGTGCACCATTGTTGTCTGAAATCCGCATTTCATACTAGTACACCTGGTTATAACACATGGGCTGAAAAGTCCCGGGCCTAACAAAGAAAACACGGTTTTTTTGGTTCAAAATTAGCTTTATTCATCAACGTAATCTCCATCAAGAGCAACGCAATCATTCCAGCGCGCCGCTCTAACATTTCAATACCACTTTTGTAGAACGATTTATCTTTTGCCTCAAAATAGGCCTCAGTTTCAGCGATAACCTCTTCATTCGTGCGAAATTTCTTACCGGCGAGCATTTTTTTCAGGTCTGCGAACAGCCAGTAGTCGCTGGGAGCCAAATCTGGCGAATACGGTGGATGTGGGAGCAATTCGAAGTTCAATTCATGTAGTTTTTGCCATTGTTTTGATTGACTTGTGACACGGTGCGTTGTCTTGATGAAACAAAATTTTTTTCTTTGCCATATGCGGTCGTTTCTTTGCAATTTCGGCCTTCAAACGCTCCAATAACGCTATATAATATTCACTGTTGATGGTATTTCCTTTCTCAAGATAGTCGATGAATATTACACCACGCACATCCTAAAATACCGAGGCCATAACCTTTCCAGCCGATTGTTGTGCTTTCGGGCGCTTTGGACGAGGTTCACCAGTTGCTGTCCACTCAGATGACGATCGTTTTGATTCCGGAGTGAAGTGATGGATCCATGTTTCATCCATTGTCACATATCGACGCAAAAATTCCGGTTTGTTACGTTTAAACATGGCCAAACACTGCTCAGAATCATCAACACGTTCTTGTTTTTGATCAACAGTGAGCAAACGCGGCACCCACTTTGAACAGAGCTTTCTCATAGTCAAATGCTCATGCAATATAAAGCCAACACGTTCTTTTGATATCTTTACGATGTCAGCTAACTCACGCAACTTCACTTTTCGATCATTCAAAACGATTTTATGGATTTTTTTTGATGTTTTCTGGTGTTACCCGCCTCATTTGGACGTCCACTGCGTTCTGCATCATCGGTGTCTCTACTACGACCACGTTTGAAGTCAGCAAACCAACGTTTTATTGTTGTTTCTGATGGAGCGGAGTCCCCATAACACTTTTCAAGCCATTGCTTCGCTTGAACGGTATTTTTTCCTATCAAGAAGCAGTGTAAAATTAAAACACGAAATTGTTTTTGATCCATTGTTTTGAAAATAACAAAAGTAGCGTCACTCTTAGCACAATAACTCACAAACTAATGAATAGAATATCATGAAAATTTTAACAGCTGTCTTTTGAAGGTTAGTATTAACTGAAAAAAAGGTGACTGCAATAAAACTAACGCCATCTATGTGTTAGGCCCGGGACTTTTCAGCCCATGTGTTATATATATATATATATATATATATATATATATATATATATATATATATTATTAGCATTTTTTGTAAATCGCTTCGGTAATTTTGGGATTAATTTCAAAATGAACAAACAGAATGGCAACAATTCAAATAAACTTTCATTGACTCACCTATTTGTAACTTCAACAATTTTATCTTCGTTATCGGCTTCGCAAACACCAATACTGGGAAAATCAGTGTTCCAATCAGAATAACTGGTTTCAACCACAAAGCTGATTGCATTATTCTGATATGCCAACCAGGCTGATCTTATTAGAACGCCTGATGACCACCAACTTATGGCGCAGCATATTACCCAAAATAATCTTAAACAATAAAGGAATAAAATAAATCCATATGAATAGGCCATGTACACAAAGAAACCTAACTGTTTGAAAATTAAAGACAATAGTTAATTTGATTAAGAGAAAAAGCGTGGGGTTTTTTATTGGGTCGAAAGCTTTTCAGTCATCCATCGTATATTTACCTTTCAGTCCAATGTCTATTTGGTTCAGCAATATAACGAAATCCGTGAAAAGAAGTATTTAAGATATATTTCCTTAACAGGGAATCCTTGTGACAAACCATTGTTATTCTATTTCTTCAAATTTAGTTTATACCCTTATTTCTATGCGGTATTCTGTGATAGAAAAGGCTCATAATACGAATATTAATAGTAATAATCTATTAATGAATCTATTTATTAACTTTTAGTAGCATAGCTTTCATAACTTTATATCATATATTTTTATAGTCATTAGTATATTGTATAGAATAACTTTCAATAGATATCTTAATCATAAAACACTTAACATAAATAAAATATACTTCTGGCAAACATTAATTTATTATGAATACAAATTTATCTTTTATCTAACTCCTATATATATATATATATATATATATATATATATATATATATATATATATATATATATATATATATATATATATATATGACAAAATAGATGCTTATACTGCACTCTGTCGGTGACTTATTTAAAGTCTTTCCGAACAAAGCGGCCAGACCACAGCTGACACTTAATTGTAGAAGCGCACCTTCTCGAGCTTCCGCTCGAAGGCATAGATGGCATTGGTAAAGCAACCAAAGGCGATACATGCTTATAATGCACTCTGTCGGTGACTTATTTAAAAAAAAAATGGTTTTCCGTTAGTACCCGGATAAGGTCTAAAATGGTGTTCGATATATATATATATATATATATATATATATATATATATATATATATATATATATATATATATATATATATATATATAGAGGAGAGACTAATTAAACAGCAGTATTGTGTTTTTTGGGGTAAGCGGTCTTCGGAAAAGAACTAAAAAGTTTTGGACACCTTTTCAGCTACGCCAAGCTTTCGAAAATATTTCATTTTCTTCATCAGGGCTACAATTACAGTAGAATTTCAGTATTTTTGAGATAAAAAGTAAAGAACAACCCTTTTTTATATGTAACATTAAAATACTTACTGCTAAGTGGTGTGTTCAAAAATTGTTGTTTGTGGGGGCACTTATTGCACTTATTCATCAGAAAAAAACAGAAAAAAACACAAGAAAACTCGACATATTCATCTCTGGGAAATAAAATAAGATTTTACTTCAATTTTGTTGGAAGAGTACAGAGAATTTGTGGTCGCAAAATGATTTTAATTTTTAAAGGATTTTTTTGTTATGTTATCTTGTCATTTTGCTAAGGGCAGTGTGTTTCTATCTCTTAGTTAAGTTGTGGTTAATTTATATTTGAAAATAGAATGACGTTGACATTTTATTTGATCCTTTTAAAGTTGAAAAGTTCGTGAAAATTGGTGGGATTATTATCAAAGAGATATGTCAGATATATTGTAAGAGTTTTCACTCTGACTGCCTATTTGTAATAAATTGGAGAAAATTAGACTCAGATCCTCAATGTCAGTTTTTTTATTGATCGAGTTCGGTTGAAGGTGGATTTCCACCATCTCCCTAAAGATTCTCCTGCCGAGATTTCTCTCTTTACATAGGATTTTGGTTTCAGCAAAATTAAATTCATGTGAAAATTGGCTACTATATTGGGCCAGCGCACAAGAGTTTTTCTTTAATCTGCAATCACTTTTGTGGAAAGTGATTCTGTCCTTTAGGACTCTAGATGTTTGTCCTATATAGATTTTTTCACACTGAGAGCAAGGGATGCTGTAAACTACTTCTGAAACTTTTGTGACTTCATCTTTGACTTTTTGACAAGTGAAAATATTGTTGATAGTTTTTTTTGTGTTTAAAAGCAATTTTTAAATTAGGTAATTGGTTGAAGAGTTTAGTTGTTTTTGTGGAGATTTCTTTTATGTATGGAAATGAACAATAAGATTTGATTCGATTTTCAGAGAGGAAAGCACTAATATCCGGTGTAAGGTTGTTATTTTGTTGTACAGGGGGTGTGGTTGAGTTAAATAATAATGTATTTATTAATTGGATTGGATAGGAGTTGGTGCGTAGAGTGTTTCGTAGTTTATTTAGATTTTTCAGTCTGAGGGAGGGATGAGAGATTCTCTCTATTCTTGACTTCAATCTGTTTATTTTTATTTTAGTGGTATGAGAGGAATGGAAGTTAATGTATCTTCCTGAGTAGGTTGGTTTGGTATACCAATCTACTATGACGGAGTTATCTTCTTTTCTGATTAGAAGAGTGTCTAAAAAGGGAACACTGTTGTTTGTTTCCTCTTCAATGATGAACTGTAGTTTGGGATGAGAGTCATTAAAGATTCTGAGAATCTCATCCATTTTGTTGTGAGGTATGGAGGTAATGATATCATCCGCAAATTTGTTTATGAAAGGTAAGTTGAAGGAGAGTTTAGGGATGGATTCTTTGAGGAGATCGTCCATCACATATTGTGATATGATAGGAGAAAGAGTAGCCCCCATTGGAGTACCCATTACTTGTTTATAGAAAAGTTGATTGAATTTACAATATGTGGACTGAAAAATGAAGTTTAAAATTTCAAGAAAGTTGGCGAGTGTTAGTTTCGTGTATTTGCGAATATCAGTCCAGTACTCTCTGATGCTTTTGATGACCAATTGCAAAGGAATATTACTGTATAAAGAGACAGCATCCAAGCTTATCAGTACGAAGCCAGGAGGGACCATCATGCCTGTTATAAAATTACTGAAGTGAAATGAGTCCGTTACATAGTAGTCATTTTCTTTTACATAAGCATTGGCTAAAATTTCAGACAGGAACGTTGATAACTTATTGTTAGGGGAATTGAGAGAGGAGATAATGGGTCTCATTGCCAACTGTGGTTTGTGGATTTTAGGAAGCCCATAGAATTTTGGTGATGTGTGATTATATACGATAAGAGATTTCGCCATCTCCTCTGTCAATCTCCCTTGATTCTTAAGTTTGGTAACTAACTGATTAGCTTTTTGTTGAAAGGTAGAAGTAGGATCTCTGGTAAGCTGAGTGTAGTAGTTCCGATCTTGTAAGATGGTGTTGCATTTTTCGAGATACGTGTCTTTTTTAATATAACTGTGATGTTGCCTTTATCAGCCCTACTGACAGCCATTAGCTAAAGGCGTAGCTAAAAAGGTGTCTAAAACTTTTTAGTTCTTTTCCAAAGACCGCTTACCCCAAGAACACAATACTGCTATATATATATATATATATATATATATATATTATATATATATATATATAAATATATATATATATATATATATATATATATATATATATATATATATATATATATATATATATATATATATATATATATATGTATATATATAAATATATATATACATATATATATGTATATATATAAAATATATATATATATATATATATATATATATATATATATATATATATATATATATATATATACGAGGCTGGTTTGAAAAGTCCGTGCAAAAATAAAAACTCCTTATGTGTTTGGGGTAAACCTTTTTTATTTTTCGACATAGTCTCCTTTTAGGCTTATACACTTCGTCCAACGATGTTCTAGTTTGTTGATCCCTTCCGAATAATAGGATTTGTCCAAGTTTGCAAAATATCCATTAGTGTCTGCAATCACCTCCTCGTTTGAATAAAATCTTTGTACGGCCAGCCATTTCTTCAAATTGGGGATCAAACAGTAGTCCGAGGGAGCCAAGTCTGGAGAATAGGGGGATGTGAAACGAGTTGGAATCCTATTTCCATTAATTTTGCGACCACAACTGCTGAGGTGTGTGCTGGTGCGTTGTCGTGATGGAAAAGGACTTTCTTGTGGGCCAATCGCGGGCTTTTTTCTTGCAGCTCGGTTTTCAAACGGTCCAATAACGATGAATAATATTCACCTGTAATAGTTTTACCCTTTTCCAGATAGTCGATGAGGATTTATCCCTTGCGAATCCCAAAAGACAGTCGCCATAACCTTTCCGGCCGAAGGAACGGTCTTCGCCTTTTTTGGTGCAGATTCCCCCTTGGTAACCCATTGTTTAGATTGTTGTTTGGTCTCAGGAGTATAGTAATGTATCCATGTTTCATCCACAGTGACAAAACGACGCTTAAAGTCCTCCGGATTCTTCTGGAACAGCTGCAAACCATCCTTGCAACACTTCACACGATTCCGTTTTTGGTCAAGCGTGAGCAATCGCGGCACCCATCTTGCGGATAGCTTTCTCATGTCCAAATGTTTATGCAAAATATTATGTACCCGTTCAGTCGAGATGCCCACAGCACTAGCAATCTCACGCACCTTAACTGTTCTGTCATCCATCACCATATCATGGATTTGATCAATGATTTCTGGAGTCGTAACCTCCACAGGCCGTCCAGAACGTTCAGCGTCACTTGTGCCCATATGGCCAGTCCGAAAATTTTGAAACCACTTATAAACTGTTCTAATCGAAGGTGCAGAGTCACCATAATGTTTATCAAGCTTCTCTTTAGTCTCCTGAGGCGTTTTGCCTTTCATAAAGTAATGTTTAATCACCAAACGAAATTCTTTTTCGTCCATTTCTTGAAAATCACTCGACTTCCTTGATTCACACGAGTGCCAAACACAAAGAAATAGACCAATATGGCTGAAACTTGGGTGTGCGTTCATTCAAGAGATGCTACTAACTAAACATGACCTCGATACGCGCCGGTGGTGCCATCTCTCGGACTTTGCACGGACTTTTCAAACCAGCCTCATATATATATATATATATATATATATATATATATATATATATATATATATATATATATATATATATATATATATATATCGAAGAAGTACTGAGCATTTTTCTCGTTTGCATCACATATCTTAGATAATATAAGTCGCATTGGGTCATACTTAGCGTCAGTTATAGGCTGATATTTGACAGTAGGAGATGTGCAAAAAGTATTGGAATTTGTTTAGTCAGGCTCAATTTAAAGCGCCTTGAAAAATTTAGTGAAATTTCGGCAAAAGTTCGCTTCTATTAGAAGTGTTTCATCCGTACCGAACAATAGCAATTAACAAAGCTATTCGAATTTTATTAGTAGCAATACGAAAAAGCTGTATCGAACTGAGACCGAACCAATCTCGTAGGTTTTTCATCTAGCCTGACCCTCTTTTTGCTTCCAGCTTACCCTGAAGTATCAGTTACAACAGTCTATAACGGTCGTGCCTCATGACGTGTAAAAAGTATTACAATTTGCACTTTTTCAGCATCCAGGTTAGTTCTAGACCATTTCCCCTTCTCTTGAAGACCTCATTATTAGTTATATGTTGTTTCTAGGGAATTTTCAGGATACGTCGGTTTTAGCCACATTTTGAAGGCATTTATTCTCGTCATTACAGCTTCGTTGATCGTCCACGATTCGACTCCATAAAGTAGAACAGAGAAGACATAGCAGAGCAACATTCTGAGTTGCAGATTCAGATCGTTTGAAGTGAATAAGGTCCTCATTTGAAGGAATGCTACCCTGGCCTTTTTGACGCGACATCTAATTTCTGCACCCTAGTCATAGATTTTAGTACCCAAATAATTCAACATCCTCACCTGCTCTGCTAGTGTGTTGTTAATGGTCAAGGGCCCCCAGTTATGAGTTGGTTTTTTCATGTACAGTGAAATCTCCCTTGGGCAGACACCAACGGTACCGACCGAAAATGTCCGTTCAAGAGGGGTGTCCGCTTAAAAGAAACCAAAAAAAAAATAGTTTTTTTAATGAAAATTGTAATTAAATAATTTGGGACATTTAAAACGTATAAGTATACGTATGTATGTACATATTTTTAAAATAAACAAAAAACTTAAGGAAAAAACGAAGTATGAAATGAAAGGTCACTTTAATGACGCAAAAATTCATATATTGTTGTTTGTCTCCTCTTTTTCTTTAAAGTGGCGTCCACAAATCGTATTTCTAATTTGGAAAGAAGCTCTAAAGACTCTGCATCTCCGTGATCTTCGGTAAAACTTTTAAGCTGCTTGGCTAGGGGGATAGCATCTGTTAGTACTGGAACTTCATCGACATCAGAATCTCCGGAAAGTCCTTGTATTTCAACTGAATTTTCAATTTCTGGTTCTGAATCTGGATTTTCAACATGCAAATTTTCATCTATGTTCAAAAAGTCATTAAGGTTTTCATTATCAGTCAACTCCAATAAATTCTTATTTTTGAGGATATCGGCAAGTACGTTAAGTGGTAAGTCCTCTTCTGGATCAGATGTAACAGCCTCAGTTAAGTGGTCTTCGCTTTGCATATTTTCATGCTTAATTTTTAATTTTTAAATCACCGCCTGTACCGAAAAATTGGGATCGGTAAATCTACGGTTTACTCGGGAAGTCCCTCAGTGAAGCCAGGCAGCGACGTTGGCGCTCGGCACGATTGAAAAACGCAACAGCGATACAAAGAAAAATGAGACAAGTGTTTTTTGTTTGGTTAAGAGAACATTTTTTTGTGTCCGCGTCCGTTCAAGAGGGAGTTAACACAATACCAATTAAATGAGAGTAGGTCGGGACCATAAGAAACTGTCCGTTCAAGGGAGGTGTCCATGTAAGAGGGATGTCAGCGAAGGGGAATTTCATTGTACTTGGTTTTCGAAATATTGAGGGTAAGGTCATATAGTTCTGAATATTGATGTACTCTTTCTACTAAGTTTTCTAGGTCTTCAAGATTACCAGCCACAATGGCAGTATCATCGGCATATCTGATATTGTTGATGTGCTGTCCGTTTACTTTTATACCCCTTTGTTCTGCCTCTGCCTCTTGGTTTATTCGTTCAGAGTAAATGTTAAAGAGGGTTGGGGAGAGAACACAGCCTTGACGGACACCCTTACAGATCTCGATCACGTTTGACATGTTGCCGTCAATATTTGCTTTCACTTGTCGTCCCCAATAAATGTTTCCAATTATTCTAATATCTGTTTCATCTAGCTCTGTTGTCGTAAATTCGTAAGTCGATGAGTTTGCAAGAGTTCGCTACATTTTACCTAAATTAAGTCTGAATAAACGAGTTCCAATAGTTTTTGCAGGTCTACTATTGTCAAATGTCAGCTCTCAACTGATACGAAGGAAGGCCCGATGTGACTCATATTATTTGAGATATATGACGCTATTTAACGAGGGAAAGGTTTCATAGTTTTTCGACAACTCAATACAAACATTCAGTATACAGAATGCCCTAAAAATGGTAAACCTTATGGTAAATCGAACATGCTGTTATTTTTCTATCCAATTTTCCACTTAACTAATTTCAATATTTAATTAGGGGTATTTAAACAAAACAAATATTTATAATTTTTAAATTGATAACAGTCCCAGGTTAAGTCAAAGAATTCTATGACTCAACCTTGTATCTAATTATTTAAACTCAATGCCGTAATATTAAAACTACCTTATCAAAAGTATTTTAACAATGACTTAATACATATTCATTATTTTATAGAATGTTTTATGTATATACGTCACAAATATTTTCGTAATGATTCAAAAGCGTTTCTCCTAAAAAATAAGTTACTACATTGTTATTCAGCATCTCACATCCTAAATATTTTAAGCTGATTCGCATCTCATAATTCTCTGTGACGTTAAGTTCAAAATGCAATTTAATGCGAGTGTTTTAATACTATTATCAGGTATTACAATTCTAGTTAGTGGAATCGTTACACAAGGTAACTAACTACCTTATAAGTTTTTTCTAATTTAAGCTACTTTACACTCTCTGTCTCCCAAGGAAACACATGTTTTAATAGAAAATAACATTACTATATCACTCTAAGCCTAGTTCAATCGAATGCTGGATGTAAGCCTGTCCCCTGAATTTCCATCCATGTTGTCATCCATCCAATGCCCGCAACCCTCTGTATATCATCCCGCAATCTTGTTTTGGGACGTCCTTCTTTCCTTTTCTGTTCTCGTGGTCTCCATTCGAACGTTCGCTTGATCCATCGATCATCTGTCGAGCGTGCTACATGTCCAGCACATTGCCACTTTCTTTCTGCTACGTGCTCTATAATATCCTTTAATTTCGTTTGTTCACGTATCCTTATTTCCTTTTCTATTTTTAAGTTTTATCCCGATCATCTGTCTTTCGTGTGCTCTCTGGGTCCGAAATAATTTCTGTATATCAGTTTATTCAATGTCCAAGTTTCAGCGCCATATGTAATTACGGGCAGGATGCATTTATCGTAAACTTTAACTTATTTGGGATGGCTTTATCTTTGAATATATATCTTAAACATAACGAATGCGCACCATCCAAGCTTAATTCTCATCGTAGCAATTTTTTGCCCCAGATACACATAATTCTTAACAATCTGGAGAACTGTTTCTTCCAAATTTATAACTATGTTGTTATTAGTGTTAAATGACTTAGATTCACACCATCTATCTTTAGACCCATCTTTGTCCAATCTAGTTGGCGAAATATGCCTTCTAGAGCTGTAATAAATAGCTTAGAAGAAATTGTAGCTCCCTGTTTTGCACCTCTTCGTATACGTATTTGTGTACATCTTTGCATTTTCACATATATCTTTGATTAGGGCAGTGTTCAAGCCGTTGATGATTGCCCACATTTCGACAGAATCAAAAGCCTTCTCGTAGTCTATGAAGGTTATGTAGAGTTCGAAATTGTATTCATTGCTCTTCTCTAGGATATTTCTTATTGTCTGTAAGTGGTCGCATGTGCTATAGCCGGAGCTAGAACCAGCCTGTTCGCACGGCTGGTAGCAATCTAACTTATTTTTTAACCTATTGGAGGTGATTTTTTATTCAAATCTTTATAAATAATTTTAAAAAAATAGTAAACTACTCGGGCGATAACACAGGGCAACAAAAAAATATTTTTGTTTTATTGCCTGGGATTTTAGAGCTGATTTTAACTATATTTGGGACGCTAAATCTATACATGCAATCCGTTTTTCTCTATCAGCTCTACTTTTTTAGATACATCAACTTATCTACCAATGTGGTTTTTATTCAGTATATTCATTTATGAGAGTTCTAAAATTATTATATATTCATTAATGTAGGTACAATGGTTTTATTGTCAGTCTGTAATTGAGTAAATTCCAGGTAAATCTATAAATAGTGGAACCATTGCCTATCAGGTACCTGAACTGACCTTTTTTAATCACCTAACTCGGGTAAGTCTCGTCAGTTTGTGCGTTCTTACTAATGAGAGTAGATCGAATTCGGCGTGTTATTTTATGTTAAGAAAAGAGTGTTTTTGTGTTATGGAACAGAATTAAAATGAGTTCAGGTTCCAGTTCAAGAAGAAGTTGTGTAAATCAACCTGATGTGTTTTGCTATATATGCGGAGAATACATGTTTCAACAAAACAGACAAACTATTACTGACTTTATAAAGCGAGCGTATCTTGGATACTTTGGAGTTAAGCTTGGTGATCAGGACAAAACGTGGGCCCCGCATCTCGTATGTAAAACTTGTACAGAGCATTTACGGCAGTGGACTACCGGGAAAAGAAAATGTCTAAAATTCGGCGTACCAATGGTTTGGAAAGAACCAAAAAACCACTTCAATGATTGTTATTTCTGTTTAGTAAATACTAATGGAATCAATCGAAATAACCGCAGTAAGTGGACTTATCCCAATTTAGACTCGGCAATACGCCCTATCCCGCACTCAGATGAAATACCGATTCCAACATTTCATCAGCTACCACATATCTCTGATGACGAATATTTTCCCTCTGATCGCTCTTCTGATGCTAATAAAAGTTCTGATGCTAATGAAACTAACAGTGACTATGAGGGGACGTCATCAGTTTCTCAACGCTTCAATCAAAATGAATTAAATGATCTCACCAGGGATCTCAATTTATCGAAAAAAGCTTCTGAAGTACTGGCTTCTAGGTTGAACGACAAAAATTTACTGGAACAACGAACCAAAATTACCTTTTACCGTACAAGAGAAAAAGATCTGCTACCATTCTTTTCTCAAGAAGACAATCTTGTATTTTGTCACGAAATTAGGGGACTCATGAAAGAAATGGGACTTTCTGAATATATTCCAGATGATTGGCGCCTATTTATTGACAGTTCAAAGCGAAGTTTAAAATGTGTCCTTCTACATAATGGGAATAAATATGGTTCAATAACACTAGCTCACTCAACGAAACTGAAAGAAGAATATAATACCATAGCTTTGGTCTTGCAGAAGATAAAGTATTACGAACATCAATGGATGATTTGTGTAGACTTAAAAATGGTAAACTTTCTTCTTGGGCAGCAAAGTGGTTACACGAAATATCCGTGTTTCTTGTGCCTCTGGGATAGTAGGGACAAAACACACCACTGGGTTAGAAAAGATTGGCCTCAGAGAGAAAACATGGACGTTGGGGAAAAGAATGTCATTATCGACGCTTTGGTTGAAAGAGAAAAAATCATACTTTCTCCGTTACATATAAAGTTGGGCTTAATGAAGCAATTTGTAAAGGCTCTTGATAAGAATGGGTCTTGTTTTGCATATATAGGGATAAAAATGCATCAGTTGAGCACAGAAAAACTCAAAGCAGGGATATTTGACGGCCCACAAATAAAACAATTAATTAAGGATCCTGCCTTCATAAATTCAATGAATCAAGTTGAACGATCATTTGTTGCAGTTGTAGAAAATTTTCTAGGCAAACATAAAGCTCAAAACTATGTTGAAATGGTTAACAAGATGCTTAATAGTTTCAAATCCTTAGGGTGCAATATGAGTATTAAAATACACTATTTACACAGCCACTTAGACCGTTTTCCAGAAAATTTAGGAGACATGAGTGAGGAACAAGGTGAAAGATTTCACCAAGATATTAAAGTTATGGAGGACCGCTACCAAGGAAGATGGGACATGCACATGATGGTAGATTACTGCTGGAGTTTAAAAAGGGACTGTTGAAAAAAAAAACATTCAAGAATGTCGCGGAAAAGAAGCTTTCCAAGTGTTGAGTGACTATTTCATCTCTTCAATGTTTTTTTTTTGTTTGTAAGTACGACATAATATTGTATTTTGTATAACTAAAATAAAAATTTCGTATCTACTTTTGTTTTACTACACTTACGGATTTGAGTTACAATAATGTAACTTATATTTCTCTAAAATTGTATATCTTAAAAATTTGAGCTCCTAGGTACAAATGAATACGTTATTTGAATTCAGGACATCAAATTGATATAGAATCAGCTCAAAAAACCTCGACACCAAAACAGCTGTTCCCCTGTGTAATTGTTTAATTTTCTGATGTCTCCCTTTTTGTGTAGAAGTATTACTTCTGATATATGCCATAATGTTGGTATTTTGACAGTTTCTAGATACATGTTGAAAAGTTTGGCCAATTCCTGTTTTAAGTCCTCTCCTGCTTCCAATACCATTTCCGATAAAATACCATTAGAGCCTGCTGCTTTGTTAGGGTTTATTTCCTTCAGTGAATTATTGACCTCTTCTACAGTAACTTCTGGTACTTCTTCTGAACCTATATTTTGTATTTTCTTTCTAGTCTGTTTTTTTTCTTCTTCACTGGGTGTTGTTTTAAACCTGTAGAGTTCATTATAGTAGGTGTTTATTTCTCAGTTTACTTTGACCATAGTCATTATTACTTGTACCTTACTATTTTGCAAGTTAATAATCTCTTTTCTTCCCTTATTCAGGTTCTTGCTTATTACTTTCGGACCTTTATTTCCTTCAATGGTTTCCAAAATCACTTTATACTTGTGCACTCTTATATTTTTTCTGATCTCTTTTCTAATTAAACACTCTTTTTTGTGCTCATCTCTGTCTATATTTCTTCTTCTTTCCATGAGTTGTTTCGTGTTGTCACTTATTTTGTTTTGCAGTTTTTTTAGGCTACTGGAGCGGAGACTATTTTCATTATGGATGTTAGTTATTCAATCTTTGGATCTATTGTTTCGATCCTTAATATCTTGTAATAGTACTATTGTTTTTCGCTAGTACTCTATACTCTTTTTTGATAACTTAATGGTGTCAACTGGTAAGATACTAGTCCAATATAATTGTTCAGATTATTTACGAGGGTTGTTCCAAAAAAGGCTAATTATCATGACATTTGTTAAGCATTATCTGATTATTTCTCTTCCTTTTCGACGACTAAAAAGTGAACTACTGAATTTAAACGTTGTCATACATCCATTCAAGATGTTAAACGCTCAGGACACTTGAAAACCTCTATGACCCACCATATTGTGACAAAAATCACAATAGTGTACTAGTAGTGACCCCTGGCGTAATGCTTGCTTGCGGTGCAGAAAGTCTCGGGTTCCAATCCCGGCAGGTCGAGAATGAAGTATCTTTCCCTCAGCATCGATACAGCTCCGAATGCTAGTTAATTAATTCGCTAAGTGACTTTTTTTGGATATTTTTGAGGGTCGTGATCACTGCCGCTTGGGCATTTTAAATTGTATCGTACCACTTTTCTTACATCGAGAAATTAAGTCAGTAGAAAAAAAATAATACCAGGATGTTAAATCATACGTATACTGCTTGGTTTTTGTTGAAAGACTGTCCCACAATGGCGGACACAAGGTTCTCCTTTTTTTCATCTTAACGCGATCAATAATAGACAGTGAACTCAACGAAGGGCAACTGGAAATGATGAGTTACTATTTTATTGAATATAAGTATTGAACAATGATTAGTTTTGCTGGGAGCCAATAACGAATTCAGTATATGACTGCCCAAACCCTCTGTCAAAATGTGCACAGTTAATTTTGAAATCAGCAATATATCTTCAATTAATCTCATGGATGATTTGGGGTCTTCTTTGGTGAAATCACGCACATTTAAATTTCCATTTTACTCACCTCTCTTTTTGGACGACTCAATTTTCCTTCATCCTCCTTCCACTTGGGTTTATAATATTCTTCTTTACATAAGCTAAGGTCCTTGGAGCTGAGAAGTGGTTTAAATTTAATGAATGACTTCTGCTTGTCAGTTAGTTCTTTGAAGTCGTTCGTTAGATCACACTGTTACTCTTACTACTAGAACTAGGCATCTACTGGAACTAAGATTATAAAACACCAGACTCAACACTAATGATCGTTGCCGCTTTAAATAACAACAAACGGTTATTTTTTCTATTTTCTAAAACGTTCAGTTCTTATTTGGACAGAGGGTACATAGTTAACCCAGTACTTAGGAGCGCGAAACAAAACAAAGTTAAGTAAGAACGTGATTGCTCTTATTCTTTGGTGTGCTAACAACGGCTCAATTACCTTACTAAGTTGTCCAATCGCCTCCTGCATCAATAATCGCCTGGCATCTTCGAGGCATGCTGTCGACAAGATTTTCTGCATCCTCTGCAAATTTTTCGAATCTCGCTAGACAAAGCCCTCAGAGTCTTTCCTCTGAGCTTTCTCTTTACACAGGATCGAACGTTTTCACTAGGGGTGGAGTCCGGCGATTCTGAGGGCCACTCTAGTATCTTATTGTGGGCTCAAGCGACGCGCTTCGCGACGTGATTTTCGTTCAGCAAAGGTTTCTTTAACGTGCTTCGGAATTTGACATCATGAGCATGAAGATGTTGTCGAATGGTCTCGTGGGACCCATTTAAAACCGGTTTTTATTAATTTTGCCGCTCCTTGACGCAGCGTCAATTTCGGGTCCCGTGAAAACAAAGACACGATTCGTTTTTCGACTTTCGGAGTGACTTTGTCTACCTAGCCACGTTTTGGCAAGTCGTCGACATTTCTCGTCTCGTTAAAATGATTTACCTACTTCTTCAAACGACACCGACTTTTTAATATATTTAGCGTCCGCAGAATGTGTAATTTTAGGCCTCTTTGGATGGGAACAAAGAAAGACTGCCGCGAACCGACGCATAAATAAATGACTCATTTTGGATTTTCCGTGATTTCGACGAAAGTTCGGAATCGGCCGTTATTTTTACTAAAATACGTCGTAGACAAAGTTTCCCTCTACCGATTTTTTGTTGAATCGCTAGAATCGCATCTACCATAAATGAATTATTGCGGACACGTTCTTACTTGGCAGACTGTAATGAAGATAAAATAATGTGTAACAACAAAAAGGACATTTTTTGACCCACCTCGTATATAAGTTAACATTCATCTATATCACTCACGAATATACTGTATTTCTTTTATTGGCGCCTCTATTTCAGATAAAGCAGCAGAAAATCACAGAACTCCTTCCAAACTACGCCTAACTAAAAAAACATCACCCTGCAATCGACAAACTCCTGAAAAATGCGATCTCATCTGTCCCGGAGTTCCACCTTTTCCTCTGCCACCAAATTTCATACATAACTGCAGTTCTACCTCTCAAAATAACGGAAGTTCTCCTTCTACTTCCAAACCAAAAACTACCACGGAGAGTAGTGAGGAAAGTGAGGAAACTACCGAGGAGAGTGTTGAGGCGACTACTAAGAATGCGACAGCAAGGCAGAAAAGCAGGAGTAAGTACTATACTTAATTATTACTTTCAGAGGCGGTGATTTGAACTTGGAACGTTCAGCTTTTTAGGCAGCTGGTCTTCGAATTAAGCTACTAAGTCTCGTGAGTTCCGGTAACCGTTCCGCAATACTTTTTGTTCCAATCTTTAAGTTATTTTGTAACAGCTTACGGAAAAGGAAGGCGCCACATACAGGAGTATTAGTGGTTTACGATAAGCCATTGTATGTGGACCGGACTAGGTTTAATTTTAGGATAGATTCTTAAAAACAGTGTTAAATACTCTTAGACAAGGGCGGTTTGAAAAGTTGTGGTCATAACTAACGAAACGAAATTTATTTTTCAACATAATCTTCCTTTAACTCAATAGAATTAGGTCAGCGTCTCTCAAGGCCCAGCTTTTAACATAATAATTTTTATGTCAACCAGAAATAGCAGTTGTCACATCAACATCTGATAAAAATATCGTCTCAGATAGCCATTTGGTCTGACTGAAAGTCAGTCGGAACCAAATCAGGAGAGTTAGGCATCAAGTCACATTAAAATTCGTACAATTTCGTCATTGAAGCTGGTGATTTGTGTGTCGGTAACTTATCGTGGGGAAGGTGATTTCCTTTTTAGAAAAATACGGACGTTTTTTCTTGATTTTCCCTTCCAAATGTTACGGTAATCTAAAATAATGTTCTCTTGTGATTTTTCCTGTTTCATACTGTATAGTCCGCTACTGCGACTACTGTTTTATCTTCAGAGTCTCCACTTGCGTTTCCTTTAAAATATTTTTTGATCGATAGTGAGTACCCATACCCAGTTTCTCATGTAAAATGTTGTATAAGATGGTAACAGTTTCCGCTATCTTTCTCAAAGTAAACTCAGAACTGTTCATCACGATTTGGTGAACATAGTCGACCACCTGTTCCGTCGTTGCAGTTCTTGATATTCTAGAGGATTCCTCATCGAAAATATCCATTCTCGAACGTTTGAAACCAGCAACCACGTCCCAGTTTTTCGAGAAGATGCAGCATCTCTAGATCTTTTTCTTCTTCTCAACTCCTGGACGTAGGTCTCTTCTAATCTCTTCCATATTTCGCTGTCTTTTGCCACCTTTAATCACTACTTGCCCGATACTACTCTTATATCATCGAACCATCGTTTCTGTGGACGTCCAACGCTTCTTCCTGTTTCTCTGGGTCTCCATTCCGTGATCCTATACCCTATTATTTTTATATATCTGGAATCGATTCTTGCACTCGCTAGGGATTTTAGAACTGACCAGATTTCAACAGTATCAAATGCCTTATGAAAATCAATGTATTGATACCTTATATTCTGTACATTTTTCAATTACAGTATATATTGTGTAAAGGTCGTCAATTATGCTAAATCCCTGTTCCACGGGTTGATAGAAATCTAGTTTTGCTGTTAGGCGATTGGTTAAGATTTTAATGAAGAGCGGATACAAATGCAACAGAAGAGATATGGGTCGATAATTTTCAATATCAGTATTATCTCCTTTCTTGAAGAGACACCATTTTGTTGGTATTTTTCTTTCATAGAGATATTTATTTAGTAAAACTTTCAATGCATCTTTCAGAGATTTACCGCCAAGTTTTAGCATTTCTACAGTAATTTGATCTTCTCCAGGGCATCTATTGTTTTTCATTTGATTCAATGCAGCATATATTCTCTCCTCTGTAATATCTGGGAGATTTTCAGATCCTACGTTCATAATGTTCATATTTTCTTATCGTCTATCTGACTGGGATGAGTATAATCTTGTGTAGAAGACTTCAACAGCTCTAATTATGTCATTCTTAATATTTACTATTCTATCCCCAAATACTTAATCTATTTCAGCTTTGATTTCGGTTAGAATTTTTCCTTGCAAATAAAGACATTTTATCGTACACGATAATCTCATCCATCTATCGTTGATAAACTTGCAATTTCGATGGCTCACAGAGACAAACTAATTGCAATATCATCGTCACACTTGGTTCATTATGTTTTTTTTCATTGTCATCTATCAGATAAGTATCAAAATACTTTCCAATCCGCCCTCGTATTTGACGAAGTGATTCGTTTTAGTCCTAAATTAAAAAATGCCCTGTTTATTTTTATTTTTAGGGAATAAAAAAATCAAAAATAGGAATCATACAAGTCATAAGGGAAAACAAGAATCGAAACAACACAAACAACATCAAAACAAACACAAAAAACATGTTAGGAAAGAAAAAATCTTATTAAAACGCAAAGTGAAGAAAGAAATTTTAAAGCAAAAGCATTTTAAAGGTAGAAGTCGTCTTGATGGATGTTACGTCGTGTGCGCCGAGGTTACTCAGCCGGCTCGTCCTGGAGATGGAGGAAATCAGGGAGAATATGGTTCTGGAGGAACAGATCAAAATGGTAAATACCACGATGTTACTGTTTGATTCAATTAAGATAAGGGGTTATTTTTAAAAAAATAATAGAGATAAGACGATGTAAACGAACTTAAGTATTGGGAGTAAAGAAGTGACTAAGGTCAGTTTTCATAGGCAATCTTTACACCTTATGGAATCCGGCTTATGGCTGATTTACATCAAGGTTACTTAAAATCTGAGTACCCACTCAAGGATCGACTAGAACTATAAGATAGGATAAACAAAATAAGCTGTTTGCGGACTGCAAATACGGGGTTGTGGATTTCAAAGGGGCCCCTATCTAACTCGCTTATTTGACGAGAAACCATCGTTTCTCATCCTGGGGGTTGCGACCCCTAGGGGGGTCGCTTTTGGATATAAGGGGGTTGCAATCTGTCCAAAAAATAAGACCCATATACGAAACATCCTTTTATTGAATAAAGTATAAAGTATTTTAAATTATAATCAAGTGTTACAAAATTAAATATTACGAGGCAATAACAACCTAACAAAATAAACTAATAGCGAAAGTTGCTTGAAATATTTAATCACTAATTACACAGGCCAACAAAAAAAATATTTGTAAAAACTTTTTAAACCAATACATCTAAGTGTTATGTATTTTTGGGTGCTGAAACCGTATCTGGTATCAGTTTTTTTGTATCACCCACAGTTCTCTCACAATATGACATCGATTAAATTTCAAAATACGGAAAATTTGATACATAAAAAAAGTACGGTTTAAGTACTTTTATTTGATGTTCCAGATTCCAATAAATGTTTTTCTTTCAGCTTAAAACCAAGCAATTCTGCTTTTTCCTTAGTCAAATCCAAATCTTTCACTAAATCATTTAACTCAGCTTGTGTAAACAACTGTGGTTTTAAATTTTCTAGAGAACGTTGAAACTCATCATCATCCGGTCGACTTTCATTAAATTCGGGACTGGACTGTAAAACGTCATCAATAGACTGAGGTGGTTCAAGGACAGGAAGTCCCGGTCCATGTCCTACCTGCCGATCAGCTGAAGTAAAGTTAGGATAGACAATTACTTTCATATTTTTGAAGTTATAACCAGAACTATTAACGCTGCAAAAATAACAATCATTTGAATGATTTTCTTGTTCTCTCCATACCATGGGTACTGCATATCTAAAAGCTTTCTTCTCTTTCTTATACCATTTCCTAAGATCCTCGACATAAACATAACATACTTTGTGAGGAGTCCAACATGATTACCGATTTCTACACCAAAATATGCAAAGTATACTTTTTTTACAAAGTCAGTAATGTTTCTTTGATGTTTTTAACTACAAACTCACCATATATATAACAAAAAGTGTTGGGAGAGTTTTTACAACCACGATTAGCCATACTTTGAGCGTGAATTAAAGCACATGGGTTAAACACTGCAATGCGAGGTTATATTAACTGGAAGAAAACAAACAGCTATGACATTTATCGGAACTGCCAACCTAATAACATTTGATTTTACTGCCTTATAAAATTCTGATTTTATTGCCAACCTAATAACATTCGAATAATAAAATTTTTTTTCACATTTTGGATATTAAAATGCGAAAAATTGGTAGGTGATACGACTTTTTTATTATTATTTTCATCGTTGGCCTGTGTTTTTAATGCAACGGTTGACTTGGTTTTTCACTTAAAAGTTTTTCTATACGTGGATCGTCATTGCAAACACACATTACACACAAGTAAATTATTTTCAAGTGATAATAGACGATTTCTGTACAGTAATACCCCGCGTATATCGAGGTTTATGATTAAACATAGTCAAAATTTAATACAAAAAAATACAAATCATTTTAATCAATCACTTTAATTCTAAGAACACTTTATGCAATACATACTCTTATTTTTTACGGAAAAATACATCTATTGTCTTTTGGGTAACGTTTTGTTTACGTTCTTGTAAAATACGTTCATAACACCCAACACTGTTTTTAATTGTTTGACACACGGTCAAGACACGGTCATCATTATTGTCTATACTCTGCAATATGTCCAAACCTGAATAAATTTTTGAAAGTGCATTTTGTATTTCCCCTGAAGATAAAACTTTCTCTTCTACTTGTTCTTCCTCATCGTAGATAGGATTATTCTGTAACTCGATCAGATCTTCATTGCTAATAGGATCGTCGTGCGTTGCTACAAGTTCTACGAGATCTTCTACCGTGACATCTTCAAGTTCAGACCCCTCAATCATTGCAGCAATGTCTTCAAGCACTTGTCTCTGCATCTGGACAATTCTTCTAGGTGCTTCCACTACATCTGGCCAAAGATTACGCCACACCCCATTCATACAACTCATTTTAACTTCCTTCCAAGCCTCTTCTATGTTGTGAATAGACTTCATAATGTTGTATGACTTCCACCACTCTCGCATAGACTGTCTTCCTTCCCCGTCAGTTTCATGAATTAGTTGGCTAAAAGTGCGGCGATGGTAATAAGCTTTGAAGTTTGCTATTGCTCCCTGGTCCATAGGTTGTAATATTGACGTAGTGTTTGGTGGAAGGAACTTTACGTACACTTTTAAGTCTCTGGGCGTATCAAGTGAGGTTGGATGTCCTGGGGCATTGTCTAAGAGTAATATAACTTTAGGTTCAAGCCCATTTCTGTCACAGTATGATTTGACTGATGGGCAAAAACTATTAGAATACCATTCTTGAAAAATTTCCCGTGTAACCCACGCCTTTCTGTTTGATCGCCACACAACTGGTAGACTTGTCTTGTCTGTGCCTCGCATTGCACGGGGTGTTTCTGAATGGTACACTAGTAAAGGTTTCAGTTTGAAATCACCAGTGGCATTACCACCCAGCAGAAGTGTTAGTCGATCTTTCGCAGCTTTGAAACCACTGGCTTGACGTTCTTCCTTAGAAATGAATGTTCGAGATGGCATTTTTTTCCAGTAAAGTGCGGTCTCATCAACATTGAAGATGAGACAAGCAGGAATTTTCTCTCGTCTAACGAAGTCTTGAAACTTGTCTGGAAACTCAGCTGCAGCTTGAATGTCCGCGCTGGCCGCCTCGCCTGTTATGTGGATATTGTGAAGATTAGAACGCTGCTTGAACCGATGGAACCAGCCTCTGCTGGCAGCAAAAGTCGGAGTGGCACTCCCTTCTCCTTCTTTTGTTTTCAGCATCTCATACAAAGATTTTGCTTTTGTGCATATGAGATCTTGACTTAGTGGTGTGTTCTTCTTATTCAAATCTTCGATCCAGACTGACAGTAATTTCTCCATTCTTTCTAAGATAGATGATCTCGAACGAGAAAGTTTTGTTGCACTTATAGGTGTTGAACCTTCGCTGGAGATTTTAATTTTTTCCCGATTTTTATAAATCGTTCTCACAGTCGATTCTGAGAGTCCAAAATCTCTCCCAACAATTGTTGCTTTGCCTCCATTTTCCATTCTTCTTAACACTTTCATCTTCAATTCCAAAGTGACGCTTTTACGCTCTTTTTTCTTTACAGGCGGCATTTTTAACGTAGGGTTAAATTATGTATGTATGTATCTCCAATAAATATTAAAACAAAACTGCCAGCCGACCGAACTAACATTACGGAACAAATGAACACACGAAACGAACGAGGAAATCCCCATAGAACAAAGTCGAAGGACAGGGAATTCCCAATTCTTCAAAGAGAATATTCAGAGAAAGCGGGGATCCCCCCGCGACCATAGAGAAGTTAATGACTACATGAGCGCGAAATTTGAAATTCGCGTTATAGTGAAACCGCGCGTAACGGGGTCGCGCTAAGCGGGGTATTACTGTATTTAGTTTTTAAAGCCACCATAGACGAGACGCCTTTTTCGCATAAGTAAAGAGTATGGTAGCAAAGGGGAATGTTTTCAAGGCTTCCGTTACTAGGCTTCCGTTACTAGGCTTCCGTATTCACATCGTCGCGTCGTGCAAGCCAAAATTTATCTAAATCTTGAGATAAAAATTCCAATAGGTGTTTCGGTTAATAATGTCGATTTTGCTCAGACTAGTGATATCTATGGCATTTGGAAGGTAAACATACGCCATCAAAAGCCAATTCGTTATTAACTGTCATTGTGCGAAAAACATAGTTCTTCATAGCTTTGAATATGTCGTGATTCGTACCAGAAAAAGACGTTTTGCGGGGAAGTTTAATAACCTTATTTCATTTGAAGAAAACGGCTGCTGAAAGTTATCGATTGTTGGTTGCTGAACATGCTCCAACCCAAAAAACTGGGGTAGACCCAGGCCAGTCTTCAACATCACAACCAGTGCGCAATATACAGCGAAAGAAATCTTTGCTGTGTATTTGGTGGGATAGTAGAGGAGCCACATCTTGTCAGCGTTTACTCGCTTACCTCCAGTCGCTGAATTTGCGCGAAACAAGTTACCCTGCACAACAGTTATCATCACAACATACTTTATTGTTGTCCTCGACGCGAGTTTCACGAACCATGTCATCAGGAATTGGATTTGTCTCAATCATCGCACTTCAGTCCTGATGTTGTAGCGTTCATTTTTTACAACACGTCCACTTTGCATCACGCTACATGATTTTAGTAAGAATGGTTTCGTATTAACAGGTTTACCTCTCATTCAATTTTATCTTTAGTGTAGTACATTTACACGATAAATTTCCTTTTGTTTTATGCAGTACCTAATTAGGCGTAATATATTTTTATAGCTTACAACAAAGTTGGTAGTTTCGTTCGACTTTTAACAGTACTATAGGACATACCTCCATTACCAACCTTAAATTATTTTTAAAAACGCATGGTCGCACTATACAAGGTCACATAGATAGCTTTCTAAATTGACTGCACGGCAGAAGGTGGTTTTTTCATGCCGGCGTCCAGAGTAGAGTGTTTTGTCTTTCCGTTGTTCATCTGTGTGACGAAGACTAAGTGTTTTCTGTAGTTTTTGGGTAGATAACTCATCTTTGGGTAAGTTCACGTCTTTTTCTGTTTCGTATTCTTTTTCTATATATATTAATCGGTTTTATAACGTCTTCCGTCTTCCGATGCCTAATTTCCACTCCTCGCGGTTTCTTCATCCCTCCTCCTCCAGATCTCTCTCTAGTACTTCCTTGTTGATTTCTGCTCTCCAGCTTTGGCGTGGTCTTACTCGCTTTCTTTTTCCATGAGGGTTCCAATTTAAAATCTTTTTAGGTAGTCGGTCTTGTGACATTCTCTGTACATGTCCGTACCATACCAACTGTTGGGTTCTGATTTCGTCCACTATATCGTGCTTTATTTCTAAAGCTCGCCTTATCCTGTCATTTGGTATGCAGTCTTTTCTGGATTTTCTGGCTGCTCGTCTGCAGAAATCCATTTCTGTAGCTTTTAGTATTTTTTCTGTTCTTTCCTTTAATGGCCACACCTGGGAGCTGTAAGTTATTATACTTTTCACTATTGAGTTGTAAATTCTCTTCTTATTTTCAATGGTTATGTTTTTGTCCCATAGTATACTATTAAGCATTGCAATCGCTTTTCTTCCTTGGATATTCCTCTCGAATATTGCTTCTTCCAGTGTTCCGTCCCTAGATATTCTCGTTCCCAAATACTTATAACTGGCACAGTGTTTGATGGTGTGTCCTGTGGCCAGTTTCAAGTCCTGCTGTTGTCCTCCGACGCACATGTACTGGGTCTTTTTAATATTGACTTCTAGGCCCCATTTTTCATATTCCTCCATAAGTTTTCGTGTCATGTATTCCATATCATCAATGTCCTGAGCGACTACTACCTGGTCATCTGCGAATGAAGCGTGTACAATGTAGTATCGTCATCCAGTGGTAATCCCATACTGCTGCATTTCCTTTTCCAGTTCTTCAGTGCACTCTCCAAATAGATTTTAAATAGTGTTGGGGATATACAGCAGCCCTGTTTTGAGACCCTTTGTGACCGGGAACCCTGTTGTTATACCATTTGGTTTTCACACTACTTCTTGTGTCTTGGTATAAGGATTTTACGGCTTTAATTATTTCGGTGCTTACATTACTCTGTTGTAGTGTTTCCCACAATCTCATTAGGGGCACGCTGTCGTATTCTTTTTCGCTGACGCTAAATTTCCAGTAAAGATCGTTTCTTTTTAAGAGAAGGTGAAAGGACATCATACTGAGCTGCGTTTTTTTTTCAAGTTACGTTGGTAATGAGCTGCAAAATCGATATGCTAGAATTATTTAAAAAGCCTTTTAGGCAGTATAACATTTTTTCTTTTCTTTGTAGGGCTTTTCTCCTGTTTGTATTATCGCGATTTATTTTATTTTCCGCTGCTTCAGTTCTGTTCCAATATTCCTACTTTTGGCTTTTTTAAGTTTTTCTCAAAAATCCTTTTGTATATATGGTATGTACTTATCTGGGGTGCAGTTTAGTGCAGAAGATGTATTGAGTTTTGAGAAGCTGTTTCCCTATCATCAGTAAGAGAAGCAAATAATATTTTTGCTGGGATCCACTCTCTCTAACATAAGAGCTGCCGTTAGCCGACGTAAGTTTTAGCAAAAATGATGACCCTGATATGGTTAGCAAACCGCTCGTCGATCGCCAAAATAAAGAGTTCAGTGTTGTAGTGACATCTGTTGTGAAGTGTCATTGTGTCAAAGACTCCAAAATCGCAACATGGCTCACAACAAATTAGATTAGTTCTATTTATCGACGTAAATGGCAGTCAAGAAGGAGAAAAAGTGTTTTTATGCACAGCTAACACTAACCCATAAAAATTCTGTAACGCTATTGTATATGTGCGTTAAGGCATAACGATAATTTAGGTGTATCTGAGAGAATCACAAGAAAAAGTAGGTTTAGATGGTAATCACGATGACGTCGACGATGTCTTTTGCTGTAACAGGTATAGTCATCTGATTTAATTTGCGACATGAAACATTATAATGTACAGAGGATTTTTTTTTTCTTTTTAGAATCCGATTCAGAAGAATTCGACAATTATGTTTCAGGGGAGGATAATGCTATAGAAATTTTATACTTTCCCGATAAAGGTCAGCGAAGACCTGTCGACTTGTATCAGACTAATAATTATGCGTTCGCAGAACCACAACCTGCTTTTGGATATGGTTACGACTTTGGTTATGGTTACGATCCTTTTCTTTGGGCAGGTGAGTCAATTTCCTCTTAAGGAAACAGCGACGATACCACTTCGAAATTTGACGGGAGGCGTGAAGCAGAATTCGCAACTATATTCCCGTTTGTAACTGAGGGAGGTGCCCACCTCTGCAATATTGTAAAACAGCGCATGGAAAATTTTTATAGCAACCAGAATTTGGCGGGATTAATTTTCTGTAATGCTAATCTCGCCAAAGTATGGTTACTACTATACATATCTTCTCTGCACTCTTTTGTTTATAGTGTTATAAATTGGTGATCTCCTTGATTACAGACGTGAATACCTAAACCAAACCAATAGCAAGTAGTAGTGCTAGATCTAGGATCTTCCTACACTGTGCCAGCAAAGTGAGGCTTTTAAGTTAGAGGTCACGACAGTGAATTTTATGAACTAAGTTTTAAAAGCTTTTTATAGAGGAAAAGAATTTCTTTCTTAATAATTTTCAGGAAAACACCAGAAAACTAAGAAAAGAGCAGACAAAAGACAGAAAAGCCTAAAAGAGCATAGAGACAAGACATAGACAGGCAAGAAACGAAATGACGTCATTCATAGTTTTTTTACTTAGTTTTTAATAACTTTAAATGAGGTAGGTGATAATTAAGGTCTAACAAAAATTATTTTGCTGTATTTTTTATATATTTATTAATAAAATAACACACAATTACATTGCGTTTTACATTATTTATGAACTGATATGAAATAACTAGGCGTCAGCAATTCTGGAGACCTGCGAGAGCAGGACCGTTGCATTAGTAATTTGACACACGCAGGCTGCTTAAAAACTTATTTTAATTTTTAGGAATAAAAAGAAAGTAGGCAGATTTAGAACTTTTTGCTTTAAAAGGGAAACACCGTTTTTAAGCAGCTCGGAATATTCTAGAACTTCATAAAGTGGTTAATTTGAACTAATTTTGATTATCTGTCACAAACTGGCCAAGGAGTCTTTGGCAAGGACACAGTCATATTTGCCAAATATCGCTAAGTGTAGGTCACTTTATGCTACGTCTCGGATCCTGCCGACGTCTATTAAAGAGACATAGATTGATACAAATAACGAAACATTATATTGTAAAAAGGTAAAATTTTGAATAAAATTACCAAAATACTTCAAAAAATACCAAAAATAACGAAGAAAACAGCGGTAAAAGGGTATTAGTTACATTTTCTTAATACTAATATGTACACTTAAATTACATCTTCTTAAAATAAAACAATACAACATATTATTTCACCGCCCTAAAGTTTAAAAGCAGTGACTATTTTCAATTCAAAAATTAATTAATTGTAAATATTTTAAAACCAATTACCTCAAGTAAGTTTTCATTGCTAACCTCAGCTACCTGATGCCGGCCTCGATAGCGTAGTGGGTTGAGAGCTCGCATATGAAACCAATGGTCGCTGTTTCGATTCCAGCAAACGGCTGCATGTGTGTGTGTGTGCATTTTTAGATAGTAGTTCGTGCTGAAATACCAACTGTGGTAGCACTATCGCTTTGTTAGAAGTGCCATAAATTATAAATGTGTATGTTTCGGTACCTGGGCAACGTTGACGGACATTATGACATCCCGCAGAATATATCTCATCACAGATATAGTCAAAAAGGAGGTAAAAATCTTTATAGTGGCAGCGAGGTCGATTATAAAATAACCGGTCAAGTGCAAGTTGGACTTGCGCGATTACTGTTCCGTACGTTGATTGCTTTTAAAATAACAATTTTTACTACAAAGGTCAATCGCTTTACAAAATACATCCCAAACGAGTTTTCAACAAAGTCTTTTTCCGATCTTCACAGAAAACTCATGACCTTTTTATTTCTTGTTTCCTTTTTTATACACCAGATAATAATATACTCGTGATAATTTTCGTTCAATCTACACCCTGTGGAGAATATTCCAGAATTTTTTCGAAATTTTGTGTGTGTACAAGTATGAAATGCGTATTTTTTTCTAAAAAAACATGTTAAATTCGGAAGAATGATAAAAAGTGCTTTATGCAAAGTATGCTCCATCGCTTGTTATACATTTTTCCCATCTTCCGGGCAATTTGTGAATACCACGCCAGTAAAAATCTTCCCCTTTTGCTGCGAACCATTCATCGAGTCATTTTTTCACATCTTCGTACGAACCAAAACGCTGCTCAGCAAGTGCGTGACCCATCGATGCAAACAAGTAGTAATCGGAAGGAGCCAAGTCTAGTGAGTAAGCCGCATGGGGTAGAACTTCCCAGCTGAGTGCTTCCAACGTGTCGCGAACTTATGTTGCCTCTTTCGGTATTCTGGCCTTTTTTCAAGCAGCGAACAGTTCAAATCGGTCAATTGTTGTTGGTAACGTTTAGTATTAACCGTTTCCCCAGGTTTTAACAGCTCATAATAGACCACGCCCCTCTGGTCCCACCAAACACAGAGCATCGTCTTTCTGCCAACGCGATTCGGTCTTGCGGTCGATGTGGATGGTGCCCCTGGGTCTACCCATGATTTTTTGCGCTTGGGATTCTCAAAATAAATCCACTTTTCATCCCCTGTAACTATACGATGCAAAAACGACTTCCTTTTGTACCGAGCGAGCAAAATGTCACACGTGTTTTTGCGTTTTTCCATTTGCCTGTCGTTCAACTCACCCGGCTTCTGAATCTTTCCCATCTCTCGTAGCCGTTCCTTGTCTGCAACATTGAAGTCACCACTTTTGAAACGCCGAAACCATCGTTCACACGTATGTTGCGATGGAGCATGTTCACCATAAGCTTCTCGAAGTAATCGGTATGATTCAACAACAGTTTTCTTCAAATGAAAACAAAAAATTAATGCTGTCCGCGAATGCTCTTTGTTCGGTATAAATTTCGACATATTGAACACAACAACACAACACTGTGCACACACTTTTCCAATTTATCACTCGTGCGCGTCTGACACTTGTTGATGACACAACAAAATGGCGCAGTGTCAAATCTTTATAGCACAAACTGCATTGGTGCACCATCTGTTGTCTGAAATCCGCATTTCATACTTGTACACCTAATACATTATATATATTTTTGACATTTGACACCCCACTCGATGACTTGGAACATTTTTTTCACTTCCGATTTCACCCTCTAAAACAAACCACTTAAGTCAAAATTTAACTTCCAAAACTACAGGGCTCTAATGAGGCCATTAACTCTTATTGCCAAATGTCAACTTTCTATGTCAAATAGTTTCGGAGAAAATCGGGTGTGACAAACAAACGAACAGTCGGACAGACAGACAGAGAGACAGACACGTACGGAATACTAAAAAAATACCTGATACAATTACAACAACAATTTTGATTTTTCACCACTACACCAAATACCTCATTTTTGCTCTTGACGCGCGATTCGAAAACCACATTAGCATCGTCAGGAGCGGCGCTTGAGTTATTCATTACTTCTGATGATACTAACATGGTTAGTGAAAAGCGCGTTAACTGCAAAAATAAGGTTTTTGGTGTAGTCGTAACAACTGCTATGTAGACCGAAGATTTCAAAATTCCAATGTAATTTTTTTAAATTTCCGACTGCACGTATTTTATTACTTTTGTATTACTCGATCCAAAAAGGGTTGTTTACTTACAATGGACGAGTTTAATAAATAGCTTTACATTTCGTAAGATCCTAGTAGTTGTACTCGAGCATTTATAGGCGACGGTTACGATTCCTAAAATTATAATGCTTCAAAGTGGTCCATGTCAGGGGGGAAGATGTCACCCTTTCTGTTAACTAGTTTTGGCCGATATTTTTTAATCACTTACTTTAATCTTGTCAACTGCTGACAGTAATTTCTTGTCAATCCCACCAAATACACAGCATCACCTCTTTAGCGTCAATCTGGGCTTTGCCATCGTTTATGGAGCTTCATCCTTTTTCGACGCCCATCTTTTTCGCACATTATTGTTGTACGGGAACCACTTTTAATCGTCCGCGATCATCCGCTTCAGAAATGGCTCGATTTCGTCGAGTCAATGTTTTAGCATCAAATCATGTGACACTTTTTGTAGCCAGCTTTTTCCAAATGGTTTAAAAATTGGGTGGTAGATGTTTAGTTCCTTGGTAATGTCATCGCTATTTACATGCCGGTCTTGCTCAACCTATGCCAAAATTCTATCATAGGTCCAGCAGTCCGAGGAGCATCTTTGACGCACTATTTGTGGTATTATCGAAATAAAATCGTAAAATGTGGCGAACTTGTACAGAAATTTCACTTATCTTTAAGGCGCTCTAAATTCACCCTAAATAAGTGAATTCCAACAGTTTTTGCACGTCTACTACTGTCAAACATCAGCTTTTAACTGACGCTAAGTATGACCCGATGCGACAAATATTACCTGAAATATGTGACGCTAAAGCTAGCTAACAAGATAAAGGATCAAGATTTATTCAATAATCCAATATATTCTGTGAAATTTCGGCTGTATTGTACACTTTTAAACGGATAAATAACTACAATAATATAAGAAATTAGGAATGGCCTTTTACGCGTAAATAAAGATAACACAGGTCAACATTTTATCTAGGCTTGTACTCGGTAAACCAACTAGGTATCTTAGGGTTTTTGGGGTCGCTGATCACGATGAAGGGGTCGGTTAACCTTCATCAGGTCAGGTTCAAGGTCATTTGAAGGTCAAATTGAGCCAATGCAGCCAAAAAATCTGAAAAAATTCATACGTATGTTTTTTGGGTCACTGAATCCGAATCCGGTGCTATTTTTTCATATAAGGTCTCCTGAAGGTCACTAAAGGTTACTTCAAGGTCATTCTGAGGTTATTTGGAATAAAACAGTTATGAGCAGGCCAAAAAATCTGAAAAAAATTATGTATACGTTCTTTAGGTCTCTGGTTTAGAATTAGAGGTCGGTTAACCTCCAACAGTTCAGGTTCAAGGTCATTAGAAGGTCAAATTGAGCCAATGCAACCAAAAAATCTGAAAAAATTCATACGTATGTTTTTTGGGTCACTGAATCCGAATCCGGTGTTATTTTTTTCATATAAGGTCTCCTGAGGGTCACTAGAGGTTACTTCAAGGTCATTCTGAGGTTATTTGGAATAAAACAGTTATGAGCAGGCCAAAAAACCTGAAAAAAATGATATATACGTTTTTTAGGTCTCTGGTTCAGAATTAGAGGTCGGTTAACCTCCATGAAATCTGGTTCAAAGTCATTTGAAGGTCAATTTAATTGATAGCGGCTGAAAAATCTAAAAAAACGATACCCACCTTTTTTGGGTCACTAATTCCTAATCTGTGTTCTTTTCTTCCCTACCATTTCTTCCATAGATCGTTTCAAGCAGGAATACAAGAACATGGGTACAGGAAAAGGTTATGATCAAGTGCTACTAGTATATTTCAGCATTATACTTGCTTCGAGGTCGGTTTATTTTATACAGAAAGTTTTTGTCTCAATCTTAAAACTCCACTAACATTTCCATCAAGTTATTTGATATGCATATTTAATAAATGTGGGCTAATGAACTAATACTTGTAGTTGCACCCAGGGCACCTCCACGCGGTGACGGTGGGCAACGGAGTTGTTCCACTATCCGGCGAAGTCCCTGGGTTATGGCTTCCATGCCGTCATGGCAACTACAAATAAAATTTCTACGAGACAGGGGCTCGGAACCCCAGAATCGGCGGTTGGTCAGGGTAGGAAAGCGGGCCCGCAGCCGTCGTCATCCAGCGACCGTAGCTTTTCAACGGTGGGAAACTTGGCTTTTGAAGAGTTTAATGCTACAAGTCAAGGATTTTGTAAGAATAATGTGAACTGTTTTTGTATCGTTTGTGGGCTGTATACTCCCAAAAATAAATTTAAATTTTCTGAGACTTTGAAAACAAAATATAAAAGTTTGTTTAATATCGACACGAGTTCCTTGAACAACTCTTATACTCCGAATGTCATCTGTAATAAATGCCGCAATATTTTGTTTGGAACAAGGGCACAAATATTTTCTGCACCGATGAAATGGAGAAATCCATCAGACCATACGTCTAATTGTTATTTCTGCTTAACGAATCTCAAAGGATATAATCGTAATAACAAAAACTCTGTAACTTATCCGTGCGTAGAATCTGTAACATTGCCCATATATATATATAGAAACTGCACCTGATAATGATGACAGCAGGCATAGCAATGCAGAGCATTTTGAAGTTTCTGATGATATAGAAATGCATGATGAATCATTAGATACATCGCAAGATGGTGAAAGTGAAGCCTACAATGTATCTTCAGGCTCGGAAGATGAAGGTATGTCAGAACAAACACATTTTAACCAAGGTGACCTGAGTGATCTCTGTAGAGCTTAGGACTTTCAAAAGAAGGTTCTGAACTTTTAGCATCGAGATTAAAAGGAAAAAATTGTTTAGCACCAGGGACAAAAGTAACATATTACCGTTCAAGAGAAAAACCATTCAAAAAGTATTTTACAAAATCTGGTAATTTAATTTATTGCAATGATGTTAGTGGATTAGTCAAAGAATATGGTATCGAATATACAGCTAGTCATTGGCGCCTTTTTATCGATTCAACGAAAAGAAGTTTGAAAGCGATCTTGCTCTTCAATGGGAATACGTATGCCCCTTTGCCTCTTGCTCATTCGGTCATTTTAAAAAAAGAATATTTCAATTTAGAACACGTACTAGAAAAACTGAAATATGATTCTTATAAGTGGGAACTTTGCGGTGATTTAAAAATCATAACGATCATGCTCGGTTTGCAATCAGGGTTTGTATCATATTCATGTTTCCTTTGTGAATGGAACAGTCGTGCTAGAGATAAACATTACGTAGTAAAAGTTTGGCCACCAAGAAAAAATCTAATCCCACAGAGTTTGTGTGTGTATGATTGAAGAGAGAGAAAATTCTTGGATGATCAGAATAATATTTTAACATTTCATAAGAAAAATCGATTTCACTGTCTTTACAGTGTGATATTTTTACCTTTTTTGAAAATAGGGTGACTCTTGGATTTTTAAACAATTCCGTTTCGTTGTTTTTATATATAGTAGATGCTATGCTATAAAGTCACTCCCTCTTCAAGTACAGATACACATAACGGGAAATGTGGAGGACCTTACTGGCACAAATCAAAATGAGAATATTGTCAGAACGTTCCGATGAAGTTCCAGAATCTTACAAAGTATTAAAGTAGACATAACTTCCGGTGTATTCTTGGAGACACGAGTGAGAAGAAGACAAACATTCCGATTCAGAATTCCAACAAACACGTGCAACGGTTTATTTTGGCGGCTATCCAATGATTTGACTTCCAAATGACCTTAATACCGACCTGATGAAGGGTAACCGACCTCTAATTCTGAACCAGAGACCTAAAAAACGTATACACCATTTTTTTCAGATTTTTTGGCCTGTTCATAACTGTTTTATTCCAAATAACCTCAGAATGACCTTGAAGTAACCTCTAGTGACCTTCAGGAGACCTTATATGAAAAAAATAACACCGGATTCGGATTCAGTGACCCAAAAAACATACGTATGAATTTTTTCAGATTTTTTGGCTGCATTGGCTCAATTTGACCTTCAAATGACCTTGAACCTGACCTGATGAAGGTTAACCGACCCCTTCATCTTGATCAGCGACCCCAAAAACCCTAGGATACCTAGTTGGTTTACCGAGTACAAGCCTAGATAAAATGTTGACCTGTGTAATCTATGTTTTAGTGTATACGAGTAGACAATGTAAAATATATACCTAATCTATGTAGATAACAAATAACACATGTGGACAATGACAGTATTCTATAACTATTTAAACAGGTTTTAAAAGGGCCCTGCATTTCGGATAGTTTCGATTCAAAAAAAGCCGCTGGATATTGTAATAGTATCTATTTTTTTATATTTACTTTTTAATAAAAATTTGTTTGCTTATATAGTTCATTTAGTCCACATTGATGTAAACAATACTAGCCCAGTCAAATTTTGACGAAAAGCTCTCATTAAATGTTAACAGGCTGCATTTTGGCATACATTCTTTTGGACGTAGAATACGATAAAAAAAAATTGCTGCTCTAAAGGGTACACTAAGCCTACATAATCGAAAATAAAATGAAAAATTCGGTTTTTCGCAAATATCTCGAAAAATAAAAAAGATATCGAAAAACTAATAGCACCACGTGAAAGAACGGGAAATTTTACAAAAAAAGTATATAAATTTTTTTAGTTTTACCGTAATTTAAAAAAATTATTTAAAATAAAATAACTGGTTTAACCTTTTCAGTTGTAGTGGAAATCATGCTTCCAACCTCATTTATGATTAAATTAACGCTTCTGTATACTGCTAAATATTTTGAAATTGGCTATTAAGGGGTTTCTCGGGGTGCTGATTAAGAATCCGATGACAGATTTGAAAAATTTAAAATGGCAGATCCAATATGACGGTCAGAGGGTACGTAATTCATTTAATTTCTTCGAGTAATTTAGAATTTTTGTGTTTTCAATAACTGTTTTCTTGTACCTGGATGTTTAAATGAAATATAAATACTTAATACTTAAAGCTTAGACTTTTATCTTAAATATATATTTTTTAGGTTAAGTTGTATGATTAGTAATAAGCAAAAAATACGTTTGTCGTGAATACTTGTTTAAGAGCAAAATTACAAAAAAGGAGAAAGTTTTTTAAAGTTTTTAATGATTTTTAACTAAAAAAAAATGTGCGTATTTTGACCATTTCGTACTGCCGTCAACGTAAAATTGGCGGCGACGCACTCAAACTCATTTTTTAAGTAACACAGACAATGTGGGTTTTTTTAATTATTTTTATATTGAAACTTAAGGTATAATAATGATAATGCACAAGGATTTAAAAAGGGTGACGCCATGGACATAGAGGATAGACTGAGCATTAACCTCACAAAATTAACCACTCTCTAGAAAGAGACAAAGCGACTGTGTGGCCAATACCTGTCTCTTTTCTGTAGGCCTGTAATAAACAAGACGCAGTACCCTGAGACGGAATTCAAGGCGAGAAAAGCCCCCCAACCGATTTTAGTTCATATAGAATACTTAGAAATATTATTTTCAAGAGCGCCGTAGCTTAGCGATTCTAGAAAGAGACAACTACTGGCCACTCGTTCGCTTTATCTCTCGCACACTTTTGCGTCCATATTTACTTCACAGCGGGATACGAAACACTCAGTCCATCCTCTACGTCAGGGGTGCTCAAACGGTCGATCGCGAGAGCTTTTTGAGTCGATCTCGAGAAAAAAATTCCGATATAGAACTATTCACAGATTTTGTTTTAGGTAACTAAATAAAATGTCATGAATAAACTACTAAAATTTATTCGATCCACAATTAGGCCAGAATAACCCCCTCATCACTTTCTTTTATCGTAATAACCCCCTGCTAGCGGTAACAGGCGGCTTTATCAAAGGAACGCGCGGTACTTGTCAAAGAAAAGTCGCGTTTTTGATTCCTGCCGATTTTTGACGGGAACATTCGAGACTTCGTTCGCGCCGATATAAGTGTTGCGCCTGCAGGAATAGGAGTCAGTCTGAGTTGTAACTTGAAGGCGATACATCGATACGAAGTTTATTAATAAATAGTCCAAAATGAGTGCGGCGAAGAAAAGTAAAACTTATCATTTTAATAACGATTGGGAGGAAGAATTTTTCTTTTGTATGGTAAAGGATAAGTGCATTTGTCTCATTTGCCGTGCGTCAGTTGCAATACCTAAGCGTGGGAACTTAGAGAGGCATCATAAAACGGTTCATAAAAACTATGAAAAGGATTTTCCGTCACAGAGTGAATTAAGAAAACGAATAGTACGTGATTTGATAACTTGTTTGAAAAAAAGAACAAACCATGTTCACAAGATCAGCCAAACAATCAAAAGCTGCAACGATCGCGTCATTTAAAATATCTCATATATTGGCGAAACACAAGAAACCATTTGATGATGGATTGGTTGTGAAGGAAGCATTTATTGAAGCGGGTGAGACTTTATTTGGAGATTTTAAAAATAAAACAGAGATTATGGCTGCTATTAGAGAACTTCAGTTATCTCGTCCGACTGTCACAAAGCGTGTTGAAGTCATGAGTCAGGACATGGCAGCTCTATGTCTATGGGGTGACGCAAATGATATATCTAATTATAGACTGGTATCTTTATTACCGATATTCGCCAAAGTCTTTGAGATGTCGATATTTCAATGTATTTTTGCACAGGTTAAAAGCCTGATTTCTGTAAATCAACATGGTTTTTTCAGCAAACGCAGTACAATAAATAATTTGACTTGTTTTGTTTAATTTACCGGCAATGCTTTGGACGAATGTAATGAAAGACTTGTTTTTGTCAAATTTCCACTTTATTTAGTTTCACAGAAACTGTATGACGCGTTTCGCTATACTATAGCTTTGTCTGATACAAAATTTTTGTATCAGACGAAGCTATAGTACAGCGAAACGCGTCATACAGTTTCTGTGAAACTAAATAAAGTGGAAATTTGACAAAAACAAGTCTTTCATTACATTCGTTATGAATTTCCATCAAGTAACAGCCACAACAATTCAAATGCTTTAGACAAACAAATACAAGTTGATGCTGTATACAATGATTTCTCGAAGGCCTTTGATAAAGGTGACCATTCCATATTTCTATATAAGCTCGATAGACTGGGTTTCAGCAATAATCTAATTACTTTTTTTGAGTCTTATTTGTGTAACCGCTTACAGTACGTCGAAATCCGTGGCCATAGATCCACAATGTTTAGTGCCACAAGTGGTGCACCACAGGGTGCACCTTGCACCTTCAATTTTTTCACTCTTCATTACCGACATTGGTGATAACATAACTACTAATTTTCTTTTGTTTGCTGACGACCTAAAGCCTAAAGCACCATAAGAGACGCTAGTGATTGGCTTTCATTGCAACATGATATAGAGTCATTACAGTAATGGTGCGAGTTGAATAGGCTGCCACTGAATGCCGGTAAGTGCTTCTTTTTGACTTACTCGGATAAATTTAGCACCACTGACTTCCAGTATAAGTTAGATAATGAAGATATTGCACGCCATAACACCTTCAAGGACCTTGGAATTATCTTTGATCCGAAACTTTCCTTTGCCCATAATATTAATTGGATCTGCAGTACTGCGATGAGGACGTTGGGTTTTATAATACGTAATTCTAGTGGATTTCGTAATAGTAATACATTAAAACATTTATATTCGAGCTATGTGCTTTCACGAATTGCATATGGTGCAATTGTTTGAAATCCAATACACGCTAAGTATATTAAAGTCAGAGAATGTTCAGAGAAAGTTTGCCAAATGTCTTATATTAAAATGTGATGGTGTGTACCCTGATAGGGGTGTCGATGAGGTCATTATAACTGGACGTTTTCAGCTACCTTTATTGACGAATCGAAGAAATTACCATCTGGTCTGTTTTCTTATAAAATTATGTAAATCTCTTATTGAATTTCCTGACTTATTGTATTTTCACGTTCCTAATAGATTGGTCAGAACCTCTTCTGTTTTCTATTTAACTACTGTATCAACTAATTTTCTCATCAAAACACCACTGTTTCAGGCTATGAGCGTTTTCAACAGTACTTGTAACGACACTGACGTGAACAACCTGTCGTTGTTCAATGCTTAGAAAATAAATTGTTGCATATATAGCTATTTATTCCAAGAGTATACTTTTAATTTTAATTTACTAGTTTTATTTAATTATATGTAATTTTAATGTTATTTGTCTCCTTTGTTCTACATTAATACTTTACTATTCTTTTTATTCTCTGTCTCCTTTGTATTATGTTATTTATGCTCAATTGTCTTGTAAATGGTATATCTGTTAGACAATAAAGATTATTATTATCACAAAAGTTCTTTCTCACATTTGGTCAATGTGGTTCCATGTTTGGCTGACGGGCCTAAGCCAAGTCAGCACAAACGCTATTACCAATATGTATTAAGGAATGACCTGACAATGTTACATGTTTTCAAAATCACTGACTTCTGACTCTTTTTGTGTATGTTTGTGTTGGGTCCTAATTGTACTAAGTGTGGGGTGAATGTTGTTGGTGTAAGACCTGTGGCTGATATGATGAGGGGGATAATGATGACTTTTTCTTGTTTCCATAGCCTTTTTATTTCTGTTGCAAGGTCTGTGTGTTTGGAGATTTTTTCGGTGTATTTCGTTTTGATATTTGTGTCTTTGAAGACAGCTATGTCAATCAGATAGGTGGCTTTTCCTTTTTTGTATTGAATTATTATTATTATAATTATTATTAATATTGTTGTTGTTGACATCCCGGACACCCCCCCACCACGAATCCCAGGCTTAGGTTAGTTCAGGTTAGTATAGGTTAGTTCAGGTTAGTATAGGTTAGTTCAAGTTATTATATTATAATTACGCTGAGGTTTATTATTATTAAGATTTTTTTTTGTTCTTCTTTCTCACATTTAGTCAATATGGTTCCATGTTTGGCTGACGGGCCTATGCCAAGTCAGCACAAACGCTATTACGATTGTGTGTTAAGGAATAACCTGACAATGTTACATGTTTTCAAATTCAAATTTACTAGTTTTATTTAATTTTATGTAATTTTAATGTTATTTGTCTCCTTTGTTCTATACTAATACTTTACTTTTCTTTTTTTCTCTGTCTCCTTTGTATTATGTTATTTATGCTTAATTGTCTTGTAAATGGTATATCTGTTAGATAATAAAGATTATTATTATCACAAAAGTTCTTCTTTCTCACATTTAGTCAATGTGGTTCCATGTTTGGCTGACGAGCCTAAGCCAAGTCAGCACATGACCTGACAATGTTACATGTTTTCAAAATCACTGACTTCTGAATGATTCTGTGTATGTTTGTGCTGAGTCCTAATTGTACTAAGTGTGGTGTGAATGTTATTGGTGTAAGGTCTGTGGCTGATATAACGAGGGGGACAATGATGACTTATTCTTGTTTCCATAGCCTTTTAATTTCTGTTGCAAAGTCTGTGTGTGTATTCAGAGATTTTTTCTGTATATTTCGTTTGGATGTTTGTATCGTTGGGGACAGCTATGTCAATTAGATAGGTGACTTTTCCTTTTTTGCACTCAAGTATGGATGTTGGTGTGTATTTGTAGTAGGGATCTGCGTTTTCTATGAGTTTGTATGTTGTGGCTAGGGCTTGGTGAACTACTTTTGCCGCTGAGTCATGTCTGGCTGTGTATTCCGTTCCGGCTAATATTTTACATCCGCTTGTTATGTGTTCGATCGTTTCTTTCTGCTGGTGGCATTTCCTGCATCTGTCTTCTGTAATAGTTGGGTCTTTAATGATATGCTATTATTATTATTATTATTATTAAATATTTGTAATTTACTGTATGCCCGTTATAATCATGCAAACAAAAATTTGGTTTTAAGTTTTACAAATTATAAAGCGACAAAAATAAATACTATTAGTATCATCGGAAAGCTGAAAGTCTCATCTACACTCTGAAAACAAGTAATATCGATTAAAGTTCGAGTGGTACTCGTAGCCTTTCAAATTAACCTGTTTGGCGCGCTACATTTGTTGAATCACCTAGGCGAATTTTTAATAAATTTTCACGCTAATAAAAAAAAATTTGGGAAAAAATCTATATACAGTTCTTTAGCAAAATTTCCCACTCTTTCACGTGGTGCTTTTTTATTTTTCGAGTTATTACCGAAGAACCGAATTTTTTATTTTATTTTGGATTTTGTGGGCATAGCATACAACAAACTTTAGTCATATTTTATATCCAAAAAACTACCTGTGTGCCAAAATGCAACCCGTTAACATTTAATGAGAGCTCAAAACCCCTGGTAACTGGGCTATACATAAACTACACGTAAATAATCGGCCTAAAGTTTACATCTCATCTCCGTCAAAAATGAAGTTTTATAAGTATTCGCGCATTTTTAAAATGAATCACTGCTTCACCGATACAAAGAACGAAGTACGTAACTGGTTTAAGTACCTGAAACTGATAATGCCTGACTTTGAAACCGAATAAGTATTCAATTTCTTACGCCACATTTCTACACCAATGTTATTTATTAGATATTCACCTCTTACTGTCTAAACGACCTTAAAATTGAATTTGTAGGATCACTGCCAAAAATTGTATTTTAACAAACGTGCAGGTCGTAATCGGCTTAAGGATCAAGTTTTTGGCCCTTGTTGTTCCGCCTCCGTAGCCTCGGCGATCTGTTGGATGTAATTCAGGGCGTTCTCGTAGGCTTTTTTGACAGCTTTTCTGTCAGATTGCTTACGGGGTTCGTTAGCCTGTAAAAGAAAAATAATTATTTCGGTATTGTGCGCTTTGGTGGTAAAGAATAATACTTTTTTGAGAGTGGAAAAACCATTTGCGACCCAAAAGGGATCGCAATAGAGAGTTATACGTTTATTTTAAAACATCGCAATTTATGACTGAAACTATGGAAACAATACAATTTGATTGCATAATTTAGCAACATGTGCTCTGGTTTTTAAATTTAGCGTCAGACACTTTTAATTGAAAAATAATGGAAATTGAGTATAATTTTCCACTTTTATTGATTTTTATACTTGATACGTTTTTCGCTAAAACATTCGCTTTATCAAAAGTATGGGTATGGAATGAAATAAACAATTTTCAGTGGTTTTATAAGTAAATATTTACAGGTAGGTTATATCTAAAGGGTAACAACAAACAAAATTATACAAATTATCTATTCATTAAATAAATTCAACAATGGGAAATCTCCAAGGTCCAATTGGTCATTTAACAGTGTGTTTGCATTCTTTCTTTTATTGACCTCGAGGGTCTCATACCAAACACCCTGTTAAATAATCAACTGGACCTCGGTAATTCCCCATTGTTGAATTTATTTAATGAATAGATAATTTGTACAATTAATAAGTTCTGTTGTTATCCTTTAGTTACAACCTACCTGTAAATATTTATTTATAAAACCCTCGAAAAATGTTTATTTCATTCTAAACTCAAACTTTTGATAAAGCTAATGTTTTGGCGAAACATGTGACAAGTTTAAAAATCAATAAAAGTGGAAATTTTACCAAAAATTTAGTGTTTTATTCTCAATGAATATGAATTTCCAATAAGTAACGGCAGAGTCAGTTAATAATAGAAATTGTTGAGATTGGGGATCAGTTCAGCTGTACACTACCAAATATAGCAGAATAGGGAATTCGGTCATTTTCAATCTTCAAGTTTAAGCGGCAATATTTTTTTTTTATGGCCATAGTTGATCGAATTTGAGCTTTGCACAGAATTAACAGTTGTTGTGGAATGTAAATCTTTCTAGTTCTAAATAAAACTGCCAGTTTTAGCTCTCTTTGCTAAGCATGCCACATGTTCATGCCAAGTTGCTTCCAAGTTAACCTCCAGGAAATTGAGTGGCGAAGCTAGAGAAATGGCGAGTCCCGACATGAGTACATCGGGTTCAGCAACGGTAACTTCTTTTGTGGCGTGAAATATTACTTGGTTACTGTCACCCCAAGAAAGAATTTCTTCCAGGTCTTTGTTAAGTTGAACGTCTGTTTCCGGATATTAACATGAGTAGCCGATGTTCGAAGTGAATGAAGAATTAAACGTACTGTTATCTGCAAAGCAGCAGATTGGATTCCTGATCATTTCCAGAAGATCATTAAAGTAAATGAGAAAGGAAGTAGGAGACAGTATGGGGCCTTGGAGCACACCGCCGTTGATATTAAAGGTATTAGAAACAAATCCGTCGACTGCCACTCGTAAAGAACGCGCCCTCTAAGGAAACACATACATATAAACAAAAAAATATAAATGAAAATACATATCGACAATTCAAAGAATAGTATAATATAAATAAAGTAAAGAAAGTGTCTAAAAATGTTTGATTGGCATATCTTGCGGAAAAGTTCAAGAAAGTTAAAACCTTCTGCATTATTACACGCTGAAATTAGCACTTGATGTTAAATAAAACGTGAATGTTATAAAGTTTACCAAATGGATCCCATATTTAAAAAAAAAATGACAGATGGACACTGTGTTAGAAATTTACCATTTATTTTAGCTGTTTTGCGAATCCAAAAAAGAATCGTACTCATGAACGTGAATTTAAATAAAAACAAAATTTAGGTGTTTCCATTAAACTTTTCCTACCTTTGCCTCGTCCTTTTCGGTATCGATTCCCATAAGTTCTAGTTTTTCAGCAGGAAGCCACTGCCACGTCCTTTTGGCGTCGAAAAACAACACCAAATAAACGTGTTCGGTGAATTTGTTCGAAAGAGCCAGAACTTCGGGGGGCGGAGTGGGGAGGGGGACACCTTTATGTACAAAACCTGAAAAAAAAAGAAGAAAAAAATATAAATAACGCTCATAATAATAAAAAATATAAATTTAAAAAGTTGCGTCCACAAATAGGGCTACAAAAAGATGTTAATATTGTGTTTCAGAAAATCGGTCAGTTTAGTTTCGGCCCTGTGTCATCTTCAAACTTCAAATATTTTAATTTGCCACTTTTTACATAAAAATATGCAATTGGCACACCCAATGTAATATTTAAAAAAAAAGGAGATAAAATAAAATATAGCAGTAAAAAATAAATTAAAGTAAAACTATAAAAAATAAATAATAAATATACTGCAAAGATAAAAACGAGTTTTATAGAGTTCTTCCAAAATTTAAGTTTATAATTAAAAATAAATATAACAAAACAATAGCAAGTCAAACAGACACAGAATTGCAAATAAACAGAAAGGACAAAACAAAAACTATCCTTAAAAACTGCACAGTACATTGTTAAGATCAAGGGTGAACCACATTTACTTCAGAATTCTGCCTTTTACCCTACACAGGGTGAAAAGTCTCGAGACTTTCCGAGAAATGGAAGCACAAATAAAATAAAACCGGTCAAGTGCAAGTTGAACTTGCGCAATTAGTGTTCCGTACGTTGATTGCTTTTAAAATAAAAAAATGTTGTAACGGAAGTATAAAATGATCAGTGACTTCAGAAAACACACCCCAAATGAGTTTTCAACAAAGTTTATTTCCAATCTTTACTGAAAATTGATGACCTTGAAATTTCTGTTTTTTTTTATATACCAGATAAATTATTACAGGTAATGCACTCGTGATAATTTTCGTTCAATCTACACCCTGTGGAGAATATTCCGGAATTTTTTCAAAAGTACTTTTCGAGATAAGGCGGGGTGGACAGCGGTTTTTCGCGATTTTTTAAAAAATAATACAAAGAAAAGTGCGCGCAAGTATTACATATATATATATATATATATATATATATATATATATATATATATATATATATATATATATATATATATATTTTACTCGTGTTTTCACAAGCTTTCATTTGACACCACACTCGATTACCTAGTAAAAAATTTTTTTTACCTCCGATTTCACCCCCCAAAACTAACCCCTTAGGTCGAAATTTAACTTTCAAAACTACATGGCTCTGATGAGGCCATCAATTCCTATATTATTACCGAATTTCAACTTTCTATGACAAATAGTTTCGGAGAAAATCGGGTGTGACAGACGGACACCGAAGTGATCTTATAAGTGTTCCGTACGGAACACTCAAAAGCCATATGATTTTAAGGGAACATTACACTGTCTCGGATCGGAAAAATCAACTTTTTAGAAAGTATCCTATTGGAAAATATTATATATCAATAATATTCTCTCAAAATTCCAGACGAATATTTCAAACACTTTCGAAGTTATAGATGATTATAGCGCCGGGTGTAAGGCAAGCCAAATCGACCGTGCGGCGTGCCAACTTACCTTTCGGCCGTTTACAAAGTTTTGCTCTACCTGCGTCGAACATCTGCTGCCACTTTTATGATTCTAAGAAAGATAGAAGCAGGTAAAAGGAGAGCTTACTATAATGAGTATAATATCTTTTCAGATTGAGGTAAAATTGTAGCTCCAAAGCAAACAATACGCTAGCATGCTCAGTTCGAAAATATCGCTCGCAGAGTTAACTTCACTCGGTAAACGTCTTGGCTAATACTGTGCAAAATGGATAAAAAAATATTTAGTTCGAAGCGACACTTCTATGGTAATCGATTTTTAGATGAAAGTAATTCTAATTTTGACAGTACATCTGCAGAAAAAATTGTAAAACTTCTAATGTGACTCCAAGCACTGATCCGACATTTAGTTACTGTACTATAAAAATTGTACTATAGTACAATTTTTAGTTTTTACAACTTTACAACAAAAGTTGAAATGCAAAGTTTGTGATGGAGACGCGAAATTTTTCAAACGAGACGAAAAAGGAGTACGTTTTAGGCTTTGTGTCGTGTGTGAATGCGGCGATACACTCATTGACTCTATCCCCAAAATTGGGAAATCATATGAAATTAAGAGACGTTTAATTTTTGTAATGAGATTACTCGGCTGTGAAATCGCTGAAATGAACAATTTTTGCGGCCTGATGGATATAGGAACGGGTTTATATGAAACAACTTATTATAAAATCATCGAAAATACCAAAATCGCAGTTGAGGCTGTATTCAGAGTTGTTATAAATAAAGCCGCCAATGAAGCGAAAGATAAAAAGAAAGCAGCTGATAATAAAGAAAGTGAATTATCGGTATCACGTGACGGATCATGGCCAAAACGTGGCTTTACGTCTCTTTTGGGCATCGTATCTTTTATTGGTAAATATAGTAATAAGATTTTATGGTAAAATCAAGTTTTCGTCACGCTTGTCGAAAATGGAAAGGAAAAGAAAATACTGTTGAACTTGAAGCATTTTGGAATGAGCATCATCAAATCATAAAGGAAGCGCCGGAAAGATGGAGGTCGACGGTGTTCTCGAGATGTTTCAGCGATTGGAAGACTTGCGCGACGCAAAGTGCAAGTATTACATCGGTGACGGTGACACCAAAACCTTCACTTCAGATTTAGATGTGCAGCCCTATGGAGGTGATTTTATTATAGAAAAAAAAGAATGAGTCTCGCATGTTAAAAAAGAATGTATAGAAGAGAGTAAAAGAAGCTAAAAAAGTATTAACGCAGACAAGGAAGCAAGCTGAAAAAGAAAAAGAAAATACAACGCCGAAAAAAGGAGATTTGAAACTAAAAAATTCAGCTAACTAATAAATTAACGCAGGATTTATCGCTTTACTATGGCTTAGCTATTCGGCGTCACCCAGATTCAGTGGAAGAAATGAAAAAAGAAATTTGATCCACGTACGACGTATTGCCCTCCTGGAACTGACTCGTGGTGCAAGTAGCGAAAGCACGAAGTTGCAGGTACTTTGAGTGATTTCAAGCACCTACATTCTCTGGATGATGAAATTCAATAAGTTCTTAAATCTATTTATGAAGATTTGACGGCAAACGATCTTTGGAAGCGGTGTTGAAAGCGAGCCAAGACCGGATATTAAACAAAAGTGCAATGAATATGTAATTAAAGAAAATGGCGAACTGCTGATAGATTTTTGCTCAAGAAATGAATTAAGATTAAACACCTTCTTCCCACACAAAGCCCAACATAAATATACATTCAACACCAGAGGGCAAAAATCAACAATATTACATTACATTAATAACCTACATAATTACCAACCGAACAATTTTACCATCTCGGGTGCAAGATGTGAGAGTACTATCCTCATTGAATACAGGCACCGATGACAGCCTAGTACCACATAAAATAAAGATTGAAAAAAGCATGCAAAATACAAAGGAAGGCTATATATGAACGTGGAAAAATTTAAAGTAGAATCGTTACAAACGAAAAGTACTCAGGAACTATATGCGAACAGATCAAACTCAAAACTGTCAAAGCCAGATACCAGAAACAAGGACATTAACACTACTTGGAATGCCATCAAAACTTATATAATCAAAGCCGTCGAAGAAGCCATAGGAAAGCGGAAGGTCAAAGTGCTAAGGACATCACCAAACCTTGGTTCACTCCGATGGTTAAAAAACTGGCTGAAGAGAAAATAAAATGCTACTTACAATGCAAAAGTTCACCAACACCGGAGGAACACAGCCGCTATGTCATAGTAAGGAATAAAACTAATGCTGAAATTAAGAAAATTAAAACTGAATATTGACGAAAATTTACCACCGACAGGGAATCCGATCTATATGGAGCTCAAAAACAGATCTCGAAGATGCTAAAAACAGGAAAAAGCCAGTCAACAAATACATACTAACCAAATCTGTGACTATAGCTGAATGGGAGAGATACTTCAAAACCATATACGATACGAAAGAAGAAGCGGAAGCACCGCTGTATGAAACAGAAGAAGTAGCATTTAACGAAGAGGAGGTAACTAAAAAAATAAAAAAAGGCTCAGAACAAAACGGCCTCTGAAGCAGACAACATTCCCAATGAACTTCTAAAGTATGGAAGATTTAAACTTTGAAAACAACTAAGAATACTATTTAACAAAATTATAGAATAATCGACAGTCCCTGATGAATAGCACAAAACTATCACTATACCCATATTCAAAAAGGCACGAAAATCATTACAGATAACTATAGAGGTATTACTCTCCTGCCTTCCAATATAAAGCTCCTCACGTCCCTACCAAAAGAATATCTAGAACACCGAATCAAAATCAGGAACGAGCAACAATCAATAGAATATAATACTGTCGCCTTCACATGCTTTATAGACTTAACCAAAGCGTTTAATAAAGTCAAACTCTCACACGTAACAAAACTGCTGAGAGAAAAGCAAATATCAACTTAAATCACCAAACTTATACATATCCTAAATACAAACAACACCACACGGATCAAAGCCAATCACGAGACTTCGACTGACATACATACCGCGGGAGGTATCAGACAAGGAGATAGCCTAATCCCGTTTCTGTTCAAATTGAATATGGACGAAATAATAGAAGAAGTCTCAAAACTGAATCTGCTACGCGGATGACGCAACAATCTTAGCTGAGACAGAGAACGACCTGCGAAGGCAACTTCACAGATTCTACCGAGGGGCTGGCCAATATAATATGTCCATCTCAACAGAGAAACAATAAGATCTCCAGTTAATAAGACCGCCCTCATATCTGGTACACTACGCGACGTCGTATGGAACAACAAATTTATGACTACCGGAAGCAAAGTAAAGATGCGTAAGACCTGTACTAACATACGGTATAGAAAAACCAGAGCAGTTAACAACAAATTAGAAAACATTCTGAGATCGGCGGAAATGAAAACACTAAGAGGAAAGACCCTACGATACCGGATAAAAAAAACCAAGATATACGACAGTCATGTGCGGTCTATGAAGTGGTGAGATGGGGATGATTGAAACGACGATTCTGACGTGGAAAACCACCAGGATGACGCACGCCGGCAAGAAAGGTGGATGGATAGATGGCATTCTGGATTGTAAGAGATCCCATAAGGCCCTGGAAGTTAAACAGACCAACGGTCTATATTAAGGATAAAGAAGAAGATTTTTTCTTTAGATAAAAAGGGGCAGATTTTTTTCATATAAAATTAGTCATACAAACAAATTTGGTGCTTTTCTTTTCCAAAAAAAAGTTGTAAAATTTTATTGATACTTACAAAATAAAAGTAATACTTATCAACACACATATTTTACCAAGAATTTAAATTATTAGATCGTTCTCCAAACTTGAAGGAACATAAACTCTAATCTATACAAATAATAAAAATTTATCACAAACCATTTTATTTTATTGCAATTTTATGATGTACCTGGGTCGGTTTTTTACAAAGATTTTTCTATAACTTATTTTCTTTTAATAACAACACGTGTAGATCTCTAAGTTGTTCTGCGAACGCCACGTGTGCAATATTAGCGATACAAGTTGGTGTTTAAGATTCTACTACAAGGGGGGGGGGGAAGTCCCGACACTTTCCGAGAAATGGCAGTACAAACAAAAATAAACCATATGGTTTTCCGTTAGTGTCAACTCTCAGAAAATTCGTCTAAAATTTTCGTGACATTTGGTCTATTAGTTTGCGGGTTTCAGCTGTCTGAGGGACGCTACTTTTGATTGTTATGAAACTATGGAACAAAAAGAATTTCATGTGCTGATTAAACATTGCTTTTTGATGGGAAAAAATAGAGCCAGAAGCCAAGAATGGCTTGAGAAGTGTTATGGCACATCTGCTTCGTCGAAAGCAACTAAGTGTCGATAGTTTAGTGAACTTAACGCGGTCGTACCAGCACCGATGATGCTTCACGTTTCGGACGCCCAAATGAGCCAATCATTCCAAAAACACAAAAAATCACCATATTGTTCTGAATGACAGCAAAGTGAAAGTGAGAGAGATAGCTGACATCGTGAAGATATCAACAAAACGCGAGAGGTATATTTTGCATGAGTCCAACAGTCAGTTCGCAAAGTGGTTTGAACCGCATGAAAGCCGACGGAAGCGTCAAAAAACACAAACATCAGCTGGAAAGGTTTTGGCCAGTACCTCATAGTGCAATCAAAAAAAGGCCACATTTAGCGAAAAAAATTGTGTTGGTTTACCAAGCTAATGCACCAGCTCACAAGTCTATAAAACCGATGGTGAAATTGGACTAAGAATTGCTTCTTCATCTACCGTATTTACCAGATCTGGCCCCCAGCGATTATTACCTCTTTCCAAATTTGGAAAGGTGGCTCCAAGGAGAGAAGGTCAAATGAAGAAGTCGAATAGAAAACTGCGGCTGATTTTAGAAGGCTCGACAAATCATACTATACGAAGAATAAAGTCGATTTTTAGCAAAAACATTGTTTTTTCTTCAAAAGTTTCGGGATTTTCACCCTGGTACTTGCCAAGAAAAGCTTCTTAGATAAAGGATGTCCCAAAATTCACGCAAGATTTGAATTTGGCGCCATTTGTATGGTAAAGTGTTGCCAACAAAACAAAAAACACAGCGTGACAGCTGATAGTTCAGGGTCATTATTGTTGAGCAATATTTTAAAAATAATGAAAGTCTGGCAGCTACAGTTCGGAATTTTTGTACAAAATATGGTCGGAATAGTAATTTAACCTCATCAACTGTGAAGAGATTAATTGAAAAATTCAGGGAGACTGGGTCAATTAGTGATCTTAAACGCTTTGGCCGTCCTTCAACAAGTCGTTCGACACAAAACATTGAACCAGTTCGTGAAAGTGTTGCCGACACTCCAGGAACATCAATTCGGCACCGTGGTCAAGAACGGGACATTTCGAGAAGCTCTCTACAGCGTATTCTCACGAAAGATTGGCATCTTCATGCTTACAAAGTTCAATTGGCTCAAGAACTGAAGCCTACTGACCACGCACAACGAAGAGAGTTCGTTGAATGGATGAGGCTCATTTCCATCTTGATGGCTTCGTTAATCGACCAAATTGTCGCATTTGGGGTTTAGACAATCTACAAGTGACTGTTACGAAACAAATGCATCCCCAACGTGTCACTGTTTAGTGCGGATTTTGGACTGGAGGCATTACCGGACCATTCTTCATCGAAAATGCGGTTGGCCAGGCAATAACAGTTAATGGTGATCGTTATCGCGATATGATAATCCAGTTTTTTATGCCTAAATTGCAAGATATGGATGTGGACGACATGTGGTTTCAACAAGAGGGGGCAACATGCCATATAACTCGAGAAACAATTCAATTACTGCATGAGTAATTTCCTGGTCGTGTAATATCCCGTTTTGGTGATCAGAATTGGCCGTCCAGATCATGCGATTTAACGCCGTTGGACTTTTTTCTTTGGGGTTTTTTAAAGTCTAAGGTTTATGCCAACAAGCCCACGACCACCCACGACTTGAAGGAGGAAATTAAGCGCTGTATCAACTAAATTCAGCCACATTTATCCAAACGGTGATGGAAAATTTCGACAAAAGAGTGCGTATGTCCCAGCCAAGCCGTGGAGGCCATTTACCCGATATGTTATTCCATACATAACCCTATACTGTATACTTTATGAATCAATAAAAATATTACGATTTTTAATTAAAAACCTGTGTTTTCTATCAAAACTACTTCTTGCGTGAATTTTGGTACACCCTTTAGAAGATAAAAATGAAATACTTCATGGATGAACAGTATGGCTTTCAGCGTTCTCGTTCCTGTGTATCTAACCTTCTGACATATGAGGATTACCTGTTGGGCGCATTTGAGAGGGGCTGTCAGGTTGATACCATATATATTGACTTCTCCAAGGCGTTCGACAAAGTGAACCATCGGTTATTGTTGAGCAAACTTGGGTCGCTTGAGTTCGGCATTCACATTCTTGGTTGGCTGGAGAGTTTTTTAATGGGCCGTCAGCAAAGTGTAAGAATAAATAATTATATCTATATATATAACCTAAGTATAGTGCCCTCGGGCGTTCCTCAGGGCTCTCACTGCGGCCCCCTATTGTTTCTCTTATTTGTAAATGACTTGAAGGATTTCCTGACCAATACTTCTTTTCGCATGTTTGCCGATGATCTGAAATTATTCAAAATTATTTTTAGTCCTGTGGACAGTCTTGTTTTGCAAGCGGATGTTGACATATTTTTCCATCGGGCAACTTTAAACGGCTTAAGTCTGAATACTGATAAATGCTCCTGTATATCATTTTCCAGATTAAAAAGTCCTATGTAGTTCGACTATAGTATTAATACAACCATTTTAAAACGGGTACATGAGATTAGGGATCTTGGTGTGATTTTGGTTGTTCTTTATCTTTCATCGGCCATCAAATGAGTGTGGTGCAGAAAGCCGGTAGGTGTTTGGGTTTTATTGATAGATTTAGTGCCGATTTTTCTTGTAATGTGTTTAAATTATTATATTGCTCGTACGTTCGACCGATTTTGGAGTATGCAAGCCCGGTGTGGTCTCCTTTTTATAATTAAGTTGGAAATGTGAAATCTTTGGCACAATGATACTACTCAGTATATATCACCACTACACCAAACACTTTATTTTTGCACTCGACGCGGGTTTCGCTAACCATGTTAGCTTCATCAGGAGCGATGATTGACTTGTCAGTGGTGATATATACTGACTAATGTCCATATTAATCAGCTGGAGAGTGTCCAAAAAAAATTCTTACGTATCTGTTCTTTTAAACTGGAAATTCCTTTAACCGAGGGACATACCAACTATGAGCTGGTACAAAGATTTTTAAATATGTGCAGTCTTCAGGACAGACGAATGCAAGCTGATCTACATTTCTTATTTAAGTATTAAATGGGTATATTGACTGTGAGTACTTACTTAGTAAATTATCTTTTCATACCGTACATCGTACCCGCGCCAGGTCGTTATTTTACCCAGCTAATGTCACCAGAAACTATAGCTTGCATAGTCCAATCTTTAGAATGCAGCGTAATTCTGATAAATACAATTTGAAAATTGATGGCCCAGTACACCGATTCAAAAATATGGTCAAGCAACTGACCTCGCTATAAAGTTTCTTTAATTTTCGGGTAGTTTCCCATTGGTATTATATGTCAAGTACTGTTTACCTTTAAAGTGATTAATTTAGATTGTAATACCCTGCATTCTGACCTATTAGTTTTAGTTTTAGATTTAGCTTTAATTATATTGTTCATTCACATTGTTTTTTTCTCTTGCATATTGTCGATGTTTTTTGTAGAAATGGTGTTACCGTTGATAATAAATAAATAAATAAATAAAACAGGTTTTACCAATGGTATAAAGATATTTTACATCCCTTTATTTGTCAGGTAGTAGTACCATTTCATGTTAATTTTTTTGATTATGCTTTTGAAACTATTTATTTCAAAGATGTACAGTCTGTCAAGTAAGAACCTGTCCGCTATAATTCATTTTTAGTAGACGCGACTCTAGCGATTCAACCAAAAATCAGTAGAGGGAACCTTTGTCTACGACGCATTTTAGTAAAAGTATCAGTCGATTCGGAACTTTCATCGAAATCACGTAAAATCCAAAATGAGACACATTCCGCGGCCGCTAAATATATTAAAAAGTCGGTATCGTTAGTGAAGAAGTGAGTAAATCGTTTTAACGAGACGAAAAATGTAGACGACCTGCCAAAACGTGGCTCGGTAGGCAAAGTCACTCCGAAAGTCGAAAAAAAACGAATCGTGTCTTTGTTTTCACGGAACCCGAAATTGACCCTGAGTCAAAGAGCGACAAAATTAAGAAAATCGGGTTTGGATGTCTTCCATGAGACCATTCGACAGCATCTTCGTGCTCATGATGTCAAATTCCGAAGTAAGTTGAAGAAACTTTTGCTGGTTGAAAATCAAGTAACGAAGCGGCTCGCTTGGACCCACGATAAGATACTAGAGTATCCCTCACAATCGCCGGACGCCAACCTTATTGAAAACGTTTGGTCCCTTGTACAGAGAAAGCTCAGAGGAAGACTCTGAGGACTCTGACACAAATATCTCGCGAGATTCGAAAATTTTGGCATTCACTGCAACGTCGACAACATGCCTCGAAGATGCCAGGCGATTATTGATGCGAGAGACAATTGGACAACTTACTAAGGAAATTGCGCCATTGTTAGTACACCAAAGAATACATTGGTGGTAAAAAATATTCTCGGAACACATTTTTTCAAGAATACGAGCAATCACGTTCTTACTTAACAGACAGTATAAGAATTTGTTGAAAAGTATTTTTTCATGGATCCTAATTACTCTACCATCATCCAGTAATGAAATCCAATAAGGAAAGCAAAGCAAAGGGCAATAGGAGGGAAGTACAAAAGATAAGGAAGCATTTCTCACGTGAATTTTTCCAAAATTTCACTGATTTCCAAGACTGAAATATAACTTTTTTTTTCAATTTGGTCTCTGAAATGGCACTGATCAAAAGCACATTACAAAAACCGAATTCGAATAGTATTACTAGAGAAAAGCGACTTTAAAGCCATCCAACTCAAATAAAACTCGATATTTTTTTTTGGCAACCTATTATTTAAAAATTACCCTTCTTTATGAGGCACCTACGATTATCCATCGTTGGACCATACTAATAAATTTTTACATCACCCCGGTATATAAATATAAAGATACGCTAAAAATTTAAACGTTAACTTTTATTATACTTTAGTCACGTGATTGTGCAATAAAAAATCAGTAGCCACCTTACTGTCCGTTGTAACAGATAGATACCGAGCCAACGTCGTACCAACATTAAAAGTTGATATAAAAGTATATATTCTGAGTGTATTTAGAATTGATTTAGTAAGTATTTCTATTTGTAATATTATACAGTTCTATAAAGCTTATACAGTCTGTGAAGTATGAACGTGACCGCTCATATTGTTGACAAAATGTGTTTCGCCATCAATGTGGTGTGCTAACAATGGCGCAATTACCTTAGTAAGTATCCTGTATCAATAATCGCCTGGCATCTTCGAGACATGCTGTCGACGAGATTATCTGCATATTTTTCGAATCTCGCGAGACAACTGAGTCAAAGTCTTCAGGGTCGTTTCTTCTGAGCTCTCTCTTTACAAGGGACCAAACGTTTTCCATAGGGTTGGCGTCCGGCGATTATGAGGGCTCCTCTAGTATCTTGTCGTGGGCTCAAACGAGCCGCTTCGCGACGTGATTTTCGTCCAGCAAAAGTTTCTTCAACGTGCTTCGGAATTTGATATCATGAGCACGAATATGTTGCCGAAGGCTCTCATGAAATACATTCAAACCCGATTTTCTTAATTTTGCCGCTATTTGACGCAGCGTCAATTTCAGGTCCAGTGAAAATAAAGACACGATTCTTTTTCGGCTTTCGGAGTGACTTTACGTACCAAGCCACGTTTTTGGCAAATCGTCTACATTTTTCGTTTCGTTTTTATTTATCCACTTCTTCACAAACGACACCGTCTTTTTAATATATTTAGCGCCCGCAGAACGTGTCATTTAGGCCTCTTTGGATGGGAACACAGAAAGACTGCCTAGAACTGACGCGCAAACTAGTGACTCATTTTGGATTTTACGTGATTTCGGCGCAAGTTCGGAATCGACTTACTAAAATGCGCCGTAGACAAAGGTTCCCTCTACCGATTCGCGGACACGTTCTTACTTGACAGACTGTATTTACATATTATTTTTTGGGCTAAAATTAACAATGTTCTATCAAAGATTTAAAAACTATATATATATATATATATATATATATATATATATATATATATATATATATATATATATATATATACATACATATATAATCCTTCCTCTTCCACCTTACGGTGTCGAGGTAGTGGAGCAGGTAATGCGTCGCCACTTCTTTCAGTCCTGTCGCCATTTTCTTCGCCTGTTTCCAGGTAATGTTCTTCTCTTTCGAGATTTTTCCCACACCATCATTTTACGTTCTTGTTGGCCTACCTCTTTTACGCTTCTTATCCACTGCCACTTCCCATGTTTTTTTTACTATTCTACAGTCGCTCATTCGCACCTCCAAAAGAATTCACATAACACCTTTCGCGGACTATAGTGTTTCTGATGCGGTCTCGTCTTATCACTCAGCTACCCTCAAAAAGCGCATTTCACACGCCTCTGGATTTTACTTCGGTTTCGCTCATCCAAACTCCAAGTCTTACCCCCATACAGCACTGAACATCCTTATTTTAGTATTCAGACTAACTTCTTTTTTTCTAATAAATGATTTGTTCAATGCGTAGAATAATTTAGTTGCCCCGGTCACTCTACTATCCACTTCACCATTAAGCTTTCCATATGCACTCAAAAAGGAAAGTACCTAAAAAAAGTACCTAAAATCCTCAACCTGCTTAATTTTCACATCATTCATGGTAATTTCTACTTCCCTCGGTGTTTTAGCGATTACTATCAGCTCAGTCTTAGCCATATTCGCTTTCATTCCATATTTTACAAAGATATCATTCCATACATGCAGGTTTGTCTGCATGCCCCTTTCCGAACTTGTCACAATGACCAGGTCATCTGCATATACAAATTCCGAAACATATACTTGCCCCAGTTTGTAGACACCCACTCTCGTCTTCTTGACCTTACTCCTGGGTACGAGATTTCATCCATCAACGCAATAAACAGTAAAGCACACTGCCTTGTCTCACCCCTGCCTTCGTTTCAAATTCATTTGAGACTTGGTTGTTTGTTCTTACTACATTACGGGTGCATAAGTATATACTCTTTATGGCTCGTATCAGCTTATTGTCAACGCCTTTACGTTCCAATGCTTCCCATATTTTCTCTCTTGGAGCACTATCAAATGTCTATCATCATATTGCAGGGTTTTTTCTACTAGCTGTCCAACTGTAAATATCAGATCCGTCTTATCATCAAGTGTACATTCAATAATGTCTCTCGGTCTCTTCTCTAGTATAATTTCATAAACCTAGCTGGCTACAGTCAGCAGTAAAATATAGCTCTATAATTTCCACATTTATGAATATCACCTTTCTTGAATAGTGGGAGAATAGTTGCCAATGTCCAGTCTCTAGATATGTCTCCCGTATTCTACGCAGTTCTTATTATTTTGTGCGGTAGCTGCAAAGAACGAATTGAAACCCAGAATTTTAATGTGAAAATCTCTCTCTCTCTCTCTCCCTCCCTCCCTATGACCCGCCCAGCTCCACTTCAACCTGTTTATCCTCTCAGCGATATCAGCTATCTTGGACCTTCCTCGAATTTCTTCATTAGTCAGCCTATCCCTCAACGATATTCCCAACATCCTCCGTTCTATTGCTTGTTGAACTACTTGTAGGCGATTTATAATTTCTTGATTCAAGGCCCACGTTTCCGTTCCGTATGCCAATACTGGCACACGCATTGATCAAATGTGTTTCGCTTTTAGTGTATTTGGGTATTGGAGAGGAAGTTGTTCCACAATCTGATAAACGCCGACCAGGCCACTGATAAATCAGTTTTCAAGTTAGTCAATAACTATTTTTTGTCCAAGATATATGTATGAATCCGTTCCTGTGATTTTCGCGTTTTCAATGTTCAGTACTGCTTCTTTATCACAGTCGTCATTTGTCATGAATATGGTTTTGGCGATGTTTATCTTCAAACAAATCTCTTTGAACCTGTTAAGTTCGTTCAGCATTTTTTTCCAATTCTTTGTTGTTAGACATAAACACAATATCATCCGCGAACCGCAAATGATTGAATTGCTCTCCTCCTATATTTATACCCTTACTTGTCCATGGGAGTAGTAGTTTTGAAAAGATCTTCTATCGCCAACGTAAACAATTTCGGCGAGATGGTGTCCCCTTGACGTATTCCTCTTTCCATTTCTATATTATTGGTGTTTTCTTTCAATACTATCTGAAATGTTGCATTTTTATATATATTTTGAATAATCTGCGAGTATCTGCTGTCAATTCTACAGTTATTTACACTATTTAAAGTTGCCCAGATTTCAAGGGAGTCGAATGCTTTCTCGTAATCCACAAAGACCACCCAAAGCTTAAAATTATACTCGTTTAACTTTTCTATTAAGATTCTTAATACTTAAAGGTGGTCCAGTGACTTACTCAGTCCAGCAACGTGGTCAATCAATCCACTGTTGTGTGGATTATTCAAAATATACACACACATTTATATTATTTCCCTTTTGAAGAATAACGAAACAACCAGAATGATTGAAGACATCGTCAATCTCAAGAAATTTCTCGAAAAAGAAGAAATGCAAGCTCTTTTGAAGAAAGAAGAGGAACATGAAAAACCAACAGATCTGAAGAAAGACGCTTTTGACGATAGTAAGGAATTCAGAAATGTAGCAGGTAATTAAATAATTATTATATCCGGTATCTCAAAGAAAATTATCCACCTGCATCCATTAGGGCAAAATATGTAAAAAATAAGTTCTCCGAGCTTTGGGGGAGAGAGTAAAGGCAAACTTCGACGAGCGTACGGCAAAAGATGTTGGATCTTTTCTTGCGTTTTGGCCTTGTTCACGAAAAAAATGGTTTGCGACTTCGGTGGATACTTTTTATTGAGACAGCCTGTATACTTTCCGTATAAACGACATAAAAGATTATCTGTGCTTTAAATAGTCAGGTGTTTACGAAAATTGACAATCTATTACATATTGAAAAATCCTGTTCTTTCTTTTTATACATTATTAAGCAAACGCCACCTTTCGATGATATCATTTGAATAACAGTTCACTACATATTCTTCAGTTTATCAAATGATAAAACTTGTAACAATTTAAGCTCGAAAAAGTATAAATTTCTAAAGAAAAATTCGTGCTCGACTTCAAAACCGTCACAGGTCGACAGCGACTTAGGGTCTGTCAAGTAGGGGCCTGTGTTCATGCAAAAGATGACCAACACGTTCTTTTGATATCTTTAGGGCAGGGGTGCTCAAACGGTCGATCGCGATCGACAAGTCGATCGCGAGTGCTTTTTGAGTCGATCTCGAGAAAAAACTTCCGATATAGAACTATTCACAGATTTTGTTTTAGGTAACTAAAACAAAATGTAATGAATAAACTACTAAAATTTATTCGATCCACAATTAGGCCAGAATAACCCCCTCATTACTTTCTTTTATCGTAATAACCCCCCTGCTAGCGGCAAAAGGCGGCTTTATCAAAGGAACGCGCGGTACTTGCAAAGAAAAGCCGCGTTTTTGATTCTCGCCGATTTTTCTAGAAACTTCGGGCGGCGTGTTTGACGGGAACATTCGAGACTTCGTTCGCGCCGATATAAATGTTGCGCCTGCAGAAATAGGAGTCAGTCTGAGTTGTAACTTGAAGGCGATACATCGATACAAAGTTTATTAATAAATAGTCCAAAATGAGTGCGGCGAAGAAAAGTAAAACTTATCATTTTAATAACGATTGGGAGGAAGAATTTTTCTTTTGTATGGTAAAGGATAAGTGCATTTGTCTCATTTGCCGTGCGTCAGTTGCAATACCTAAGCGTGGGAACTTAGAGAGGCATCATAAAACAGAGATTATGTCTGCTATTAGAGAACTTCAGTTATCTCGTCCGATTGTCACAAGGCGTGTTGAAGTCATGAGTCAGGACATGGCAGATAAACTAAAACATGATATCATGGAATGTACATACTTTTCTTTACAGTTCGACGAATCCACCGATATGACAGACACTGCCCAGCTGTGTATTTTTATTCGAATGGTATTCATGACAATGCCTAAGGAAGAGTTTTTGACAATGATTTCTCTGAAAGGAAAGACCCGTGGCGAAGATATATATGACGTTTTCTTCAATTTTGTAACAAACTACAAGCTATCAATATATAAACTAGTGTGCATTACAACCGATGGAGCACCAGCAATGACTGGAAACGAAAACGGTTTGGTGGTATTGTGTCGAGCTAATGATGATTTCCCTTCATTTTTCTCCTTCCATTGCATTATACATCAACAAGTTTTGTGTTCAAAAGTTCTAAAACATGGAGAAGATTATGGGCATTGCAATAAAAATTGTGAATTCTATCCCTGCACGTAGCTTGCAACGACGGCTCTTTAAATTGCAATTGGAAGATAGTGAGTCAGCTGAACACACTGATTTAGTTCTTCACACGGACGTCAGGTGGTTGAGTCGCGGAAAATTCCTAGAAAGGTTTCAAGAATTATTGCCCGAAATAACAGCTTTTCTGGACGAAAGAGGTGATGATACTAAGATGCTGAAAAACGGAAAGTGGCTGACTGATTTGGCATTTTTGACAGACATCACAACGCATTTAAACACCATTAATTTGGAGCTTCAAGGTAAAGGGAAAACTATTATTGAGATGATTAGCGCAATAAACGCATTCAAAAGTAAATTGCAACTTATGGTAGATCAACTGAAAAAAAAGGATCTGAAAAATTTTCCGTCTTTGAAAGCAAGGATTCCTCAGTTGAATTATGATATTTATGAGGCAGAATTATCAAATATTTTGGGCCAATTCGAAATACGTTTTTATAATTTCAGTAAATTGGCAAATATCGCATCATTTATGAGTTATCCTTTTTCGTGTAAAAACATTGAGGAATTAGCTACTGAAATAGCAAGTCAGTTTAACACGCACTCATGTTTTGTTGAAAATGAGTTAGTGCAGATTATATCAGATATACATCTCAAAGCCACAGCATCTAATACAAAATTCTGGTGTTTTATATCTGAAGATAAATATCCGAATCTAAGGCAAATCGCCCTTCAACTGACGGCAATGTTTGGGTCACCTTACTTGTGCCAGTCTGCATTTTCTGAAATGAAGATAATTAAGTCAAAATATCGCAATCGACTAACTGACGAACATATGTCATCATGCTTGCGATTAGCACTCGGTAATTACGTATGAAAAGTATGCTGAGGACATGCAGTGCCACGCTTCAACATCCAAAGTCACTCTTTAGTTAAGTTTAGACACTAGAACTCGTTTGTTTTGTAAGAACCAATAAACTCGCAATTTTGAATAATTATGAGTTTTTTCATTGACATTTTAGAGCAGACCTACACTTACCTTGACTAAAAAAATGCATATTGTGCGGAAAACTAATATCTATGCCACGATACACCCTACCTAGACGACAATCCTGCAACACACTTACTTGCAGCCTCTCAGAGTCGATCGATCGTAGTCTAACAATATTGAGGTAGATCGCCAGCAGTTCAAGTTTGAGCACCCCTGCTTTAGGGTGTCAGCTATCTTAGGTAATTTTACTTTATGGTCATTCAAAACAATTTTGTTGATTTTTTTTTATGTTTTCCGGTGTAACCACCTCATTTGGGCGTCCAGAGCGTTCAGCATCATTTGTGTCTGTACAACCGCGTATAAATTCAGCATACCAGTAGATGATAAGTGATTGTCCAGGGGCAACGTCCCCGTAACACTTATCAAGCCATTGCCTTGTTTGAACGGTATTTTTCCTATCAAAAAACAGTGTTTAATCAACGTTCGAAATTTGATTTTTTCCCGTTGTTTTGAAAATATCAAAAGTAGCGTCACTTAAACCACGGTAACTTGTAAACTAATCCTCGAAATGTCATAAAATTTTGACACGTATCGATTGAAGGTTGGTACTTCCCAAAAATCATATGTATTTTTTGAAAAGAGCGACATCTATGGGTTAAATCAAAAACTTTTCAGCTTACGTCTTATGTAGTATTTTTCTTCAGTATCAGTTACTTTTTTAAACTTAAAAAGAGAAATTTCCTTTAATTTGGTATTGTTAATTTTAATAGTATGCTTTTTTGGTATGTCTATTTGCTACAAACATTGGCGTACATACTCAAGAACTATAAATATTCAGAATTCTTTTTCTCATCAGTTATAGCGGAGCGACCAGATTTTTTACCGATTTGAACATATTAAACATTCCGTGTGTATACATAAATTTACGTACTGGATTTTCAGACAACACCAAAACCACAACAAATATCAAAGCATTGCGGGAAAGCATCACCACTATCCCGTACAACAACCAAAGGTTAGTTAACCGCCACATCGAAAGTTACGAAATTTTATGCCCATCTTCAGACAACGACGAGGCTCCGCCCAGCCGCCAAAATTCCGGCGCCGATTCACATTTGGACGTATGTGCGGAGAGATTAGAGACAAAGAAAAGCGGCCGGGCTAGACAGGAAGAAAGACATGACGAGAACATTGAACGTGAACGTATAGAGCATGGAGATAGGTTTGAATTGTACTTTTGTTATATCGTTTATTTTGCAATGTCCTTCTCTTCGATTATTTTTGCTATTATTTATGTATGGTCTCCTATTGTTATGGGGATCATTTACGAAAAGTCCACAAATGTTACTGGTGCTTATCAAAACCCTTTCTAAACGAAAGTCCAATTAGCAAGCCTTGCTTAATAAAGCGAAAGTTTTGCGAATATTGGTAAAAATAGTATTTAAACTTTTGTGCTCAAACATGGTAAATGTTTTCAAGTAAACGGGGGTTGTTTGAAAAGTTCTCAGCCTAACAACAGAAGAAAATTTTTTTGGCGTGAAATATTTTTCATATAATATCCTGAAACTTCAATTATTCCAACGTTTTTCCAATTATTCAATACCATCATTAAAGTGAGATTCCGGAAAGTCTGGAAAATATCCATCCACGGCTGCAAGAGCATAGTCATTTGATGTAAAATGCTTTTCAGCCAGGAATTTTTTCAGGTTTGGGAACAGATAATAATGAGAATAAAACACTAAATTTTTAGTAAAATTTCCACTATTATTGATTTTTATACCTGACACGTGTTTCGCTAAAACATTAGCTTTATCAAAAGTATGGGTATAGAATGAAATAAACATTTTTCATTGGTTTTATAAGTGAATATTTACAGGTAGGTTGTAACTAAAAGATAACAACAAAACCTAATAATTATACAAATTATCTATTCATTAAATAAATTCAACAGTGGGGAGTTTTCCAATTGGTCATTTTATGTCACTCTATACTCATACTTTTGATAAAGCTAATTTTTTAGCAAAACATGTGTCAAGTATAAAAATCAATAAAAGTGGAAATTTTACTAAAAATTTAATGTTTTTATTTTTATTAAATACGAATTTCCATCAAGTAACGGCAGAGTAGTCAGTTAATTATTTAAAACAGATAACAGTCAGAGGGAGCCAAATCTGGAATATGTTGGATGTTTAAGCAAATTTAATTCGTTGAATTTTGTCATCGTCAAAACACTTGTGTAAACACGTGCATTGTCTTGATGAAAAATGATTCTTTTCTTCGTTAAAACAGGTCTTTTCTCACGAATTTTTACATCTAACTGATCCAGAAGGTTACGATAATATTCAGAGTTAATTGTTTTACCTTTCTGAAGATAATCGATCAACAAAACACCTTTGTAATCCCAAAAAACTGTTACCATAGGCTTCCCTGCTGGTGGAACCGTCTTTGTCTTGCTACCGGCTTCAATCCATTGTTTCGACTGTTCTTTTCGCTCTGGTGTATAATGGTGGATCCAAGTCCCATTAACAGCTACGAAACGATGCTTGAAATACATTTTATTTTGCTTAAAATGATCCAAACATGCTTGGTCAATTGTCAGTAATGCGGCACCCATCTTGCACAAAGCTTTTCATATGTAATTCTTCATGCGAAATATTTCCAATTCTTTCTTTTGAGATGCCTATGGCTTCAGCTATTTCACGCACTTTCACTGGTCGATCATCTAACACCATCTCATGGACTTGTTGAATGATTTGTGGTGTTGTAGCAGTTTTTGGACGACCTTCGCATCATTCGTCTTCGAGGCCTGTACGACCAGATTTAAAAAGAGCAGCCAATTTTTTCACAATGGAAAGTGACGGTAATACATCCTTATACACTTTTAAGAATTTCGGATGATCCAAAACAAAGAATTTAATCGATCGATATTAAAAAGCTGCTACTACTCGAATGAATTCACAGATCAAAATAAAATTTTATGTGTGTTTATATAAACGATAGAACTTTCCAGTACAATTATGGTTTCACAGTTTCTAACGTCATCTATGTGTCTCGCTGAGAACTTTTCAGATGTCCCTTGTAAAAGGGTAATTATGCATCGAAATAAAAGTATCCGATAAGAAAGTTGGAATAGTACACACTCTGTTCAAAAAGATACCGCACTTTAAGGAGTAATAAAAATTGTGGGGAGACTCAGCGTCTAGCAGACAGAACAGAAGGACCCTTTTTGTCAGCTCTGGAAAAACTTTCCCCAAATCACATTTCTCGCGAAACTTCCCGCACTTACCCGTAAAAGTCAAGATCTCACCCTAGGTCAGGGTGCCGAACGCACGTTTTTTTACATTCATAACACCATCATTGTGGCTTTCACTCAACTGACGATGAGTGACGACTGGAGTCCTAATGGGGATAAAACAGGCAATATGCCTACTTATATGACACACCATGTAAGAAAGAAGAAGAAGAAGAAGAGAAGATGAAGTAACTGTTGAACCTTAAAAAACCACTCAATAGACTTTCCGAGATAGCGCTGAGGGTCGTGCCGCTTGAACATTTTCAGTGATGACGTATAGCTTTCCATTTATCGACAAATGAAGTTATAGCGTATTAAATCAGGAGAATAATATGGTAAGTGATCTAACACTCAAACTTTGTTTCTGGTCAAAAACAACTGCTTTTGGAACATCCAATTGCCTTCCAATCAATCTTAGGGTTGATATCGGGTGTTCTTTAATGAAATCTCGCTTTTTTTATAATTTTGCTCGCTTCGCCTTTGAAATTCATTCAATTCACTCATTTTTACCACCATAACTAGGCATCTAATGGAAAAAAATTCATAAGATAGCTGTGATAAAAGTTGACATAACTGGCACTACTATTTCGCTCCAATTCAGTCTCTTTTTGGACAGAGTATGTATAAATAATCGATTTTTTTTTGTCTAATTTGTTATATTTTTATGTTATTCTACTCAACATTTCTACTGTATTATGTGATATTTGTACCGATAGACTGAATAATCTTAATGGGTGCCACTATATCGTAGGATTAGCATATAATATAATACGAGAGAAAGTCAAAATTATCCAAATTTTTTTGTATTTCCAATTTATTAACACAAAAATAAAGGCGGAAACAAGTACAAGTCTTCTTTCTTTTCGAGGCACTTGGTCCGGCGGTCCACAAGCATGCGTCCCTCCAAGAATGAGATTTCTGGTTGGTCGCGCAACCATTAATGTACTGCTTCCTGCACTGTAGTGATGTCAAGTACTTTCAAATATTTAGGGTACCCGGTATTTCTTAAAAAAGTACCCGTTACATTGTACCAGGTACAAAATACCGATCTCGTCACGTAATTGCCAATATACCTACCTACACTAGTCGGTGGCGTTTGGTACTTCGGTTACACTACTGATCATTACTATTGATACCGAATGTACCGAAACCGAACGCCACCGATGAAAACGAGATATATTTCGTGAAGATGAGTAGTTATATACCGCTACCATCGCCATCGATGTGTAGCTACCTTCTACCGGGTACATTTATCGTCGACTACCCGGCACTTAGGATTCCGCCGAGTAATGGGTACTTTGTATCCGGTTGTTACAATACTGACATCTCTACCGCACTGCTTTTTTCCGAAGAAAATCGACGATGTAATGGACTCACGTTTAATCTTCTCCGACTATTCTACTCAGGAATTCGTTGCCTTCATTATTGTAGTGGTTAAGTAAGAGTTGGCAGCCTGGCATCCATCTGGCACAGATTTTGTGGAAACTAACCTAGTGCGGGTAATTTTTGACTTCCCCTTGTATATCTATACTTTGATTATTTATGATATTTTTTTTTTTTTTCATTTTCCAAACTTTATAAATAAATGGGTTAAATAATTGGTTACCAGTTTATTTTAAATTTTTCAGTTGGCAAATTCAAAGCATATTAAAACGTCAGTACCACGTCACTTATTGAAGGAATAACTAATGCAAGCTTTCAAGTTACTAATGAATGATCAGCACCATAGGTTTTTATTAGAGAGCGAGGACCCAATTTTGTAGACAAACTTTTTAACGTTTTTTTGCCCCATTCGCTTGCAAAATAGCATCTAATTTATGAACTTTAAGAGAAACCACAAGAACATTATTGTGACGGTCGCACTCAGTATCTCTAGTTTTCTTTTAAAGGCAGTGTGGTTCCTTTGCCGACGCTAAGTATATTAATAAGTCGGTATCGTTTGTGAAAAAGTTGATAAATCATTTTAACGAGACGAAAGATGTCGATAACTTGCCAAAACGTGGCTCGGTAGGCAAAGTCACTACGAAACTCGAAAAACGAAACGTGTCTTTGCTTTCACGGGACCCGAAATTAACGCACTGCGTCAAGGAGCGGCAAAATTAAGAAAATCGGGTTCGAATGTGTCCCATGAGACCATTCGACAACATCTTCGTGTTCATGATGTCAAATTCCGAAGCACGTTGAAGAAACCTTTGCTAGGACCACGATAAGATACCAGAGTGGCCCTCACAATTGCCAGACGCCAACCCTACTGAACTTGTTTCGTCCCTTGTAAAGAGAAAGCTCAGAGAAAAGACTCTGAGTCAGTTGTCTCGCGAGATTCGAAAAATTTGGAGATCATTGCCATAGTATGCAGAAAACCTCGAAGATGTCAGGCGATTATTGATGCAGGAGGCGATTAAACAACTTACTAAGGTAATTGTGCCTTTGTTAGCACACCAAAGAATACATTGATGGTAAAAAATGTTCTCGAAACACATTTTTTCAAGAATATAGCGACAGACTGTAGCTATACAAATAAACAAACTTGAAAAAAGTTTTTTTTGCAATTTTTTTTTCGTTGAATCGATTCGTATTAGTGAACTGAATAAAAACTAGAAAAAAACTGTGAGTCGAGAAGAGAGAAAAAAATTAATAAAAACCAGCCAAGTGCAAGTCGGACTTGCGCAATTAGTGTTCCGTACAATGATTACTTTTAAAATAAAAAAAAAATTATTAACAAAGTTTGCTTCCGATCTTTGTTGAAAACTTATGGTCTTGAAATTTTTGTGTTTTTTTACATGCTAGATAAATTATCAAAAGTAACGCAAACGTGATAATTTTCGTTCAATCTACACCTTGTGGAGAATATCCCAGAATTTTTTCAACATTTTTTGACCAGTACTTTTCGAGATAAGGGGGGGACAGGACGAAAGAAAAGTATTACATCGTATATATTTTTGAACTCGTGGTTTTACAAGCTTTCACTCGATGCCTGGTAATTTTTTTTTTCACTTCCGATTTCACCCACAAAAACTAACCCCTCAGTCAAAATTTAACTTTCAAAATTACACGGCTCTAATGAGGCCATCAGTTCCTATATTGGATTGGATCATTTGGAACTAAAATTCATCAAAACGCGGTAAGCAAAAATATTGTTTACTGGTATAGATCTGTTGGCGATATCATTTCCTGTTTCACGGGAACAGATAGACAACTAACAATCCTCCTTAACTTCCTAAATAATTTGCATCCTAATATTAAATTTACCATAGAATTAGAAACCAATAACTCTATAAATTTCTTAAACATATCTATATCAAAAGTGAACAATAAACACGATTTCTCGATTTTTCACAAACCTTCACATACTGATACAGTCATACACAATAGTTCATCCCACCCTTATCCTCACAAAATAGCAGCTTTTAACTCTTTCATACATAGATTGTTACAGATCCCTATGACTAAAACTAATTTTAACAAAGAATTCAACATAATCAAACAAATAGCAATTAATAATGGATATGACCCCAACATTATAGATAATATCTTGAATAAAAAATCATTTAAACAAGCAATCTCTCTAATTTATCCCACAATTAATGACAAAAAAAGAAAATTTAGTACACTCACATACACAGGGAAAATAACTAGAACAATTTCCAAGCATTTAATAAAAAAGAACAATAAAATAGCATTCAAAACCAGTAATTCCTTAGGGAGTATAATTTTGAATAAAAAAACCAAATCTAAGAAATCCTTAAAATCAGGAGTTTATCTATTAAATTGAGGATCTTGTACTACTGGTAGATCTTTTGAAACTCGCATTAAAGAACATAAACACAGTTATTTAAAAAATAAGAACAATTCACATTACGCAACCCATATAATAAACGAATCCCATAATTTTAATGATACGTTAAAAATCCTACATGTAGAAAATAAATCTAAAAAATTAAATTTGCTTGAATGTCTTGAAATTAACAAACGGAAAAACTCCAATCGATTATTAAACGAACAGGTAGACTTAAACCATTCACCCTTACTTAATCTTTATTAGTTCTCGGAAATAGAACCACAGATTTGCATTCTTAAAATAATTCTGTGTGTAAATAATATAATAAAATGATTAGCATAATCTTAGATAATTAAGGATAGTTTTAAGCACTATATAACCAGGATTACTACCAAATATTTTTCTTGCTTATTTACTTCTGAAGAAGCCGTTGTATGGTGAAACAATTGTCAAGTGACTTTAAATATATTGGAAATTAAAACATAGTGTTGTTTTTTATATAATTTTATTTTGAATTTCCAACAAGTATCGGCAACACAATCAAAGATCCTATATTAGTGCCCAATTTCAACTTTCTATGTCAAATAGTTCGGAGAAAATCGGACAGATGGACAGACACCCAAGTGATCTTATAAGTGTTCCGTACAGAACTCTAAAAATGCGATATTTGTTTAAACAACTGATTCAACTTCTTACTTACGATCGTAAAAATTATATGAATAAAATTATATTAAATTATAAAATAGTTAACCTTTTAGAGGTGATACAACCTTAAATGAAAAGCCTGCAGTCACTTACTGATTTGCTTTTAAATCATTATTTTTCGTTTTATCGTAAAGAGGAGCAGGTACGATTTTAATTCAGCTGAATTTTTCTTCTAGAAAGGCTACAAATTTGTTACCATTTTATCTCATCTACATTTTCCTCAAAACTGTGCTATTAATATTAATACAGAATGTGTTTCGAGAACATTTTTTTGCCATCAATGTATTCTTTGGTGTGCCAACAACGGCGCAATTACCTTAGTAAGTTGTCCAATCGCCTCCTGCATCAATAATCGCCTGGTATCCTCAAGACATGCTGTCGACTAGATTTTCTGCATACTCTGCAAATTTTTCGAATCTCGAGAGACAATTGAGTCGAAGTCTTCAGAGTCTTTTCTCTGAGTTTTCTCTTTACAAGAGACCAAACTTTTTCAATAGGGTTGGCGTGTCAAGCGAGCCGCTTCGCGACGTGATTTTTGCCCAGCACAGGTTTCTTCAACTTACTTCGGATTTCGACATCATGAGCACGAAGATATTGTCGAATGGTCTCATAGAACACATTCAAACTCGATTTTCTTAATTTTCCCGCTCCTTGACGCAACCTCAATTTCGGGTCCCGTAAAGACCCGATTCGTTTTTCGACTTTCGGAGTGGCTTCGCCTACCGAGTCATGTTTTAACAAATTGTCGATATTTTTCGTCTCGTAGATGATTTACCCACTTCTTCACAAAACAACACCGACTTTTTTTATAGATTTAGTGGCCGTGGAATGTGTCATTTTAGGCTCCTTTGGATGAGAACAAAGAAAGACTGCCTCGAACCGACACGCAAACAAGTGACTCATTTTAATGATTTAGACTAAAGTTCGGAATTGACTGATACTTTTACTAAAACGCGTCGTAGACAAAGGTTCCCTCTACCGATTTTTTGTTGAATTGTTAGAATCGCATATATCAAAAATGAATTATCGCGGACACGTTCTTACTTGACAGACTGTACATAATATAATGAAAGTAAAAGCTCGTTTCTGAAAAAAAAATGACATACTATCATATAGAGTACGAGGCTGGTTTGAAAAGTCCATGCAAAAATAAAAACTAGTTAGTTTGGGGTAAACCTTTTTTATTTTTTCGACAGTCTCCTTTTAGGCTTATACACTTCGTCCAACGATGTTCTAGTTTGTTGATCCCTTCCGAATAATAGGATTTGTCCAAGTCTGCAAAATATCCATTAGTGTCTGTAATCACCTCCTCGTTTGAATAAAATCTTTGTCCCGCCAGCCATTTCTTCAAATTGGGGAACAAATAGTAGTCCGAGGGAGCCAAGTCTGGAGAATAGGGGGGATGTGAAACGAGTTGGAATCCTATTTCCATTAATTTTGCGACCACAACTGCTGAGGTGTGTGCTGGTGCGTTGTCGTGATGGAAAAGGACTTTCTTGTGGGCCAATCGCGGGCGTTTTTCTTGCAGCTCGGTTTTCAAACGGTCCAATAACGATGAATAATATTCACATGTAATAGTTTTTAGCCTTTTCCAGATAGTCGACGAGGATTATCCCTTGCGAATCCGCCATAACCTTTCCGGCCGAAGGAACGGTCTTCGCCTTTTTTGGTGCAGATTCCCCCTTGGTAACCCATTGTTTAGATTGTTGTTTGGTCTCAGGAGTATAGTAATGTATCCATGTTTCATCCACAGTGACGAAACCACGCTTAAAGTCCTCCGGATTCTTCTGGAACAGCTGCAAACCATCCTTGCAACACTTCACACAATTCCGTTTTTGGTCAAGCGTGAGCAATCGCGGCACCCATCTTGCGGATAGCTTTCTCATGTCCAAATGTTTATGCAAAATATTATGTACCCGTTCAGTCGAGATGCCCACAACACTAGCAATCTCATGCACCTTAACTCTTCTGTCATCCATCACCATATCATGGCCGTCCAGAACGTTCAGCGTCACTTGTGCCCATATGGCCAGTCCGAAAATTTTGAAACCACTTATAAACTGTTCTAATCGAAGGTGCAGAGTCACCATAATGTTTATCAAGCTTCTCTTTAGTCTCCTGAGGCGTTTTGCCTTTCATAAAGTAATGTTTAATCACCACACGAAATTCTTTTTCGTCCATTTCTTGAAAATCACTCGACTTCCTTGATTCACACGAATGCCAAACACAAAGAAATAGACCAATATGGCTGAAACTTGGTGTGCGTTCATTCAAGAGATGCTACTAACTAAACATGACCTCGATACGCGCCGGTGGTGCCATCTCTCGGACTTTGCACGGACTTTTCAAACCAGCCTCGTATTTTGGTATTTATTAATTTAACAAGAATAAATAATTATTATTATTACCAATATACTTACAGACATACCGCGAACTAATAAACATTTTATAACAGATAATTTTACGATCGTATTTTTTGAATTAAATACTTATAATATAAATTGATTAAGGTCATTCTTATCATTTTTTATTTTATAAAATGATCATAAATCTTTTCATCATTTCGCATTTGTTATCGTTACATCTAAAAATATTGTTGAAGTCATTTAGCCAGCACTTCCCTGCGCAAATATAATTTATAAAGTCGATATTACGATTATATTCTTCTGACGTCACTTTTAGTGTAAAAAAGGTCAAAATAATGATGAGATAAGCATAGTTTAGATACAACAATATTATGATTTTATCTTCTCTGGGGTATCACCCCATGTATCTATAATATATATAAAATGCAACGTCTCTCTGTCTGTCTGTCCGTTAGTGCGCCTATCACTGAAAAAACACTTATCCGATTTACGTACTTTTTTTTTAAAACATACATATGTTCTCTGGCCAGGTTATAGGCTATATTTTATTACGATAGGTAGCATAAGAAATGAGCAGTGACGTAAAATAGTGAATGATGTCGGAAATAAGTTTGCCGCTAGCGCGTGCCTTTGCAATACACAGCCTAAACCATTAAATATGAAAACAATATTATGTAGCAAAGAATATCTGTAATGTATAATCTATAATATATATAAAATGCAATGTCTCTCTGTCTGTCTGTCTGTCCATTAGTGCGTTTATCACGCGGGAACCACTTATCCGATTTTACCTGTCTTTTTTTAAATTCATGCATATATTCTTTGGCCAGGTTATATAATAATAATACTAATCTATATCTATAATATATATAAAATGCAATGTTTGTCTGTCTGTCTGTCTGTTTGTTAATGCGCTTATCCCTCGAGAACCACTTATCCGATTTACGTGATTTTTTAAATTCATACATATGTTTTCTGGCCAGGTTATAGGTATATATTTTATTACATCTATAATATATATAAAATGCAACGTATTCTGTCTGTATGTCTGTCCGTTAGTGCGCTTATCACTGGAGAACCACTTATCCGATTTTCGTACTTTTTTTTTTAAAACATACATATGTTCTCCGGCCAGGTTATAGGCTATATTTTATTACGATAGGTAGCATAAGGAATGAGCAGTGACAATAATAGTAAATGAAGTCGGACAAAGTTTGCCGCTAGCGCGTTCTCTTGCAATACACAGTCCAAACCATTGAATATGGAACAATATTATGTAGCAGAGAATATCTATAATATATATAAAATGCAATGTCTCTCTGTCCGTCTGTCTGTCTGTCCGTCCGTTAGTGTGCTTATCAATGGAGAACTACTTATCCGAGTTACGTGCTTTTTTTTAAACATACGTACGTTCTCTGGCCGGGTTATAGGATATATATTTTATTAGGTGACATAAGGAATAAGCAGTGACGATAATAGCGAATTAAGTCGGAGAAAAATTTGCCGCTAGCGCGTTCTCTTGCAATACATTCCCTAAAGCATTAAATATGGAACAATATCATGTAGCCAAGAATACAATATATATAAAATGCGACGTCTCTCTGTCTGTCTGTCTGTCCGTTAGTGCGCTTATCACTCGAGAACCACTTATCCGATTTACGTGTTTTTATAAATTTATACATATGTTCTATATAATTCGATATAAGCCTAGATAATGGGAGATAAGGTGAGATAATGGGAGATAAGGAGAAATAATATGAGATAAGTAGAGATAAGCCTCGATAATGAGAGATAAGGTGAGTTAATGGAAGATAAGTATAAATAATGGAGATAAGGAGAGATAATGGGAGATAAGCAGAGATAAGTCTAGATAATGGGAGTTATGGTGAGATAATGGGAGATAAGGAGAAATAATGGGAGATAAGGAGAAATAATGGGAGAAAAGGAGAAATAATGGGAGATAAGTCGAGATAAGCCTAGATAATGGGAAATAAGGTGAGATAATGAGAGATAAGGAGACATAATGGGAGATAAGGAAAAATAACGGGAGATGAGCAGAGATAAGCCTAGGTAATGGAAATTATGTAGAGATAATGGAAAATAAGGAGAAATATTGGGAGATAAGGAGAAATAATGGGAGATATTTTATTACGTTGGGTAACATAAGGAATAAGCAGTGACGATAGTAGTGAATCAAGTCCACGCGAGCGGAGCCGCGGGCCCGGCTAGTGTATGTATGTATAACGATTGAGATTTTGAAAAAAAAAGAAATCGTTAACGAAAATGAAATTTATTTTTTAAAATAAAGGTCTCGCTATTCTTTACCAGGTGTGATAAAAAATTTCCATTTTTTTTTTTCAAAATGACCGAAAAACGCATTTGTTTTTATTAGATTATTTAACAAATGTAAAAAAATACGGATAAAATGACTCCATAAAAAAAAATTTTTTTTAATGGCATCGGAAAGCTGGCGTCAAGACCTAAATTTTGAAAAAAAAAGATACATTTTGGACCAAATGGCATAAAATGGCGGGTAATTCAAATTTTAAATGACAAATTTAATTGTGCCCACTGGGGTCAATATTTTTGAACCAAAATTTCAGGGTATTTTTCCTATAACAAAAAGCATATTTTCTCAAAGTTTCGAGCCGATCGGTTCACTTAGTCGGCCTGTACAATAAAATGAAAAAAAAAAAACAGTTTTTGTCGGTTTTTTTTCAATTTTGTAGGTTATGTACACATTTGAGCGAATTAAATCTAACGAGGATTTGTTGAAAATTTCATTACGGGGAGTTTGGTATTTTTTTTGTCTCGATCCGACATATATAACCCGAGTTATTCGCATTTTAAACTCAAAAAACGCGTTTTGAAAACTTCAGTTTATAAACAAAAGAACACAAATTTTTCAAAGTGAAAAACTCAGGACAATACTCCTGGTGATACCCCAGAGAGAATAAAATCATAATATTGCTGTATTTAAACTGTGCAAAATGACCGAAAAACGCATTTGTTTTTATTAGATTATTTAACAAATGTAAAAAAATACGGATAAAATGACTCCATAAAAATTTTTTTTTAATGGCATCAAAAAGCTGGCGTCAAGACCTAAATTTTGAACAAAAAAAAAGATCCATTTTGAACCAAATGGCATAAAATGGCGGGCAATTCAAATTTTAAATGACAAATTCAATTGTGCACACTGGGGTCAATATTTTTGAACCAAAATTTCAGGGTATTTTTACTATAACAAAAAGCATATTTTCTCAAAGTTTCAAGCCGATCGGTTCACTTAGTCGGCCTGTAAAATAAAATGAAAAAAAAAAACAGTTTTTGTCGGTTTTGTCAATTTTGTAGGTTATGTACACATTTGAGCGACTTAAATCTAACGAGGATTTGTTGAAAATTTCATTAAGAGGAGTTTGGTATTTTTTTTGTCTCGATCCGACATATATAACCGGAGTTATTCACATTTTAATCTGAAAAAAACGCGTTTTGAAAACTTCAGTTGTTTATAAACAAAAGAACACAAGTTTTTCAAAGTGAAAAACTCAGGACAATACTCCTGGTGATACCCCAGAGAGAATAAAATCATAATATTGCTGTATTTAAACTGTGCAAAATGACCGAAAAACGCATTTGTTTTTATTAGATTATTTAACAAATGTAAAAAATACGGATAAAATGACTCCATAAAAAATTTTTTTTAATGGCATCAAAAAGCTGGCGTCAAGACCTAAATTTTGAACAAAAAAGATCCATTTTGAACCAAATGGCATAAAATGGCGGGCAATTCAAATTTTAAATGACAAATTCAATTGTGCCCACTGGGGTCAATATTTTTGAATCAAAATTTCAGGGTATTTTTACTATAACAAAAAGCATATTTTCTCAAAGTTTCAAGCCGATCGGTACACTTAGTCGGCCTGTACAATAAAATGAATGAATTTCTTTTATTGTTGCAAACAATGAAACAATATATATTCAGAGTTACCTGCTCTAACTTTTTTCCACCCCTTTATATGTTTGACTAGCTTTCTCTCTTTCCTTCATTGTTCATGGATGGACATATAGTCGGTCTAAGAACGTATTGTAGGTTATTGTTGACACTCCTGTAAACAATGCTTTGTCGAAAGAGACTCATTTCTAACTTTATTTATGGTTAAATAGTACATTATCGAATGCAGAATCGAATATGGCTTTTTCACAATGAAGAAAAACTTATTCCAGGCATTAAAACTGCAAATTCGAAATGATAGGTACCTGAAAAATCTTTATAACTGAAACCTGACATTATCAACTCGGAAAAGCACGGGCGTCATTCAACAGAGGTTCGAAATATTTTTGCAGTTAGCGTCTTCGATTTTGATGAATATGCGCCTAGGTTTGGCTTTATCTACGAATATCAAAAACGGGCTTTCGTCGAAATATATTCATTTTTGACTGAGACGCAGCCAAATCTTTGAGTATACGTTTCGCGCTTCGAGGCTGTATTCCTATTTAATTATCCAAAAAGCTCCGAAAATGACGCCTACAGCGACTGCTAAGTATAGGGTGGGCCATTTAAAAGTTCAAATTTAAAAATGCAATAAAACAAAAACGGTTTGAAATTTTGCCAAATTTATTTTTTTGTTGTGAAGTACAATTGTTCCGGTTAGAGATGGAATATTATTTCATTCATATGGCTGCCACGGCTGGCCTCACAGTACCCCATTCGATCGGACCAATTTTCGAGCACTTTTTCGAGTGTATGGGGTCGTATCTCGGCAATGGCATCACGAATGTTGGCCTTCAAATGCTCAATTGTCTCTGGTTTGTCGGCATAACACTTGTCTTTAACGGCGCCCCACAGGAAATAGTCCAACGGTGTTAAATCGCAGCTTCTTGGCGGCCAATTAACATCACCATTTCGGCTAATTAAACGGCCATCAAACGTTTGACGCAATAAATCGATTGTGGCATGAGATGTGTGACAAGTTGCACCATCCTGTTGAAACCAAACATCGTTCACATCAATACCATGAAGAGCGGGCACAAAAAAATCGGTTATCATGGTGCGATAGGTGTCTCCATTGACCGTAATGGTTGCGCCGTCCTCATTTTCAAAGAAATATGGGCCAATGATGCCTCCGCTCCACAAGCCGCACCAAACAGTCACTCGTAATGGGTGCATTGGCTTCTGTAAGCCCACGTGTGGGTTTTCTGAGCCCCAAATACGGCTATTTTGCTTATTAACGTACCCACCAAGATGAAAATGAGCTTCATCCGAAAAGATGATTTTTTTGGCAAAATCGACATCATCGTGCAGTTTCTCGTTGGCCCATCTAGCGAAGCAAAAACGAAGCGGATGGTCATGCGGCTTCAACTCTTGAACCAATTGAACTTTGTAAGGCGTCATACCGAGATCTTTTCGCAAAATTCGACGTAAACTGATGATGAAACCAGTTTCACGAACTTTAGCAATAAACTTGCGTATACCGGGCACTGTTGGTCCTTCTCTGCGACCAAATTTTGTACGACATTTTCGTGCAATTTCCGACCAATTGTCTTTGTTTTGGAAATAAATTTCCAATAAATCCCAACGTTGCTCAAGCGTAAATCGATTCATTTCGTTCAGTGGAGATAATATACTGAATTTTGTGACAGAATAGAATGACATAAGTATTGCCAGATTCGAAATAACCGGTGGTTCAAATTTAAACCGATAGATGGCTCACCCTTTATATGGGCAAGTCGAGGGAATTCGTTAGTAAGTGGATCAAACGTCACTCACAAATATTAATGATCTATCAGAACGTGGTTCGAGAGGAAAAGTGTCGGACAAGGACGAAAAGATGATTACCGATATGTTTTCCCGAAATCCTCAATTAACTTTGAACAAAAAGGCGTAAAAACTAACTAGAAAGGTTTGGATATATCGTATGAAACAATCAAGAAACCATTGCTGAGCGAAAAACACAGAAAGAAACGACTCGCGTGGACAGAGGAAAGCATATATCGAGACCGGAGCAATGTAATTTTTTTCAGTAAAGCTTCATTTTGGGGTTATCCTCCACGAGCCTGGGCAATTTGCACTCACCAATTGGTTTATGGCTAGTAGCCGCTAGAACAGCAGATAAGAAGTTTTAGGGTGAGAAAGTTTTGTACTAATATAAATAGTTTAGGTTTGTTGTTATATTTAAAACATTTCTCTTATGCATACTTCAAAATAAATGTTACTCTTAATTTGCTCAAAAAATTTGGTAGAGTACCTGGCTGGGTAATAAAGTATCCTGTCAAACCGGGTAGCCGGGCAAATTAGCCTAGTATCCGAGTTTGGCCGGGTAGACCAGGTACCCATTACATCTCTCTTTTCTATCTTCAGATCATAATTTTTAAAATGAAAACGATAAAAGGTTCAAGAGTATTCATATAGCAAATAACTTTTAAGGCCACAGTACTATCAGTCTTTACACACAGATATCTATCACGCCAAGAGCTTCTTCTTCTGACTTATTATTATTCAAGGTCTAGATAGACTAAGCAAATCTTCAGAGAGACATTGAAAGAGGCTAATAAAAGAATACTGCTTAATGGGGAGCGAATAAGTAATATACGTTATGCTGAAACGAAGTCAGCAATCGATACGGCCTCGAACTTAATATCAGCAAAACAAAGTATATGGTAATCAGCACGTCTCGGGTTCCTGCTACCTTGTTGATGGTTAACAATCAACAAATACAAAGAACTCTACAATATTCATATCTAGGTACCATGATAAACAAACAGTGGGAACACTCGCAGGAAATTCGTTGACGTATCGAAAAAGCAAGAGCAGTGTTCCCCAAAATTACACTTTTCCAAAGCTAAGCAATAAAATTAAGCACAAAAATAAGACTCCTAAAATGTTATGTCTTCAGTGTCCTTCTTGACGGTGTGGAATCTTGAACGCTTGAAGCCACTTCTATGAAACTTGAAGCATTTGAATTATGGCTGGCCTTTGTAGTGGGAATCATGCTTCCAACATCCTTTATGATTAATTTAACGTTTCTGTATACCGCTAAATATTTTGAAATTGGCTATTAAGGGGTTTCTCGGGGTGCCGATTAAGAATCCGATGACAGATTTGAAAAATTCAAATGGCGGATCTAATATAATGGCCACAGAGTACGTAATTCATTTAATTTCTTCGAGTAATTTAGAATTTTTGTGTTTTCAATAACTGTTTTCTTTATACCTGGATGTTTAAATGAAAAATAAATACTTTATACTTAAAGCTTCGACTTGTATCTTTCATTTTGCCCCTTTAAATATTTTATTTATTTTAAGTTTAAGTTGTATGAATAATAATAAGCAAAAATTACGTTTATCGTGAACACTTTTTAAGAGAAAAATTACAGAGAAAGAGAAAGTTTTTAATGATTTTCTAATATCAAGTATACTTTTAACTGTAAATAAAAAAATTTAAAAAAATTGTCGGACTTTTTTTGACCATTTGGTACTGCTAAATGTAAAATTACCGGCAGCGCACTACAGCAGACAAATTTTCGTATTTAAAATTTTTTAAATAACATAGACAATCTGGGTATTTTAAATTATTCTTAAATTAAAACATAAGGTATAATAATGATATATACACAAGGATTTTTTTCAATATTTGTAATTTACTGTATGCCTTGTAACATTCATTTTTTTCTAGATTTTAAGATCATGTTCTGTTACAGTGTTCTTATTATAATTTACATTTTTTTTCATTTTTGTATCGAGCAGTGTTTACTAATTTTAAGCAGTGTGTAGTTCACTCGGATTTCTAAGCCGTTTATATTACAGTGTGCATTGCTGGTTTGCGACCGAATTTATTTAATTTGTAATATGCGTCGATTGGCTAGATATTTGTTTCCGGGAAGTAGCCATCTTGAAGACGTAATTTTTACGGAATATTTAAGGATCCGGATGACACGGATCGAGGCTTTTTCCCATCAAGCCGCAGCCAGGTTTTTTCATCCAGCCGCAGTAGAGGCTTCTTCCAACCAGTAGCCACAGATGGTTTTTTCCATCTAGTAGCCAGAGAGGCTTTTTTCTATCGTAGAGCCAAGTCGAGTACGAGGCTTTTTTCAACGTGAAGCCGTAGTGAGCTTTTTTTAACATGAAGTAGCCGTCGTAGGCTCTTCTCATCATGTAGCCGTACTGATGGAGTGTGTAAAAACGGTTTTAGTGCTAAATTCAAGGCCTAGAAGCCCGTAGGAAAACCGTAAGTTACCAGAATATTCGGGTGTAGCAAAGTTTGAAAAGTAAAATGCCTGATTTAAGAACTTTATTTAGTAATAACCACCTATTAGGCTAAGGTTTTTTGTAATAACAGAACCGCAAAAGTTAGAACTTTTAAGTTAATCATTAATAAATTATTTTTCTTGTTTAAGGCTAGTGTTTCACTGTACAGCTATCTTACTTTTCAGGACAAAAAGGTTGTACCATATAAAAAATTTCTTTAACAACTACATAACCCTTCAGTATTTTTTCATTTTTTTAGCTGAAGTTAGATCCTTTCTATTTCCAAAAAGATGTACAAAAATTATCTCTTACCCATATTACTCTAACCAGAAAAACTGAGCTAGTGTATGTTTAATTTCTTTAGTTCTTTTAAAACCAGTATTCACTTAATCCATTCTCAGAAATTAAAAAGGGGCTGTAAAATTACGCCTCAATGTGCGGGCAAAGTTAACACGCCACAGCCTGTTAAAATCACGCAAACAAAAATTTCGTTTTAAATTTTACAAATCATAAAGCAACAAAAATAAAAACTATTTGTATCATCGGACAACTGAAAGTCTCCTCTTCAAAAACTTATCTTTTAATTTTGTTTTTTACACTCTGAAAACAAGTAATATCGATTAAGCTCCGAGCGGTGCGCGTAGACTTTCAAATCAACCTGTTTGGCGCGCTATTCTTTTTGAATCACCTATCCGAATTTTTAATAAATTCTCACGCTAATAAAAAAATCTGGAAAAAATCTATATACTATTTTTTTCTAAAATTTCCCGCTTTTTCACGTGGTACTATTAGTTTTTCTATATTTTTTTTGTAGTTTTCGAGATATTACCGAAAAACCGAATTTTTGATTTTATTCTGGATTTTGTGGGTTTAGCGTACGTCAAACTTTAGCAAACTTTTTTTTATCGTATACTACGTCCAAAAAACTACCTGTATGCCAAAATGCAGCTTGTTAAAATTTAATGAGAGCTCAAAACCCCTTGCGACTGGACTATCCGGCGTAAGAGCAAGTCGTTCGAAAAGTTTCAGCAAAAAAAGCTACCACAGAATATATTTTATTTACCAACCTTTAGGCATCTGAGGATCAATTATCAACGCAGGATACCACGGATATCCCCTACATTTCGCCCAGACAAGCTGCAACGGTTGCAAAATTTTATCGATACCAGACGTCGCCGCTGTATCGCTGTCGTCTTCTTCGTCTTCGTCGCTTTCGATCTCGCTCGGATCGTGTGAGTAGCAAGTCGACAGGGAGTTGTCGCTGTCGCTTTTTTTCGTCGTCCGTTGTGGTCTGTTTGCCTGTTCGGTAATTCTAATAAACGAAAAAGAAATTAGGGGATTAAAATAACATAAAATATGTAAGTTTAGCTTCTAATCTTAATATATTTACGTAACTATGCTGGAGAAGACACAGACATTTCTAAAAAAAGGTAAGATTACATAAAGATACCGTGAAATGAAAATACCATTAATTTTTAAATCCTAAAATTTTACGGTCCTTACCTTAAAACTATCTGGAACATCTGACTGATCTTTTGTAAGGTTACTGGGATCCATAGTTTTCGGTACGTGTCCGGTTGAGCGTCTACCACGACCTCTCTTCTTCCTGAAAAGCAATATTTTATTTTATTATTACCGCTGTCACACTTTGAAGAATATCTAGCGGTAGCACTTGATACATCCAAGGCATTCGACCGTGTTTGGCATGACGGATTCTTGGTTAAGGTACGCTCTTGTGGTTTGTCTGAAAAGTTTTGTAATTTATCTTTCTTATTTACGTTAATAATCTACTGGAATGGGCCAGGAATACAATCTACAATTTTGCTTATCTCTACATTCACTTTAAACGCTCGAACATCGGCTAATCATGCAAATATCCGCATACAGCAGGAAGTCCTTCAGCTTAACAATGACCTCAAAGAAATCCTATCTTGGGGTAACAGTAACCAAGTAGAATTTAATGTTATAAAAACCTAGAAGGCAGTTTTTTCTAAGAAAGTTAACGTTGCTAAGCCCGACGTAGTTATGTCGTCATATAACATCATCATCATCATCAATCCGGTTTTATAGCGTTCTTCCGGTTCCCAGTTTCCATCCTCTTCGATCTCCCCAATATCCGGATCTCAGAATATAATATAATTTCCCAAATTATGTTATATTCTACGGTTTTATAATAAAAATTAGAACTTACTTAACAGGCGAGGTAGGTGGCGTGTCGGTCTCTACCTTATCTTTTCCATCTTCCTTTTTGACGGCAGTAGAAGTCTTTTTTGCGAAAAGGACAGCAGTCCTTCTATTTACACCAATCGGAGAAGCACCTTAAAAAATATAAAACTCAATAATAACTCCACTGTAAAGGTCCGATTCAGTGGTGCATACACTTTTTGATCTTTCCATTAATTTCATGATTAATTAAATAGTTCACAAAATCTAAGCAAATAACGCACTCAGGGACGTAACAAAGTATCTGTTTAAGTAGGTAAAAAATTGTAGTTTGATTATTAAAATCTACGAACATGGCGAACAAATAATACGGCTCGCTGCGTTTAGACGCTGTAATTTTATTATTATTAATTATAATAATACGATCTATTTACCTGTTGATGAATTAATACTACTTTTATCCCCAGCTTCATTTTCTCCGTCTGATTGCGACGCTTCTGTTTGATCCGTCTGGTCGGTTTGATCAGTATGTTCAGTGTCCATTTCGCTCTGGCTTTCCACCGCTGGTGTGTCTGTCTCGGTTTTCAGTTCATCTTCTAAATTATATGAATAAAAATGATAATGATATATACATATATATATATATATATATATATATATATATATATATATATATATATATTATATATATATATATATATATATATATATGTATGTATATATATATATATATATATATATATATATATATATATATATATATATATATATATATATATATATATATATATATATATATATATATATATATATATATATATATATATATATATATATATATATATATATAGGGTGTTATGAAATTCACTGCATATATTGCAACGGGTGACTCGTGGGGTCATGTAGGAGTATATTCAATACTTTTTTCAACTTCAGATATTTGAAAAATTAAAAAAGGGGGTAAAACTGCATTTTACCAAATCATTTACAAAATCGGCCCGTAAAAGACATTGAAAAGAAATAATTCCTTGGTAACACCCGAAAACAACTATCACTGCCTCTTGAAAGCTGATTTTCAAGTAGGGGCGAGTAGGACAAACCGACTAACACTTTGAAAAAATCGTAGATAAAAATACATTTTCGTCTACAAAAATATTTAACGTTGATGGGTTTTCCACCGTTCAGAAAAAAAAACGCAAAAAGTTTGAGGATCAAAAAGGAAGAAACAAATCGGAGCAATCAGAAGGTTGTTAATATGACAACCTTGTGCTATGCCAGTATGGCTGGACGGTTTCTGCCGCCAATGTTTATAGTCCAAAGAATGAGACAAAATCCTGAATTGGGGAATGGGACACCTTCCGAGAGTGTTGTCACCATTTTAGACACTGGTTATATTAACTCCAAATTATTTGTAGCATGGATAAAACATTTTATAAGCGTAATAAAGCCAACCCCTGTTGTGTGTTACTTCTGCTTAATGGAAATACAATGTATTCGAAGAACCTGGACGCGTTGAACATAGCGAAGGCTAGTGGGATAATAATGTTACTGCCAGGCCGTATTACTCATCGGCCTCAGACATTGGACCTCTCTTTTTTAAACCTATGAGCAGTTATTATATTCAAGCAACTGAAAAATGGTTGAAGATAAATCCAGATCGTCAAGTAACGCAATATCAAGTTGCAGCTTAATTTGCAAAAGCTTACCAAAGAGCTGCTATCATCGGCACCATTGTGGACGGACGGATTTAAAGCGACTGAAATTTAGCCCGTGGACGAAAACACCTTTCGCGCAACATGTTTAAAACAGCTGAAAATATATATGCTCTATCTCTCTCAAACAAACTTAAGTAATGAAAGCATATCGATCTTACAAGACGCTTCTATTATTATCTATAATAAAAACAAGCAAACTGTTCCGCAACCTGATGTCTCCGAATAGATTACCACATTTAAGTAGTAACCGTCTACTTCGGGATTTAACGCTAAAGCTTTAAAAAAAAAAATTGTAAAATCTATATGTCCAATACTCCAAAAAATACTGTACTAAAAACTGTGGAAATTACATCAAGTCCTTACAAAAATACGTTAGAAGAATCATCGCTGCCAAGCCGAAGAAAAATACAACTAAAAAAGGTATAGATATCAATAAACAAAAGAAGGAATCAATAAAACAGAAAAATCCCAATAACAACAATAATAGGATATACCCAAACTTCCACTAACTCTACAAACCTGAAGTAAAAAGATATTGACACTCAGCCGGTGCTAAAAAAAATCCTTTGATGC
>CM032448.1:19798269-19820769 GCA_019049505.1 Pachyrhynchus sulphureomaculatus
AATAAATTATTTTTTCTTGTTTAAGGCTAGTGTTTCACTGTACAGCTATCTTTCTTTTCAGGACAAAAAGGGTTGTACCATATAAAAAATTTCTTTAACAACTACATAACCCTTCAGTATTTTTTCATTTTTTTAGCTGAAGTTAGATCCTTTCTATTTCAAAAAGATGTACAAAAATTATCTCTTACCCATATTACTCTAACCAGAAAAACTGAGCTAGTGTATTTTTAATTTCTTTAGTTCTTTTAAAACCAGTATTCACTTAATCCATTCTCAGAAATTAAAAAGGGGCTGTAAAATTACGCCTCAATGTGCAAAGTTAACACGCCACAGCCTGTTAAAATCACGCAAACAAAAATTTCGTTTTAAATTTTACAAATCATAAAGCAACAAAAATAAAAACTATTTGTATCATCGGACAGCTGAAAGTCTCCTCTTCAAAAACCTATCTTTTAATTTTGTTTTTTACACTCTGAAAACAAGTAATATCGATTAAGCTCCGAGCGGTGCGCGTAGACTTTCAAATCAACCTGTTTGGCGCGCTATTCTTTTTGAATCACCTATCCGAATTTTTAATAAATTCTCACGCTAATAAAAAAAATCTGGAAAAAATCTATATACTATTTTTTTGTAAAATTTCCCGCTTTTTCACGTGGTGCTATTAGTTTTTCTATTTTTTTTTGTAGTTTTCGAGATAATACCGAAAAACCAAATTTTTGATTTTATTCTGGATTTTGTGGGCTTAGCGTACGTCAAACTTTAGCAAACTTTTTTTTATCGTATACTAAGTCCAAAAAACTACCTGTATGCCAAAATGCAGCTTGTTAACATTTAATGAGAGCTCAAAACCCCTTGCGACTGGACTATCCGGCGTAAGAGCAAGTCGTTCGAAAAGTTTCAGCAAAAAAAGGTACCACAGAATATATTTTATTTACCAACCTTTAGGCATCTGAGGATCAATTATCAACGCAGGATACCACGGATATCCCCTACATTTCGCCCAGACAAGCTGCAACGGTTGCAAAATTTTATCGATACCAGACGTCGCCGCTGTATCGCTGTCGTCTTCTTCGTCTTCGTCGCTTTCGATCTCGCTCGGATCGTGTGAGTAGCAAGTCGACAGGGAGTTGTCGCTGTCGCTTTTTTTCGTCGTCCGTTGTGGTCTGTTTGCCTGTTCGGTAATTCTAATAAACGAAAAAGAAATTAGGGGATTAAAATAACATAAAATATGTAAGTTTAGCTTCTAATCTTAATATATTTACGTAACTATGCTGGAGAAGACACAGACATTTCTAAAAAAAGGTAAGATTACATAAAGATACCGTGAAATGAAAATACCATTAATTTTTAAATCCTAAAATTTTACGGTCCTTACCTTAAAACTATCTGGAACATCTGACTGATCTTTTGTAAGGTTACTGGGATCCATAGTTTTCGGTACGTGTCCGGTTGAGCGTCTACCACGACCTCTCTTCTTCCTGAAAAGCAATATTTTATTTTATTATTACCGCTCTCACACTTTGAAGAATATCTAGCGGTAGCACTTGATACATCCAAGGCATTCGACCGTGTTTGGCATGACGGATTCTTGGTTAAGGTACGCTCTTGTGGTTTGTCTGAAAAGTTTTGTAATTTATCTTTCTTATTTACGTTAATAATCTACTGGAATGGGCCAGGAATACAATCTACAATTTTGCTTATCTCTACATTCACTTTAAACGCTCGAACATCGGCTAATCATGCAAATATCCGCATACAGCAGGAAGTCCTTCAGCGTAACAATGACCTCAAAGAAATCCTATCTTGGGGTAACAGTAACCAAGTAGAATTTAATGTTATAAAAACCTAGGAGGCAGTTTTTTCTAAGAAAGTTAACGTTGCTAAGCCCGACGTAGTTATGTCGTCATATAACATCATCATCATCATCATCAATCCGGTTTTATAGCGTTCTTCCGGTTCCCAGTTTCCATCCTCTTCGATCTCCCCAATCTCCGGATCTCAGAATATAATATAATTTCCCAAATTATGTTATATTCTACGGTTTTACAATAAAAATTAGGACTTACTTAACAGGCGAGGTAGGTGGCGTGTCGGTCTCTGCCTTATCTTTTCCATCTTCCTTTTTGACGGCAGTAGAAGTCTTTTTTGCGAAAAGGACAGCAGTCCTTCTATTTACACCAATCGGAGAAGCACCTTAAAAAATATAAAACTCAATAATAACTCCACTGTAAAGGTCCGATTCAGTGGTGCATACACTGTTTGATCTTTCCATTAATTTCGTGATTAATTAAATAGTTCACAAAATCTAAGCAAATAACGCTCTCAGGGACGTAACAAAGTATCTGTAAGTAGGTAAAAAATTGTAGTTCGATTATTAAAATCTACGAACATGGCGAACAAATAATACGGCTCGCTGCGTTTAGACGCTGTAATTTTATTGTTATTAATTATAATAATACGATCTATTTACCTGTTGATGAATTAATACTACTTTTATCCCCAGCTTCATTTTCTCCGTCTGATTGCGACGCTTCTGTTTGATCCGTCTGGTCGGTTTGATCAGTATGTTCAGTGTCCATTTCGCTCTGGCTTTCCACCGCTGGTGTGTCTGTCTCGGTTTTCAGTTTATCTTCTAAATTATATAAATAAAAATGATATATATATATATATATATATATATATATATATATATATATATATATATATAGGGTGTTATGAAATTCACTGCATATAATGCAACTCGTGGGGTCATGTAGGGGCACAATCAATACTTTTCTCAAAAATTAAAAAAAATGGGGTAAAACTGCATTTTAGCAAATCATTTATAAAATCGGCAGGTAAAAGGCCGACATTGAAAAGTAATAATTCCTTGGTAACACCCGAAAACAACTATCACTGCCTCTTAACAGCTGATTTTCAAGTATGGGAAGAATAGAGGCCGATCCAAATTTTTTATCCAAAATAATGTTTTCTGATGAAGCTACTTTTCGCAGTAATGGAGCAGTTAATAGCCATAACATGCATTATTATTCAACAGTTAATCCATTTTGGGTCTGGGAAGTTCAAAACCAAAACCATTGGTCGCTTAATGTACGGTGTGGAATATTAAATTTTTGAATTATTGGTCCATATTTTTTCCGCGATCCGCTTAACGGGCCTAGATATCTAAATTTTTTGCAAAACGAATTACCCCAAGTTCTTGAAGAAGTTGATAACTTTGAAAGGGAACAAATATGGATTCAACAAGACCGAGCTCCTGCTCATAACCACCGGGAAGTTCGGGAATTTTTAAATGATCGTTACCCACAAAAATGGATCGGTAGAGATGGATTCATTCAGTGGCCCCCTCGATCATGTGACTTAACACCATTAGAAATCTTCTAAATTATATGAATAAAAATAATAATTCGATACTTTTTTCGACTTCAAATTTTTGGGAAATTAAAAAAAGGGGTAAAATTGCATTTTACCAAATCATTAACAAGATCGGCCCGTAAAAGGCCGACAATGAAAAGAAATAATTCCTTGATAACACCCGAAAACAACTATCACTGTCTCTTAACAGCTGATTTTCAAATAGGGGAGAGTAGGGCAAACCGACTAACACTTTGAAAAAGTCGTAGATAAAATACATGTTCGCCTACAAAAATATTTAACGTTAATGAAAATGGGTTTTCCACCGTTCAGAAAAAAAACGCAAAAAGTTTTAGGATCAAAAAGGAAGAAACAAATCGGCGCAATCAGAAAGTTGTTAATACAACCTTGTGCTGTGCCAGTATGGCTGGACGGTTTCTGCCGCCAATGTTTATAATACAAAGAATGAGACAACATCCTGAATTGGGGAATGGGATACCTTCTGACAGTGTTGTCACCATTTTAGTCACTGGTTATATTAACTCCAACTTATTTGTAGAATGGATAAAACATTTTATAAGCGTAGTAAAGCAAACCTCTGTTGTGTGTTACTTCTGCTTGATGGAAATACAATGCATTGGAAGAACCTGGACGCGTTGAACATAGCGAAGGCTAACGAGATAATAATGTTACTGCCAGGCCTTACTATTCACCGGTATCAGCCATTGGACGTCTCTTTTTTAAACCTATGAGCAGTTATTATATTCAAGCAAAAGAAAAATGGTTGTAACGCAATATCGAGTTGCAGCTTTATTTGCAGAAGCTTACCAAAGAGCTGCTATCATCGGCACCATTGTGGACGGACGGATTTAAAGCGACTGAAATTTAACCCGCGGACAAAAAACGCCTTTCGCGAACATATGTTTAAAACAGCTGAAAATATATATGCTCTATCTCTCTCAAACAAACTTAAGTAATGAAAGCACATCGATCTTACAAGACGATTCTATTATTATCTATAATGAAAACAAGCAAACTGTTCCGCAACCTGATGTTTCCGAATAGATTACCACATTTAAAGTAGTGAACCGTCTACTTCGGGATTTAACGTTAAAGCTTTAAAAAAAAAATTGTAAAATCTATATGTCCAAAACTCCAAAAAATACTGTACTAAACATTGTAGAAATTACATCAAGTCCTTACAAAAATACGTTAGAAGAATCATCGCTGCCAAGCCGAAGAAAAATACAACTAAAAAAGGTATAGATATCAATAAACAAAAGAAGGAATCAAAAAAACAGAAAAAATGCCAATAACAAAAATAATATGATATACCGAAACTTCCACTAACTCTACAAACCTGAAGTAAAAAGCTATTGACACTGGTGCCAAAAAAAAACCCTTTGATGCCGCCGATAACAAAGAAAGAATAATTTGTGTAGAAGAAAATAAAGCCGAACGACTTTAAAACCTACCTAAATAATTTCTTTATTATGCATACAATTTAAGGGAATTACATGTGTTAAAATTTTTACTTTATAATAAAATTTTGAAATACAAAACTTGTGTAATTAATATCTGGGTCAGGAAATAATTATAAAACTTGTGTAATTAATATTGGTGTCAGGAAATAATTATTTAAAAAGGTAACAATTTTTATAATATTTTTTTATTATTAAATTTGTTTAGAAAAGACCTATTCAAATGTGAATAACTCTGTAGTAACTGTGATTAACCTTAAATTCTGGTTCAAGCTGGGTTTTTTTATAAAAACTTTTTCCCAACAGACTAAATTAAAAAATTACCCTAATTTTAATAACAATAACCAAAATGCCTTCACAAAAAAAAACACGCTTAAAGCACAGGTTTTGGAATAGTATGTTTCCCCAGTCCTTACCTATGGTACAGAAACATGGGTACTAAATAAAAGTATAATCCATAGATTACAAGTGACCCGACGAGCCATGAAGAGAAGAATTCTAAACATTAAACAAAAAGACCACAAACTAAGAGGTGAGATGACAAAAAGAGATTAATTGGGCCTGACTGGATGAGGAGAACATACGATAGAGAACAATGGCAGCAGTTAGGGGCGGCTTTTACCTGAGGATGGATAGACTGAGATGAAAAAGAAAAAGCATGCAATAGTATTAGAGAGTGTGAAAAAATTCAACTGGGGATACAAAATTGTTAGTGTTGTTGGTTATTTTTTTGTTAGAAAATAATTTCTTTTCAAACACTGAACTTTCAGAGCTGAAAACCATAAATCCTCAGGGTGGATTTTCTATTTAGTTATAGTGCAGCGTCATTTATCACTTTTCCGCAGTTCCTCTTGACGCCAAGGTTTACTGTTTAAATACATTAACCGATGTTCAAAACATCCTATATATATATATATATATATATATATATATATATATATATATATATATACATATATAAAAAAATAAAAGTGACAGAAAACAAACTAACCTTCTTTCTTATCTTCCTCCTGCGAAGCATTCGTCAAATTCCTTTTAGCTTTGTTCAACTCACTTCTCACTAATTTAACTCTTTTCGCTCGTGCCAATCCATGTTTCAAGGCCTGACTCTTCGCCAGAAGATCTTCTAACTTACTAATTACGTCTGGTCCAGTTTTCCCCTGAAAAAAAAGCAATAGTTTAGTTATCGAACCCATTATCCTCTTTTCAACAATATTTGTAGTTAATTTTTAGACGCAAAAAATGTATTTTTGTCCATATACTTGCAAAAACTCAAGTTTTACCTGTAAACTTTCCAGTTCCTTATCTATATCAGAGGCCAATGCTTCCTCTACTCCAGAATTCGTACTCTGAACTGATTCTCTTTCCTTCGTTGGTAATAAACCAGCTGTTTCTAATTCTTTCTTAGCTTGTCGGAATATAACTCCACACTGATCCCTCATCTAAAAAAATATAATCGAATCAAAGTTCACATTGTACTAGTTGAAATTCCAAACCGATGCATCAGTGACGTATAATTCGCAATGTGGCAGAGTTTTGGCATATTTTGTGAGTCCATAATAAACATCTTCATAAATTTATGCTGCTGATGATTAATTAAAAAAAAAAATATGGGCATAGAATATGTACTGCAGGAAAATCCCTAAAGCGCTAAAGAAGCGACGTGTGTGCAGAAAAAGCGATTCGCGTTTGTTATAGGAGCAATGTTCCACTGTTGGTCGAATTTGAGCTTTGTACGGAGTTAACAGTTGTGAAGTGTAAAACTTTCTAGTTCGAAATAATATTCCCAGCTCCCACTGGCCTTAAGATAAAATTTCTTCCAGGTCCTTGTTAAGGTGAACGGCTTCCTGCTTTCCGCGGATATTTGCATAAGTGGCCAATGTTCGAGCGTTCAAAGTAAATGATGAGATAAGCATACCATCATCTGCAAAGCTGTAGATTAAATTCCTAGTCTTTTCCAGCAGATCCTTAATGTAAACGAGAAAGAAAGTAGGAGACAGAATGAAGTTGTTAGAAAGAAATCCGTCAATTGCCATCGTAAAGAACGCTCTCTGAGGAAACACGACAGAAATAAACAGAACTTTTTCAGACACACCAGAAGAGTGTAGCTTAGCCAACAATACATCGTGCCAAACACAGTCGAATACCTTGGATATATCACGTGCAACCGTTTAAAATGTTCAATTGCGTTGTTCCAAACATGTATTACATAAGTTAGAAAATCTCCTGTTAATCTGCATTTATGAAAGCCAATTGGTTGTCGCTAATAATATTGAATCCTTCAAGATATTTTAGATGTTGATTGATAACCTTTTCCATGACTTTCGATATTATTGAAAGCAGTGCGACTGATCGGTAGTTTGGCAAGGTCTCCTTGCTTTTTCTGGGTATCAGCTGAACTGTAGTGCATTTCCAGTAGGAAGGACATATTTCTTTTCTGTAGGATGGGTTGAAAACTACAGAAAGCTGTGTGTTAGTTATATCCCGCATTTTTTGAGTACTATGACTGATACTACCAACTGCCTTGATCTTAGTTGTTGGCAGACAAATTAGAATCACCTTTTGAAAAACGTAATTGAAGTAACTGAATTACCAAGAGTAATTAAACATGTTACAAACATCTGACCGTGTAATTTACACGTTTACCGTGACGCCACTGTTAAAAACACAAGAAACAACGCAAGCACTGTTAAGTGGACTGTCAGAGCCCCATATGTTGTTATTTATTACAGCAACAAATGACTTATCGTAAAAAATTACTAATTTTAATGTGAAAGGTGTCCTACACCTTTGTGTTGAAATACAGTGGAGCCGCTTATTACGACTTTGAATAAAACGATCAGTCGCTTATAACGACTTAAGTGTGAAGATTTGTTTGGTTGCTTATAAAATGGTGTTACGATAAATTTGCTTATAACGACCCTGGATAAAGCGACCATCCGCTTAAAGCGACGTAATTACGCTCTGATTTGTCCGGTTATAACGACGCGTCAGAAATTTGTTTACAAAGAATAATTTTTTTTCCCTGAATTCTTAGCAGCACTTCCGCCGCTCCGTGCACTTGTTGATCGCTCGCGACTTGATCATACATTTGTTTGTAATTGTGTAATTTACGCGCGCAAAAATGGGAACTCTTAAACGTCGAACGTGTTCCTCTATCGAAGAAAAGCAGTAATTCAACGTTTGCAAGCAGATGAATCAAATGAAACACTCGCAAAGGAGTTTGGTGTACCTTATTCCACCATCTCGACAAGAACGAAAACAAAAAACACGATTGAAGACTTATTTAATGCTGATGTTTTGAATTCTAAACGGATTAAGAAATCAACTCAGAAAAAAGGGGAACAAGCATCGTTACAGTGGTTTAAAGTGTAACGAAATCGAGGAATATCCGTAAATGGTTCTATTTTATAGGGAAAACCCCATTTCTTCATTTCACAGTTTAATGTTGCGAATTTCACATGTACGCCAAATTAGATCCACCGATTGAAAACTAGACCGGTAAAATAAGTAAAGAGTCATTATCGGTGAGGCAAAATGACGTCAGTGATTGGTGGAAGATTTACAGATGATCAGATTTTTAATGCTGATGAGACAGGGTTGATTTATAGACTAACGCTAGAAAAAAAATTTAAAAAAGAAACGTGGGCTGGTGGAAAGAAGGGATAACTGTTATGGTTGCAGCGAACATGAGTAGCACGATTAAAAAAAAAATGTTGGTGATCGGTAAATCTCAACGCACAAAAGTTTCAGAGGTGTGCGGTCCTTGCCAGTAGATTACGAGAATAATCGGAAAGCTTGGACGACATCTGATATTTTCACAAAATGAGAACATTCCTGGAATTGTGAGTTGACAGAGAAAACCTTGAAGCAAATACTAATGCCAGTAATAATGTTACTAAGATTACTCTACATTCTGATGATTTATGATTAAACTTACATAAAATATAATAAAGACTTATTTTAGACACGCCGGATTTACAGCAGGAATCAAAGTTCCAACAACTCTTCTGTAGACTTCGACAACGAAGACGACATAGCGCTGTCCGTTTAGGCCAATAACAAGCTAGGAGCGTGAGCAATATTCGGATGTCGATAATAATAACGCCCATGGTGAGATCGTGAGATATAATCGACTCCGAGCGTCGTCTAGGCCTTGAATGCTGCAGAAATTCTAAATGTCTTCGTACATTCTAATTACGAGGATGACAATATAAAAACTACAATGTCTAGACTTTATAATTTAATACGTTATTTCTACTATAAGTTGAAAGTAAACCAGAAATAAATCAAAATTACGGATTTTTTAGGCCGATAAATGAGCACTACATAAAAAGTTTAAGAACTTTTCTATATATAGTGAAGTCTGCTTATAATGAACCCGTTTATAGCGAATTTCCGGTTAAAACGAACTATTTTATAATGCACGAAAATACTTCCATAAGACCAATGCAAATTTTTATCCGTTATAACGAACCCGGTCATAACGAACTTCCGGATAAAGCGAACCAAATTTGGATGTTTTGTGTCCGTTTATAACGAACTTGCCACTCCCTGTGCTCGATGTCCCGCGACTTGATCTAGGGAATTAATCGAAAATCGCTGGGATCCCCTATTCTACTTGTTTCGCCGCGTCACTAGTTCGAGCAGTATTATTTTTACACTTGAATTGATTCAGCCGATACTTGGTGGAAATCCATAACTAGAAGTTTTGCAAGAAGTAAAACACTACTTAACTTTCCACTAAATTTTTTATTTTTTTTTGTAACAAACCATCTGAAGAAGTTGTCGTACAGCGAAACATATCATGGTGTTAAAAATAAAAAAATTTAGTGGAAATTTAAGTAGTGTTTTACTTCTTGCAAAACTTCTGTATTATTTTTAATTCACTTGTTGTGTCAAGAGGTTTCAAATGACAAACACGATATTATAAGGAAAATAGAAAATAGAGTTAAACAAAGTGATGTTTGCAAACAGTTGAATTTAACTAAATCTACGGTTTCTACCATATTGAAGAAGAGGCAAGAAATCTTATCAATCTATGATAAAAGAAACTTAAGTTGTAAAAAAGTAAGAAAATCTACACATAACCAAGTGGATAAAGGACTCCTTAAACGGTTTAATCAAAAACGACATGAACATGTTCCTATTACCGACTATACTTTACAAGAGAAAGCTAGTGAACTGGGAAGGAAAATAGAAAACACCGAGTTTAACTGTTCTAGAAGTTGGATTGAACGATTTAAAAAGCGACATAACATTAGTGGGGGTAAGATAGTAGGAGAAACTGCAGGAGTGGATATGACTGTTGTTGATCAGTGGTTGGCCAATGTATGGCCGGAAATTCGAGGAAGTTATGAATATGTGGACATTTTTAAAGGATTACTGTGTTGGTAACTGCAAATATGTCTGGAACAGAGAAAAGAAAATTGTTGGTGATAGGAAAGTCCGTTAATCCCAGGAGTTTTAAAAACAAACATTTAACAGTTAAGTACAAATCAAACAGTAAAGCATGGATGACTTCAGAAATGTTTAAAAACGAACTAATCGAATGGGACAAAGAATTTAAATTCACAAACAGAAAAATATTACTTTTGTTTGACAACTCTCCAAAATTGGTTTTTATGCCTCCAAACATAAGTGCAAAGCTCCTGCCTATGGATTAAGGTGTGATACATTCTTTAAAATGTCATTATAGAAAGATTTTACTTACGAAAATGTAAAAGACGATCGATACGACTCATTTTTTCTGTAACTCTCTTGGACGCTATACACTTTATCCATATGGCTTGGCAAAGAGTCAGTAGAGAAACCATTGCAAACTGTTTTAAGCATGGCGGATTTTTAAGGAAGGAATGTAGATATGACTCAGATGATGAACTACCGTTGACTCAGTGGATTAAAAAACATCGAAAAGATCCTACTGATTGTCTAGAATTTGTTTACGATGCTCACATTCAACAAAGTACAGTGGAAATCGAGGTTATAAAGATGTTTAATCACTTTAATTTTGAAGAATAAGTATGTGCTGCCACGTCGATTCAAGAACAACGTGAATCGCTTTTTCCGCACACCTGCCGCTCCTGGAGCGCTTTAGGGACTTCCCTGTAGCATGTGTGCTAGACCCATAAAAAAAAAAAGTGCTGATAATGAATTAATGACGAGAGAAATATTAACTGATGATCAAATTGTGACATCAGTGATTTCTGGAAACATTTTAAGCGATAATGACGACGAAAACGAGCTTGGAGATGGAGATAATATTTACGTTCCATTCATTTCAGAAATGACTAAGAAAATGATTAAAACTCGCAATTTTTTGGAATCTCGTGAAGTTCCTGAACATAGTATATGAAGTAGTTTTTGTGACCTTGACAATTATATAGACACCATTTCTTTTTCAAGTAAAATTGTACGAACGAAAATTATTGCTAATTTTATTGTATAAACTACGTATTTTAATGTTTTCGTTTATACTCATATATACCAACATACATAATAATAACTTTAGTGTGACTTGTTTTGTTTTCCTTTGAACGTTTTCTTTTAATTTAATAATTATTATTATTCATTTTTCTAAGCATTAGCGCCTAATCTAAATAAAAAAGTAGTGAAAAATGATATTAGATTTTATTTACGGTTTGTAACGAACTTCGGATATAGCGAACCACTTTTACTGATTTTTTGGAGTTCGTTATAAACGGACTTCACTGTATAACTTTTGTTTGTTGATTTGTTAATTTTTGCTATAAACGTACTTTTATAGTTTTTTGTTTTGATTAGACTTACGTGTGTACTTAACGCTTGTGTACACAACACATGTTTCAATAAATATCTGTTTAATTTGATGTCGGTTATAACGTCATAGTACGACGGAATATAGTTGTCCCTTGGCCGTCGTTATAAGCGGACTCTACTGTATCTAGAAGCTTCGAACGACTACTTTTTTATTTCAAATTCTTTATTTACGCAAAAACAGTGATTTTTTGATGACAAACATGTGTGATGGGTGATAAACAATAAATAATTTAAAACAATTCTTTCGAACATGTATCAGTAATATGTTTTTTTTTCTAGAACAAAAGCTCTATCTTTCAAAATTACCTTAATTCCTGCCCTGTAAAATACGGTATCTCTGTTGTTGTAAGCTAAACAATTTGCTATCATCAAATTGAAATCCTTCTCCATAGTAGCCAAATCCGGGTACAAGCCGTCTTTTAATTTCTGGCGCATGGTGCTAAGATCCATGGGTTCGGTCACCACGGTTGTATAATCGGGTACCTAAATGCAATACAAGAAATTATCATTACAATGGATTTTTTTTTTAATAAAAATACGTCGTCTGTCCGAAAAGTTCGTGCGATAGATTAGGAGAGAAACTGGTAGCGCACCCCTCCAGTGTTCTTTATTCAACGGAACCGGCAATTATCCCGGTCGCTTTAGGATAAAACCAGATTTCACGAGTTTGTTTTGTGTGGAATCAAATTTCCTCTCAAACTGGACAAAAGTGGTCCAGAAATTCATTAGAGAATATAGGCTTACAGAGAGGATTCTCTAAAGTAAAGGCCTGCTTTCAAATGAGTCCAGTCTTGTCGAGCATGTCTTCAACACCATCTAACAAATATTTTTTAAAAGAATTTTGATTACCTCTTCCAAGTCCACCGGTTCGGTAAATATTTCATTCGTGTCCTTCGCCTCAATTAGGTCCAAAACCTTGCCCAAACTGGCCTGCAACGGCTTCAGTTTTACGTGAAGAACCTTCTCGCAGATTCTGGTGTATTCCAGTTTCATTTTTTCACGTTTTCGAACAAGTTCGCAAAGTAATCTACGAAGAAAACAATCAAAATTCTAAGTTTTTATCGCATAAGCTGCGGCGATCTTACCTTGCCCTTTCTAAGTCTTGCCTCAAGCATTGCCAGTACTTCAGCTGTCTACATAACTCGATGGTATCAACATTGCTAGTATTTGAGTCTCTAGTGCCACCCTAAAATGTAGAATACGAAATTATCAAAAGCCTAACTTCCGGTTGAATTCGAGAACCTCGGGACGGATTTTTATGCAATAAATGCTCACCTGTGCGCTTTGTAGACGTCTTAGCAGGGGTACGCCGTTTCTATATTGCCTTTTCAATGTCCAATAGGCAATTAATCTCTGTATAAACTGCGACTTTTTTGTAATGGTAACTAAAGAAGCGATTTCTTGTATCCGTTCCGGTGGGATGGTTGGTATTAAAATTACAGGTGCCGATGTACGTTTTTTTGCTAAAACCTACGAGTAAAATGTGGTTATTACTATATTGGGGTGATAAATTCCGAGACTTTTGAAGAAAAAAACATTGTTTTTACCAAAAATTGATTTTATTCTGCAATATAGTTTCCTTAAGAGCGATACACTAGTCCAATTTCACCATCGAATTTATGGACTTGTGAGTTGGTGAAACAATACTTTTTCTTTGCTAAATGCGGCCTTTTTTCTTGATTTCGCCATTCAAAGGGTCCAATAAACCAACGTAATAGCTAATATTTGTGTTTTTGGATGCTTCGGCCGGCTTTCATGCGGTTCCAACCACTCTGCAAACTGACCGTTGGACTCGGGTGTGAAGTGGTGGATCCATGTTTCGTTCACTGTTACGAATCAACGCAATAACTCCTTTGGATTACGCCGAAACAGTGCTAAACAGCGTTCTGAATTTTCGACACCTTACTGCTTTTGATTAATCATGAGAGAGCACGGCACCCATCGGGCACACAGCTTTTTCATACGCAAATATTCATTCAAAATATGCTTCACGCATTCCGTTGATATATTCACGATGCCAGCTATCTCCCTAACTTTCACTCGAGGTCATGTAGAGAAATATTCCAGTCAGAACCTTCTGGTCGGGAGAAATTGGCCGTTTTTGTCATTTTTTATGATTAAATAGGTGTACTTGCAAACTGCAAGCTAATTTTTAGTGTTCCGTACGGAACACTTATAAGATCACTTCGGTGTCTGTCTGTCTGTCCGTCTGTCTGTCTGTCCCGACCCGATTTTCTCCGAAACTATTTGTCATAGAAAGTTGAAATTTGGTAATAATATAGGAATTGATGGCCTCATCAGAGCCATGTAGTTTTGAGAGTTAAATTTTTACTTAAGGGGTTAGTTTTGGGGGATGAAATCGGAAGTGAAAAAAAATTTTTTTTACTAGGTAATCGAGTGTGGTGTCAAATGTAAGCTTGTGAAACCACGAGTAAAATATATATATATATATATATATATATATATATATATATATATATATATATATATATATATATATATATAATTTTTTTTTTTATTTTTTTTTTATTGGTCTAGCACACGTGCTGCAGGGAAGTCCCTAAAGCGCTCCAGGAGCGGCACGAGTACGGAAAAAGCGATTCACGTTGTTCTTGAATCGCTGTAAATTGTACTCGGTGGGAAACACAGCGCTGGGAAAATTATTCCAAAGGGATGACGTTCTCCATATAAAAGATTGCTTGAAAAGCGTTGTACGCGGAGTAACAAGCTGAACCTCATACGGATGCGAAGCACCAGCGCGACGTGTATTTCTAACATGCACCGCTTTGGGAGGAATTAAGCGGGCTACATCCTTCGAACTCTTTCCATGAAAATACTTGTAGAACAGACTCAAGTCGCCAACCGTTCTTCGATGTTCCAGCGAATCAAGGCCGCCGGTCAATTCCGGGTCCCCAATCCGACGGACCGCTCTTCTCTGAACAGAATCCAACAAATGCAGTGTATGTTTCGGAGCGGAGCCCCAAACGTGGGAGCAGTATTCCATAGTTGGTCGAATTTGGGCTTTGTAAAGAATTAACAGTTGCTGTGGGGTGTAAAGCTTTCTGGTTCTAAATAATATTCCCAACTTTTGAGAAGCTCTCCTTGCTATGCCTGCAACATGTTCATGCCAAGACATATTTGCTCCCAAACTAACGCCCAACAAATTGAGCGACGATGCTAGGGGAATGGAGTGCCCCGACATAACTATGTCGGGTTCAGCAACGTTAACTTTTTTAGAAAAAATTGCCGCTTGGGTTTTTGTAGCGTTAAATTCCACTTGGTTACTGTCACCCCAAGATAGAATTTCTTCCAGGTCTTTGTTAAGTTGAACGACCTCCTGCTGTCTGCGGATATTCGCCTGAGCAGCCGATGTCCGAGCGTTCAAGGTGAATGAAGAGACAAGCGTACTGTCATCTGCAAAGCTATAGATTGGATTCCCGGTCTTTTCCAGCAGATCGTTAATGTAAATGAGAAAGAGAGTAGGAGATAGTATGGAGCCCTGGGACGCACCGGCGTTGATAGTGAGGGTGTTAGAAAGAAATCCGTCGACCGCCACTCGTAAAGAACGCTCTCTGAGGAAACATGAGAGCCACAAACAGAACCTTTCAGACATACCATAAGAGCGTAACTTAGCCAACAGTCCATCGTGCCAAACACGATCGAATGCCTTGGATATGTCAAGAGCAACCGCTCGAGATTCTACAAAGTGTTCAATTGCGTTGTTCCAAACATGTGTTACATAAGTCAGAAGATCTCCTGTTGATCTATGTTTACGAAAACCATATTGGTGATCGCTAATAATATTGAATCGTTCAAGATATTTTAGAAGATGCTCATTGATAACCTTTTCCATAACTTTCGATATTATTGAAAGCAGTGCAACTGGTCGGTAGTTATTTGGCAAGGTCTTCTTACCTTTTTTAGGTATCGGCTGAACCGTGGCACATTTCCAGCAGGACGGAAATATTCCGTTTCTGTAGGATAGGTTAAAAAGTCTACAGAAAACTGGTGTTAGTTCCCTTGCACAGTTTTTGAGAACTATGGCAGGTATTCCGTCAGCGCCAGAAGCCTTCTTGGTGTCTAGCTTCATTAAAATACGCTTTATGATGCGCTGTCTGAAGACAACATCGGGCATCCTTGACTGCAATATGGGAATAGTAGGTGGTGTTTTTCCTTGGAAATCGACAGTAGAATATGAAGCAAAGAGTTCAGCCAACAAGTTCGCTCTCTCAACAGGTGTGGTTGCAATGGAATTATCTGGCCGTGTGAGTGGTGATATGGTGGATTTGGTAAAATTTTGACTAACTGCCTTAGCGACTGCCCAAAAGGCCCTGGAATTGTTGGGACAAGCGAGAAGTTTGTTTCTAATTCGTTGATTGTGTGCCTCCTTGGTTTCGTCGATAATTCTCTTGCATCTGTTCCGGGCATGAACAAAGATGTTACGATTTACGGTGTTAGGATTTTCACGCCATTGTCGATATATATATATATATATATATATATATATATATATATATATATATATATATATATATATATATATATATATATATATATATATGTATATATATAATGTAATACTTGCGCGCACTTTTCTTCTTTGTATTATTTTTAAAAAATCGCGAAAAATCGCTGTCCACCCGCCCTTATCTCGAAAAGTACTTATCAAAAAATTTTGAAAAATTCTGGAATATTCCCCACGGGGTGTAGATTGAACGAAAATTATCACGAGTGCATTACCTGTAATAATTTATCTGGTATATAAAAAAAAACAGAAATTTCAAGGTCACCAATTTTCAGTAAAGATTGGAAATAAACTTTGTTGAAAACTCATTTGGGATGTGTTTTGTGAAGTCACTGATCATTTTAAACTTCCGTTACAACATTTTTTATTTTAAAAGCAATCAACGTACGGAACACTAATTGCGCAAGTTCAACTTGCACTTGACCGGTTATTTTTAGTTAACTCTGGAACTATGTTCCACGGACATTACTTTCATTCATCCAAACATAATTTTAGCGATTTTTTACTTTTTTTTTTTCAGTATAGTACCTACCTTACCTAAAATATCAGAAAATGTTTCTTAGTCCCTAAGCTTTCATTTGAGGTATTTAAGAACTCATTTAAACAATTTAGACCCGAGAAATTGGCTAATTTTAGTCTCAAATTTAATTTTTTTAAATTCAAATTTACGATTTCTTTTTTAAAAAATTATTTTTTCTTGAGTTTTATAATATTTTCAGTAACCAAAGTTATTTTTAAATATTATACACAGGTTACGGTACATGTTGGTCAGTTGAGGAAGTCATTTAGTCCATTTAAGCTAAAAAAACTGGCCTTTTTACTCTCATTTTTATGCTTTTTTTGTTTCAAATTTACAGTTACTTTTAAAAAATTATTTTTTTTTTTGAATTTTATCGAATTTTCCGTAACGAAGATCATTTTTATTAGTTATAAAAAGATTACCATATGTCTTACAAGGAGAGGCCAGAGCATTTGGGTCACCGATTTGGATGAAACTTGGTGGAGAGTCGGGTTTCACCGATATATTAAGAACCCCGTTTTATGTTTTATCTCATAAGATTTTTTTTGAAGAAAATTAATTTTATTGGCTTCATAATGTTTTGAAAAAGTAGTAATATTTCTATTAAATAAAAAATATATTACTACAACAATATAATTTATTATTTTATTTCACTAGTTAAACTTGTATCATTAAAATTATTATTTTGAGAAGTAACTTTATAATTTTTATTAATTTAATTATTATATCTTCGTATAAAACTTACATTTACAGTTAATTTGAGAATTTTTCTACTTAACAAAAAGAGAAAATGAATTTTTTGGTTTACCGAATCGGACTGTTACAAAAGAACTATTTTTTGCTTGATATTTTGCAAACGTCACTAGTATACTATTAGTATGCATTATGTAGTCAGTATGGTCTTAAAAGCACTAGAACTATATCTAATTACATAGTAGGAGCAATAGCATTAATAAATCTAGTTACAAACCAACATTATACTACTTTAAAGATATAAAAACAAAATTGCTCAAAATTAAACCGGGAAATAATTATGTTAAATGTAGTAATTATTAAATAATAGAAATTAAATAAATACGTTAATAAAAATATTTACAAATTGTACAAGAAATTATTTAATAATAATTAAAAATGAATAAATTATAGTTTACTTCCTCGTAAAGGTTCAAATTACGAGCTGAGACTAAGAATGACGATTTGGATCACCAATTTAACATGTACAGTAACCTACGTCTAATTACAAATAACTTTCGTTACTGAAAATATTATATAACTTAAGAAAAAATAATTTTTTAAAAAGAAATCGTAATTTTGAGATTACAATAGCCAATTCCTCGGGCCTAAATTGTTTCAATGAGTTCTTAAGTACTTCAAATGAAAGCTTAGGGACAAAGAAACATTTTCTGTATACTGAAGAAAAAGTGTTTTAAAAAGTCGTCAGAAGAAAAAAAACGTGAATCGGTAAAGTTTATCAATATTATGAGGAGTGAAAAATATATCCAATATGTAAAAAATGGCTAAAATTATGTTTGGATCAATTAAAGTAACGTACATGGAACATATTTCCAGGGTTAACTAAAAAAATAGCTTACAGTTTGCAAGTACACCTATTTAATCATAAAAAATGACAAAAAAACACCAAAAACGGCCAATTTCTCCCGACCAGAAGGTTCAAATGAGATCCGTAGACCATTAATTTTTTCGTTTTTAGTGTTCCATACGGAACACTTATAAAATGACTTCGGTGTCTGTCCGTCCGTCTGTCTGTCCGAAACTATTTGTCATAGGAAGCTGAAATTTAGTAATAATATAGGAATTGATGGCCTCATCAGAGCCATGTAGTTTTGAGAGTTAAATTTTGACTTAAGGGGTTAGTTGTGGAGGTGAAATCGGAAGTGAAAAAAAAAAATTTTTTACTAGGTCATCGAGTGTAGTGTGAAAACACGAGTAAAAAAATATATATAATGTAATACTTGTGCACACTTTTCTTTGTATTATTTTTAAAAAATCGCGAAAAATCGCTGTCCCCCCGTTATCTCGAATAGTACTGATCAAAAAATTTTGAAAAAATTCTGACATATTCTCCACAGGGTGTAGATTGAACGAAAATGATCAGAGTGCCTTTAATAATTCGTCTGGTATATATAAAAAAAAAAATTCAAGGTCATCAGTTTTCAGTAAAGATTGGAAACAATCTTTGTTGAAAACTCATTTGGGGTGTGTTTTATGAAGTCACTGATCGTTTTATATACCTCCGTAAAAAAAAAATTATTCTAAAAGCAATCAACGTACGGAATTCTAACTTCGCAAGTTCAACTTGCAACTTGACCGGTTATTTTATCTAGAATCACAATTTGTCAGAATTTTTAGTTTATCTTCCATAAATTCATGATAAAATTGCCAAAAAAACACGCTAAAAAACCGAAAAACGGGCCAATTCTCCCATTTTTGAGCGTGTTGCCCCAATTTTTCAGCAGCCGCAATATTTTTTCCTTAATGTATTCGTTGAGACGCGTATTATTTTTAAAAAAAGTATCAGTATTCGACGATTTTTGTTTTTGGCAGGTTTTGGTCATACTAACTGGACTACAATATGTTTTTTTTTTGCGTTTTTTTTTTTTTTGGAGTAACTGCCTCATTTGGACGTTCGAAACGTGGTTCATCATCGGTGCTTGTACGACCGCATTTAAGTTCACTAACCATAGCCTTAACACTTATCAAGCCATTTTTGGGTTCTGGCTGTATGTGTTCCAATCAAATAGCAATGTTTAATCAACACATGAAATTCTTTTTGTTCCATAGTTTCACAACAATCCAAACTAGCGTCACTCAAACAGCTGTAACCCGCAAACTAATAGACAAAATATCATAAAAATTTTACACGAATCTTCTGAGACTTGATGCTAACTAAAAATCATATTTTTTTTTTGTGCTGCCATCTCTCGAAAAGTATCTGGACTTTTCACTCAATGTAGTACTAGGAAAACTACACTTTCGGTCCAAAAAGAATTTTCAAAAAGAGCGCCAACCGTTAAATCTTGGTGGTCAAAAAAGGTAACCTTTATTCAAGTTTTGTCAGTTGTTTTATGATATTTGTTTCACCGGATGCTTAATTATAGTAGTAAGAGTGACAGTGTGTCTCGACGGAAAACTAGCTAGTAGTAGAAAAAAAGAGCTGCAGTCGACTTTTTTATTTACCGAAACGAGTCAAATGTTATAAATGTATAAGTGTAGGAACGGGTGGGATTTACGGAAAATACTGCCTCTCTTCCAGTCAAAAATACTTTTATACCGCCCCGCAAGAAATATTTTAATTCAATTGCCGTCGATGTCGTTTGGTTTAGTGTCAGCTATCGAAAAACTAATGGGTAAATTGTGCAGTGTACACTTACTTTTCTTGCTTGTATCATCTTTTTCCTAGCATCCTCTTTTTTCTGGTCTCCTTTTTCAGTTTGGGCTTCAGCGGGGGCATGTGTATCACAATAGGCAATTTTCTGTACAAGAACAGGTTGTCCAGCAACATCCCTCCCCTAAATAAATAACACATATTGAGTATACTGAGTGACCGACAAAATAATGTATTGAGTGACCGACCAAATAAATTAATTATATACAAGATGCCAGAAAACCAGGGAACCAAATGTATATGCTATTGATATAATATCGTTAAAATTGATTTTTTTATGAGTATAACACTCGTGTTGCACGGAAATCTCTAAAGTGCTACAGGAGTGAAGCGTGTGCGGAAAAAGTGATTCACATTGATCGCCGTAAATTGTACTCTATGTGGGAAACACAGTCTTGGGCGGATCTCAATAATAAAGTCAAAAATCGACGCTAAAGAAATTATGACAATAATGAAATGAAGTTCTTTGGCACAATGACACTACTCAATATATATCACCACTACACCAAACACTTTATTTTTGCACTCGACGCGCGTTTCGCTAACCATGTCAGCTTCATCAGAGCGATGAATGACTGATGTTGTAGTCAATCATCGCTCCTGATGAAGCTAACATGGTTAGCGAAACGCGCGTCGAGCGCAAAAATAAAGTGTTTGGTGTAGTGGTGATAAATACTGAGTAATGAATGAAATGAAGATATTGTTTTCGCTCCGCCGCTGGTAAACAATACAACTAAACAATATGGCCATTTATTAACAAGAACGCGGCTGCGCCTGAGTTATTTCGTACAACGGCGGCCTGTCATGTGCGGGCGAGTTTGGCGGTAAAATCTAGTTTGCCCTTTTTTCATTTTTCAAAAGTTTTTGAATTTAAAAAACCACTGAATGTGCTTCTATATGACCCCACGAGTCACTCGTTTCACTATATGCAGTGATTTCCATAACACACCATTCGAAGTTAAATTTTCAAAAACTCTTAAAATTTTTCCATATGGTGCAAATGTTATGAATGGTACTATATATACTATATATATATATATATATATATATATATATATATATATATATATATATATATATATATATATATATATATAGTACCATTCATAAAGTTTGCACCATATGGAAAAATTTTAAGAGTTTTTGAAAATTTAACTTCGAAATAAGTTAATGCATGTTTTATGTTTAGGATTACACCCAAATTAGGTCATGACGTCAAATTTGATATTTAAATTTTGAAATGTGAAAAAATCGTATTTTTATTGAAAATATCGAAAAAAGTTATAAAGAAAAAAATGATTGTATTGCAGTTTTACATTTATGTACCAACGTTCGAAAAGATTTGATGAAACTGACTTTTTCCAATTATTTTCCCCTAAAATGACAAACAACTGTTTTTCCACATAAATTATCTTATGTACTTTTTTATTAGTTGATGTTTCACTAAATGTTAAGAAAAAAAAATAATTAGGCCTTAAAATTAAGCTGAAAAATGAGTTCTGTCAAAAAATCGTAGTTTAACAATGTAATCTTGGTGCAAAGCTGCATAATTTTTATGACAGTCTAATTGTCTAATTGTCCTCTTTAAAATATGAATTTATTTATAGATTATTCAGGTAGGGTTTTAAAGTCATTCACTGTGTTCAGATTTATTCTAAAGGCTACTTCTCGAACGCTGAAAAGAAATTCTTCCTTTGACACTGTGGGCGATACCGCCTTCAAAGGGTTTCTTTTAGTTGTATTTTTCCTCGGTTTAGTTGGTAATAATTCTTCCAACATATTTTTGCAAGGATTTCACGTAATTTCCACAATTTTTTGTACGGTATTTTTTGTAGTATTGGGCATAAAAGATTTAAAAAAAATAATTAAAGCTTTAGAGGTAAATTCGCAAGTAGACGGTTCACTATTTAAATGTGACAATCTATTGGCAGGCATCGCTGAGCAATTTGCTTGTTTTCATCATTGATTATAATAGAAGCATCTTGTAAGATTGATGTGCTTTCATTACTTGAGTTTTTGTTTAAGACAGACAGCATTTATATTTTCAGCTGCTTTAAACAAATGTTCCGGAAAGACGGACTATTTTTCTGTTGCTGGAATATAATAATTGCTCATAGGTTTTAAAAAAAGACACGTCCAGTGGCCGAAGCCGGTGAATAGTAAGGCCTGGCAGTTGTAACATTAGCTTTTGCCATGTTCAACGCTTCCAGGTTCTTCGAATGCGTTGTATTTCCATCAAGCAGAAGGAAAACTTTATTTTCGGAATTTGGCCCTACGACGCTTTAAAAATGTTTCATCCATTAAAAATAAGCGTGAGTTAATAAAGCCAGCGTCTGGAATGGTGACAACACTCTCAGAAGATGTGCCATTTCCCAATTCAAAATTTTATCTCATTCTCTTGAATATTTAATCCTAA
>CM032448.1:19825769-19953595 GCA_019049505.1 Pachyrhynchus sulphureomaculatus
AATGGGGTTAGGGTCTGGACACTGTGGTGGCCATGCCATCATTTTGGACATTTTTTTCTTCTTGGTTTGCTAGATAGTCGTAACAAAGCTTGTTAGGGTATGTTTAGGGTCGTTGATATGCATCATCACGAATTTCTTTTCGATTAGATTTTGGATGGTTGTAGCTTTTACCTGATGGAAATTCATAATAAATATATAATGAAAGACTATTTTTAGTCAATTTCCACTGGTTTATTTAAATTGCGATGACGCGTTTCGCTGTCGATGCAGCTTCTTCAGATCTACATCTTACAGCGTCATCGCAATTTAAATAAACCAGTGGAAATTGACTAAAATAGTCTTTTATTATATATCTTTTCGATTAATCGCAACCCAGATGGTATGGCGTTTTCTGTGAAATTCCTTTTATAATGTTCTTTCCTCATAATGCCATAGTATTTTACCAAGTCTCCCACTCCAGCTAAAAAGAAGCACCCCCATACTAGAACAGATCCACCTCCGTGCTTAACAGTCGGAACAATACAATCTTGTATCATTTACAGTGTAAAATGTAGATCCGAAGAAGCTGCATCGACAGCGAAACGCGTCATCGCAATTTAAATAAACCAGTGGAAATTGACTAAAAACAGTCTTTTATTATATATCTTTTCGATTAATCGCAACCCAGATAGTATGGCGTTTTCCGTTAAATTTTTTTTATAATGTTCTTTCCTCATAATGCCATAGTCTTTTACCAAGTCTCCCACTCCAGTTAAAAAGAAGCACCCCCGTACTAAAACAGATCCACCTGCGTGCTTAACAGTCGGAACAATACAGTCTTATATCATTTTTTCAGTCTCAGACCGACGCACGAAGACTCTCCGTCTCTGGCTGACAATTTCGATTCGTCGGTCTATAATACCTTTTTCCGCTGTTCTTTGGTCCAGGAACGATGGTTTTGCGCCCACTGAAGCCGTTTGGTCTTATTACCACGCCGTAAAAACAGTTTTTTGGTCGCAATACGACCATGAAGATTAGCCTCGTGAAGACGCCGATTTATTGTCCTGCCTGATATTGTTTTATCGCGTCCCTAGGCAGTTAAACTTGTATTTCGCTTACTCTTCAGTCCGATGAACTGATCTTTCGCATTGGATATTACTCGTGATGGCCCAGACCGATGACGATCCCTAGGACTTCCTGTCTCTCTGTAGCGTTGTCATGTAAGATTCACCGTCGAGGTGAAAACCCTTAATTTTTTCGCGACGTTACGCACTGATAACCTTTCTCGATGAGATCGAAGAGAGGCTTACCACGAGCCATTGAACGTAAAAATTCAAAACGAGGCGTGAAAAAAAACACAAAGTGAGCAGGTCTGATGAAAAACTGGTGAGCATGGAAGTCGGCGCTCCGAACGGTGGTCGTTTTTTTTGTGTAAATGAACATCTAAAACAAAGGATGGATACAAAAATTAAGATTCGAAGTTCGAGGACATATAAATATTATTATTTTCAGTGTTCCGTACGGAACACTTATAAGATGACTTCGGTGTGTGTCTGTCCGTCTGTCTGTCTGTCACACCCGATTTTCTCCAAAACTATTTGTCATAGAAAGTGAAATTTGGTAATAATATAGGAATTGATGGCCTCATCAGAGCCGTGTAGTTTTGAAAGTCAAATTTTGACTTAAGGGATTAGTTTTAGGGGGTGAAATCAAAAGTGAAAAAAAAAAACTTTTACTAGGTCATCGAGTGTGGTGTCAAATGAAAGCTTGTGAAAACAAAAGTAAAATATATATATATATATATATATATATATATATATATATATATATATATATATAATGTAATACTGCACTCTTTTCTTTGTATTATTCTTAAAAAATCGCGAAAAATTTCTGTCCCCCCACCTTATCTCGAAAAGTACTGATCAAAAAATTTTGAAAAAAATTCTGGAATATTCTCCACAGGGTGTAGATTGAACGAAAATTATCACGAGTGCATTATCTTTAATAATTTATCTGGTTTATAAAAAAAAACAAAAATTTCAAGGTCATCAGTTTTCAGTAAAGATTGGAAACAAACTTTGTTGAAAACTCATTTGGGGTGTGTTTTGTGAAGTCGCTGATCATTTTATACCACAGTAACAAAATTTTTTATTTTAAAAGCAATCAACGTACGGAATACTAATTGTGCAAGTTCAACTTGCACTTGACCGGTTATTTTATTCTAGTTTTTGACACAACAAATACTTAGAAAAAGTGACTAATTATTTTCATTTAAAACAATATTACCTTAAGAAAATCGTAAAAAACAAAATTTAATATGAAAAGAATAGTTATTCACTGTATAATTGAATTTTAACAAGGTGTCCATACTGCCGTGAACGGTAGCCTATCTACACATATATATATATATATATATATATATATATATATATATATATATATATATATATATATATGGATATATATATATGGATATATATATATATATATATATATATATATATATATATATATATATATATATATACCATGGAAAGTGTTCGAAGGATGTAGCCCGCTTAATTCCTCCCAAAGCGGTGCATGTTAGAAATACACGTCGCGCTGGTGCTTCGCATCCGTATGAGGTTCAGCTTGTTACTCCGCGTACGACGCTTTTCAAGCAATCTTTTATATGGAGAACGTCATCCCTTTGGAATAATTTGCCCAGCGCTGTGTTTCCCACCGAGTACAATTTACAGCGATTCTAGAACAACGTGAATCGCTTTTTTTTTTTTTTTTTTCCGCACTCGTGCCGCTCCTGGAGCGCTTTAGGGACTTCCCTGCAGCACCTGTGCTAGACCAATAAAAAAAAAAAAAAAATACATATATATATATATATATATATATATATATATATATATATATATATATATATATATATGTTTAATTTAAATAAGGATGCAGAGAAATCACGCAAAGCGGAAATAAAAATCTTCATTTGTATAGTTCCCAATATCCAACTTTTCGTTTTTTTTTTCTGATTTTTCAAGTAACAGATAACTCCTCGATAACTCCCAGTCAATGGACACCCTGCATTAGTCAAAATGGATATTTAAACGCAAAACACATGAGCTAACAATCCAAGGTTTGCCGCAAATTAAAAATAAAACTTTCTTTAAATCCTTATATTATTTTAAAACAATGTATCCTCAAAATTATCTACATCTTCGTGAACGCACCCATGAAAAATTGTTTCATAAAGATATTTGTTATTAATTGCAAAGCCACTTACCTGAAAATATGATTCTTTTTCCAATCTATCCATCAGCAATTCTAAAGAATCCACACTAACTGGAGCTAAACCTTGAGCTTCTCTGTAAAAAAAATTATTAGGAACGTATCCAAAGACAAATTTTTTGATTGCAATTTCCACTTTTTTTCTATTCATTCATTAAACATGCATCTTAAGTCCATTTCGAATACATTGTTTTAATAAAGTATAATGCAGAACATATCGTTGTTTATTTTGTAAATTTGGAATTAATATTGTATGTTTAGAATTAGGAGGCTTATAATTTTCAGGATAAAAAAGAAATTCATTTTGAAAGTCGTGCAAATCAGTATATTAAATTAACTTCTAAAACATACACTTTTTCAAATGTGTTTTTCAATTTGTTTTTGAGAGAGCCAAACAAGATCCTTCTCTGGAAGATATTGAGACATTGCGTAACCATATAAATTAGTTGCATCTACATATAATATATATTTATTAGGCTTAGATGAGTCAAAAGTTTCAAAAAATTTATTGCTTGCAGCGGATTTTCTAGTAACACAAGTACTAACTCCGCCTCTTATATTATCTTTAAAAACATATAACATATCAGGATCAGTTAAAAGCTCTAATTCTACGACTGTGTAATTTAAACAAGCATCAAAACTTATTCCGGGAATAGTATAATAATGTGCTTAAACAAGTTTTTTCTAAAATTTTCGAAAATAAAAAGCAGCAGATCTGATTTTAAATCGGCATACAGCCATATGTAATGAAACGCGTCAGGCTTAATAAATAAAAACAGAAATTATGATGAGTTTTTCCTTTCAATACATTCATCAAGTAACTGCCTAACAATTCAGTTTTTTACAATTTAGCTAAATTACTTTATTAAAAATTTAAGAATTGTTAGAAGTAAATAACAGAATATACCTTCTTTCATTCATTATACCCAACCAGGCGGTATCTTCTTCATCCACGTCGTACTCCACCTCTCCATCTAACTCCTCAGTGCTCTTCTCAATAAACCTTATGTAAGCATTAGGCCTTGGCGGGGCGTCACATATATTATAATCTTCTAGTTCTTTGTAGCAAGCTTCGGGTAGTTGAATGATCGGTTGTGGAGGGGGGACGGGAGGTATTAAAGTGACTATGGACTGTTCCGACTTAATTTCTTCGAAATAAAAACAAAACATAAATTTAGGTACATTGAACTAGGAAATAAATGGGGACATTGGCAATTATGTATTTCATTAATATTAGTATTATTCTTCAAAAATTATTTCTAGAGATTTAACAGTAAATAAACAAACGTAGTGTGTTTAAAAAATCAACAGCAGTTTTCAAAAATTATAAAAACATTTGATTATAAACTGACGAGCAAAAAAATCGAGTCAAACAATTATGTTTTATTTAACACCGATCCTCGAATTTAATTTTCAAACAGTGGTATTATTTTTGGTATCATTTCAATGCTGATTTTCTACTCTTTCCAATAATACCAAAAACATTTGGGTTTCCAAAAAGTTTTAATGATTAAAACAGTTTTACTCAATAGAACCGTTTTTGCTCGCTCAGCAACGTACTCGGTGCGCGCTATTCATCCCTATAAAAACATATGCAACTGCATTTTCCTATCATTTCTTTATTGGAACTTAAGCTGTCAACATCTCTGCTATACCTGCTCACTAATTACGTCATCGGAAAATGGATAATATCCCAGAAGAAACGGCACAAGTCATTGCCTTATTGCAAGAAAGGCATAGCCAATGGCTAGTCGCTACGCAACTACACCTGAGCCAGTCAGCTGTCTCAAGAGTCTACAAATGTTACCAAGAGACCAAGATCAGAAAGCTGTACCTGGTACTGGTCAACACAACTCTAAGAAATCGTCACCTGACTGGCGTCGAGATCCAGTAGGAGCTCCGACAAGTTCATGGTCAAGCTGTCAGTCATTGAACAGTCAGAAGTAAACTTAAAGAAGCTAACCTAACTCCGAAGAGACCAGCTAACAGAACCAAATTGACAGCAGCCTAACGACAAGCGCGACCCAGATTTGTCCAAGAGCATGTCGACTAGACCTTAGAGCAATGGCGTTCCGTTTTATTCTCCGACGAGTCCCGAATATGCCTATATGGTAATGATGGAAGAAGACAAGTTTATACAGTTTATAGGAGGCCTGGGAAGTGCTATGCGCAATGCTGCATTACTGCAACACCTACGGAGGAGGTTCTGTCATGGTTGTTCTCCTTGTTTCCCTTTCAAATCATTTTAATCAGTAAAAAGCTTGAGGTATGCTATGGAATGTTATGGAAAGAGAATAGAATGGGCTTTCAAATGATACTAAAATCGGTAAAAATAATGCTAAATTCTAGGATGTGTTAAATGAAGCCAAATAGTTTGGGTCGATTTTTTTGCTCACCAGTGTAGCTAATATTCTAACTGAAACAAGAGTAAACCTTTTTATAGTATATTAACTATAAGGTTGTTTTTTATAAGTTATCTACCTAACCATGAAAATGAGATACAAAAAAATGTTTTGTTGTCAAATTACTGTAGCTGTTCTAAGTACTTTAAACGAAATTTTGTACGAGCTCGTTGCAGTTTTGACGTTTTTTTTTTCTTCCGAAAAATAAGTGAATATGAGTATAAAATAATTTTACCTTCTTTTTTCACATTCTCAAGTTCTGGGGTATCTTCCTTTGCAATGAGATCTAAAGGTTCATTGATGTTCCACCTAAATAATAATAATATTCAAGTAAGTGAATTTACTTGATGATCAATATTCAAACGGATATGAGGAGTCATAATCATAATGAGCTGATAGCAAAGCCATGATATCTGTCATATTGGACCTTTCACATCCTGAGATTGCCTTTTTTCTCTTTTAGGATTCCTAAGTCACAAAAAACATAGTCACTCATTTCCATCAACCTGTTGGCATGATAACTCACGAACAAAATAATCATGTATTACAATAACCATTTTTATGTTTCCAAGTTTATGTTTTCAACTTTTAACAGTATATTTTCAAGACTTTATTCATTTGGAAGTAACGTCTCAAAAAATTGTTTTTTTTTTTTAATTAAGATAGTAAACTATTTAATAATTAGTGAAGTTAAACATATCAATAATTTACTATCAATCATTTAAGGAGATAAATATGAATTGTGGGCCCAATATGAATTAGGTCCAAGCAATTTTACATATATTTATATTTATACATATACGAGTATATAGGCTACACTGTATTCTAGATCCCTACCCATTTTATTTTTAATTTTAATTGTAAGATTTGTTTCATGTTAAAAAAAAAATTTTCTGTTACCCATCAATTTTTACTGAACCTACAATATTGAAAAATCATAAATAACAAAAGTGATTTTAAAGTATCCAAAAAAAACTTTTAGATATGTCTTATAAAAGTTCATTTGCTCTCTTGCTCATAAGCAACAAATTATCTTAAATTTTTAGCTATGTCCATACAAACTTGAGGATATAAATATGTTATAAAAAAAATGATGAGATGCAAAATATAAATAAAATCAATTAGTGATTCTTAGATTAAGTTACTCTTTACCTTGAAAAAGTCAAATTTAGTGCTTATGTTTATGGATTATTTAAACAAGGTAAATTTTTGACTTTTCTTAATATTTCACCAAAAAGTAGATTGAATTATTTTTTAGTGTGAGATAGTCAAATTTAGTGTTTATTTTAGAACTGCATGTTTGCAACGAAAGCACCTAAGGCCTTTTATTTAATTAAAAATATGCAATAATTAAAAAGCCATTTTGTACACTCATCTACTAAAAAGATTTTCTGACAAATAATAAATTATTACATTAAAAAATTGTAATAAACAATCTATTGTTTCCCTGGATAGCTAAAAAGAGTGGAATAGGGTGCAAACAAATTACGTCAGTTACCTGCATATAACACCATTAACCTCGAACTGAACCATTTTTTGAGCTTCTTCAAAAGTCAAAGGTTCCAGGACAGGAGCAACAGTAGGAGTAGCAGCCGCCGATGCCTTATTCCCTTTTCTTCCTTTCTTGTTTTTAGGGGTAGATGGTGTTGAAGGAGTAGGTGGTGTTGGATTATCATGATTATAACTCTAAAACAGAAATGGATTCTACGTCCATGTTTCTGGTTTATTAGAAACTAAAGTTTCTAAATATTATTTGAACTTTTCCAGTATCAAACGTGGACTATATTAAGCGTAGTGTTATTAGTTTTGGACAGAATTAGGACTAGCACTATGAACACCGAACAAGATGTCATTCTACACGTTTATCGTTAAACAAATTGAGCTACTATAATTTAAAAGTTCAAAAAAGTCCATTGAAACTACTAGAGACTGTATTAAGTACTTCTCATGTAAAGACTTACTTTTAGATGATACTGGAGCCCACAAACAGTTTTGTAACTTTTACCACATTTATCAATAGGGCATGTATACGGAGGCCCATGGTCTGCACGCACTTTTTTGCAATGTTCGAGTATATCAAAGTCTATACCCATTTTAGGGCACTTCACTGGTTGTATTTCACTGAAATAGCAGAGAAATTTAAATTTCTTGCTAAAAAATCGTGTTTGTCAACAAAGTTTTCAAAATGCCGACCAAAGAAAAAAGGTTTGATATTTATCTTATTGATAGTTTCGTCAATTGAACTACTGATTTGAAGAGGTTTGTAGGTTATTCCGACCATAGAGATATTACCCTGATAGCCAGTGTTGCACTACAAAAACTTGGTCATCTGTAGTTTGGAGTCAATTTGACTCCAAGTTTACGGTAAGTTTTTGGTGAGCAACATTTGGATACAAGTTGATCGAAATCTACGGCCGGTAATTGAATACAAGTTGTAGGCAAACTTGTACTACAATATGTACTCCAACTTTTGTACAAGTTCACTTATACAGTTTTTGTAGTCAAGTTGTACTCAAATTGCGTAGGAATTTACTGCCAACTTCACTACAACCTTGCCCTCTCCAACTTTTTTCATCAAATTGACTACGAATTCCGGCCCTAGAGTTTATAAAAGTTGGATTCAGCATGGCTATCAGGGTAAAATAGAGGAGGTAAAGTATATAGCCTACTGTAGGCGAAAGCGTGGAGTCGTTAAAAAAGAGAAAGAGATAATATAAGTTATTCTGTCTCTCCTATCAGAGCGAGCGAAGAAGAATAAGAATAACATTCTCGCAAGGGGACGGATTATTAGTGTTGTGGGTGTGCGCTGAGTAAGAAAGATAAAATAACTACTATTATTTCTTTCTCTTTCTAGGAGCTCCACGCTTCTCGCGACAACTTAGCTCCTCTATTCTAATAATTATGGGCTGCCTTAATAGAAATGAAACTGTCACAGGCAAGACAAGTTGATATGAATTTTTTATTCATTGTATGAAATGGTAACTGATCATCAACTTTCGTTGGCACAGTATCACTTCTGCGTCCTAAAGTAGGCTAGTCATCTAGAAAATATATTATGAAAGGCTCTGTAAAAAAACTTTCATATAGATGAAGGCATCAACCTTTTTGGCTAAACTAATTTGTAAAATTTATAACCACCCAATTTAACTTCATTTTTGATCACTCTAGATAATAGGGCATTTTTAGTAAATTAAAAGGGTGATAGGGAAAGGTTTGAGCCCATGTTTAATTTTATTAAAAATGTCTCTAAAAATAGTAGACGCTTCCATGATAGTTCGAGCTAAAAATTTGTAAGTACATTAACATTGTAAAGAGTTATTATTTAGATTTTAATAAATTAATTGTTTTATTTTTATATTCCTACCATCATTTACATTTCATTTATTTATATACTACCGTACAGAGCAATTATAGTTATGAGAAGTATGCAGTAACTCTGCATACTCACCATGCACGCAGTTGCGATGTAAATTTAGTCACAAATAAGAGATGTCAAGGAAAAGTCAGTATTTTGTGAATTCTGGAAAATTCTCGTCAAATGTAGAAGAAATGTTAGGTTATAAACCTGACATTTGTCAACAAACGCGCATTCCATTTAAAGGACCAGCCAGTGTGAAGTTTTTTTTCGCAGAGAAATAATTGTAATAAATTTCAGTGGCATAAGTAAATCAGAATAAAATTAAATTTGGTTGTAAAGGGTGTTTTTTCGATTAACATCATGCCAGGAATAGAGAAAAAAGAGCCAGAAATTGTGGGTGCCATTTGTGCCCCACCAGAGCCCTCAGGTGAGTAACCATAGTTTTTTATTTTCTATAAATAATGATTAATTTTAATTAATTACAGTTGTTAATATAGTAATAATAATAAATAATAATAATAAAATAAATAATAATATCCTTAATTACTACTCTAAAATAAAATGAGTATTTATTTCATTTATATTCACCTTTTTTTATTTGCAATTTTCTTAAACAAAAGACAAAACAAAATCTGGTAAAATTTCGGTACGCAGGCTCTTCAGAAAAAGGTTTTTTTTTTAAATAGACTTAAAATGGCCTAATTTTGAAAAACTAACGAGAAAAAATCAGAGGGAGGCCGTTTTTTAAATTGGATCAGGTCTTCCTATTTCTGCTTCTTTTTCAAGTACCTTGTCCTCTCACTTTATCCGTAGTAGATCTAAAGAGTGTTGTGGTGCTTACTCTATACCACTGGCAAAGATTTTTAAGGATGTTCTCGGGTGACCAGGACTATGATTTCCTTCTATTTTCCCCTGAATAATTATATGTGGCAACTCATACTTCTGATTTCTTATTAAGTGGGCAAAATACTCCAACTTTCTTCTTTTCATAACATCACACAAACTGCTTCATTGGTCATTCTAGCCATTCATGATATTGTCAACATTCTGCGATAAGTCCACATTTCAAAAGCCTTAATCCTTTTGCACATTGTCTCAGTAAGGGTCCATGCCTCCATCCCATAGAAGAAAATGCTGAAACACAGCAATGTGATAAACATATTTTTAAGTTCATATTTACCAGGCCCTAAAACTGTATTTGGAAAGTGATTCATCCAAAAATAATTGAATTTTTATTTAATCCAGAATGAGCTAAAGCAAACACAAAAAACATATCATAAAGTTATAATAATAAAATGCACAAACCAATTGAGTTGTTATTACACACGGTGGAATTGAAAAATGATCTTAATTCCTTTTGGTGATGGACAGAATCAAACTATGTGTTCCTATATACTAAAAAATGTTCTTATATTAGCTTCTTTAGTTTAAATAATAGAACTTCAATCTTTTACCCGCATGAATAAAGTTTGATTATCATATTCACACATCACACAAGACTTTGGAATTGTCTTTGATCAAAAATTGTTATCTGTAAAATATGTTTCCACGCAAAACTCTAAGGCTTATGAATGTTGAGGTTCGTTCTATGGTTGTTTTGAAGATTGTGAGATTAAGTGTACAGTCCCATTGTTGTGACACCAAAATATTTTTTAAATCTCAAATTAATTTCTAATTCTAATGTAAAATATCTATAACTTAAATAGGTGAACATGTCATTCCACAACCTAGACAACCTACCAACCTACAAGGTCTTCTCAGATTTTCTATGGAAGCCACCAGAGCTGAAGATGCTCCATATAATCCACAGTTCCAGCCTATGGATGAAGAGGTATTATGTACAGTCGGTCAAGTAAGAACGTGTCGCCTGTGACTTGTAATCGGTAAAAGAATTCCTTTTTTTTTTGAGGTTATTGTTGGCACTCCTGCAAACAATGCTTTGTGGAAAGAGATACAGTATTGAACATGAGTGTTACATACACTTTGAGGCTGTATTCCTATGTAATCATCCGAAAGGTCCAAAAATGACCCAAGTGGGCTATACACATGTTTTCCCAAAATCCTGAATTAACTTTGAGAAATGCAAGAACTAAAGCAGAAAAATTTGGATATATTATATGAAGCGATTCACAATCAACGATTTGAAAAACAAGAGTACAATCAAGAAGCAATTGCTGAAAGACAGAGGGAGAAAGTACTAGCGTGGGCAAGGGAAAACCTAGACCGCGCAATGTGACTGCCAAACGGTAGTTTGTTGATAAAAATGTGGAGTGAATTCTTCAACAGGATAATGACACCAAACATCAGAATAAAATGTGTAGCCAGTGAAAAGGGGGAAACCGGTATTATCACCCTAGATTGGCTAACCCAGTTGGCCGATGCAAACCCAGATGTACACAGTGAAGCAGCTATCACGGCAAATTCGGGCAATTTGAAAGTCTTTGCCCCAAGAATATGCGGAAAATCTCGTCGAAAGTGTTCTTGCACGAATAACTGAATCATTAGCATGTTAATATCAGTCCCTTACTGTCGAATGATAACAAAACCTTTTAAATAAATACATTTCTTAGTGAACAATGCGCGACACTGTCTTATTGACTGTATATTTTTTTTAATTAAAAAAGTTGAATAACCAGTCCAGTGAAAGTTGTACATTGATTTCTTTTAGTATAAAAGTTTGTTACAGAGGTATGAAATGACCAATAACTTCACAAAACACACCCCAAATGAGTTTTGAACAGAGTTTTTTTCCAATCTTTACTGAAAACTGATGACCTTGAAATTTTTCTTTTTAGTGTTCCGTATGGAACACCTATAAGATCACTTCGGTGTCTGTCGGTCTGTCTGTCTGTCTGTCTGTCTGTCTGTCACACCCGATTTTCTCTCGGAAACTATTTGACATAGAAAGGTGAAATTTGGTAATAATATAGGAATTGATGGCCTCATCAGAGCCATGTAGTTTTGAGAATTAAATTTTGACTTAAGGGGTTAGTTTTGGGGGGTGAAGTCGGAAGTGAAAAAAAAATTTTTTACTAGGTCATCGAGTGTGGTGTCAAATGAAAGCTTGTGAAAACACGAGTAAAAAATATATATATAATATTATACTTGCGCGCACTTTTCTTTGTATTATTTTTAAAAATTCGCGAAAAATCGCTGTCCCGGGCCTTATCTTGAAAAGTAGTTATCAAAAAATTTCGAAAAAATTCTGGAATATTTTCCACGGGGTGTAGATTGAACGAAAATTATCACGAGTGCATTACCTTTAATAATTTATAAGGTATATAAAAAAAAACAAAAATTTCAAGGTCATCAGATTTCAGTAAAGATTAAAAACAAACTTGTTGAAAACTCTTTTGGGGTGTGTTTTGTGAAGTCACTGATCATTTTATACCACCGTAACATAAATTTTGACTCAAGAGGTTCGTTTTGAGGGGTGAAATCGGAAGTGAAAAAAATTTTTTTTTTACTAGGTCATCGAGTGTGGTGTCAAATGAAAGCTTGTGAAAACACGAGTAAATATGTATATATATATATATATATATATATATATATATATATATATATATATATATATATATATATATACATATACATATACATATATGTATATATATATATATATATATATATATATATATATATATATATATATATATATATATATATATATATATAATGTAATACTTGCGCACACTTTTCTTCGTATTACTTTTAAAAAATCGCTGTCCCCTACCTTATCTCGAAAAATACTGATCAAGAAATTTTGAAAAAATTCTGGAATATTCTCCACGGGGTATAGATTGAACGAAAATTATCACGAGTGCATTACCTTTAATAATTTATTTGGTATATAAAAAAAAACAAAATTTCAAGGTCACCAGTTTTCAGTAAAGATTGGAAACAAACTTTGTTGAAAATTCATTTGGGGTGTGTTTTGTGAAGTCACTGATCATTTTATATCACCCTAACAAAAATTTTTATTTTAAAAACAATCAACGTACGGAACACTAATTTGCAAGTTCAACTTGCACTTGACCGGTTTTTTTATATATACCAGATAAAATTATTAAATTTAATGCACTCATGATAATTTTCGTTCAATCTACACCCTGGAGAGAATATTTCAGAATATTTTCAAAATTTTTTGATCAGTACTTTTCGAGATAAGGAGAGGGACAGCGACTTTTCGCGATTTTTAGTGTTTTGTATGGAACACTTATAAGATCACTTTGGTGTCTGTCTGTTTATCCATCTGTCTGTCTTTCACACCCGATTTTTTTCCAAAACTATTTGTCATAGAAAGTTGAAATTTGGTAATAATATAGGAATTGATGGCCTCATCAGAGCCATGTAGATTTGAAAGTCAAATTTTGACTTAAGGGGTTAGTTTTGGGGGGTGAAAACGGAAGTGAAAAAAAAATTTTTTTAATAGGTCATTGAGTGTGGTGTCAAATGAAAGCTTGAGAAAACACGGGTAAAATATATATATATATATATATATATATATATATATATATATATATATATATATATATATATATATAATGTAATACTTACGCACACTTTTCTCTATATAATCGCGAAAAATCGCTGTCCCCCACCTTATCTCGAAAGTACTGATCAAAATATTTTGATAAAATTCTGAAATATCTCCAGGGGGTGTAGATTGAACGAAAATTATCACCAGTGCATTACCTTTAATAATTTATCTGGTATATAAAAAAAACCCAAAAATTTCAAGGTCATCAATTTTCGGTAAAGATTGGAAACAAACTTTGTTGAAAACTCATTTGGGGTGTGTTTAGTGAAGTCACTGATCATTTTATACCACCGTAACAACATTTTTTATGTTAAATGCAATCAACGTATGGAACACATAATTGTGCAAGTTCAACTTGCACTTGACCGGTTTTTAAAAATAATACAAAGAAAAGTGTACGCAAGTATTACATTATATATAATTTTAAACTCACGTCTTTACAAGCTTTCGTTTGACACCCCACTCGATGGAGTTCACCCCCCCCCCCCAAAACTAAGCACCTTGAATCAAAATTTAAATTTCAAAACTACACGTCTCTGATGAGGCCATCAATTCCTATATAAAAACCAAATTTCAACTTTCTACATCAAACAGTTTTGGAGAAAATCGAGTATGACAGACAGACGGATGGACGGACAGACATCGAAGTGATCTTATACGTGTTCCATATAGAACACTAAAAAGTTGAAAACGAAAGATAAATTTATTATTCATTGTACCTATTAAGTCTTAATTGGAGACGCCCTATTTACCAGGTGTACAAGTATGAAATGCGGATTTCAGACAACAGATGGTGCACTAATGCAGTTTGTGCTATGAAGATTTTGTTGTGTCATCAACAAGTGTCAGACGCGCGTGAGTGATAAATTGGAAAAGTGTGTGCGTAGTGTTGTGTTGTTGTGTTCAATATGTCGAAATTTATACCGAACAAAGAGCATTCGCGGATAGCTTTAATTTTTTGTTTTCATTTGAAGAAAACTGCTGTTGAATCATACCTATTACTTCGAGAAGCTTATGGTGAACATGCTTCATCACAAGATACTTGTGAACGATGGTTTCGGCGTTTCAAAAGTGGTGACTTCGATGTTGCAAACAAGGAACGTGGAAAACCGCCAAAAAAATACGAAGATGTGGAATTGCAAGTATTGTTGGACGAAGATAATTCGCAAACACAAAAACAACTCGCCGAACAATTGGGCGTTAGTCAACAAGCTGTTTCCAATCGGCTACGAGAGATGGGAAAGATTCAGAAGACCAGTAAATGAGTTGAACGACAGGCAAATGGAAAAGCGCAAAAACACGTGTGACATTTTGCTCGCTCGGTACAAAAGGAAGTCGTTTTTGCATCGTATAGTTACAGGGGATGAAAAGTGGATTTATTTTGAGAATCCCAAGCGCAAAAAATCATGGGTAGTTCCAGGCGCACCATCCACATCGATCGCAAGACCGAATCGCTTTGGCAGAAAGACAATGCTCTGTGTTTGGTGGGACCAGAGGGGCGTGGTCTATTAGGAGCTTTTAAAACCTGGAGAAACGGTTAATACTAAACGTTACCAACAACAATTGACCGATTTGAACCGTTCGCTGCTTGAAAAAAGGCCAAATACCGAAAGAGGCAACACAAAGTCATTTTTCTCTATGACAGTGGTCCATCACATACGGCAAAACCAGTTCGCGACACGTTGTAAGCACTCAGCTGGGAAGTTCTACCCCATGCGGCTTAGTCACGAGACTTGGCTCCTTCCGAGTACCACTTGTTTGCATCGATGGGTCACGCACTTGCTGAGCAGCGCTTTGGGTCGTACGAAGATGTGAAAAAATGGCTCGATGAATAGTTCACAGCAAAAGGGGAATATTTTTACTGGAGTGGTATTCACAAATTGCCCGAAAGATGGGAAAAATGTATAACAAGCGATGGAGCATATTTTGAATAAAGCACTTTTTATCATTCTTCCGAAATTAACATGTTTTTTTTATAAAAAGAAATCCGCATTTCATACTTGTACACGTGGTAATTTATCTAAAATTTAACCATTGCAACTTGAGTATAACTTCATGGAGACAGAACCCCGCACCAATCTTATAGGAATATGTCTTTCTGTGGATTTGGCTAATTTTTGGATATGTTGTAGTCCTCGTCGTTCCGAACAAATGTCTCCATGGACACAAAACGTGACTCTATAAATAGATTTCGCGCTACGGGCCTTCTAATGACAGAATCAGCATATGTTTTGAATACTAATGGGCCTGCGTGCGTGCATAGTTAATCATTTTTGTCAAATACCGACAAGAATACTCTCGGTCCTGTGGATACAAATTCACGCACTCAGGCCATTTAATCACTAATAAATACGGAGAAATATTAGTATTCAAAACATATGCCGATTCTGTAATTGGAAGGCCCGTAGCGCAAAATCCATTCATAGAACCATGTTATGTCTGTGGAGACATTTGTTTAAAACCACGAGGATTACAATATATTCAAAAATTAGCCAAATCCACAGAAAGACTGTTCCTATAAGATTGGTACGAGGTTTTTTATATATTAATACTATGAACGTTTTTCTCTTATTTACAGACTTTTTAGTGTGCTCAGTATATTACGCAAAAAAATCTTGTATTTGTGTGACTTTACTTTTTTTAAAATTTTAGAGGCGGAAATGGTTGGAAGAGGCCATGAAATCAATGACAGTTGATGTAATAGAACTCCTTCAGAAGCAAATTAAAATTTTACAAAACGTGGACAAAATTAAAACTGAAGATGATATTACAGAGTATGAAACTGCAGTAGAGACTATTTTAGAATACGTAGATAATATTGATACCGCTTGTGGTAAGTTTTTTTATAAAATGACCTGGTACAAGAAATTCCCTGATTGTCAAACTATTGTCACTGTTCTAAGTACTTTCAAGAAATTTTGTATGGATTCATTGCATTTTGCAGTTTTTACATTTTTAGTTTCTTCTGAAAAATTAGTGAAAGTATTTGGAACATCATGCAGTCATACAGTTTATCAAAAGAAAAATGGAATAAGAATTATTTATGGAAGCATATCTCAGGTGTATGGCAGGGATGGCTAATGGCTAATCTTATTTTGGCTAGAAATGTGTCTCTCTTAATTGCTTACCATGCATATTTTGCATCCAACATGTCTGCTGTTGTGAACTGGGGATACTAATCGCATGCACAAAGAATTTTTTTCACGTCAGCGACACTGCATTCGCGTCTTTGTGGTACTGGGATATCGCGACTGTTGTCGCTATTTCTCTGATTTGGGAATATTGACTTTTCCCTGTGTCGATATATTCCAGTGCTTAACATACATTAAACAAAATGTGAGGCTGTTCGCTACCCATGAAAATCTCCACAACTACCCCACTAGAGGTAACCAAAATGTGACCTAGCTTCCACAGAATAGCACAAACTCGCAGAGGCACCGACTACTATGGGGTCAGTTTCTTTAATACATTACCGGTGGCTGTTAAGGAGCTGTCCGACGAGAGCTTTGTCAGGAAGGTGAAATCCTATCGAACTATCTATCGACGATACCCCAGAGACCCACAGTTTGGATTCTATCTCTTAAGTATGATTCAATAAGCGCCATGCTCTCATAAGAAAAGTTGCATCCATTGAACTTTTGTATTAAAATTCCGTAGTTATAATGCTAAATATACCCAGTTTGTCGAGGATTTAATAAGAATGTTTAGGAGAACTTTTTCTCAATTTCTAATGAATTCTGTAAAAGTTGTTCCTTTAATTTTAATTATCCTGTATGTAACCCGAAGAAAAATCAATAAAATTTTGAATTTTTAGATTTTCATAAGATTGGCGGTTTTATGGTATTGTACCCCTGTTTGAAATCTCCACACCCGAAAATTCGCGCGTCTGGTTCGGAACTCTTAGCAGTATTATGTCAGCACAACCCCTATTGTCAACAAGTGGTTTTGGATAATGAATTCGTGCCTAAGCTGTTGAGTATGGTTGAAAAAGATGAGGATCTTCAAGTTGCCGTGAAGGCATTGTATGCGTTGAGTGGTAAGAAAATAATTTTTTTTAAGAGTCTGTCTAGAGAGGCATTCAACGTTTTATTTTTTGATTCATTTCATGAGTATTACGAGGTGCGTTCAAGTTGTAAGATCTCCAAATATTTTTTCAAGGCTGGGAGTTGATAGAAAGGAGCGGTTGAGCGTAAAATACGCGGACACCCTTTGTGAATTCGTGATGACATGGGATCAAAAATCCCTAGACTTTCCGAGAGATGGTAGCGCAAACAAAAAAACCATATAATTTTCGGTTAATATTGATTAAACATTGGTTTTTGATGGTAAAAAATACATTCAGAACCCAAGAATGGCTTGAGAAGTGTAATGCCACATGTGCTCCGTCAAAAACAACTATATGTCCATGGTTTAGTGAAGTTAAATGCGGTCGTACAAACACCTATGATGCACCACGTTCCAGACGCCTAAATGAGGCAGTCATTCCAAAAAAAATCCACCATATTGTGCTGAATGACCGCAAAGTGAAAATAAGAGAGATAGCTCACATCGTGAAGATATCAACAGAACGCGTGAGGCATATTTGGCATGAATATTTACATATGAAAAAGCTGTGTGCCCTATGGGACCTGTGAACTCTCACGATTGATCAAAAACATCAACGCGGGGACGATTCAGAACGCTGTTTGGCACTGTTGGGGCGTAATCTAAAGGAACTTTTGGCGTCGATCCACCACTACACGCCCGAGTCCAACAGGCAGTCCGCAGGGTGGCTGGAACCGCATGAAAGCCGACCGAAGCGTCCAAAAATCAGCTGAAAAGGTTTTGGCAAGTATTTTTTGAGATACACATGGATTAATACTGATCGATTATTTTAAGAAGAGTCGAACAATCACAGGAGACTATTACATTGGCTTATTGGAAAAAAAGGCCGCATTTCGCACCAAGATAAGACCTGAGAACGCGGAACGTTTCTTCCAGGTGACCCGACGAAGACAAGGCTGCGCGGGTGGTAATTTGTCAGACGATGGTTACACGTGATGACGTGATGATGGCCTGACTGGTGCTTTCTTTTTATCAGTTGGCACAATGGATGAAACATGGATGCCGTTTTTTAATCTTGAAACGAAACAACAATCGGCGCACTAAAAACACACGGACTTACCGCAATCGAAGCAATTTCGAATTACTGCCAATGCTGAGAAAATGATGGTAGATATCTTTTGGGACAGCGAAAGTATAATCTTCACTCACCGTGTTCCAAAGAGCACTACAGTAACACCTTCACAATCAACGGCGGTGTGCCCCAAGGCTCCATACTGTCTCCTACTCTCTTTGTCATTTACATTAACGATCTGCTGGAAAAGACCAGGAATCCAATCTACAGCTTTGTAGACGACAGTACGCTTGTCTCTTCATTCACTTTGAACGCTCGGACATCGGCTGCTCAGGCGAGTATCCGCAGACAGCAGAAGGTCGTTCAACTTAACAAAGACCTGGAAGAAATTCTATCTTGGGGTGACAGTAACCAAGAGGAATTTAACGCTACAAAAACCCAAGCGGCAGTTTTTTCTAAAAAAGTTAACGTTGCTGAACCCGACATAATTATATCGGGGCACTCCATTCCCCTAGCATCGTCACTCAATTTGTTGGGCGTTAGTGTGGGAGCAAATATGTCATGGCATGAGCATGTTGCAAGCATAACAAGGAGAGCTTCTCAAAAATTGGGAATATTATTTCGAACCAGAAAGCTTTACACTCCACAACTGTTAATTCTTTACAAAGCTCAAATTCGACCAACTATGAAATACTGCTCCCATGTTTGGGGCTTCGCTCCCAAACATACACTGCATTTGTTGGATTCTGTTCAGAGAAGAGCTGTTCGTCTGATTGGAGACCCGGAATTGACCTGCGGCCTTGATTCGCTGGAACATCGAAGAACGGTTGGCGACTTGAGTCTGTTCTACAAGTATTTTCATGGAAAGTGTTCGAAGGATGTAGCCCGCTTAATTCCTCCCAAAGCGGTGCATGTTAGAAATACACGTCGTGCTGGTGCTGCACATCCATATGAGGTTCAGCTTGTTACTCCCGCGTACAACGCTTTTCAAGCAGTTTTTTATATGGAGAACATCATCCCTTTGGAATAAGTTGTGTTTCCCACGGAGTACAATTTACAGCGATTCAAGAACAACGTGAATCGCTCTTTCCAGTAGAGAAAGCTGCATGTGTATGTGCTTTTCCATCAAGAGGAGTTTCTTCGTAACAACACCTGTAAATTGGTATCTCAAGCTCCCTACTCACCTGACCTTCGCTTATAGCGATTTTTGGGATTTTTCCAGCGATGAAGGGCATTCTCCGTGGCAGATCATTTTCCACGAAAGTACTTAAAAACAGACTAAACGGACATAAATACACAAATAATGCAGCTACAGCACTAAATAAACATGTAACCGAATACAAACATGATTTTAATTATAAAAAAACCACACACTATACAAAATTACCAATCAAGGAAGCGATTGAAATAAAAAAAAAGAAAAAATGCTGTAAATGACATATATATATATATATATATATATATATATATATATATATATATATATATATATAAAACTTAATAAAATAACAATAAATGTAAATGATATATTTTAACACCGAGTATACACAAAAATATTTGACGCAAAAACAGAAAATAATAAGCATCTTGATATGAACCATCAAAATACCGATTTTAGTAACACACTGACGGGTACACTTTCAAGGTACGTACTTCGTGAATCCGAAAAAAAATATTTTTTATAATAATTTGTAATTATATGTTTTTAGAAAGTAACGTTTATAGTGATAAGAAAAATTTTAAAAAGTGATAGACAGTTCTGTTTGTTTTTAGAAATGTAGATTATGAGGCTTTGAAAATGTCCAAAAAATTTGGCGAAACGTCAACCAAAAAGGAAAAAAAAAATCGTTTCATTACTGAACCTAAATACCCAATAATAGGAAGATTACGCAATTAATAAAAATAATAAGGTTCCAAAAAGGAAAACAAATTACATATATATATATATATATATATATATATATATATATATATATATATATATATATATATATATATACCAGGTGTACAAGTATGAAATACAGATTTCAGACAACAGATGGTACCAATGCAGTTTGTGCTATAAAGATATATCATTGCGCCATTTTGTTGTTTCATCGACAAGTGTCAGATGCGCACGAGTAATAAATTGGAAAAGTGCATAGTGTTGTGTTGTTGTGCTCAATATGTCGAAATTTATACCGAACAAAGAGCATTCGCGGACAGAATTAATTTTTTGTTTTCATTTGAAGAAAATTGCTGTTGAATCATACCGATTACTTCAAGAAGCTTATGGTGAACATGCTCCATCGCAAGATACGTGTGAACGATGGTTTCGGCGTTTAAAAAGTGGTGATTTCCATGTTGCAGACAAGTAACGTGGAAAACCGCCAACAAAATACGAAGATGTGTAATTGCAAGCATTGTTGGACGAAGATGATTCGCAAACACAAAAACAACTCGCCCAGCAATTGGGCGTTAGTCAACAAGCTGTTTCCAATCGGCTACGAGAGATGGGAAAGATTCAGAAGACCGGTAGATGGGTACCACATGAGTTGAATCAGAGGCAAATGGAAAAGCGCAAAAACACGTTTGACATTTTGCTCGCTCGATACAAAAGGAAGTCGTTTTTGCATCGTATAGTTACAGGGGATGAAAAGTGGATTTATTTTTAGAATCCCAAGCGCAAAAAATCATGGGTGGACCCAGGCGCACTATCCACATCGACCGCAAGACCGAATCGCTTTGGCAGAAAGACGATGCTCTGTGTTTGGTGGGACCAGAGAGGCGTGGTCTATTATGAGCTGTTAAAACCTGGGGAAACGATTAATACTAAACGTTACCTACAACAATTGACTTATTTGAACTGTTCGTGGCTTGAAAAAAAAGGCCAGAATACCGAAAGAGGCAACACAAAGTCATTTTTTTTCATGACAATGCTCCATCACATACGGCAAAACCAGTTTATATATATATATATATATATATATATATATATATATATATATATATATATATATATATATATATATATATATATATATATTCTTAGAAAGTTAGACAATTTTGTTTTTTTTTGCAGCTATTGTTAGACACAGTCAAGAAGGATACAATCAATTTATACACTACAATGGTCCGACCGTTCTTTTAAAAACGTTAGATAGAGCGGACGACAGATTCATCACAAAAGCTACTTTCTTATTGGGCAGCTTGTGTGATTCACAGCCCGATTTTAAAAGTAAGTAAAATTAACCAGAGAAATTTATATAACATGTACAGTCTGAACGTCAAACTGTGTTAAAAATTAAAAACATGCGTTCAGATTGTGATGAAATTTTGAGGAATCGGAAGTAAAATCCTTGGGTATTATGGTTGGTCAAATTTAGTCAAAAAAATGCGTAATTTTAAGATTCATTGTAACATTCATTTTTTCCTAGATTTTAAGACCATGTAATGTTACTGATTTTTCCATTTCAAATTGTACTTATTTTCATTTTTGTATCGAACGGTATATTAAACAGAAGTTCCAAGACGTTCGGTATATACGGTGTTGTGCAGGTCCCTGACCGAACCTCTCGCTACGCCGCGATTGGTGGAATATTTGACCGGCAGTTTTGATTGGAGCGTCGTGATATTACTGGCAAAAGTCGCACGATTATTTAAGGCTCCGCAGACCGTAAATCGGGGCTGTTTTCCATCTAGCCGCAGCCAGGCAGTACCGTCTAGCCGAGAGGCTATTTTCCATCTAGCCGAAGTAGGCTAATTTTCATCAGAGCCGCTAAGTAAAAGCACCAGTGTCTTAAATAAAAGCCGTAGTGAGCTTTCTAAGTGTTTGTTCAGAAAAAGTGTGAAATCGGGCGTAGTCGATCACAGCAGGAATAAAAAACAGTAAGTCAACAAAACTCCCTTCAATAGACTTATTCGAGAGTAGCGCCTTAACTGCAATGTAAAACAGACTAAAAAGTGAAGTGTAAAGCACGATTTCTCGTCTTCGGGGGTTATAATAGTCTGAAATTTTAATGTAACAACTACTAGTTAGGCTAGAATTTGTTAGGTAAAACTGTAAAGGTTAGAACTTTTCATTTTAAAAAACAAGAATAAATTTTCTTTTTTTGATTAAAGCTAGTGTCTCACTGAATATTTATTTTTCTTTTCAGGATAAGTTGTACTAGACTAATTCTTTTCAGTAATACCCATAAAACCCTTCAGCATTTTTCCATTTTTTTTAGCTGAAGTTAGATCCTTTCTATTTTAAAATGGATGGTGCCCAAAATTTCGTACAGCTAAAGCCTTTTAAAAAATAGAAAAAAAATTCCAAAAAGACGTAAGAAAATTATCTCTTACCCATATCTCTCTACCAAGGAAAGCTGAGCTAGTGTGTGTTTAATTTCTTTAGTTCTTTTAAAATCAGGGTTCACTCAATTCAGTATCAGAAATTAAAGCGGGTAAGTTCCAATGTACAAAATTGCGCTCAAGCGTGGGACAAACAACTTCTCACAGGGTACAAAAAAAAAGATGCCTCAAACTGAGGACAGTTTTTTCAAAAGTTACAAAGTGACGCAATGTACGTGGGGCGCAATTAAACACCAGTTCACAGGTTACAAAATTACGCCCAAGCTTGGGGCAACACTTTTTCAAACGGAAAATTCATTCACATATCTAAAAAATACGTGTTCTTTTCAGGTCGATTGGTATTTTTAGATTATGTTCCACATCTGATCTCACTGATCTCGAAACCAAGACAAGCCAGTCATGAACATGTTCTGTCTCTCTTGGCTACACTGGTAGAAGATAATACTACTGCAGTTAGTGAGTGTAGGAATCCAAGGCACAATTTGCAACAAGCGTTACAAAAGTATATTGAGAGTTGTGAAAATAAAGAGGAATGCTTGGTGAGTGAAAAAAAATTATACAAAAGCGTTTGTGAAAAAAGTATTGAACCTTTTTGTAGTTAGATAGCTTTAACGTCATATATCTCGGGTAGTGTAGTATAAGCCGCATCGGGTCAGACTTAGCGTCATTCGAAAGCTGACTGTAGTATACCTGCAAAAATTGTTAAAATTCTCTTATTCAGACTGAATTTAGAGAGCCTTGAAGATAAGTGTAATTTCTGCAAAAGTGCGCTACAATTTTATTTGGAAAAAGGTACAAATGCTTCAGATTAACAAGAAGGCTTTAGTACCGACTGCCAAACGGTGGTTTGTCTATAAAAATGAGGAGCGGATTCTTCAAGAGGAATACGACCCCAAACATCGGAGTGAAAGGTGTACCCAGTGGAAAGGTCAATGGAATTATGTCACTAGATTGGCCATTCCAGTCACCCGATGCAAACATAATCGAGAACGTGTGCTCATACATCAAGCAGAAGCTTCGTAGTAAAAAGGTGTATACAGTGAAGCAGCTGTCACGGCAAATTCATGCAGTTTTAAGAATACCCGGAAAATCTCGTCGAAAGTATGCCCTGAAGATACCAGGCGATCATCGGAGCTAATGGGGCTAGACCAGGGGTGCTCAAACTTGAACTGCTGGCGATCTACCTCAATATTGTTAGACTACGAACGATCGACTCTGAGAGGGTGCAAGTAAGTGTGTTGCAGGATTGTCGTCTAAGTAGGGTGTATCGTGGCATAGATATTAGTTTTTCCCCCGCACAATATGCATTTTTTTAGTCAAGGTAAGTGTAGGTCTGCTCTAAAATGTCAATGAAAAAACTCATAATTATTCAAAATTGCGAGTTTATTGGTTCTTACAAAACAAACGAGTTCTAGTGTCTAAACTTAACTAAAGAGTGACTTTGGATGTTGAAGCGTCGCACTGCATGTCCTCAGCATACTTTTCATAAGATGGTACGTAATTACCGAGTGCTAATCGCAAGCATGATGACATATGTTCGTCAGTTAGTCGATTGCGATATTTTGACTTAATTATCTTCATTTCAGAAAATGCAGTCTCGCACAACTAAGTTGACCCAAACATTGCCGTCAGTTGAAGGGCGATTTGCCTTAGATTCGGATATTTATCTTCAGATATAAAACACCAAAATTTTGTATCAGATGCTGTGGCTTTGAGATGTATACCTGATATAATCTGCACTAACTCATTTTCAACAGAACATGAGTCCATGTTAAACTGACTTGCTATTTCAGTAGCTAATTCCTCAATATTTCTACACGAAAAACGATAACTCATAAATGATGCGATATTTGCCAATTTACTGAAATCATAAAAACGTATTTCGAATTGGCCCAAAATATTTGATAATTCTGTCTCATAAATATCATAATTCAACTGAGGAATCCTTGCTTTCAAAGACGGAAAATTTTTCAGATCCTTTCTTTTCAGTTGATCTATCATAAGTTGCAATTTACTTTTGAATGCGTTTTATTGCGCTAAATCATCTCAATATTAGTTTTTCCTTTACCTTGAAGCTCCAAATTAATGGTGTTTAAATGCATTGTGATGTCTGTCAAAAATGCCAAATCAGTCAGCCATTTTCCGTTTTTCAGAATCTGAGTGTCATCACCTCTTTCGTCCAGAAAAGCTGTTATTTCGGGCAATAATTCTTGAAACCTTTCTAGGAATTTTCCGCGACTCAACCATCTGACGTCCGTGTGAAGAACTAAATCAGTGTGTTCAGCTGACTCACTATCTTCCAACTGCAATTTAAAGAGCCGTCGTTGCAAGCTACGTGCACGGATAGAATTCACAATTTTTATTGCAATGCCCATAATCTCCTCCATGTTTAGAACTTTTGAACACAAAACTTGTTGATGTATAATGCAATGGAAGGAGAAAAATGAAGGGAAATCATCATTAGCTCGACACAATGCCACAAAACCGTTTTCGTTTCCAGTCATTGCTGGTGCTCCATCGGTTGTAATGCACAGTAGTTTATATATGGGTAGCTTGTAATTTGTTACAAAATTGAAGAAAACGTCATATATATCTTCGCCACGGGTCTTTCCTTTCAGAGGAATCATTGTCAAAAAACTCTTCCTTAGCCGACATGTCATTGAATACCATTCGAATAAAAATACACAGCTGGGCAGTGTCTGTCATATCGGTGGATTCGTCGAACTGTAAAGAAAAGTATGTACACTCCATGATATCATGTTTTAGTTTATCTGCCATGTCCTGACTCATGACTTCAACACGCCTTGTGACAGTCGGACGAGATAACTGAAGTTCTCTAATAGCAGACATAATCTCTGTTTTATTTTTAAAATCTCCAAATAAAGTCTCACCCACTTCAATAAATGCTTCCTTCACAACCAATCCATCATCAAATGGTTTCTTGTGTTTCGCCAATATATGAGATATTTTAAATGACGCGATCGTTGCAGCTTTTGATTGTTTGGCTGGTCTTGTGAACATGGTTTGTTCTTTTTTCAAACAAGTTATCAAATCACGTACTTTTCGTTTTCTTAATTCACTCTGTGACGGCAAATCCTTTTCATAGTTTTTATGAAACCGTTTTATAATGCCTCTCTAAGTTCCCACGCTTAGGTATTGCAAACGCACGGCAAATGAGACAAATGCACTTATCCTTTACCATACAAAAGAAAAATTCTTCCTCCCAATCGTTATTAAAATGATAAGTTTTACTTTTCTTCGCCGCACTCATTTTGGACTATTTATTAATAAACTTTGTATCGATGTATCGCCTTCAAGTTACAACTCAGACTGACTCCTGTTCCTGCAGGCGCAACATTTATATCGGCGCGAACGAAGTCTCGAATGTTCCCGTCAAACACGCCGCCCGAAGTTTCTAGAAAAATCGGTGGGAATCAAAAACGCGGCTTTTCTTTGACAAGTACCGCGCGTTCCTTTGATAAAGCCGCCTTTTGCCGCTAACAGGGGGTTATTACGATAAAAGTTATTGTGGCTTAATTGTGGATCGAATAAATTTTAGTAGTTTATTCATTACATTTTGTTTTAGTTACCTAAAACAAAATCTGTGAATAGTTCTATATCGGAATTTTTTTCTCGAGATCGACTCAAAAAGCACTCGCGATCGACTTGTCGATCGCGATCGACCGTTTGAGCACCCCTGGGCTAGACGAACTACTAAATCATTAGCATTTTAATTAGCCCAGTCGCCAGGGGTGTTGAGCTCTCATTAAATGTGAACAGGCTGCATTTTGGCACACAGATAATTTTTTGGACGTAGAATACGATAAAAAAAAGTTTGCTAAAGTTTGATGTACGCTAAGCCCACTAAATCCAAAATAAAATAAAAAATTCGGTTTTTCGGTAATATCTCGAAAAGTAAAGTGCGGCACCGCTCGAAAGTTAATCGATATTACTTGTTTTCAGAGTGTAAAAAAAAAATTAAAAGATAGCTTTTTGAAGAGGAGACTTTCGGCTTTTTGATGATACTAATAGTTTTTATTTTTGTTGCTTTATAATTTGTAAAACTTAAAACGAAATTTTTGTTTGCATGATTTTAACGGGCATAAAGTAAATTACAAATATTTAATAAAGTATAGTATTGAAAAAAAATCCTTGTGCATGTATCATTATTATACCTTAACCCTTAAGTACCTACCTGGAGTCTCTCAGACTCTGGCGGAATTTATTTTGGTTATAACTAGTCGCATGTACATCTTTACTGGTCACGTATCCCTGTGCCTTCCGCTTTCTATCCATAGTATCACGTCTGTGCTCGTCGATGATACAGGTGATCCCGCTTGCTCTTGAACGGCTATAAAATTGGAATGTGTGGAATCTGCCACGAAAAATTGTGAGGTCTGAGGCTTACAATTTTATAGAAATTAGGCCATTTCGGCTATAATTTTTATAAAAACTTCTTAGTTATTTCCTAAATTTTTATAAATGAATGCAAAAAAGTTCTTAATTTACGTATTTGTTCTTTATTCTTGGTCTCATTAGAGTAACTCGTTAATTTATCGTTTTTCTAAGCTGTAGAACAGTTTTAAGTTTATTTAGTATATACCGTTAATTTTTTTTTTCTTTCTTAATTATTTTTTTAAATAAAAAGCTTTAAAAATACATTTTTTTATTTTCATTCATCTTCTTATTTTATAGTTTATATTTTATATAGTTGAGAATAGGGGAGTCTGAGACACTCCAGGTAGGTAGTTACGTGACTGGTTTAAGGGGTAGGTAACTAAGGGTTAAGTTTCAATATGAGAATAATTGAAAATACCCATATTGTCTGTGTTATTTAAAAATTGAGTTTTAAAATATGAAAATTTGCCTACTGTAGTGCGCCGCCGGAAATTTTATGTTCAAAACAGTACGAACTGGTAAAAAAGTCGGACAATTTTTTTTTGTTAAGGTTAAAAGTATACTTGATATTAGGAAATCATTAAAAACTTTAAAAAACTTTCTCTTTTTTTTTGTAATTTTACTCTTAAAAAGTGTTCATGATAAACGTATTTTTAGTGTTCCGTATGATAAACGTATTTTTAGTGTTCCGTACGGAACACTTATAAGATCACTTCGGTGTCTGTCCGTCTGTCTGTCCGTCTGTCACACCCGATTTTTCCGAAACTATTTGTCATAGAAAGTTGAATTTTTTTTTTTTTTTTATTGGTCTAGCACACGTGCTGCAGGGAAGTCCCTAAAGCGCTCCAGGATCGGCACGAGTGCGGAAAAAGCGATTCACGTTGTTCTTGAATCGCTGTAAATTGTACTCGGTGGGAAACACAGCGCTGGGCAAATTATTCCAAAGGGATGACGTTCTCCATATAAAAGATTGCTTGAAAAGCGTTGTACGCGGAGTAACAAGCTAAACCTCATAGGGATGCGAAGCACCAGCGCGCGTGTATTTCTAACATGCACCGCTTTGGGAGGAATTAAGCGGGCTACATCCTTCGAAGACTTTCCATGAAAATACTTGTAGAACAGACTCAAGTCGCCAACCGTTCTTCGATGTTCCAGCGAATCAAGGCCGCCGGTCAATTCCGGGTCCCCAATCAGACGGACCGCTCTTCTCTGAAGAGAATCCAACAAATGCAGTATATGTTTGGGAGCGGAGCCCCAAACGTGGGAGCAGTATTCCATAGTTGGTCGAATTTGGGCTTTGTAAAGAATTAACAGTTGTTGTGGGGTGTAAAGCTTTCTGGTTCTAAATAATATTCCCAACTTTTGAGAAGCTCTCCTTGCTATGCCTGCAACATGTTCATGCCAAGACATATTTGCTCCCAAACTAACGCCCAATAAATTGAGCGACGATGCTAGGGGAATGGAGTGCCCCGACATAACTATGTCGGGTTCAGCAACGTTAACTTTTTTAGAAAAAACTGCCGCTTGGGTTTTTGTAGCGTTAAATTCCACTTGGTTACGGTCACCCCAGGATAGAACCTCCTCCAGGTCTTTGTTAAGTTGAACGACCTCCTGCTGACTGCGGATATTCGCCTGAGCAGCCGATGTCCGAGCGTTCAAGGTGAATGAAGAGACGAGCGTACTGTCATCTGCAAAGCTATAGATTGGATTCCCGGTCTTTTCCAGCAGATCGTTAATGTAAATGAGAAAGAGAGTAGGAGACAGTATGGAGCCCTGGGGCACACCAGCGTTGATAGTGAGGGTGTTAGAAAGAAATCCGTCGACCGCCACTCGTAAAGAACGCTCTCTGAGGAAACATGAGAGCCACAAACAGAACCTTTCAGACATACCATAAGAGCGCAACTTAGCCAACAGTCCATCGTGCCAAACACGGTCGAATGCCTTGGATATGTCAAGCGCAACCGCTCGAGATTCTCCAAAGTGTTCAATTGCGTTGTTCCAAACATGTGTTACATAAGTCAGAAGATCTCCTGTTGATCTATGTTTACGAAAACCATATTGGTGATCGCTAATAATATTGAATCGTTCAAGATATTTTAGAAGATGCTCATTGATAACCTTTTCCATGACTTTCGATATTATTGAAAGCAGTGCAACTGGTCGGTAGTTATTTGGCAAGGTCTTCTTACCTTTTTTAGGTATCGGCTGAACCGTGGCACATTTCCAGCAGGACGGAAATATTCCCTTTCTGTAGGATAGGTTAAAAAGTCTACAGAAAACTGGTGTTAGTTCCCTTGCACAATTTTTGAGAACTATGGCAGGTATTCCGTCAGCGCCAGAAGCCTTCTTGGTGTCTAGCTTCATTAAAATACGCTTTATGATGCGCTGTCTGAAGACAACATCGGGCATCCTTGACTGCAATATGGGACTAGTAGGTGGTGTTTTTCCTTGGAAATCGACAGTAGAATGTGAAGCAAAGAGTTCAGCCAACAAGTTCGCTCTCTCAACAGGTGTGGTTGCAATGGAATTATCTGGCCGTGTGAGTGGTGGTATGGTGGACTTGGTAAAATTTTGACTCACTGCCTTAGCGACTGCCCAAAAGGACCTGGAATTGTTGGGACAAGCGAGAAGTTTGTTTCTCATTCGTTGATTGTGTGCCTCCTTGGTTTCGTCGATAATTCCCTTGCATCTGTTCCGGGCTTGAACAAAGATGTTTCGATTTACGGTGTTAGGATTTTCACGCCATTGTCGGTAGGCAATATGTTTAGAAGCAACAGCTTCTTTGCATTTTCGGTCGAACCAAGGCTTGCCGTTGGAGGAGTATTTCTTCGAAAAAGGGATGTAAGCTTCCATACCAGCCAAAATAACATCGGAGACCTCCCTGGCGCAGTCAGATGGGTTATCGGATCGAAAACAAACGTCCATCCAAGGCAAAGTTCGAAAGTATTCCATGAGATCTTCCCATTTAGCAGATTTGTAGTGCCAAATCTTGCGCGGCCTAGGCGCCTCTCTGTCACTGATTGGCAGGATACTCGATGTCGAAAGCAGTTTATGGTCGGAAGAACCTAACGGCGGATTTACGGTGACCGTGTAAATCTCCGGATTGGTGGTTAAAAACAGATCAAGAAGACTGGCGAACTCCCCGTCTCGATCAGGGATCCGTGTTGGTTCGAAATTTGGTAATAATATAGAAATTGATGGCCTCGTCAGAGCCATGTAGTTTTGAAAGTTAAATTTTGACTTAAGGGGTTAGTTTTGGGGGGTGAAATCGGAAGTGAAAAAAATTTTTGTTTACTAGATCATCGAGTGTGGTGTCAAATGAAAGCTTGTAAAAATACTGGTAAAAAATATATATATAATGTAATACTTGCCCACACTTTTCTTTGTATTATTTTTAAAAAATCGCGAAAAATCGCTGACCTTCCACCTTATCTCGAAGAGTACTGATCAAAAAATTCTAGAATATTCTCCACGGGGTGTAGATTGAACGAAAATTATTACGAGGGCATTACCTTCAATAATTTATCTGGTATGTAAAAAACACCAAAAATTTCAAGGTCATCAGTTTTCAGTAAAGATTGGAAACAAACTTTGTTGAAAACTCATTTTGGGTGTGTTTTGTGAAGTCACTGATCATTTTATACCTCGGTAACCAAATTTTTTATTTTAAAAGCAATCAACGTACAGCACACTAATTGCGCAAGTTCAATTTGCACTCGACCGGTTATTTTAAAAAGTAAAGGAACATAAAGAAAGTTATAGAATGAAGAATGATATAACTCACTTCGCTCAACATTTAACAGATGAAAATCATACTTTCAATGAAGATTTCAGAATTTTTCACAATGAAAAGAAAGGGAAATTACTGAATTGTTTAGAGTAGGTAGAGATTAACCAGAAAAAATCCTCAGGTTTATTACTCAAGGATCAATTGGATGTGGGTGGGTCTCTTTTATTGTACTTGTTCTAGATGAATATTATTAAATAATTTAGCCCCTGGTTATAAACTAGATAATTTACATATTTTGTAACATACTTTGAAGTTAACACAGTGTGTCGAAACAATTGTCAGCTCTAATACAATAAACATAAGTGCTGATAAACGTATTTTTAGTGTTCCGTACGGAACATTTATAAGATCACTTCGGTGTCTGTCTGTCTGTTTGTCTGTCACACCCGATTTTCTCCGAAACTATTTGTCATAGAAAGTTGAAATTTGGTAATAATATAGGAATTGATGGCCTCATCAGAGCCATGTAGTTTTGAAAGTTGGGGTTAGTTTTGGGGGGTGAAATCGGAAGTGAAAAAAAAAATTTTTTTACTAGGTAATCGAGTGTGGCGTCAAATGAAAGCTTGTGAAAACACGAGTAAAAAATATATATATAATGTAATACGTGCGCGCACTTTTCTTTGTATTATTTTAAAAAATCGCGAAAAATCGCTGTCCACATGCCTTATCTCGAAAAGTACGGATCAAAAAATTTTGAAAAAATTCTGGAATATTTTCCAGGGGGTGTAGATTGAACGAAAATTATCACGAGTATCCTTTAATAACACAGCCCCACTTACTTTTGATGCGATATACCAGATCCGTAGTATTTTTGCCTGCTGATTACGAATCTGACGTCAGAATATCGCCATCACATCTCAATTTTTTTCTAACCTCAAAAAAATAGATAAAAATTAGTAAAAATTAAGAAAAATATACTCCTAAAAAATTGATTCAAGCTTTTTCATGAATCCAAAGATGTATTAATATGTATTCGGACACGCTAAGCTAATATTCATCGGTTGGATTGAGCCATACAGTTCTGTTTTCTTTCTAACCTCAATAAATCAGACAGATATAGTGCTTCTCGAATGCAAAAAAACGAATTCAAATTAAAATTCAAACCGATCCTTACCAAATTTGGTACACGGGGATTTTTTGGGTCGCTGATCACGAATCTGAGGTTGGATTTGCAAAATTCAAGATGGCAGATGTTTTCGCGCCATTTTGAACGCCAAGAAAAATTCATCGGTCGATTTTTATTCTTCTACCTGCATCCAGGGCACCTCCACGTGGTGACGGTGGGCAACGGTCTTACTCCACTAGGCGGCAGAGTCCCTGGATAACGGCTTAGATGCCGTCATGGCAGGTAGAAGAAAGAGAATTACGATGCAGGGACTCGGAAACCCAGTATCGGCGGTTGGTCAGGGTGGGAAAGCGGGCCCGCAGCCGTCGTCATCCAGCGACCGTAGCTCTTCATGTGTGGGTGACTTGGCTCATGTAGAGTATAATGCTACAAGAAAACGGTCTCACGGTACAAGGACTTTTCATAAGTGCGATAAAAACAGTGATTCATTTTGTTATATTTGCTGTCAACACGTATTGAGTAAAATGGGGTCACCGATAACGGATAAGATTAAAACCTTATATAAGGATTGTTTTAACATTGAAATACAGCACCAGGATACAGATTGGGTTCCCCACATCATTTGCAGTTCTTGCAAAATAATGTTGTACATCAATAAGAAGGCGATTAAATATTCCTGACCAGCAATATGGAATAGACCATACAGTGAAAATGATTGCTACTTTTGTATGAATGTTATATCTAGGCATAACCGAAAAAATAAAAGCACTATTACTTATAACGATGTTTCGACAGTAACAAGACCAACTAAACTAATTCCGCCTCCTGAACCACTTGATGCTGATGTTATGGAAACAAATGATTTCACCTTATCAGTTCATGCCGAAAACATTGAGACTGTCGAAAAAGATTCAAACACTGTTACTAATGAATGTTCTAGTGACAACCTATCATATACTAGTGACACAGATAAAGAATTTCTACCATACAACCGTAAACCAGAAACCAATACTCGTATCACAGTCAGAACTTAGTGATCTAGTCAGAGATTTAGGCTTATCCAAACATGGTTCAAAGCATCTTGCTTCCTTTTTAAAGAAAAGACATTTACTTAAGCCAGAAGCTACGATTTCTTATTATAGAAACAGAGATGAAGAATTTCGAAAATATTTCACAATGAACGAGGAATTGTCACTTTCATATTGTACCGATGGAAAAGGTCTAATGAATGAATTTCAAAATAAACTCATACGATCCTGAAGAATGGAGACTGTTCATTGATTCTTCTAAACGGAGCATTAAGGCAGTTTTGCTGCATAATACCAACGTTTACGCTCCCATTCCGATTGCTCATTCCACAGTTATGGAAGAGCAATATGAAAAAATGATGCAGCTTTTGATAAAATAAAATATGCTGATCATAACTGGAAAATTTGTGGAGATCTGAAAATTGTAACAATATTGCTTGGCCAACAGTCAGGGTTTACACTTTATCCCTGTTATAAATGTCTGTGGAATAGCAGAGACAGGGAACGTCATTATAAGAAAAAAATTTGGCCAACAAGAGAATCGTTCACTCCTGGTGAAAATAATGTATTGTTTCCACCATTGGTAGATCCAGGAAAAGTTCTTATTCCCCCGCTTCACATTAAGCTTGGATTTATGAAGCAATTCACGAGAGCATTAGATACAAACGGCCCATGTTTCAAATATTTGCATAAAAAATTTCCGAAATTTTCTGAAGCTAAAATTAAGGCAGGCGTATTTGACGGGCCACAAATAAGAAAATTGTTTCAAGATTCATTATTTGTTACTAAAATGAATAAAGTTGAAAAAGCTGTTTGGCTTAGTTTTAAAGAAGTCGCAACAAACTTTTTGGGAAATAATAAAAGTCCTAAGTACAAAGAAATAGTCGAGAAAATGGTAAAAAATTTTCAAACATTAGGTTGCTTAATGAATCTAAAATTACATTTCCTGGACTCCCACATCGATGATTTCCCAGATAATCTTGGTGACTACAGTGAGGAGCAAGGGGAACGTTTTCACCAAGATCTGAAAATCATAGAAAATCGGTATCAAGGACGATGGGATGACCATATGCTAGCGGACTATTGCTGGTCGCTAAAAAGAGAAACAAGTCCTCAAAAGCGTTTGGGCAGAAAGCTTTGAATAGGTCATTCGCGGAAAAAAGAACAAGATACAGCCAAAAAAAAGGAACGTTAGGCGCGGGTCTAACCTTCGCAATTCTAGGGCTTAAGGGTCTACTATTTGAGAGTATATGGTTTAAAAGCCCTGGTTTTGAATTTATTGGGTCTCATTTTTAAAGTTACAGGGTTATTGCGGTCTATTTTTTGAGGTTACGGGGTGTGGGGAGTCTAAGGTTTCATGATTTAGGGTTTAAGAGTATCAGGTTTGAGGATTCCCCAACTGTATACCAAATTTGGTAGGAATCGGTTGGTTTTCAAAAATTTTGTCCGCCATCTTGAATTCGCCATTTTGAATTTTGCAAATCCGACCTCAGATTCATGATCAGCAACCCAAAAAACCCCCGTGTACCAAATTTGGTAAGAATCGGTTGAATTTTAATTTGAATTCGTTTTTTGCATTCGAGAAGCACTATATCTGTCTGATTTATTGAGGTTAGAAAGAAAACAGAACTGTATGGCTTAATCCAACCGATGAATATTAGCTTAGCGTGTCCGAATACATATTAATACATCTTTGGATTTATGAAAAAGCTTGAATCAATTTTTTAGGAGTATATTTTTCTTAATTTTTACTAATTTTTACCTATTTTTTGAGGTTAGAAAAAAAATTGAGATGTGATGGCGATATTCTGACGTCAGATTCGTGATCAGCGGGCAAAAATACTACGGATCTGATATATCGCATCAAAAGTATACCTCACTTTTTTTTTTGTGGGGCTGTGTAATAATTTATCTGGTATATAAAAAAACAAAAATTTCAAGGTCATCAATTTTCAGTAAAGATTGAAAACAAACTTTGTTGAAAAACTCATTTGGGGTGTGTTTTGTGAAGTCACTGATCATTTTATGCCACCGTAACAACATTTTTTATTTTAAAAGCAATCAACGTACGGAACACTAATTGTGCAAGTCCAACTTGCACTTGACCGGTTATTTACTTATTAATTCTACAACTTAAAACAAAAAAAAAAACATTTAAAAATGGGAAATGAAAGATAAAAGTCTAAGCTTTAATTATGAAGTATTTATATTTCATTTAAACATTCAGGTACAAAGAAAACCGTTATTGAAAACACAAAAATTCTAAATTATTCCCAGAAATTAAATAAATTTTATGTACGTGAATTTTCGAATTTGTCCTCGGATTCTTAATCAGCACCCCAAGAAACCCCCCCAATTTCAAAATATTTAGCAGTATGCCGAAATATTAATTTAATCATAAATGAGGTTGAAGGATGATTCCCACGACAACTGAAGGGGTCAAACCAGCCGTTTTATTTTAAATAATTTTTTAAATTACGGTAAAACTAAAAAAATCTCTATGCTATCCTTTTGTAAAATTTCCCGTTCTTTCACGTGGTGCTATTAGTTTTTGGATATCTTTTTAGTGTTCCGTACGGAACACTTATAAGATCACTTCGGTGTCTCTCTGTCTGTCTGTCTGTCTGTCTGTCACACCCGATTTTCTCCGAAACTATTTGACATAGAAAGGTGAAATTTGGTAACAATATAGGAATTGATGGCCTCATCAGAGCCATGTAGTTTTGAGAATTAAATTTTGACTTAAGGGGTTAGTTTTGGGGGGTGAAGTCGGAAGTGAAAAAAAATTTTTTTTACTAGGTCATCGAGTGTGGTGTCAAATGAAAGCTTGTGAAAACACGAGTAAAAAATATATATATAATATTATACTTGCGCGCACTTTTCTTTGTATTATTTTTAAAAATTCGCGAAAAATCGCTGTCCCGGGCCTTATCTCAAAAAGTACTTATCAAAAAATTTCGAAAAAATTCTGGAATATTCTCCACGGGGTGTAGATTGAACGAAAATTATCACGAGTGCATTATCTTTAATAATTTATATGGTATATAAAAAAAAAAAAACAAAAATTTCAAGGTCATCCGATTTCAGTAAAGATTGGAAACAAACTTTGTTGAAAACTCATTTGGGGTGTGTTTTGTGAAGTTATTGATCATTTTATACCACCGTAACATAAATTTTGACTTAAGGAGTTCGTTTTGAGGGGTGAAATTGGAAGTGAAAATTTTTTTTTTTTACTAGGTCATCGAGTGTGGTGTCAAATGAAAGCTTGTGAAAACACGAGTAAAAAATATATATATAATGTAATACTTGCGCACACTTTTTTCTTCGTATTACTTTTAAAAAATCGCTGACCCCTACCTTATCTCGAAAAGTACTGATCAAAAAATTTTGAAAAAAATTCTGGAATATTCTCCACGGGGTATAGATTGAACGAAAATTATCACGGTATATAAAAAAAAAATAAAAATTCAAGGTCACCAGTTTTCAGTAAAGATTGGAAACAAACTTTGTTGAAAACCCATTTGGGGTGTGTTTTGTGAAGTCACTGATCATTTTATACCATCTTAACAAAAATTTTTATTTTAAAAACAATCAACGTACGGAACACTAATTGTGCAAGTTCAACTTGCACTTGACCGGTTTTTTTATTTTTAAAGATAATAGATTTCGTAGGCGTAGCGTACACTTTAGAGTAGCAAACTTTTTTTATCCTATGCGTCCAAAAAACTACCTGTATGCCAAAATGCAGCCTGTTAACATTTAAGAGAGCTTTCCGTCAAAATTTGCCTCTAACGACTGAGCTAGCAGGGAGTGGATCCCACTTATTTAAAACGCTGCTAAATATTTTTTTATATATGCTATTTGAGCGTCACCTTTTTAGTCAAAATTTACCTCTGACGACTGAGCTAAATGACAATCGATGTAAAAAACTTTTAAATAAATACATTTTTTTTAAATGAACAGTGAGCGACACGTTCTAACTTGACCGACTGTAGCCCAGGTGTACAAGTATGAAATGCGGATTTTTTTTCTAAAAAAATGATAAAAAGTGCTTTATTCAAAGCATGCTCCATTGCTTGTTATACATTTTTCCCATCTTTCGGGCAATTTGTGAATACCACGCCAGTAAAAATCTTCCCGTTTTGCTGCGAACCATTCATCGAGCCATTTTTTTCACATCTTCGTACGAACCAAAGTGTTGCTCAGCAAGTGCGTGACCCATCGATGCAAAAAAGTGGTAATCGGGAGGAGCCAAGTCTGGTGAGTAAGCCGCATGGGGTAGAACTTCCCAGCTGAGTGCTTTCAACGTGTCGCAAACTGGTTTTGCCGTATGTGATGGACCATTGTCATGAAGAAAAATGACTTTGTGTTGCTTCTTTCGGTATTCTGGCTTTTTTTTAAGCAGCGAACGGTTCAAATCGGTCAATTGTTGTTGGTAACGTTTAGTATTAACCGTTTCCCCAGATTTTAACAGCTCATAATAGACCACACCCCTCTGGTCCCACCAAACACAGAGCATCGTCTTTCTGCCAAAGCGATTCGGTCTTGCGGTCGATGTGGATGGTGCGCCTGGGTCTACCCATGATTTTTTTGCTCTTGGGATTCTCAAAAATAAATCCACTTTTCATCTCCTGTAACTATACGATGCCAAAACGACTTCCTTTTGTACCAAGCGAGCAAAATGTCACAAATGTTTTTGCGCTTTTCCATTTGCCTGTCGTTCAACTCATGTGGTACCCATCTACCGGCTTCTAAATCTTTCCCATCTCTCGTAGCCGATTGGAAACAGCTTGTTGACTAACGCCCAATTGCTCGGCGAGTTGTTTTTGTGTTTGCGAATCATCTTCGTCCAACAATGCTTGCAATTCCACATCTTCGTATTTTTTTGGCGGTTTTCCACGTTCCTTGTCTGCAACATTGAAGTCACCACTTTTGAAACGCCGAAACTTCACACACACTTCACACTTATCTTGCGATGGAGCATGTTCACCATAAGCTTCTCGAAGTAATCGGTATGATTCAACAACAGTTTTTCTTCAAATCAAAATAAAAAATTAATACTGTCCGCGAATGTTCTTTGTTCGCTATAAATTTCGATATATTTAACACAACAACACAACACTATGCACACACTTTTCCAATTTATCACTCGTGCGTGTCTGACACTTTTTGATGACACAACAAAATGGCGGAGTGTCAAATCTTTATAGCACAAACTGCATTGGTACACCATCTATTGTCTGAAATCCGCATTTCATACTTGTCAGTATTACTGTTAATAATTTTTATTTATTTATTTTTCAGGAAGAAATACAACATTGTAGAAGAATATTGTATCTGGTATTTGGATTTAATTAAGTGTATTAACTTACCTAAATTATTTATAAGATTGTTTTTGTATAGTTTTCTATAATTTAATTTCTTTTTTGTTGTAATGTACAACAGTTTTATTTTTTAATAAAAAAAGCTAATCGTAAAGAAGTTACAGGGGTTTTTATTTTTATTATTACGTAAACAGTACGCGATTCTTATAAAACGGGACAAAAAAAAAAGAGTATTTGGCGCTGTCTGTCGCAGAATTAACCTGACCCGTAACACCAAAAACAAAACAAATAATAATCGAAGCATCAGAAATGGAAATTCTTCGCCTTCCTAAAAAGGTTTATTCGGTTCGAATGCTGGCAATCATTCTGGCTGTTGTTACTTCATCCACTGCAGCTCTGAAAAGACCGGTTGTACTTGTTGAGAACTAATTTCTCAGATTGTTTAGCCTGGAGATGCGTCTGCGTCCTGGTCCCCTTTTTCCAAATACCTTTCCTTGAAGTATTTGCTGTAGTAATCCATATCTGTGGGAATTTCTCATTATGTGTCCTAAATGCTCCAATTTTCCCACTTCAACAGTTTCCATAATTTCCAGTCTCTTGTTCATGCGACGTAAGGCATCCTCATTGGTAATATAGTCAGTATAAGAAATTTGAAAATTCTGCGATATAGCCATAATTCAAATGCCTCAAGTTTCTTAAAAGTGGCTTAAGTCAGCGTCCAAAATTACACAGCGTAAAGGACACTGAAGACATAACATCTTATTTTTGTTCTTAATTTTATTGCTGAAATTTTGAAAAGTGATGTCATTTTGAGGAACACTGCTCTAGCTTTTTCGGTAGGGCGATGAATTTCCTGTTCGTTTTTCATGATACCGAAATATGAATATTATGGAGTTCTTTGTATTTGTTAACCATCAACAAGGTAGTAGGAACCCGAAACTTGCTGATTACCATATACTTTATTTTGGTGATATTAAGTTCGAGGCCGTATCGATTACTGACGTCATTTATTTTTGTCATCAGATGTTGCAAACCTTTTAAGTTATAAGTCATAACCGACGGATCGTCAACATAATGAATATTATATAGAAATGGAAATAGTGTACAGAATAATGGAAAAGCTATTGGATAAAAAACAAATTGTAACAATAGATAGAACAGACATGCAAAAGATTGGGTTGTCGAAAGAATATGGGTTCTTTTGACGTCTAGATTTAACAATTTTTTTAAAAAATATTTTAAATGAAATTTCGTTTTGATTGATGATTTATTACCATTTTTCTAGTAGAACCATTATCCCCACACTGTCGAACTTTGGTATTTCTGTGCGAAAAAATGAACCAAGTGATATAGTAATTCATCCGTTACCTCGGTTCAGTACGGTACCTTTTTACCTGTGTCCTCCAGTGAGCGGTAAAGCGAAACCGGCACCAAAGTGCATTGTTCTTTGTATAAAGTGCGGTCAGCCATTATGTACCATAGACATGGATCAACTTAAGGAGCTCATCACCCTTCTAAAAGAAGAAGCGGAAAGGAAACAAGCAGCATTTGCCAATAAAGATAAAACCATCAACTCGCTGATTTTCGAACTAAAGGAGCTTAGGAAGCAAGTTGAGGAAATGAACAATAGATTCTTAACCCAAACTAAAGACTCAGACAGGACGACTCACACAGACGACTCGGAAAGTGAGTCGAACCCCAAGACGATGATATGGAATCAGAGCAATTCCAAGAAGTAAAAAACAGGAGGAAGAGAAAAACAGCAAATCAGTTTCCTCAAACAGCGGTGATAACGAGGCCCCCCAATCAAGGAAGACCCAAAGGACAATCCCAAGTAAATCCAAGTTAATCCCTCCCCAGTAATTACACCTAATATCACTGTAGCTTCGCTACCCAGTGCTTCTACCCCCGACCCACTCAAACCAAGCCCCCGTCTCCATCTCCCAAACTAAAGCCCTCAGCCCCTTAACACATCGGCTACCAGATCAGCCGCTCACAAAGTACCGCCAATTGTCGTTCGTGAGAAGACGATGTATAATGCACTCACTGTCGCGTTCGAAGAACACAAATACTCTTCGAGCATGTAGTCATTATGTCCCAGAGCGTTAAACTCTACTGAAGAACCCCTCGATTTCCGTCACGTCCCGAGGTCTTTGGAAGACCAAAAAGAATCGTATCAGACTTCCGAACTCCCCGAGGAGAAATCCAATCATATCCTTCTCGGAGGGGCGTCCTCGAAACTCTATGCGTCGAGGTTATACAAAAAGATTTATAGCGCAAAAGGCATGTCCCCACGCGTGTCATCCGCTGGCAGCAGAAGTCTGGTGACCCCATGTCTATCGTCCTAGTCCTGCTACCAATACAGGACAAAACCATCTTCACCCTTAAGTATGTCTGTGACAACTCCATAAGTGTTGAAACACAAAGGTTCCAATTGCCAGTTTTTCTGGGTATTCGTCCCTCTGTTGCACCACCCCGACAAAGTGCATTAAATGTGGACAAGAATACTTGTCCTCTACATGCACTAAATCCAAGAAAGTCCCAGCCCATAGTGAGAAATAAGTGGAAAAAACCCTAAATGTCAAAACACTTTAAAGATATTATTGTTAATTTTTATTGTAGTTTAAATCCCAAAGTTTCTTACTTTAAGCTTTTTTTTCCCAATAGCGTTCACAGAATAATAAAAACGACCCCCAAAGTAGCCCGAATCAGAGATCACTGCTTACACACGATCTTTGTATGAAAATGTTCTTTAGAGATAGTGAACTCTAAATTGCTTACCATATAACGTTTTTCAATGATGCCACCGAATATCACCGAGTGCGATTTCATTTGATGGTCCAGTAAACAGGGGACAAAAAGCGGTAATTTCAGGAAAAGAATATAGAACTGTTCTTTATCTTTTTTGGGGTGCTGAATCCGAAGCAAAAAACAACGAAAAAATTGCTCTTTTTCAATTTTTCGCTTATAATTTAAAAACTAACCACTTTTCGATAAAAGTATTCCTATACAAAAATAAACTACATTAAGTTTCCAACAAATTATGTATTACAGATTTTTTTTGGTGAACAATTTAGCCGCTAAAGCGTTTTGAGATTTATCATAGTGATATTTCGGACAAAACGCTAAGCCAAGAGCACTCCCTCATTTCTCACGCCGAGCTCTATTTTGACGACATCTTTATTTGAAACAATTTAATTACTTGATAGCTACTAAAATTATTCACCTATATTTATGACCAGAAAATAGAGCGCCTATCGAGAAATGAGAGGTAATGGCTTAGCACTATGTCCAAAATTTCACTAAATTTAAGGCGCTAAAACATTCGCCCGACAAAAAAAAAATATCGCGACAATAACTTTATATAATATTCGCTATAGATGATTTTTCCCTTCTCAGCATAGTCGTTGAAAATGATTCCATGCGCATCTCAAATCACAGAGGCTTTTGCTGATGATATTGTGCTGGTGGCGGAAAATGAGAGACAATTACAAGGAAACCTCGATATTTGGAATAGAGTATTTAAGGAAGAAGGTATGAAAATTAATATAGATAAAACAAAAAAGTAATGACAATGGAAAACCAACAAACAAACATTTACATAGAAGGGAATAAAATACAACAAGTGGAACAATATAAGTATCTGGGAGTGATAATGGATGAAACAAGACAAAGAAATTAATGAAAGAATCGAAAACACGAACAAACTTTACTATGCAATAAATAATAAATTCATTAGGAAAAAAGAAGTGACGAAACAAACAAAAATAAAAGTGTTCAGGGCAATTTTTTGGACAATCCTGACATATGGATGTGAATCATGGACCCTAACAGACAGGCAGAAAAACAAGATACAAGCCGTCGAAATGAAATACCTGAGAGCAGTATAGGGAGTTACACGGAAGGACAGAATAAGGAATACAGAAATAAGGAGAAGGCTGAGAGTACACGCAATTATGGAATATATACAACAGGGCTGTCAAGGTCATGCACAGTTCGACCCAATTTCGGAGGTAACGCCTCCCGCTGCCCCCACCGCTGCTGCTGCCGCCGTTCGCGCAGTCTCAGGAGCGGCTATGAGAGACATAGGAGGAGCGCATTGTGTTTGGTAAGCGGCCGAGCCGCGACCGGCGGCGGGGCCGCTTAACGTCTAGGAGTGGTGGGGGCAGCGGGAGGCGTTACCTCCCAAGTTGGCTCGAACTGTGCATGACCTTGACAGCTCTGATATACAACAAAGACAGCTGGGATGGTGGGTACATGTACAGAGAATGAGGGATGATAGACAGGTGAAACATGTGTATGAAGCCCGAATACAGGGAAAACAGAAGCGAGGAAGACCTAGACAACCTGGAATGGGAGTATTGGAAGTATACTTAAGGAGAATGGAAAATCCTGGAAAGAAGCAGCGAAAATGGCAAAGAATAGAGACAGATGGAAGAAGTTTATATGTGGAAATTGAGAGGGAAAAAAAGGAGAATGTATGACTGCCCTACACCATATGGTAGAAGGGATGTACGATTATATATATATATATATATATATATATATATATATATATATATATATATATATATATATATATATACGAGGCATGTTTTTTAAGTAAGTACCGTTTTGCGATTCCGCCGCCGCAGCGATACGGTCGGCGTTCCGCGCATGCGCGCTGGTAACCTACATCTCATGTCTACGCACTGACGCCATTACAGTCTGCTTCTTCATTGTATACGTTGTTTACTGAGTGTTTAAGATGCTTCCGACAATCGTGAGTCCCGCCGATTGTGAAGTACGGGCTGTTATACGATTTCTTAGTGCTAAAGGCGTAAAACCGATCGATATTCATCGTGAGATCTGTGAAGTTTACGGACAAAACATTATGAGTGATGGAATGGTAAGGAAATGGGTGAGAGCATTTAAAGATGGCCGCACAAATGTGCATGATGAAGAACGGAGTGGGCGTCCTTCGGTCGTTAATGAAGATTTGGTGCAGAAAGTGGACGAAAAGGTGAGAGAAAACAGACGCTTTACAATTTCATCATTGTGCGACTGCTTTCCTCAATATTCTCGTAGTGTTTTGTATCGCATTGTGACCGAGAACTTGAATTACCGGAAATTGTGTTCACGTTGGGTTCCAAAAATGTTGACGGATTTGCACAAAACCCAACGTTTAGGCAGTGCATTGACTTTCCTTGAGCGGTACCACAATGAAGGTGAACATTTTTTAGACCAAATTGTTACTGGTGACGAAACATGGGTGGCCTACGTCACACCAGAATCGAAACAACAACATCCATGGAATGGCGACATTCATCATCACCCAAAAAAGTGAAGTTTAAGCAAACAATTTCTGCCCGCAAAATCATGTGCACAGTTTTTTGGGACAGAAAAGGAGTATTGCTAGTGGAGTTTCTGCCTCGTAATGAGACAATCAATGCAGCGTCTTATTGTGAGACATTGAACAATCTGCGTCGTGCAATCCAGAACAAAAGACGTGGCAAGTTGAGTAAGGGTATCGTTTTGCTGCATGACAATGCCCGTCCACATGTGGCTAATCGGACCAAAGATCTCATCAAATCTTTTAAATGGGAAACTCTAGATCATCCTCCATACAGCCCTGATCTGGCGCCCAGCGACTACCATTTGTTCCTGCACTTGAAGAAGCACCTGGGTGGTCAGCGTCTTCAAGACGATAACGAAGTCAAAACATTTGTGATACAGTGGTTAACAAGTCAGGCGGCAGAATTTTATGAGGAGGGTATTCAAAAAACTGGTGCCACGTTATGACAAGTGCCTCAATATTCACGGAAATTATGTAGAAAAGTAGATTAAGGTACAGGCTTTCATGTAAAAATAAAATTATAGCGATATCTTTGCACGTCTTTTTTTAATTCCAAAACGGTATTACTTAAAAAACATGCCTCGTAATATTCGTTATAGATGGTTTTTCCCTTCTCAGCATAGTCGTTGAAAATGATTCCTTGCGCATCTCAAATCACAGAAGCCAAAACCGTTCCAGTCAACTGTTGTGTCTTGGTCGCTTCGGGCGGCTTTCACCGGCTGCTGTCTACTTAGTTGACTGCCGATTTGGTTCCGGTGTGTAGTGGTGGATCCATGTTTCATCCATTGTCACATATCGCATGAAAAAATCCCTTTTATTGCGCTTAAACAGGTCCAAACAGCGCTCAGAATCATTAAAACGTTGTGGTTTTTTGTCGACTGTGAGTAAACGCGGTACCCATTTCGAACAGAGCTTTCTCATGTCCAAATGCTTATGTTCAAAATAAGACCAACACGTTCTTTTGATATCTTTAGGGTGCTAAAGCTAGCTCACGCAATTTCACTTTACTGTCATCCAAAACAATTTTGTGGATTTTTTTAGGTTTTCCGATGTAACCACCTCATTTGGGCGTCCAGAGCGTTCAGCATCATTTGTGTCTGTACGACCGCGTTTAAATTTAGTATACCAGTAAATGATGAGTGATTTTTCAACGGCAGAGTGCCCGTAACACTTATCAAGCCATTGCTTTGCTTGAACGGCATTTTTTCCCAACAAAAAACAGTGTTTAATCAACATACGAAATTCGATTTTTTTTTCATTGTTTTGAAAATATCAGCAGTAGCGTCACTAAAACCACTGTAACTTGTAAACTAATTGTCGAAATGTCATGAAATTTTGACGTGTCGTTTGGAGGTTGATACTTCCTAAAAATCATGGATTTTTTTGAAAAGGGCGACATCTATGTGTCAGATCAAGAACTTTTCAGCCTACGTGTTATTCTTAAAAAAAAATGAATTTAGAGAACATTTTTTGCAATCAATGTATTCTTTGGTGTGCTGACGACGGCGCAGTTACCTTAGTAAGTCTAATCGCCTCCTGCATGAATAATTGCCTGGCATCTTCGAGGCATGCTGCCAACAAGGTATTTTAAATAGTAGATTATTCTTATGTGATTATACTTTATTCTTAAGTGCATTGTTAAGACTTAGTAGTAGAGTTATTAGTAGATTATTCTTATGTGATTATGTTGCCGTGCGATTGCCAAGTCATTATATTTATTATAGAAATAAAGATGTCTAATATTGATACGGTCACTATAAATGTTGGTAGGTAACTAATTAAATAACAATTTATGACAAAGTTGTTGAACAGGTGCTTCCATAGATACTAACTAAAATAACTGACTTGATTTTACATGAGATCTCACAACTTTTTGTGGTGGAAGGACTGCGTTGCGAGACTTGGCATTTTTTGGTATTTCACTTAACAATTTTTTAATTACACGAAGTAGGTAAGTATTATTAAACGAATATATTTGATAAATGAAAAATATTATTAAATATAATATATTAATTAATAAATAATACAAATTATTTATAATTATGGTTTTTTTAGTGATTAATTAACTTTATACGACGTATTATTTACCAGGACTCACGGTTGACCTTGCATTATGCTATGTATGGCTGAGCGCTGCGCGCTCTCCGCGCTCTATCTCAAAAACGGTTAAGCGTATAAAAAAATATTTGGAACAAAATTTGTAGAGAATTTTCTGCTCTACAATTTTTATAATGATGCAAATATCATTGAAACCATAGGAAGCGAGATATTTGCGAAAAACCGATTTTTGTGACCTTTGACCTTGAATATCTTAAGACATTCATTCCGAGGTTGACCCTCTTTTTTAGCTTAAGTGACTGTACAATTTAGAAAACGGGACTGAAATTTCGGAATGTTTCAGGTTTTCCTTCCTTTATAGGCTAAAAACTAACCAAAATTTGAAGTTTGTGTGTATGCTAGAAGTACCTTAGAATTTTGATGTCGGTTTTTTTTTTTTTTTTTTTTTTTTTTTTTTTTTTTTTTTTTTTTTTATGGGTCTAGCACACGTGCTACAGGGAAGTCCCTAAAGCGCTACAGGAGCGACACATGTGCGGAGAAAGCGATTCACGTTGTTCTTGAATCGCTGTAGATTGTACTCGATGGGAAACACAGTCCTGGGTAAACCATTCCAAAGGTATGATGTTCTCCATATAAAAGACTGCTTGAGAAGCGTTGTACGAGGAGTAACAAGCTGAACCTCATACGGATGTGAAGCATTAGCGCGACGTGTACTTCTAATATGCACCGCTCTGGGAGGAATTAAACGGGCCACATCTTTCGAACACTTTCCATGAAAGTACTTGTAGAATAGGCTCAAGTCGCCAACCGTTCTTCGATGTTCCAGCGAATCAAGGCCGTCGGTCAGTTCCGGGTGTCCAATCAGACGAACAGCTCTTCTCTGGACAGAATCCAACAAATGCAGTGTATGTTTGGGAGCGGAGCTCCAAACATGGGAGCAGTATTCCATAGTTGGTCGAATTTGAGCCCTGTAAAGAATTAACAGTTGTTGTGGAGTGTAAAGCTTTCTGGTTCGAAACAATATTCCCAACTTTTGAGAAGCTCTTCTTGCTATGCCTGCAACATGTTTATGCCAGGACATATTTGCTCCCAAATTAACGCCCAACAGATTGAGTGACGATGCTAGAGGGATGGAGTGCCCCGACATAACTATGTCGGGTTCTGCAACGTTAACTTTTTTAGAAAAAACTGCCGCCTGGGTCTTTGTAGCGTTAAATTCCACTTGGTTACTGTCACCCCAAGATAGAATTTCTTCCAGGTCTTTGTTAAGGTGAATGACTTCTTGCTGTCTGCGGATATTCGTCTGAGTAGTCGATGTCCGAGCGTTCAAAGTGAATGAAGAGATAAGTGTACTGTCATCTGCAAAGCTGTAGATTGGATTCTCGGTCTTTTCCAGCAGATCGTTAATATAAATGAGGAAGAGAGTAGGAGACAGTATGGAACCTTGGGGCACACCGGCGTTGATAGTGAAGGTGTTAGAAAGAAATCCGTCAACTGCCACTCGCAAAGAACGCTCTCTGAGGAAACATGAGAGCCACAAACAGAATTTTTCAGACATACCATAAGAACGTAGCTTAGCCAACAGCCCATCGTGCCAAACACGGTCAAATGCCTTGGATATGTCAAGAGCAACCGCTCGAGATTCTCCAAAGCGTTCAATTGCGTTGTTCCAAACATGTGTTACATAAGTCAGAAGATCTCCTGTTGATCTATTTTTACGAAAGCCATATTGGTGACACACACCCCAGATTGGTATTGACAGCAGAAATAAATAACTAATGTTATTAAGATACTTTAGGACGTTTTGTTTCCATTTTTCGGGTATTTTGCCCTACTGTGCGGCCTGTTGTGCCGACAGTCAGCATCCATCCTACTATCATGGATGTCCCAAACACCCTAAACAACATGCCAACGTTTCGGCCGCTAAAATCTTCACCTGGGGCAATCAAGATAATTCTAACTTGCTACCCCCTCCCCAAAACGTTTTTATTTTTTCATTATTTTCAATTGGTCGAGTTAATAAGGTAGGAAAGAAGGTTAGAGGCGTTGGCTAGTACATCTCGTAATATATATCTTTTCAGGATTTTTGGAGTCAAAAAATGTGTTAGGAAAGGGAGTTAAAGGGGTTGCTTCGTATACGTCATGATATATGTCCTTTTCAGGGTTTTTTGAGTCGAGAAATATGAAAATTGTGTTATTTTTTCAATATTTTCAATTTTAACAGAAATAATATGTAGAGAGAAATGCCAGATTTCAGTTGTAAATATAGCTCTTCCTGTTATCAATTTTATTTGTGATTGATATCGTTCCATCTCTTTGTTACGCATGCAACATGTTCATACCAAGACATATTTTCGCCAAATTAACGCCTATCAATTTAAGTGACGATGCAGCAACCCTAACTTTTCTAGAAAAAACTGCCACCCGAGTTTTTGTATCGTTAAATTCTACTTGTCACTGTCACCCCAAGATAGACTCTCTTTCAGGGCTTTGTTAAGTTGAACGACTTCCTGCTGTTTGCGGATATTTGCATCAGTAGCCGGTGTCCGAGCGTTTAAAGTAAATGAAGAAATAAGTGTACTGTCATCTGCAAAGCTGTAGATTGGATTCCTAGACCTTTATAGCCGATCGTTAATGTAAATGAGAAAGAGAGTAGGAGACAGTATGAAGCCTTGAGGCGTTTTCACATCTTCCGACACGACACCGACAAGGCAGGGACGACGATGTCGATGGACTAAAGTCCCTTTGTTTGGAGTTGATAGCACACAACATGGGTTATAACATAGACATGGAGGATGGACTGAGGTTTCCGTATTCCGCTCTGAAGTAAATACGGACGGAAAAGTGAGAGAGATAAAGCGAATGTGCGGGTACATTCACCTTGGTTATTACGTTATTACAGGCCTACAAAAAAGAGATAGGTATTGGCCGCACAGTAGCTTTGTTACTCTCTAGAGATTGGTAAATTTTGTGAGGCTAATGCGCAGTCCATCCTCCATGTCTATGGGTTGTAAACATTAAAATGTCATAAACCATAAGCGTCCGAAATTTCTCTAACCATTATTTGCATTTTTAGTTTTAATCACCTTTATTTTCTATCTCTATACAACAGTGCGACCTTTTTCTAAAATATATTTTATTACATGCTTCTAAACTTTACAATAAGTTATATAAATCAACGCATTTCAAAGTTTGTTTTAATGAGTAAATAATGAAACCGAAAATCTTATTTGTATGATAAAGGCCTAAACGAGTTATTTGGGATTTTAGCAGTTATTGGAATATAATTAACCAAAGTACTTATCGGTAGGTCTAGGCCTAAGAACCTAAGTATGCAATAAAAATATTCTGTGTAAGTATAAAAATAAAGCAAAAACCTATAATATGCTTAGTTCAGATCAGAACAGCGATGGCTTCAACTTTCAGTTTTGCCCCGGTCAAATTTCGAGGAGTCTGTAAATCTGCATTTTCCCTGCGAGAAAAAATAATGATTCTTAACGTCCACGGTGCCCTAGTACATCAACAACCAACAAGCCAAGTCCTCCAAATTGTGAAAACCTGTGCCAACATGACGGGAATTGGATCAACTACTATTTATAGATTTTTAAAAGAAAGAAAACGCTGTCCTTGCAACGAACCTCAGAATCACAAAGGAAAGGAACCCTTAGAGGTCGATGAAGACTTTAAAAACGCAATAAGAAGAAAAGTACACCATTTTTTTTATTAAGAAATAAATACCTACACTACATAAAGTTTTGCAAGAAATCAGAGAAGACCAACACTTACCAGATTTTAAAAAATGGAAATTATGGAAAATCCTTTATAACCTGAATTTTCGACAATCGAAAATCTGATGAAACGGAAATAATTTGTTTGAGTAGAGAATATCTACGAGCAATCAGAACATTTCAAGCCGAAGAAAGAAATATTTTTTTATTTAGATGAGACTTGGGCTAACAAGGGACACACGATGGGACAACGAATTAGAAACAAACTTCTCGCTTGTTCCAACAATTCCAGGTCCTTTTGGTCAGTAGCTAAGGCAGTTAGTCAAAATTTCACCTAATCCACCATACCACCACTCACACGGCCAGATAATTCTATCGCAATGACACCTGTTGAGAAAGCGAACTAGTTGGCTGAACTCTTTGCCTCACATTCTACTGTCGATTTCCAAGAAAAAACACCACCTACTATTCCCATAGTGCAGTCAAGGAGCCGATATTGTCTTCAGACAGCGTATCATAAAACGTATTTTAATGAAGCTAGACACTAAAAAAGCTTTTGGCGCTGATGGAAGACCTGCCATAGTTCTCAAAAACTGTGCGAGGGAACTAACACCAGTTTTCTGTAGACGTAGACTTTTCAACCTATCCTACAGAAAGGGAATATTTCCTTCCTGCTGGAAATGTGCCACAGTTCAGCCGATACCTAAAAAAGGCAAGAAGACCTTGCCAAATAACTACCCACCAGTCGCACTGCTTTCAATAATATCGAAAGTCATGGAAAAGGCTATCAATCAGCATCTTCTTAAATATCTTGAAGGATTCAACATTGTTAGCTATCACCAATATGGCTTTCGTAAACATAGATCAACAGGAGATCTTTTGACTTATGTAACACATGTATGGAACAACGCAATTGAACACTTTGGAGAATCTCGAGTGGTTGCTCCTGACACATCCAAGGCATTCGACCGTGTTTGGCACGATGGACTCTTGGCTAAGCTATGCTCTTATGATATGTCTGAAAAGTTCTGTTTGTGGCTCTCATGTTTCCTCAGAGAGCGTTCTTTACGAGTGGTAGTCGACGGATTTCTTTCTAACACCTTCACTATCAACGCTGGTGTACCACACGGCTCCATACTGTCTCCTACTCTCTTTCTCATTTACATTAACGATATACTGGAAAAGGCCGGGAATCCAATCTACAGCTTTGCAGATGACCCTTATCTCTTCATTCACTTTGAACGCTCGGACATCGGCTGTTCACACGAATATCCGCAGAGAGCAGGAAGTCATTCAACTTAACAAAGACTTGGAACAGGTTTCATCTTGGGGTGACAGTATGCAAGTAGAATTTAATGCTACAAAAACCCAGGTGGCAGTTTTTTCTAAAAGGGTTAACGTTGCTGAACCCGACGTAGTTATGTCGGGGCACTCCATTCCTCTAACATCGTCACTCAGTTTGTTGGGCGTTAATTTGGGAGCAAATATGTCCTGGCATGAACATGTTGCAGGCATAGCAAGGAGAGCTTCTCAAAAGTTGGGAATATTATTTCGAACTAGAAAGCTTTACACTCCACAACAACTGTTAATTCTTTACAAAATTCAAATTCGACCAACTATAGAATACTGCTCCCATGTTTGGGGCTCCGCTCTCAAAAATACACTGCATTTGTTGGATTCTATTCAGAGAAGAGCTATTCGTCTAATTGGAGACCCGGAACTGACCGACGGCCTTGATTCGCTGGAACTTCGAAGAACGGTTGGCGACTTGAGCCTATTCTACAAGTATTTTCATGGAAAGTGTTCGAAGGATGTAGCCCGCTTAATTCCTCCCAGAGCGGTGCATGTTAGAAATACACGTCTCTCTAATACTTCACATCCGTATGAAGTTCAGCTTGTTATTCCTAGTACAACGTTTTTCAAGCAGTCTTTTATATGGAGAACATCATCCCTTTGGAATAACTTGCCCAGGACTGTGTTTCCCACCGAGTACAATTTACAACGATTCAAGAACAATGTGAATCGCTTTTTCCGCACACATGTCGCTCCTGTAGCGTTTTACGGACTTCCCTGCAGCACGTGGACCCAAAAAAAAAAAAACAGTGAAAAAATTCTAGATTGACAAAAACATTAAGAGTGCCAAACAAGCTTTTATAGAAGGTTGGTCAACTGGATTACAACCCCCTTCAGGAAAAGGTCGCAGGCTAATTATAGCACATATTGGTAGTGAAAACGGATTTCTCGACGGTGGCTTGTTGAAATTCGAATCAAAGTCAACTAAACATTACCATGAGGAGATGACAGCTGATATTTGTGAGGAGTACTTTCAACAAATGATTGAATATATACCAGCAGAATCAGTTATAGTATTAGACAATGCCCCATACCATTCTCGATTATTAGAACGACTCCCGACAAATTCATGGAAGAAAGCGGATATTCTTCAATGGGTAAGAGACAACAATCTCAAACATAAAGATGGTATGTTAAAAGCGGAACTTCTCGAAATTGCGAAACAAAATAAGGCACAGTTCAAGAAATACGCGGTCGATGAGATGGCAAAGGAACGGAATATCACAGTGCTTAGATTACCTCCATATCATTGTGAATTGAATCCCATAGAACTAATTGATGATGATTGTTTAAGACTATCATTAAAGTACTTATATATCGTGAATTGTGAATTTGTATATATGTTATACATAGATCTACAGCTTAAAAAATTTTTGATAATAAATCTTATATTTCTATAACTTTATTTTTAAGATAATTTTATTTATTAAACACTAAAAGCAGGATACACTCGGACGGCTATGCTACCGATGAACCCTCATTTACATGTTATGACTCTATTGTATAGCAGAGGTTTTGTACCTAAAATAGGGTGAATCCTTAAAAGTAATTCAAAATAGGTAGCAAAATGCAGTAAAATGCATAAGAAATCTCTTTTTTTTTTGGGCGCACCCCAACATCTATTTGCATCTACATCGAGAGAGTTCTGTTATCAGTTCCAAATAAATACACTTCACATTAACATTTAGATAAATGGGAGTGGTTTCACACTCAACAACATGTCGGTTCCGTGTCGTTGCGGTCGACGGCTGTTGTCCATGAACAGTCTCTCCACTCGTGTCGTCCCGATTTTTTTATAAATTTAATAAAAGTACTCTCCAAGCTGGTAGCATAACCTTCAAGTTTGATATTGTCAGGTTAATTGAATTTATGGAAACTGAACCCTGTCTTTGGGATAAAACCAACGAAAATAATAAAAATAAAATTCCACGGGAAAAAAGTTCGCAGGCTTTGATTACATTTTAGCCTTTTACGTCTAAGATGTAAGAAATAACGCAAACATAACTTATTACCAGCTGCCATGGCACTCAACGGGACCTGGTAAAAAATGTTTTTCCCTCGGTTTTATATCACTTTGTCGGTGTCGTGTCGGGTCGAGGTCGGGTGCCGTGGCGGTGTCGTGGCCGTGCCGTTGCCGGTAGATGTGAAAACGCCCGATAGTGAAGATATGAAGGATGGATGGATGTTATGTGTGAGGGGCGCATCGACTGCTGGGTCATTTAGCGCCCCCTGTGTATAATTTTAAATGAGACTTAAGTTTTGAAATCAATGTCCGGTAGGAAACCCTTTATGTTTGTTTTATATGTCTTAAAAGAAGTAGTGACTTTTTTTTCTATGGGTCTAGCACACGTGCTGCAGGGAAGTCACTAAAGCGCTACAAGAGCGACACGCGTGCGGAAAAAGCGATTCACGTTGTTCTTGAATCGCTGTAAATTTTACTCGGTGGGAAACACAGTCCTGGGTAAGCCATTCCCAAGGGATGATGTTCTCCATATAAAAGACTGCTTGAAAAGCGTTGTGCGTGGAGTAAGAAACTGAACCTCATACGGATGTGAAGTATCAGCGCGACGTGTACTTCTAACATGCACCGCTCTGGGAGGAATTAAGCGGACTACATCCTTCGAACACTCTCCATGAGTACTTTTCGAGATAAGGGGGGGACAGCGACTTTTCGCAATTTTTTTTTTTGTATAGATGGTAGGCCATATTGTTCTCTTAGTGGCTTGAGGTGAGTGATATCTAGTATACGTTTGACCGTTAGTGGAGCTTCACAAGATGTGCAGAGGGGGGCTTGTTCTCTCTTCAGGAGGTGTGAGTGAGTGCTGTAGGTGTGTCCTATTGCCAGTCTGCCCATGATAACGTTCTCTGTTCTGGTCAAGTTTGTTGAATGTAGTGGGGGAGTTACCCGTGATTTGAGGTTCCACAATTTGTTATTTGGGTTCTCCAGATCCCATTTGAGTTGAAATAAGTTTGTAAGTAGCGATTGAAGTAATTCTCCTCCAGGGTGCGAATTTCAATTTCTATGGCCAATCTAGCGTAATAATCTGCTCTGTTATTGCCGTAATTATTTATGCGCCTCGGCATCCAGCAAAGAGTAATTTGTTTTTGCCTTGATTTGGCTATATATAGAAGTTCATATATTTGCCGGATGTAGTTGTATGACATGTTCTTAGATCTTATGGACAACAGCGCGCTGCATGAGTCCGAGATGATGAGAAATTTATTAGTGGGGGTGACTGACAGAGCCATGCGGATAGCTTCCTTGATGGCTAGGAGTTTCGCAGAGAAAACGGATGAATGATTGGGAAGTTTAAACATCCTCGTAAAGGTCGAAGAATAGAATGCTGCTCCCACTCCTTGATTTGTCTTAGATCCACCTGTGTAAAGGGGAAAATGGTTTAGGTATTTGTTGTTAACCAAGTCCAGAAATAATTTATTAAAGTGAGCATTAGAGTATTCATGTTTGCGGTAGGATTGCAAGGAGAAGTCTATATGAGGACAGTATGTGTGCCAAGGGGGGAATGTGGAGTATAATGGGTAATTGAATTTGGGAGTTAAGGTTGTATAAGGAGAGTAGGGAGGATATTTTCATTTGTAACGAGTTTGGAGGATAGAGCTGATTTGGAAGGTAAATATTGAAGAGATTTAGAGATTCTTTTGTGTGAGGGCGGTATAATGCCGTGATGTAATACTTCAGGAGAGAGTGGTGTCTGATGAGTTGTAGAGGAGGGGTGAAGGTAATGCATTGTAGGCTAGTGATGGGAGAAGTGCGAAAAGCGCCTGATAACACAGGGCAACAAAAAAATATGGGATTTTAGAGCTGATTTTAACTATATTTGGGACGCTAAATCTATACATGCAATCCGTTTTTCTCTATCAGCTCTACTTTTTTAGATACATCAACTTATCTACCAATGTGGCTTTTATTCAGTATATTCATTTATGAGAGTTCTAAAATTATTATATATTCATTAATGTAGGTACAATGGTTTTATTGTCAGTCTGTAATTGAGTAAATTCCAGGTAAATCTATGAATAGTGGAACCATTGCCTATCAGGTACCTGAACTGACCCTTTTAATCACCTAACTCGGGTAAGTCTCGTCAGTTTGTGCGTTCTTACTAATGAGAGTAGATCGAATTCGGCGTGTTATTTTATGTTAAGAAAAGAGTGTTTTTGTGTTATTGAACAGAATTAAATGAGTTCAGGTTCCAGTTCAAGAAGAAGTTGTGTAAATCAACCTGATGTGTTTTGCTATATATGCGGAGAATACATGTTTCAACAAAACAGACAAACTATTACTGACTTTGTAAAGCGAGCGTATCTTGGATACTTTGGAGTTAAGCTTGGTGATCAGGACAAAACGTGGGCCCCGCATCTCGTATGTAAAACTTGTACAGAGCATTTACGGCAGTGGACTACCGGGAAAAGAAAATGTCTAAAATTCGGCGTACCAATGGTTTGGAGAGAACCAAAAAACCACTTCAATGATTGTTATTTCTGTTTAGTAAATACTAATGGAATCAATCGAAATAACCGCAGTAAGTGGACTTATCCCAATTTAGACTCGGCAATACGCCCTATCCCGCACTCAGATGAAATACCGATTCCAACATTTCATCAGCTACCACATGTCTGATGACGAATATTTTCCCTCTGATCGCTCTTCTGATGCTAATAAAAGTTCTGATGCTAATGAAACTAACAGTGACTATGAGGGGACGTCATCAGTTCCTCAACGCTTCAATCAAAATGAATTAAATGATCTCACCAGGGATCTCAATTTATCGAAAAAAGCTTCTGAAGTACTGGCTTCTAGGTTGAACGACAAAAATTTACTGGAACAAGGAACCAAAATTACCTTTTACCGTACAAGAGAAAAAGATCTGCTACCATTCTTTTCTCAAGAAGACGACAATCTTGTATTTTGTCACGAAATTAGGGGACTCATGAAAGAAATGGGACTTTCTGAATATATTCCAGATGATTAGCGCTTATTTATTGACAGTTCAAAGCGAAGTTTAAAATGTGTCCTTCTACATAATGGGAATAAATATGGTTCAATACCACTAGCTCACTCAACGAAACTGAAAGAAGAATATAATACCATAGCTTTGGTCTTGCAGGAGATAAAGTATTACGAACATCAATGGATGATTTGTGTAGACTTAAAAATGGTAAACTTTCTTCTTGGGCAGCAAAGTGGTTACACGAAATATCCGTGTTTCTTGTGCCTCTGGGATAGTACGGACAAAATACACCACTGGGTTAGAAAAGATTGGCCTCAGAGAAAAAACATGGACGTTGGGGAAAAGAATGTCATTAACGACGCTTTGGTTGAAAGAGAAAAAATCATACTTCCTCCGTTACATATAAAGTTGGGCTTAATGAAGCAATTTGTAAAGGCTCTTGATAAGAATGGGTCTTGTTTTGCATATATAGGGGTAAAAATGCATCAGTTGAGCACAGAAAAACTCAAAGCAGGGATATTTGACGGCCCACAAATAAGACAATTAATTAAGGATCCTGCCTTCATAAATTCAATGAATCAAGTTGAACGAGAAGCTTGGACATCATTTGTTGCAGTTGTAGAAAATTTTCTAGGCAAACATAAAGCTCAAAACTATGTTGAAATGGTTAACAAGATGCTTAATAGTTTCAAATCCTTAGGGTGCAATATGAGTATTAAAATACACTATTTACACAGCCACTTAGACCGTTTTCCAGAAAATTTAGGAGACATGAGTGAGGAACAAGGTGAAAGATTTCACCAAGATATTAAAGTTATGGAGGACCGCTACCAAGGAAGATGGGACATGCACATGATGGCAGATTACTGCTGGAGTTTAAAAAGGGACTGTTTAAAAAAACATTCAAGAATGTCGCGGAAAAGAAGCTTTCCAAGTGTTGAGTGACTATTTCATTTCTTCAATGTTTTTTTTTTGTTTGTAAGTACGACATAATATTGTATTTTGTATAACTAAAATAAAAATTTCGCATCTACTTTTGTTTACTACACTTACGGATTTGAGTTACAATAATGTAACTTATATTTCTCTAAAATTGTATATCTTAAAAATTTGAGCTCCTAGGTACAAATGAATACGTTATTTGAATTCAGGACATCAAATTGATATAGAATCAGCTCAAAAAGCCTCGACACCAAAACAGCTGTTCCCCTGTGATAGGCGGAGTGTCTGATTTTGGATAGTGTCAAGTAATTTTTTGGAATTGAGGCTAGCCGCATCGTAGATAAAATCCCCGTAGGCTAATTTGGCAAGTATGAGTGACTTGTAGATGATAAGAAGAAGGTATGAGAAAGAAACCCGACTGCCTCTCGTAAACAAAACATTTCTGACATAGCGTAAGAGCGTAGCTTAGCCAATAATCCGGTCAAACGCCTTGAATATATCAAATGCAACCGCTCGAGATTCTCCAAAATGTTCAATTGCGTTGTTCCAAGCATATTGAATTCTTCTAGATATTTTAGAAGATGTTGATTCACAGCCTTTACAAAATTATTGAAAGCATTGCCATTGGTCGGTAGTTGTTCGGCAAGGTCTTCTTGCCTTTTTGGGCATCTGCTGAACCGTAGCGCATTTCCAACAGGAAGGAAGTATTCGCTTTCCGTAGGATACATTGAATAGTCTACAGAAAACTGGTCAGTGCCAGAAGGTTTTTTGATATCAAGCTTCATTAAAATACGTTTTATGATGCACTATCTGAAGATAATATCGGACTCCCTTAACTGCACTAGGAGAATAGTTGCTGTTAATAAATATAATTAATTACACACCGATAAAACAATTAAATCAATTTTAGGCTCTGTTATTCTCATCCGTAATTAAAAACTTCTACGAAAAAAAGATAATTATATTCGTTCGATGACAAAAATGAAACAATTATGCACCGAGACTCCCAACTAAATCTAAATTATTTTTAACTTTCTACCTCTTCTAGCGTGGCACTCCAGGAATGTTTATTATTAAAAATCTATTTTTAACTTCGTTCCCGAAGCGCCTCTTTAACAACATTAATAAAAATAAAGTTATATTTTTAATTTTAACAGTCTTAAATAATATGTCAGCGCCGTAAAAGCATTTTTATTGTGTCAGCCTAAACTTCCCCTATTTTAAAATTTCGTTTTACGAACGCCGTGTGCCAGCGGATTTTTAATACATATTTTTCGTTTGTTTCGTGACGCCATCCTCAGCCACCCCAGTTTTTATGTTAATCTTTCTTCAGCACCGCCCTTACTTGCATTTGTTTACAGTACAGTCCCGACGATAAATTATTTTAACAAACGTTCGCCCAGACGTTGAGAACCCGCGTTAACATTTTAACCACAGTTGTTTTAGTTTATTTCTACCTAATTTGGACTTGTTTTATTTTGTGCAAGGCCCTGAAACTCGCTTTGTTTGTCCCGAACGGTCTTTTTGCTCGATTTTGTTATACGACGGCCCGTGTAAATGTTTATACCCTCGACTGTACCAAGCCGGCACAAATTGCAAATGGCGGGGATCTATATATAAATATTATATTTAGATTTGTTGCAACATTTTAGTTTAACGGAAAAATTACTGTTTCGCGGTGTTATTTTTTTAATGTTCTGTGGACTATTTACACTAAAATCGGTAAGTTTTTAACTTCTCCATGTTCTCGAAAGCTCTGAAAAGCTCGTTGTTTATATTTCTGAATGAGATGAAAGAACACCCCCTAGAAATCCGTGAGTAAATATTACGACTGGCCCGAACCAAATCACGACGTACGCTCGGTTTCTTACGTGATTCTAACGTACAGTCTTAGGCGGCCTATTGTCGCTAACTTGAGTCTGAGCTAGGTTCGCCTTGGCAATATAATTATTTAAGTGAACTTTTTTGCATTAAAAGTTTATCGATCATTTCGGGGTATTTTTACCTGTGTCGAGGTGCTAAATTAGCGTCTTTCTTAACAGTAAAGTAAGTAAAATCATTTGTGTTAATTTTCATTGATAATTTTACATTAACAAACGTATAAATGTTGTTTTTGTTGCATATTTTTTCAATGCCATTATTTAAGGGTTAGCCAATATGGCGTAGCTTTGCTTTTATATAATGTTTATTTTAATAGTTGTTATTTTTAACTGTAATATAACACCGTCCACGTTAGTCATTGAAAATGACGACAATTTTTCATTAATTTCACTTTCCACGGTATTTGTTTAAAAAGCGACGGTCTCAGTAGGCTAATTATATCAATTGTTATTTTTAAATTTTCTCTCCCAACGCGTTAGCCCTGAAAAAACAAATTCTCAATTTTAAAAACAAGTGAAAAACGTTGAAGATTTTCACGTGGAGGTTATGTTGTGAAGATTTTTTTCCTTAGCCGGTCTTCAGATGTTTTGATGAAATTTGTACACGCGGTTGTTTATCTCCGTCTAACGTCATATTATAAAAAGAGAGGGAAGGATCACGTCTCATGCTGAGGTCGGGGTTTGTTTCTTTTTTAAGTTTTTTTTTTTGCACAACATAAGGCATAATAATTTATTGCAATAAAGGGCTTTTTTCCGTTGGTTGATTTTTTATTGATTTTCGAGCCGAGATTTTGCGTTGTTTTTATTTTTGTTACTAAGGGTTGGAATTCTATAATAACCGGAAATAAAAATTTAAGACGTTCGTGGAAGGACGGAACGTTTCATATTGATTTTAGCAATAAATTTGTTGATCTAAAGCTGAATCTTTGCCGCTTATTATTTTTCATGATTCATGGGAATATTTTTATTGTATTAACGTAATCGGGCGAGCAAATAAAATTTAAAAATATCTTTTTATTTTGAAATTGTTTAATATTAGGAGAATTATTAGTTTTTAACGTTTATATTACTAAGAAATCGGATTGTTGTGTTCAATTTGGAATTTAACATCAACTAAAATTATTTTGTGGCGGATTAATTTATTCAAACAAAAATATTAAAATTCATTTAATTAAATCCAGAAACCTGAACCAACCTGAATTAATCTGAATCAAGATTGTTTATTAAATCAAGAATTGCTATTGGTTTATCCAGTCTTGCTTCGCAAATTTATAAATTTTAAAACTGATATGTTTTTACCATACATGCACATATATATATATATATATATATATATATATATATATATATATATATATATATATATATATATATATATATATATATATATATATATATATATATATATATATATATATATAAAAGAGTGATTCATTTAGAGGTACTTTTTTTTAAATAAAAAAAAATGAATAAAAACAATTTTATTTTATAATCTTTATTATCATATAAAAGAACCATTCTTTACAATTATTTCTTAAAGATAATTTTTTTCAAATGTTGTCCGCGACTACGGTTAACAACGTCCATTCTGAAGTTCCAATTTTCAATGACGCGTGTGAGTATTTCGAGTGGTATTTGGCCAATGACTCGAGTAATATTGGCCTCCAACGCCTCAATTGTAGCTGGCTTATCCATGTAGACTTTGGACTTTACATAGCCCCAAAGGAAAAGGTCAAGAGGTGTGATGTCACATGATCTAGCCGGCCAATTCACTGGTCCAAAGCGTGAAATGATCTGTTCGCCGAATTGCTCTCGCAGTAAAGCCATAGTTTCACGGGCTGTATGGCAAGTGGCGCCATCTTGTTGGAACCAAATTTCGTCGAGACCACGGGCTTCAATTTCTGGCATCAAATAGTCTGTTATCATGGCGCGATCACGGTCACCATTCACGGTAACATTCCGGCCGGCCTCTGTTTTGAAGAAATATGGACCGATTATTCCACCGGCCCATAAACCACGCCAAACAGTTGTTTTTTCTGGATTTAATGGCAGCTCTTGAATCTCTTCAGGTTGTTCATCACCCCAAATACGGGTATTTTGTTTATTTACGAACCCATTAAGCCAAAAATGGGCCTCATCGGTGAACAAAATTTTTCTCGAAAACAGTGGATCTTCTGCAAGCTTGTCAAGAGCCCAACGACTAAAACGGAAACGATTCGAAAGGTCGGTCGGCTTCAGTTGTTGCACTAGTTGAATTTTGTATGCTTTTAAAGAAAGATCCTTACGTAAAATACGCCAAGTTGTTGAATATGACAGGCCAAGCTGTTGAGAACGGCGACGAATCGACACTTCACGGTCTTCGCGTACACTCTCCGCTACCGCCCCTATATTTTCTTCACTACGTGCTGGATGTGGTCTATTCGGTCGAGCATTATCTAATAATGAAAATTGAGTCTCAAACTTATTGATGGTAGAGCGAATTGTGCGTTCGGTAGGCCGATTATGTGGACCATAAGTTGCTCTAAGCGCCCGATACACATTCCTCGTAGAACGCCCATTTTCGTAATCAAGTTGAACAATTTGTAGACGCTGTGCCGGGCTAAGTCTTTGCATTATGAATTGTCAAACACTACTGAACAGGAATGCCACTTCAGTTGACACGACGCATGCGCAATCTGCAATTAAATCCCCATCACAAAAAGTACCTCTAAATGAATCACCCTTTATATATATATATATATATATATATATATATATATATTTATATATATATATATATATATATATACGAGGCTGGTTTGAAAAGTCCGTGCAAAAATAAAAACTACTTATGTGTTTGGGGTAAACCTTTTTTATTTTTCGACATAGTCTCCTTTTAGGCTTATACACTTCGTCCAACGATGTTCTAGTTTGTTGATCCCTTCCGAATAATAGGATTTGTCCAAGTCTGCAAAATATCCATTAGTGTCTGCAATCACCTCCTCGTTTGAATAAAATCTTCGTCCCGCCAGCCATTTCTTCAAATTGGGGAACAAATAGTAGTCCGAGGGAGCCAAGTCTGGAGAATAGGGGGGATGTGAAACGAGTTGGAATCCTATTTCCATTAATTTTGAGGTGTGTGCTGGTGCGTTGTCGTGATGGAAAAGAACTTTCTTGTGGGCCAATCGCGGGCGTTTTTCTTGCAGCTCGGTTTTCAAAACGGTCCAATAACGATAAATAATATTCACCTGTAATAGTTTTACCCTTTTCCAGATAGTCGATGAGGATTATCCCTTGCGAATCCCAAAAGACAGTAGCCATAACCTTTCCGGCCGAAGGAACGGTCTTCGCCTTTTTTGGTGCAGATTTCCCCTTGGTAACCCATTGTTTAGATTGTTGTTTGGTGTCAGGAGTATAGTAATGTATCCATGTTTCATCCACAGTGACGAAACGACGCTAAAAGTCCTCCGGATTCTTCTGGAACAGCTGCAAACCATCCTTGCAACACTTCACACGATTCCGTTTTTGGTCAAGCGTGAGCAATCGCGGCACCCATCTTGCGGATAGCTTTCTCATGTCCAAATGTTTATGCAAAATATTATGTACCCGTTCAGTCGAGATGCCCACAGCACTAGCAATCTTACGCACCTTAACTCTTCTGTCATCCATCACCATATTATGGATTTGATCAATGATTTCTGGAGTCGTAACCTCCACAGGCCGTCCAGAACGTTCAGCGTCACTTGTGCCCATATGGCCAGTCCGAAAATCTTGAAACCACTTATAAACTGTTCTAATCGAAGGTGCAGAGTCACCATAATGTTTATCAAGCTTCTCTTTAGTCTCCTGAGGCGTTTTGCCTTTCATAAAGTAATGTTTAATCACCACACGAAATTCTTTTTCGTCCATTTCTTGAAAATCACTCGACTTCCTTGATTCACACGAATGCCAAACACAAAGAAATAGACCAATATGGTTGAAACTTGGTGTGCGTTCATTCAAGACATGCTACTAACTAAACATGACTTCGATACGCGCCGGCCGGGTGCCATCTCTCGGACTGTGCACGGACTTTTTTGATAGCTAAAAAGACGTAAAAGTTTTTAAAATAATTTTCAGAATAACTTCCACACATTTTTTTTTCTCTTTATTGATTTAAAGTAGGAAACACTTGGTAACAATTCGTAATTTAGAAACATTAACAAGCCGCCATTTGAAACTGTTAGTAACTAGTTCAAACTTTTTTGATGATTTTTGATACTTGACATACAGACTAAACTAAAAATAACCAAAAAATCGCACTCGAGAACCTCTAATAAAAAAAAATCGATATAAAAGCAAAAAAAAAACATGTATTTTTTAGAAAATCTTTAAACTTATCTTTAAACAATATCTCGAAAACGGTTAAGTTTAGGACATCATGTCTATAACTATAACGTCCTTAATTATCTAGGACGACTTTCCCTGTAACACTGATATATATATATATATATATATATATATATATATATATATATATATATATATATATATATATATTATATATATATATATATATATAATAAAATAAAATAAAATAAAATAATAACTCTTTCTACTCCCAAACATTTGGATGCCCCATGGGTAGTAATCTCAGTCCTGTTCTTGCTTCAATTGTCATGTCGTATGTTTTAAAAAACTGCACTCAAAGATTATCCTTCAGACTTCCCTTCTTATATCAATACGTAGACGATTTAATTCTATCCATACCAGCTGATGACAAAGAAGAAGTCCTTCATGTTTTCAATTCCTTCGACCCACATTTACAATTCACTATGGAAGAAGAAACCAACAATGCTGTTCCATTTCTGGACACAAGAGTCGTTAGAGACTCCCATAACATCATCAAACTTGATTGGTATAGAAAACCTACTTCTTCTGGGAGATACATCCATGCAAACTCTGGCCATGATTGAAAGGTGAAAGCCAGCGTCATTAAAGGCCTATATAGAAGACTGAAGACAATAGTCCATCCTGATTTCTTACACCAGTCACAAGAAACTCTTACAAACCTTTTCATAGATAATGGATACAATCGTAAACTCTTACTAAGAACCAAAGATGATGTCAACAAGCTTACTCATATCCACCAAATTCCTCCAGAACCCCCTCCCCTCCACCTACCGCAAATCTCCCCTCTTCCTCAAACTCCCCCAGTCGAAATAAATTGGTCGTTGCTTTCTTTACCGTTTATTTCTGGCCTTACCAACAAATTAGTCCATATTTTGCGAGTCATTCCTAACATTAAAATTTCCAAATATTATTTCTTTAAAAATAGACGTGTTTTCAGCAAACTGAAGGCCCCGTTGCCAGTTCTTTCCACGTCAGACTTAGTGTACTCAATTTCCTGCCTCAATTGTCCATCAATCTATATTGACCAGACTTCTCAATCCTTGAATCGTCGTATTGCACTCCATAAAAGTGATACTAGATGCCATCCACACAGATGTGCTTTGGCGACCCATTCTGTTGACAATGGTCATTCTTTTAATTTCAGGGAACCCAAAATACTTCATTTCTCTAAAAATCTTTCCAAGAGAGAATTCCTTGAAATGTGTTGCATCCAGGAGAATCACCTTAGTATCAATAAAAGAACTGACCTAGATGGTCTCATTAACATATATAGTTTCCTCCTCTCTTGTGATAAATCAATACCACACGACAGTTCCCTGTCCTCAAGTGTGTTATGATCCATCTGAACTTAAATAGTAGCCATCTCTCTCTTAGCTGTCCAACTTCCAGGGTTTTCTTTCCTCCTTCCTCTCTTTGTTTACGGGTCTCCTCGATCCTGGGTTCCACAGATTCCTTCCACTTGTTCTGGGCCATTTTGTGCACCTATTGATTACTGTCCTCCTTCCATTGACAGTGTCTAGCGTCACCCCTTCATTACCTCCTAGTATTTTCAATCTTCATATATTTCTGCATACAGTCTCTTCCTCCAGTTATATATCTATAATATATATAAAATGCAACGTCTCTCTGTCTGTCTGTCTGTCCGTTAGTGCGCTTATCACTGGAGAACCACTTATACGATTTACGTACTTTTTTTTTTTAAACATACATATGTTCTCTGGCCAGATTATAGGCTATTTTTTATTACGATAGGTAGCATAAGAAAATGAGCAGTGATGTAAAATAGTGAGTGAAATCGGAAAAAAAAAAAGTTTGCCGCTAGCGCGTTCCTCTGCAATACACACAGCCTAAACCATTAATTATGGAACAATATTATGTAACAGAGAATATCTATAATCTATAATCTACAATATATATAAAATGCAATGTCTCTCTGTCTGTCTGTCTGTGCATTAGTGCGTTTATCACGCGAGAACCACTTATCCGATTTACGTGTCTTTTTTTAAATTCATACATATATTCTTTAGCCAGATTATGTAATAATAATAGTAATAATCTATATCTATAATATATATAAAATGCCACGTTTCTCTGTCTGTTTGTCTGTCCGTTAGTGCGCTTATCCCTCGAGAACCACTTGTCCGATTTACGTGATTATTTAAATTCATACATATGTTCTCTGACCAGGGTATAGATATATATTTTATTACATCTATAATATATATAAAATGCAACGTATCTCTGTCTGTCTGTCCGGTAGTGCGCTTATCAGTGGCGAACCACTCATCCGATTTTCGTACATTTTTTTTTAAAACATACATATGTTCTCCGGCCAGGTTATAGGCTATATTTTGTTACGATAGGTAGCATAAGGAATGAGCAGTGACGATAATAGTGAATGAAGTCGGAAACAAATTTGCCGCTAGCGCGTTCTCTTGCAATACACAATCTAAACCATTAAATATGGAACAATATTATGTAGCAGAGAATATCTATAATCTATAAATATATAAAAATGAAATGTCTCTCTGTCTGTCTGTCTGTCCATTAGTGCGTTTATCACACGAGAATCACTTATCCGATTTACGTGTCTTTTTTTAAATTCATACATATATTCTTGGGCCAAGCTATATAATAATAATAATCTATATCTATAATACATATAAAATGCAACGTCTCTCTGTTCATCTGTCTGTCTGTCTGTCTGTTCGTCCGTTAGTGCGCTTATGACGCACTTATCCGATTTACGTGCTTTTTTTTTAAATATACATATGTTCTCTGGCCAGGTTATAGACTATATTTTATTACGTTAGGTAACATGAGGAAAAGCAGTGATGATAGTAGTGAATCAAATCGGAAAAAAGTTTGCCGCTAGCGCGTTCTCTTGAATACACTGCTTAAACCACTAAATATGGAACAATATCATGTAGCAAAGGATATCTATAATGTATATAAAATGCAACGTCTCTCTGTCTGTTTGTCTGTTTGTGTGCTTATCACTAGAGAACCACTTATCAGATTTACGTGCTTTTTTTTAAATATACGTATGTTCTCTGGCCAGGTTATAGGATATATTTTATTACGTTAGGTGACATAAGGAATAAGCAGTGACGATAATAGTGAATCAAGTCGGAGAAAAGTTTGGAATGGAACAATATCATGTAGCAAAGAATATAATATCTATAAAATGCAACGTCTCTCTGTCTGTCTGTCTGTCCGTTAGTGCGCTTATCACTCGAGAACCATTTATCCGATTTACGTGTTTTTATAAATTTATACATATGTTCTGTATTTTTCGATTAAAGCCTAGATAATGGGAGATAAGGTGAGATAATGGGAGATAAGGAGAAATAATGGGAGATAAGTCGAGGTAAGCCTCGATAATGGGAGATAAGGTGAGTTATGGGAGATAAGAATAAATAATGGGAGATAAGGAGAAATAATGGGAGATAAGCAGAGATAAGTCTAGATAATGGGAGTTATGGTGAGATAATGGGAGATAAGGAGAAATAATGGGAGATAAGGAGGAATATTGCGAGATAAATCGAGATAAGCCTAGATAATGGGAAATAAGGTGAGATAAGGAGAAATAATGGAAGATGAACAGAGATAAGCCTAGATAATGGAAATTATGTAGAGATAATGGGAGATAAGGAGAAATATTGAGAGATAATGGGAGATATTTTATTACGTTGGGTAACATAAGGAATAAGCAGTGACGATAGTAGTGACTCAAGTCCACGCGAGCGGAGCCGCGGGCCCGGCTAGTCAACTATAAATTAACAAATTAATAATTAATGTAATAGACGATCCTCCTCTTTGTTACTCCCATTATTCTCTCTCTCTCATTCACCCTGTACCTAAAATTAGGTTATGATGTGTCCTATCCTTGGGTCCATACCGGTTCTTGGTCGCTCAATTGGCTATCTCTTTCTTGCTTTAAACGTCCATACATGCACTTCCTAATTTTGATCGGTTTCCTTCCGGGTGTCGACCCTTTTCTGGTTAATTGAGTTTTCTTAATAAGCCCCTTATCTCTGTCGATTAGCTGTCTCCTGTCGGCTTTGTCATTTGTTTCCCATATGGCGGTGGCCACTGGTGGTTGTCTCAGGTGAAGTAATTAACAATGTTTTCAACATCCAAGGTTCTCAATCACATTTTTGTTTTAAATCTCTTTTTTGTAATTTTATCTACTGTGTTATAGTGTGTATTTTTATGGATTAACCAACGTTTTTAGGTATAAGCTACCTACGGCCATTCAGGCTAACTCAACTTCACACTGCTCATGTGAGTTTTTGACTTTATTGTTATTAATATCTTATTTTTGCTCTACACTAATTTTATTAATTATAACAACTTAATTACAACATCATTAAATTTAAATTTGTCCCAAGCACACATCAGTGAATATGCTTTGTTCTCCTTTTCAGTTCTTGCCTTGAAGAAGGTCCCAATCTAGGACCGAAATATTAGCTTAATGAAAACTGTGTGATCTCTTATCACGCCCCTTTTGCCGAGTTCCCCAACTAAGATTTTATTTTTAAGAATTTATATATATATATATATATATATATATATATATATATATATATATATATATATATATATATATATATATATGTATATATGTATATATACAGCCTTGGCCAAAAGTATTAAGCGGTAAAAAATTAAATTCGTATGTTTCGTAAAATCGTATATTGAGGTAAAATTAGGAAATAATTAATATTTAGTGTGTCCGCTCTTAGCTTTAATTACAGCAGCAATTCTTTGGGGCATGCTGCGTATAAGCCTAGTACATTCAGTTGTACTTATTGTATCCCACTCATCCATCAAAGCGCTTTTTAGCGCTGCTTTTGATGTTATGCTATGCTCCCGTATCTCGCGCTTCAGAATACCCCAAAGATGCTCGATAGGATTTAGATCTGGAGACTGCGCCAGCCAATCCAACAAGACAATGTTATTGTCTCTAAACTAGCGCATCGTAGCCGCTGATTTATGACAAGGTGCATTATCTTACTGGAATTTGATGTCGTCTAAATTAGTGTCGCCAAAAATGCGCGTTAGCGAAGGCATCAGTACAGTTTCTAGTACATTTATGTACTTTTGGCTGTTCATGCGGCCTTCACAAACGAACATTTCGCAGCAGCTATGCAGCCCAGATCATAATGCTGCCTCCTCCGTGTTTTACAGTAGGTACCACGCAATCTGGATGGTATTCCTCGCCGACACGCCGTCTCACGAATAACGTTCCGAATAGCTGGAAGAATAGAAAAAATACTCAATTAAAAAATTAGTTATTATTTTGACTAAAACGGATTAAATCAAGAGTAATTGTATGTAGTTATTTGTTAAAATAAATCATATAAAAACTTACCTCAAAGTTGGATTCGTCGGACCATACAACATTAGACCAATTCTCTTCGCTAAAATGTTTGTGCTTTAGAGCCCACTCTAAGCGTTTCTTCCTATTGGTCTCTGAAAGCCAAGGCTTCTTTCTAGCTTTGCACCCTCTTAATCCAGCTTCTGTCAGTCTTCTCCTTGCCGTTCGAGAACTAATCGGCATCCCAATCTTCCGACAGAGTTTCAGCGAGCTCAAATGATGTTTTTTTTTTTCGGTTTTTAATAGACTCGCGGATGAATTTTCTGTTTTGTCGCTCATTAGTCTTACGTTTTCTGCCCGTTTTCATTTTGTTGGCATGGGAGCCAGTCTCCACACACCTTTTAATAGCACACTGCACTGCGCTCCGAGAACATTTCACTAATTTGGGACTTGCCTTGTTCATGTAGGGTTTGTATTTTAATTCGTTTTTCGACACCAAGCTCACTTTTCTTAGGCATTTCTCAAATATAAGAATGTCCAGTTCACAAATAAAACACGCACGAAAGCTTCTTGACACTACAAGTAGTAAAAAGAGACTGATAAATCCTTAAAAATATTTTTCAAAAAACCTCATTATCGCAATTTTGTGGGCCACGTGTTTTATGGGCCTGTAAAAGAGATTGTCTATAGGTTAAGTTAGCTTTTGACAGCGCCGCCTATAGTATTGTTAAAAACAATTATGGTAATCTTTTTTTCTAATATTTCATGAGTTTTACGTGTTTATTAGGGGTGCCTAATACTTTTGACCAAGGCTGTATATACTACCGTCAGAAAGTATTTGCCCACACCTAGTTATTTCAGTCCCAAGACAACAAAAACCCAGATAATATATTTTTTTTAATTTTAATGAATTATTTATTTTCACATTATTTACAGTCTAGAAAATCAGAATAATATTCATGATTTTCCAGGATTTTTCTCATCTATGTGACCTTCTTTGTTTTTAATTACCGCTTTACAGAGTTTCGGCATTCTGTCCAGTAGTTTGTTCAGAGTTTCTTCGGTTATTTTAAGCCATTCTGCTTGTAAAGTGATTTTCTGATGTTGGATTGAGTTTTCGAACACACCTGTCCAAATGGTCCCACAGCGATTCGACGGGGTTCAAGTTGGGTGATTGTGGAGGCCAAGTCATCGTCCCAGGACGTCATCGGATTTCCATTGGTTCAAAAGTTCTCTAATTTGTTTAGCATAATGTTTAGGGTCGTTGTCATGCTGAAAAATAAATGTCCCCTGAAAAATATCTCTTCCAGAAGGAAGCATTTGAGTTAGCAAAATTTCTTGATACTCTTCTTTTCGCATGATTCCTTCTATCCTAAAGATTTTTTCAACTTTACCGTTGCCAAAACAACCCCAAACGATTACTGAACCTCCACCATGTTTTACTGTAGGCAGACTTCCAACATCCTCTCTCCAGCTGACCGCCGCACGTAAACTCGTCGATTTGAACCGAAAATTCCATTGTTCTGATGTCCAACTTTCATGTTCTCGGGCCCATTCTAATCGTTTACGTTTATTCACTTACCTAAAAAGTGGTTTCCTCACTGCAACTCTCCCGTGTAGCTCACCTGTTCGTCACGGTTGTCATGCTGATGGAGATGGGCCGCTCCAGGTTTACTTGAGCCGTGATTTCTGGTGCGGTTAGGCGGCGATTACGTCTGCTGGAGATTGTTATAGCTCCGTCTTCAGCAGGAGTCGTTTTTTCGAGGCCATCCTGAACGTTTTTGGTTGGAATTCCATGTTCCGCAGAAACTTTTTTTACGATGTAGTCCGCCGTTTTCCTTGGCATCCGCATATCACTCGCGATTTGTCGACTCGAGTGACCATTTTGATATCTCGCAATTATCAGAGCCCGATTTTCAACGGAAACTTCTTTCGTTTTTGGCATTTTCACAAAACAATTGAGCCTGTATCAGTGACAAAGTACTATCTGCGAATAGTTAATTTCCAAAAGGGCAGTGGTATTTATAGCATAGTTTTTATCATAAAATGTCACTAGGAATTTCCATAATCCCTAGAAACTTGAAATTAGTTCTTACTTTAACTGGAATTTTCAGAAATCGCCTCAAAACGATTATCATGCAAAACTTTGATCTGATTGGTTTTTAATTTGTGATTTGACCAAAAAGGCTTATCTAAACAATTTTATGATGGACACTTGTTAAGAACAATTCAATTTACCTAATATAATAAAAGGGTATTAAATTTTGGCAGTTACATTGAAATTTCTAGGTAGGTAAATACCTTCTGACGGTTGTGTATACATATGTATATATATACAGTAGAACCCCGATTAACCGAGTCGCGATTATCCGAGCTCCGGATTAACCGAGCCAATCTAAGAACCTGATTATCCGAGGTACGCCAGTCTATGCTGCGTATTAACCGAGCTTCTAAAATATGTATGTACATATTTCCATTTAAAATCGTCGGGGCCTTCGGGGAATCCCCCTGGCCCGTGTGAGGGGTTCCCTATTTATGTTTTTGGACTCTTTCAGCATGTAAATTTGCGTGAATGCAGTGCGTTATAGCGTTTACTACGGAGAAGTACGAGTGTACTCACATAATTTATTTGGTTGGAGTACTGGTAGTTAAGTGTAATTAATACGAACTGCTTTGTTTGAATTTTTGTTTGTCGTATTATAATGGAGCAAAGCAAGCGTAAAAGAATCGTCGTTCCTATTGAAGAAAAATTAAAAGCCATCAGAAGAATTGAAGCAGGAGAGACAATTAAAGTAGGTGAGGTAACAGTTGGAGATTGGAAAAGAAACCGCACAAAAATAGAAGAGTGGTGTATAAATCAAGCCTGCTCGTCCTCAGGAAGAAAATCAATGAAAACCGGCGACTATGAAAAGGTTAACGAAGCTTTATTCATCTGGTTTAACCAACAGAGATCAAAAGGTGTACCCCTGTCAGGTCCAATTTTACAACAGAAAGCAATAATGACTAGTAGGCAATTCCCAGAGATAGATCAGTTTACCGCCAGTTCTGGACGGGTTGACCGCTGGAAAAAACGGTACGGTGTACGACAACTGACTGTATGTGGTGAAAAACTTTCTGCTGATGTGTCATCAATTGAGAAGTTTAAGCAGAACTTTAAAAAGCAAATCGGAGATTGTGGATACACATGTGATCAAATTTACAACTGTGATGAAACTGGTCTGAATTATAAAATGCTTCCATCAAAAACATTGGCATTTCGACAGGAAAAATCAGCTCCTGGGCACAAACGAAGTAAGGAAAAATTAACTATAATGGTATGTTCCAATGCATCCCACTGATGGTGATTGGCAAGTCTGCAAGCCCTACCAATCTATTACAAAAGTCAGAAGAGCGCATGGATGGATGCGATCTTATTTACTAACTGGTTTGAAGAAGAGTTCGTGTCATCTGTGATTAAATTTTTGAACAGAAACCGTCTTCCTATTAAAGCAATTTTGTTAATGGATAATGCCCCCTCTCACCCTGGAGAAGGACTTCATGTGGGCGAAATTGTTGTAAATTTTTTTCCTCCAAATGTAACCATCATAATGCAACCAATGCATCAAGGCATCCTCGAAAACATTTAAAAAAATTATAGGCGTTTATATCTTGAACATCTGTTAGAATACACAGAAAAGGAGGATATTATCAATGGGATGAGCAAGGTTACACTGAAAAATGTTATTTACTGGGTAAGTCAAGCTTGGGATTCTGTGCGTACTATCACTACTCAAAAATCTTGGTCAAAAGTTACTGATTTTGAGGACTATAATGACAGTGAAGATGATACTCCATTAAATGAATTAGCTTTGAAATTGAGAAGCCATGTAGAAATGTCCTGTTCAAATTTTGACAGTGAGATAGAAGAAAAAGAAAAAAGTTTATTTGAATTAATGCAAAAATTAAAAGGTTGCGAAAATGTGACAAGAGAAGATGTTGAATGGATTACACCAGATGATTTAGAAGAAGAAATGAGTATTGAAGAAATAATGAATGCCTTTTAGGAAACCGAAAAATCAGATGACGGTGACGATGACGAAGCGGCGGTGGATGAACAGTCTCCCACTAAGATCTCTCATCAAGAAGGTTTTGCTTCTTTGGAAAAAGCTTTGAGGTATATCGAACAATAACCAGAAGCAACCCCAGCGGATTTGCTTCGTCTTAATAAATGGAGAAACATTGCAGCGAGAAAAAGAAGATGCAATATGAAACAGAAGCGCATAGATACCTACTTCACTGTTTTATAATGTATGTACCTATTTATATGTTAAAAACGTTAATACATCGGTTTAAAGTATTAGTGTTTATTTTTTGAATGAATAAAAAACAAATCCGGATTATCCGAGTTTTTAGTTATCCGAGGAGGGTGCCCCCCACGTTACCTCGGATAACCGGGGTTTTACTGCCTATATATACATATATATATATATATATATATATATATATATATATATATATATATATATATATATATATATATATATATATGCATATATATATATATATATATATATATATATATATATATATATATATATATATATATATATATGGTAAAATTTCAGTACACGGGCTTTTCAGAAAAAGGGGAGTTTCGATCAGTGGTTACCAGCAATTGTCAGTGATAAAGGTTAATGTTTATTTGTAGAAAAAAGTGCAAAACAGACTCCCCCAATTTTTTCTCGTAAGTATTTCAAAATTAGGTCTATTCCAAAAAAAAAACCTTTTTCTGAAAAGTCCGCGTACCGAAATTTTAACATATAGCGCGTAGGCTGAAAAGTTTTTGGTCTGGCTACTTAAAACACATTTTTTTAATATAATCTCCTTTAAGAGCGATACAATCAGTCCAGCGCTTTTCTAATATTTCTATACTAGTAAATAATAAGTGACTTTCCAGGGCAGAGTCTCCGTGACACTTTTCAAGCCGTTGCTTTGCTTGAACGGTATTTTTCCCATCAAAAAACAGTGTTTAATCAACACACGAAATTCGATTTTTTCCATTGTTTTGAAAATATCAAAAGTAGCGTCACTAAAACCACTGTGACTTGTAAACTAATCGTCGAAATGTCATGAAATTTTGACACGTATCGTTTAAAGGTTGGTGCTTTCTAAAAATCATATGGTTTTTTTTTGAAAAGGGCGACATCTATGTATCAGACCAAAAACTTTTCAGCCTACGTGTATATATGTTAGTTTTTTTATTTAAAATTAAACTATTTTTGTAATTTCAGAAACAATCACATTTATTAATAATTTATAATCCGACATCTGATAAACTGGCCGTGTTCTGACTCTCTGAACAAAAATAGTGCGTGTCCAATATCGGCTATATAAACATCATTCCAAGTAATATATGGCCATATATTATTATTAAGCTCAATGGTTCCCTCATTTGATACAGTAAATAAACAATGATATTCGGAGAATTATTAGTTTTTTCGTTTATATTACAAAGAAATCGGGTTATTGTGTTCAATTTGGAACTTAATATTAACAAAAATTATTTTATAACGGATTAATTTATTCAAACAAAAATATTAAAATAAATATTAGTTCATTTAATTAAATCCAGAAAACCCCAGGCAACCTGAATTAATCTGAATCAAGATTGTTTAGTAAATCAAAAATTTGTATTAATTTACCCAGGTTTCTTTTGCAAATTTATCAATTCTAAAACCGATATATATATATATATATATATATATATATATATATATATATATATATATATATATATATATATATATATATATATTAGCTATTATTTAAAAACAAACTATTTTTGTAATTTGGGAAACAGTCACTTTTGTTAATAATTTGCAATCCTATTGCTCAATTTAGCGCCCTTTTTACCCGCATCATGGAATCATTTTTTTTCGATTGATTACTTAACATTGTTAGGTATTTAAAAATTAAAAGCCGTTCAAGTGCAAGTCGGACTTGCGCGTTTAGTGTTCTGTACGGTTATTGCTTTTAAAATAAAAAAAAATTGTTACGGAGGTATAACAGAACACACCCTAAATGAGTTTTTAACAAAGTTTGTTTCCGATCTTCATTGAAAACTGATGACCTTGAGACATTTGGTTTTTTTATGCACCAGATAAATGATCAGAGCAACGGAGCTTAAGAGTGACCAATGCCCCGAGGCAAACAGAGAACAGAGACAGATGCCGAAAACTAGTTGCCAAATCGACCAGAACTCTCAAGATGGACACGACCTTCAGCAATGAAGCTCATAACTGAGAGGAAGATTTACTAAATGGCGTGATGTAAATTTTCTGACGTGTGTTATAAAATAGTTCTTTTAAAAGGTCCTGCGGACATTCAAAAAAAATTGAATGTCACATTAAAAGATTCTTTCCTTTCGTTTTCGACGATTAAAAAGTGGGCTCCTGAATTTAAACGTGGTCGTATATCCATTCAAGATGATAAACGCTCAGGACGCCGGAAAACCTCTACGTCCGTCGAGGTTGTGACAAAAATTCACAATAGCGATCGTCAAGTAAAAGTACGCGAGCTCGCCGACATTGCAAACATCTACCACATTCAACATAATGTTTTGGGGATGAGAATGCTTTCCGCTCGATGGGTGCTGCGTTTGTTAACAATCGACCAAAAATTCATTCAAGTGAACATTTCCCAAGAGTGTTTAGACTTATTTAAACATAATTCCAATGAATTTCTTCGATGTTTCACAACAGTAGATGATCATTACACGCCAGAGACGAAGGAGCAGTCGAACGAGTGGGTGGGAGCAGGTGGAACTGAGCACAAAAAAAAGTCATGGCTACGGTTTTCGTGTGATTCTCATGGTGTTGTGCTCACAGGTTACCTGGAGAAAGGTACGACCATCACCGATAGATATCTCACTTTGTTCGAGAGTAATTGTACCAACAGACAGACAATATGTTTTTCGCGACCTAGTGAGCTCTCGTATACAATATTTATCTTAGCACACCAACGAGTCAAAAAGATTTTTAAAAAATTAAACCAACATGACACACGAAATTCAGTGGAGAATAGGTCTCTCTTGGACGGCATATGGCAAACTGGGCTATATATTTAAATCTAATCTTCCGATGTGTTTATGACAGATGCGTACTACCAGTTCTTACGTACGGAGCCGATACTCTCACATTGACGAAGAAAAACATCAACAAAATATGTGTCATGAAAAGAAAAATAAAGAGGTTAATGTTAGGCGTTACTCTTGGAGATCACATCCGAAATCATATTATCAGGAAAAGAACGGGGGTACAAGACGGAGTCAAATTCATTCTATATTTAAAATGGGCATGTTGTTAGATTAAGGATGGACGATGGACCAAAAAAATTATACAGTGGCGACCAAGATCCGAAGCCTATCGGAGTAGAGGTAAACCACCAAGTCAGTGGACTAATGATTTGAAAAGAGTGGCTGGAAATTGGCTACAAGTGGCCCAGAGCAGAAAAAGGTGACAAGACTTGAGGGAGGCTTTCGTCCAGCAGTGGACGGTATAAGCTGATGATGAAACCGACGAAAAAAAACTGATAAAATAAACAAAAAATTTAATCTTTATTCTTAAAAAGTAGTACGTACCTGCTTATAAAGGAAAACTATAATTGGTAAACGGGATTTTTATTGCTATCACTCTAAACGAGAAACGCAAGACATGTACGCAGTTTGTAATTAATACTTAATACACCAAATGTAATGTACGTAAACACACAAAATTAAGCAAAGTTTCGAAGTTGGCGGAAATCGCGCCCGCTTATTTCTACGTGTAATTTTGAATTTACTTTTCATAATTGTTCGTATATATATATATATATATATATATATATATATATATATATATATATATATATATATATATTTATACACTACAATCCCGATTATCCGAATCGCGATTATCTGAAATCCGGCTTATCCGAAACAACTGTTAAAAAGCAAATTGTATTCCCATTAAACGAAAAAATCCCCATTATTCGAAACAGACGATGAGTGGTTTCTTTAACGCGTCGGGGACTCCCCGACGTCTAAAATTTCACCGCTGTCTATGTTTGGGTTAGTCGACGATTGTTATAAGTTACTCATTACGTCTATTATTATCGCAGAGGTAATAGTTTCGTTTTAATAGATATTTTACAAAATGGAGCGTCATAATAATAAGCGTAAACGTGTTGTTATTACCTTAAAAGAGAAACTTGAAGCAATTCAACGTTTAGATAATGGTGAACTTTTTAAAAATATAGCGAAGGATTTAGGTGTAGCCGTGAGTGCTGTTTCAGAGTGGAGAAAAAATCGCAAAAAACTTGGAAAATGGTGTAGTGTTTTGTCATCACCCACACAGGCACGAAAAAGTATGAAAAGCGGTGAATACCAAGAAGTGGATGATTCTTTATTTTTGTGGTTTACACAGAATCGAGAACGTGGAATACCAATTTCAGGAACAATTTTAAAACATAAGCAGTGAGTTTAAGCGAAGAGTTGCCGATTATTGAAGCGCCTGTAAATTTTTCTGCAAGTGATGGATGGCAAGACAGGTGGAAAAAAAGACATGGTGTACGTCAACTGAAAGTTTGTGGAGAAAGATTGTTGGCTGATGTATCTGCTGCAAACAAATTTGCAGAGAATTTTGAGCAGCTTATGAACATGGTCTACAACTAGACCAAATCTATAATTGTGATGAAACAGGCTTGAATTACAAAATGTTGCCGTCAAATACCTTAGCTTCAAAAACGGAAGCTGGGGCACCTGGTTACAAACGTAGCACGAACCTTTAAGAATATTCGTCGCAATGCTTTTCCTGTTTTGTATAAAAATCAAAACAATGCCAGGATAAACGCGACTCTATTTAAAGACTGGTTTTTTGGAGATTTTGTTCCCAAAGTGGAACTTTTTTTAAAAGAACATGGATATCCTAGAAAATGTATTCTGTTACTAGATAACGCCCCCACTCACCCAAGCGCGGAGCAACTTGAAAGTGGGGAAATAAAAGCAATGTTTTTGCCTCCTGCTGTAACTTCTCTCATTCAGCCTATGGATCAGGGTGTACTGGAAAATTTAAAACGCAATTACAGGCGTTTGTTATTGGCGTATATTTTAGAAGTAGATGAAGGTGGCAATCTTACTGATTGTCTAAAAAAGATAAATTTGAATAATATTGGATAGCTTCAGCCTGGAATCAAGTAAAGAGTAGTACTCTGGAAAAATCTTGGTCAAAATTGATTCTACAAGAGGAGAGACATTACTCAGAGGCAGAAACAGAAGATAATGAAAGTTTACATCAAATTATTACAAGAATGTCAGGTTGTGAAAGTGTTACGGAAACCGATGTTCGTGAATGGTTAAACAGTGATAGTGTGGAAGATGAAATGACTGACCAAGAATTAATTAAAAGTGTATGCAAAAATGCTAATAAAATAGACAGTGATGACGATGATGATAACGAAGTAGAAGCCACTGACAATATCCCTGTAAAAATGTCACATTCAGAAAGACTAAAGGCCCTAGAAAAAGCGTTAACTTATGTAGAACAACAAGAAAATGCAATCTCCGCGGACGTTTTGCTTATCAAACGTTGGACAGACATTGCAGCCAAAAACAGAACTCTCGCAAAACGAGTGCAGTTAAAAATTACCTCATTTTGAAGACATTAAAGTTAAGAATGAAACTGTTTTATTTTCGATTTTCCGTACATATACATAAAATAAGTAAACTAATTGTTCTATTCTTTGTTTTAATAAATACCTATGTACTACCTAGCATATCATATAAATGCTTTTAAGTCAATCTGCAATGTTGTATCCATTCTAAAATTCTATTTTATAAAAAAATTCGGATTAACTGAAATTTCGATTATCTGAAATTACTTTGGTCCATATTATTTCGGATAATCGAGATTCTACTGTATGTTTGTATACTGGTGAGCAAAAAAATCGACTATTTGGCTTCATTTAACGCGGATCTTAGAATTTAGTGTTCATATATTGTTACGGATTTTAGTATCTATTGAAAGCTCATTCTATTCTCTTTCTAATGATACCAAATTCTATAGCATACCTCATGTTTTTTACTGATTAAAATGATTGAAAGGGGAAACAAGGAGAACAAGGATTGAAAATAGTGGTAAGAGAACGATGCAGGGGTTGGATTTCTGCTTATCCTACATGTGCTCGATTGGATTGAGATCAGGACTCCACGCAGGCCAGTCTAATGTGGGTATTCCCACTTTCACCAGATATTGCTAGACCGATGCTGCAGCATGTGGCCTCGCACTGTTGTGCATTAGCACGAAGCTATCGCTAACAAATCCAGCCTAAGGAACGACATGTTCCTGCAGGATCTCCCTCATCAATCACCAAAGCCAAATCGGTTTTCTCATCCATTGAGATGCCTCCCCACACCATGACATAACCTCCTTCATAGGCGACCGTTTCAGTAATACAGCACTGCGCATAGCACTCCCCAGGCCTCCTATAGACTCGTCTTTCTTCATCATTGCCATGTAGGCATATTCGGGACTCGCCGGAGAATAAAACGGAGCGCCATTGCTCTAAGGTCCAGTCGACATGTTCTCGGCCAAATCTGAGTCGCGTTTGTCGATGGGCTGCTGTCAATTTGGGTCCGTTACCTTAGGTTAGCTTCTTTAAGTCTTCTTTTGACTGTCCATTGACTTACTGCCCGACGACGGACTTGTCGGAGCTCTTGCTGGATCTTAACGCCGGTCAAGTGACGATTTCTTAGAGTTGTGTTGACAATAGAGCTTTCGTCTCGCTCCGAGGTACACCTTTTTCTTCTTGATCCTGGTCTCCGTGTAAAGGCGCCAGCCCCTTGGTAACGTCTGAAGACAGCTGACTGGCTTAGGTGCAGTTGCGCAGCGATTACACGTTGGCTATATCGTTCTTGTAATAGAACAATGACTTGTACCGTTTCTTCCGGGGTGATAACCATTTTCCAAGGATGTAGTTAGTGAGCAGGTATAGTAGAGATGTTGACGGTTCAAGTTCTGATAAAGGAATGATAAGAAAATGCAGTTGCATGTCTTTTTATAGGGATGAACGAGTACGTTGCTGAGCGAGCAAAAATGGTTCTAGTGAGTAAAACCGTTGTAATCAGTAAAACTTTTTGGAAATCCACATGTTTTTGGTGTTATTGGAACGAGTAGAAAATCAGCATTGAATGATTGTTTTGTCTAGTTTTGTATATTTTATGTATTATATTTTATCTGTTTTTAATATATAATTGCAAGATTAATATCACATTTGCAGACAAATATGTCAGTCCAAAATTATAAGTACGTGACTTGCGTTGACGTCAAAATTGTACTTAATTTTGTGTATCCACGTATTATGTTTAGTGTGTTAAAAATTAATTACATATTGCATACATTTGTTGTATTTTCCGTTTAGAGTGATAATAGCGAATATTTCTTTTACCAATTGTGTTTTCTTTGGTAGTAGATAGGCACCAGCTTGTTTTAAGATTCAGAGAATAATATACTATTTGTAATTTTATCTCTTTCTTGAAATTGGTTTAATTAGTTTCCAAATTTAGTCAATCATCGCTCTTGATGAAGCATGGTTAGCGAAACGCACGGCGAGCGCAAAAATAAAGCGTTTGGTATAGTGGTGATATATACTGAGTAGTTTTAACATAGTTTTATGGAAACTATTAACCAGGAAACTAATCAAGAAATAAAATATGTTACTGCATTGGATATTTAAGCAAGAAACGTAAATCGTAAACGCCCATAAGAACTAGAAAATGCTAGGATACTGTAAATATTACGTTTCACAACTTCCTAAAAAAAAAATATGGGTAATGAATAAATGTTATGATTTTATTTGTGCTACTTAGCGGCGATTTTTTGGCAAATAACATAGTCTTGTAGGTTTTATTTTTAAAATATTTTGATTTATTTAAAATTTCAAGTACGTCAGTACTGAAATTTGCGTTAAATATACAAGGTTCGTCCTAATTGATTTATGTTATTTTACGTGTGGCTTTTAGTTTTTTTCTTTTTATGTTACAATGTGTATTTTATAATTTTTTAAGTTTGTGTTAATGCCTCGTAAATCTATCAGAACCACAATCCAGGATAAAGATTAACGATGAATTTTCTGATGGTTTCATGGTATATAAAGGTCTAAGGCAGGGATACAGCCTGTCCCCTACGCTGTTTCTACTTGAATGAAACCCTGAAGAGATGGCGAAGGAATGGGTATACAATTGACCGACAACACTACTCTGTACACACTGTATTTCGCTGATGACCAGGTAGTAATTGCACAAGATCACTGACGACCTAGAATTCATGACAAACCGACTGATACGAGAGTACGAGAAATGGGGCTTACAAGTGAATAGGACAAAAACAAAGTATATGTGCATAGAAGGAGATAAACCACATCTGCATCGGGTTCAATATTTACACACATATTAAAAATAATCGGTCAAGTGCAAGTTGGACTTGCACAATTAGTGTTCCGTACGTTGATTGCTTTTAAAATAAAAATTTCGGTTATGGAGGTATAAAATGATCAGTGACTTCACAAAACACACCCCAAATGAGTTTTCAACAAAGTTTTTTTCCAATCTTTATTTGAAAACTGATGACCTTGATTTTTTTTGTATATACCAGATATTATTAAAGGTAATGCACTCGTGATAATTTTCGTTCAATCTACACCCTGTGGAGAACATTCCAGAATTTTTTGATCAGTACTTTTCGAGATAAGGGAGGGGCAGCCATTATTCGCGATTTTTTAAAAATAATACAAAGAAAAGTATGCGCAAGTAGGGCAGCGAGGGGCTTGTAATAATTTTTAGAAAAAATAATTTAAGTTAATATCGTTTTGCTATTTTAGCATTAAAAGAGCATCTTATTATACCGAAAAGGAAAAAAATCAAAATTATTAATACGAGGCTGTTTGAAAAGTCCGTGCAAAAATAAAAACTACCTATGTGTTTGGGGTAAACCTTTTTTATTTTTCGACATAGTCTCCTTTTAGGCTTATACACTTCGTCCAACGATGTTCTAGTTTGTTGATCCCTTCCGAATAATAGGATTTGTCCAAGTCTGCAAAATATCCATTAGTGTCTGTAATCACCTCCTCGTTTTGAGTAAAATCTTTGTCCCGCCAGCCATTTTTTCAAATTGGGGAACAAATAGTAGTCCGAGGGAGCCAAGTCTGGAGAATAGGGGGGATGTGAAACGAGTTGGAATCCTATTTCCATTAATTTTGCGACCACAACTGCTGAGGTGTGTGCTGGTGCTTTGTCGTGATGGAAAAGGACTTTCTTGTGGGCCAATCGCGGGCGTTTTTCTTGCAGCTCGGTTTTCAAACAGTCCAATAACGATGAATAATATTCACCTGTAATAGTTTTACCCTTTTCCAGATAGTCGATGAGGATTATCCCTTGCGAATCCTAAAAGACAGTCGCCATAACCTTTCCGGCCGAAGGAACGGTCTTCACCTTTTTTGGTGCAGATTCCCCCTTGGTAACCCATTGTTTAGATTGTTGTTTGGTCTCAGGAGTATAGTAATATATCCATGTTTCATCCACAGTGACGAAACGACGCTTAAAGTCCTCCGGATTCTTCTGGAACAGCTGCAAACCATCCTTGCAACACTTCACACGATTCCGTTTTTGGTCAAGCGTGAGCAATCGCGGCACCCATCTTGCGGATAGCTTTCTCATGTCCAAATGTTTATGCAAAATATTATGTACCCGTACAGTCGAGATGTCCACAGCACTAGCAGTCTCACGCACCTTAACTCTTCTGTCATCCATCACCATATCATGGATTTGATCAATGATTTCTAGAGTCGTAACCTCCACAGAACGTTCAGCGTCACTTGTGCCCATATAGCCAGTCCGAAAATTTTGAAACCACTTATAAACTGTTCTAATCGAAGGTGCAGAGTCACCATAATGTTTATCAAGCTTCTCTTTAGTCTCCTGAGGCGTTTTGCCTTTCATAAAGTAATGTTTAATCACCACACGAAATTCTTTTTCGTCCATTTCTTGAAAATCACTCGACTTCCTTGATTCACACGAATGCCAAACACAAAGAAATAGACCAATATGGCTGAAACTTGGTGTGCGTTCATTCAAGAGATGCTACTAACTAAACATGACCTCGATACGCGCCGGTGGTGCCATCTCTCGGACTTTGCACGGACTTTTCAAACCAGCCTCGTATATACTTCACACCAGACATTTTCTTAAAAAAAGACCGTTGGTACAACTTGCCCCGCTTTTGGGGCTAGAGGTAACAGTCATGGGACAGGTAATAACAGTAAAAATAAAGTAAATTTTGATACATATTTGAGCTTTAATTTTGTTATTTTCCAAACACTTTATTTTTGCACTCGACGTACGTTTCGCTAACCATGTGAGCTTCATCAGGAGCGATGATTGACTAAAGCTAAACTACAAATCTACCCTATTTAAACTTAGCCTAATCCTTGAATTACTCAGGCGGAACTAATTTTCGAGGCCATAAGTTCCGGTCAAGTAACCAGTAGAGGGGACTATAAGGTATAGCCTCTGGTTGCGGCGCTATCTTTATAGCTTCACGTTGGACCGCTCTCAACCCTTAAGTCAAAATTTAACTTTTAAAACTACACGGCTCTGATGAGGCCATCAATTTCTATATTAGTACCAAATTTCAACTTTATATGTCAATTGGTTTCGGAGAAAATCGGGTGTGACAGACATGCGGACCGACTGACACTAATAATAAAAGTAAAACAAAAAAGAAAATAGAACAGAAGTTTACGAATTATGCTGTGGCACTTATAAAAAACGTATATAGGACAAACAGGCAGGTCTTTTTAGTGTTCCGTACGGAACACGTATAAGATGACTTCGGTGTTTGTCTGTCCGTCCGTCCATACAGAAAGTTGAAATTTGGTAATAATATAGGAATTGATGACCTCATCAGAGACACGTAGTTTGGAAAGTTAAATTTTGACTTAAGGGGTTAGTTTAGGGGGTGAAATCGGAAGTGAAAAAAAATTTTTTTTACTAGATCATCGAATGTGGTGTCAAATAAAAGCTTGTAAAAGTACGGGTAAAAAATATATATATGTATGTAATACTTGCCCACACTTTTCCTTGTATTATATTTAAAAAATCGCGAAAAATCGCTGACCCCCACCTTATCTCGAAAAGTACTGATCAAAAAATTTTGAAAAAATTCTAGAATATTCTCCACGGGGTGTAGACCGAACGAAAATTATCACGAGGGCATTACCTTTAATAATTTATCTGGTATATAAAAAAAAAAAAAAAAAATTTCAAGGTCATCAGTTTTCAGTAAAGATTGGAAATAAACTTTGTTGAAAACTCATTTTGGGCGTGTTTTGTGAAGTCACTGATCATTTTATACCTCCGTAACAAAATTTTTTACTTTAAAAGCAATCAACGTACGGAACACTAATTGCGCAAGTTCAACTTGCACTTGACCGGTTATTTTAAAAAATAAAGGAACATAAAGAAAGTTAGAATGAAGAATGATATAACTCACCACGCTAAACTTTTAACAGATGAAAATCATACCTTCAGTGAATATTTCAGAATTTTTCACAATGAAAAGAAAGGGAAATTACTGAATTGTTTAGAGCAGGTAGAGATTAACCAGAAAAAATCCTCAGGTTTATTACTCAAGGATCAATTGGATCTGGGTGGGTCTCTTTTATTTTACTTGTTCTAGGTGAATATTATTAATTAATTTAGCCCCTGGTTATAAACCAGGTTATTTACATATTTTGTAACATACTTTGAAGTTAATTTACATCTTGCTCTAGAAGAGACACAGTGTGTCGAAACAATTGTCAGCTCTAATACAATAAACATAAGTGCTGATCTGAAATAGTTTTTTAAATTGTTGTAAAATTTCGTTCCTATGTACTGAGAATGTATTGTTCAAATTGATATTTCCGGGAATATTGTTTTGTTTATTGAACACTGTTTTAAATAAATATAAAGTATGAAAGTCTCAGTAATTTGACACTTTAGCAAACAATAAGAACCCCAAAGCTACCTGCATTAAACCAATTTATATAAATTTTTGTTAATGGTTATGCTGTTATGCCCACCCCACTCCGGATCAACAAGAGATTTTTAAACTTTTACCTGAATATTAGAGCCTATTTATATAAAAATCACATGGGTCTAGTCTCTTTTATCTCATAGAACGTGGTAGAAATCATTTATAATTTAAGTATGAGGTTTAGTGTATATATTTTAGAAATTATCGGGATATTTTCTAAATAAATAAATGCATGTTGGAAAGTGAATTATCCTAAAGTTATATTTCGAAAACGTAAGTTTGTGATATTGTAGTGTAGTTAGAGATTGTTTTTATCTTTTTAACAAATTAGTGAAGTGATTTACCCGGTACTGCTCTAGCAAACACTCAGTTCTAGAATAAATACTGAATTTGACTACCTCGCGCTAAAGATTAACTTAATTTAATCATTGCAACTCAATACAAGTATTGTAAATGATACAGTACATTAAAAAATGTATTTATTTAAAAGTTTTTTATATCATTCGATACTAAAGGATTGTCATGAAAATGCTGTTGATTCAGTGGTTCGTACAGTTCCCATCAGCGTCGGTGATCGCCTGGCATTTTCGGGAATATACTTTCGACTAGATTTTCTGCGTATTCTTGGGGCAAAGATTTCCAAATTGCCCGAATTTACCGTGACAGGTGCTTCCCTGTGTACACCATTTTACTACGAAGCTTCTGCTTAATGTATGCCCTGCCTCGATTGGTTTGGTTCGGGCGATTGAGATGGCCAATCTGTGGCCATCCCCGTGTGTGTGTGAGACGATACTGGATTCCTGTTTCTACTGGCTACACGTTTACTCCGATGTTTGGGGTCGTCATCCTCTTGAAGACTATGCCTTCTCGTAAATCTGTCGTTCAAATCCGTTTTCCGAAAGACAACTCCAAACATGGATCTTTTCAAGGTGTTTCAAGGTGCGCTGAACCAATCGGTTAGTGGAAATTGACCAGTCTCGTGGGGTTATAACATAACCGCAGAATGAAGCTCCATCGGAAAAATTTACATTGCTCCGGTCTCGATCTATGTTTCCCTGTGCCCACGCGTTGTGTTTTTTCGTTCACCAATAGTTTCTTGATTGTACTCCGCCAATCTTTAGCCTTGGCGCAAAGTTAATTGAGAATATCGGGAAGACATGCTAATAATCATTTTTTTGTCCTTGTCCAACATTTTTCTCTCTAACCACGTTCTGGCAGATCATCAACATTTAACAATAAAACTACTTAATTACTTTGTTAACTGTCACTAAATATATTTGTAAAGATTTTACAATTGCGTTATCGCGATTTCGTAGTACAACTACATTGTCAAACGCTTAACTAAGACTTGACAATGTAGTTGTACTACGAAATCGCGATAACGCAATTGTAAAATCTTTACAAATATATTTAGTGACAGTTAACAAAGTAATTAAGTAGTTTTATTGTTAAAATGTACTGTCACAAAGTAACGGACCACTCAATCAACTCTCATCAACATTTGTTAACTGAGAGTATCGTTTCATCCACTTGCTAACGAATGCTTTCGACTTGCCCATATACGAGGGCTGTCTGAACAGTTCTCGTCCTATGAAAGAAATTTTTTTTGACGTGATATGATGTTGTTTTTTCAATGTAATCGCCTGACACTTCAGTACAAAAATGATTCTTTCCAACTTGGATCCAACTAATCCAAAAGGCTACGGTAATATTCAGAGTTAATTTTTTTACCTTTCTGAAAATAATCGATCAACGAAACACCTTTGTAATCCCAAAAAACTGTTGCCATAATCTTCCCTGCTGATGGAACCGTCTTTGCCTTCTTTGGTGCACTCCCACCAGCTCTCGTACTTACCAGCCTCTGGAGGCGTCATTTTCGGACTTTTTGGATGCTTACATAGGAACACAGCCTGGAAGCCCTTTATGTTCGATAATATACTATTTAACCATAAAGAAGGTTAGAAATGAATCTCTTTCCACAACGCACTGTTTGCAGGGGTGCCAACAATAACCTAAAAAAAGGCATTTCTTTTACTTACTTACTTGACCGACTGTAGGTCGATATTAAACGCAAAAACAGTCGAATCATGGTAGAGATTCGGGGATATTTACAACTGAAAGCTATTAAATCTACATATTATTTCTGTTAAAACTGAAAATGGCGAAAAAATAAGATAATTTTCAGATTCATCGACTTTAAGAACCCTATAAGGCACGTGTAACATGATATAGACATCTATAACTCGTTATGACTGTTTGACTATAAATAATTTTGCTTAAAATTGGTCCATTATCTCAACCAAAAATAGGGAAGAATTCTGATAATAATATTGAAACTATACCAAAATTTATCCTCCCACGTATTTTTCCCCCTTCTCTCCTACAGTTATGTCGCTCAATAAATATGAGTTCCTTTTCTACTTACGAACGGAAAGACATATATTGAGACTATGTTTGTTAAGATGTAGGGCCTTTGAAAGTGAAGAAATTCAAAAATGTCGGGAAGTAATTCATTCACGAATACAATATTTGTAACGAGAGAAGTAAAATGAAAGAGAAATATGTAGATCATGAGAAATATTCATGTTTTTAATCATCATTTTCGTAGAAATTACACAAAAACTTCCTTAAAAATTCTGAAGCATTTTTTCCAAAAATTTTATTTTCTCTGATAAATTATGTTTTATTTTTGGAAGGTCCGAAGTATTTGGTTCTTAGTTTTAAAAAATGTAGCAAAGTTATGCAAAAAAATTGTCCGTAATCTCAATTTTTATTGACTTTTCCATTAATAAATTAAAGAATACAAAACATCCACATTTCTTTTACATGATTAAAAATTTAAAACCTATTTATTGATTATAAGCTTTCTGAGTAGTCCAGGTTAGTTCGGGCCAGCTTAAGAAAAAAAAATAGAGAAATAAGTACATAATACGAAAAACTCAAATTTTTAGTACACACTTCTTTTATTTGGTGATGGCGGAGGAACGTTTTACGTCAACCGGGCCACCTACGTGTCCAAAATTTAAAGCATGCAAAAAATCTCTTAGACTACCTATTTTTCGTTGAAACGTCTACTTTCGAATGCCAATTCCCTTTTTTTAAAAACAAAGATGGTGGCTCAAAATGGCGATTAGAATCAGAAACACCATGAATAGATAATAAGGAAATTGAATTATTTAGCCTAGTTAAGTTAAAAAGAGTTCAAAATTGAGCAAAAATGTAATATTAGGTAACTGGTTAGGGTACCAAAGGGTATTTTTGGAAATACCAACATGGCTGTTTCAATATGGCGCATGCAAAGGAAAATTTGGTATGGTGTAAAGTCGGAAAAATTTAATTTTAAGCATTGCGACAGTATGGATTATTATCCTCAAAAATCCGATTCAATTGTATTTGGCCTATTTTTTTGATAAAACTATTGAACATGAAACTTCAGGGTTTACTTTATCATTAGTTATACAGAAGCCCTATTTATCATTAGCTACACAGAAGCGCTATTTATCATTATTTTTTTGCAATTGGATTAATACAAAACTTACAGTTTCAGTACTTATATTAAGCGATTTTGATAACATATATATATATATATATATATATATATATATATATATATATATATATATATATATATATATATATATATATATATATATATACATATATATATATATATATATATATATATATATATATATATATATATATATATATATACATATACATATATACATATATTAGTTTATTATGATTACTAGCATTTGAGGTTATATACATCTGTCTGTTGATTTTATTTAATTTATTTTTAATTTTCAGGTTTTGGCTTTGAGATCCTAGGTAGACTTCCAGATAATTAATTGCCTATGTCTTTTTGTTCGATGTTCGTAACCTGGTTATTTTGATTGAAGTAGAGGGCGAAGAACAGAAAATGGCTAATCCACCACCTCAACAGTTTTGTGTTAGGTAAGTTGAAATATTAATTTTCTCTCTGGCAGCTGGAATTTAAACCTAAGAAAGCGAGTAATGCCGGCTTGTCCGGTTTTTAGTGTTCTGTACGGAATACTTATAAGATCACTTCGGTGTCTGTCTGCCCGTCTGTCACTCCCGATTTTCTCCGAAACTATTTGACATAGAAAGTTGAAATGAAATTTGGCTCTAATATAGAAATTGATGGCCCATCAGAGCCGTGTAGATGTGAAGGTTAAATTTTGACTTAAAGGGTTAGTTTAGAGGGGTGAAATCGGAAGTGAAAAAAAATTCAAGGTCATCGAGTGAAGTGTCAAATGAAAGCTTGTGAAAACACGAGTTCAAAAATGTATATAATGTAATACTTGCGCACACTTTTCTTTGTATTATTTTTTAAAAATCGCGAAAAATCGCCTTTATCTCGAAAAGTACAGATCAAAAAATTTTGAAAACATTCTGGAATACCTTTAATAATTTATTTGATATATATATATATATATATATATATATATATATATATATATATATATATATATATATATATATATATATATACAACGCAACAATCTGAAAATTAATTTATCTTTTTCTTATGTCAGTTTTAAAGTTTATCGAGTATTTGAATAGTAGGCTATACATATTTTGTTTCGTTGTTCATGATAGAAATCAAGACAATTCGTTTAGATTTACAGTTTTAAAGAATTTTTTAGAAGATAAACAATTTTCTGTAATAATGCGATAGATTTTCTTTAAAAGTAAGCTTATAAATTGTTCCCTTTCTCAAAGTAATACGTCTTTGTGGTAGACTGTTTTATTTTTGACCGCGAAGAATTAGAAAAATGAATCGAACAAGGAATTTAACTGAACACGAGGTAGTGCGTAGTAGTAGGTTTTAGAGGACGAGGGATATTGTCAGAGTTATGTTGCCAATTTGTTAGGCAAACATCGTTCCACAATAAGTCATGGTAAGACGCTTGAATGAAGTAGAAACTTATTCTAGAAGGTTAGGGCAAGGGCGAAAACGATGCACTAGCGACCTAGATGAACGTTTTATAAGACAATATGCTTTAAGAAACAGGACTGTCACTAGTTCTATAATAAGAAGCGAACTCGAAGCTGTTCGCAATGTCACAATTTCTTCTAAAAGAGTTAGAAGACGGTTAAATGAAGCTGGATTAAACAGTAGGAGACCAGCCACTGCACCTTTGCTTACTAGAGAGAACAGAGTTGCTAGGTTACGTTTTGCTCGAAATCACGAGAACTGGTCTGTGGATGATTAGAAACAAGTTTTTTTCACAGATGAAATTAGGGTTAGTCTAAAACATCCAGATGGTTGTGAGCGAGTATGGCGATGACCAGGAGAGAGGTTTGCTGCTTGCAATATCTCTGCAAGGATTCCATTCGGCGGTGGCTCTGTTATGTTCTGGGGTGGCATCTGCTTTGATGCTCGCACAGAGTTAGTTCCTGTCCATACGAGATCCATGAATGCTGACTACTATCTTGATAATATTGTAATAGAACATGTGATGCCTTTCGGTCGTTTTGTGGGGCCCAATTTCCTATTTATGCAAGACAACGCTCGACCTCACGTGGCTAGGGAGGTACTCGATTATCATAATCAAGTTGATATACCGATTATGCAGTGGCCACCAAAAAGCCGGGATCTGAATCTGATAGAACATGTATGGGATCACCTTAAGAAAAATGTGAAACGTCATATACCTGCACCTAGAAACCTGAGGGAACTTGAAAATGCAGTTATCACAGAATGGGAGCAAATTCCTCAAGATTTTATCCAAAATTTAATTAGAAGCATGCCTAGGCGCATAAACGCTGTCATCCGAAGTAGAGGAGGCAACACACGCTACTAGTGTCCCTGTTACACCATTAATTTTGCTACTAGTGTCCCAGTTTATTTTTTTCATTATTACATAATTTCAACGATTTTGTTATTAGGTCTTAAGAATAATTTTAATTCGAATCTTATAGAGAAATTTGGTAGCTAATTCACTTTTAAAGTATCGGAATAAGTTTTTTCTAACTTTTAGTATAACCAATGTTCATAAAAAATTATTAAAATTAATTCATTATAGAGATTTGTATGATTTAATATATTGTTGCATTAATTTTATCCAGGAGTGTATATATATATATATATATATATATATATATATAAAACAAAAAGTTCAAGGTCATGAGTTTTCAACAAGGATCGGAAACGAATTTTGTCAAAAACTCATTTGGAGTGTGTTTTGTGAAGTCATTGATCATTTTATGCCTCCATAACAATTTTTTTTTTAAAGCAGTCAACTAATTGCGTAAGTCCATCTTGCACTGGGTCAGTTATTTACGATTGTACGATCTGATCAGATCAACCCAGGATATTTAATTTTTCTCTTACTTCTTTTTCTAGGTGGAATAGCTATCAATCAAATCTCCAAAATGCCTTCCCAAAACTCCTCACATCAGAACATTTTGTTGATGTCACTCTCGCCTGCGAAAATGAAATGTTGAAGTGTCATAAAGTCGTCTTATCGGCATGTTCTACTTATTTCGAGAAACTTTTATTAGACAATCCATGTCAACATCCGATCATCTTTATGAAAGATATGAAGTAAGTATTACGAAGGTTTTTTAAGAGTAACAGGTTGCCTATAGAAACAACTCGTCAAAAATTACCGATGAGTTTGCGGTGTTATTCACTGCTGCGTTAAAGTCAGTATCGAAATTGGTACTGCACTTGATTAACCGACCTTTTTTGTTTCAGTTTGTATTTCTTGGAGCATTTCTTTCGATTTTGTTTTCAGCAAAAAGTGCAATGTCATCAACAGATCTTCAGAGAGAGTCTCAACTCTCACGGGATATATTAATTCCCCTGTTTTCCCAGTAAAGGCTCTTAAAAATATCTTCTAGTACCAGGGTGAATATTTTGGGTGATATGATATTACTCTGTCTAACGCCTCCCTTTATTTTTAGTTCCTTGGTATCCTCGTGTAATTTCACTTTCAGTTTTGATCGTTCATTGATTTTTGTCAGTCTGTTAATATACCTTTAATCGACTCTTGCGTTTTTCATTGCTTTCTCAGTTACTCAGTATTTCACTGTGTCAAAAGCTTTTCGGAAGTCGAGAAGCGCCATCCAGGCTGTGATATTGTATTGAGTTACCTTTTCTATAAGTTGTCTGACTGAGTGTAGGTGTTGAATTGTGCGAAATCTTTCGGAAGCCTGCTTCTTCTTTGAGTTGGCAATTTTCAAACTTCTTGTCTAATCGATTTGTGATTATTCTCGTGAATAGTTTGTATATTTGCGATAGAAGACTCCAAATTGCTACGATCTTCTTTTCGTATATCAATATAACTATGGCAGTTTCCCAATCTTTTGGTATCACTCCTTTGATTAGACGTTTATTGAAGAATTTTTTAAGCTCTGATTTATGGCGCACAATGGGGCGAATGCGTTATTTTTCGGTCATTTGCTTATAACTTCCACATTTGTTATTGGAATGACTTCAAACTTAATACACATAATGTACGATTAATATATGTTCAGTATATGAAATGAAAATCATACTATATACTGTTATCGCGTGCGCGATAAAGCGTAAAGATGATTATTTCAAAATACTAGACAACAAATTGAAAAATTTTTCGATTACATGAGTGCGAATAGTCATTTTCAATGTATTTTTGCCTGCTGAACACGAATCCGTTGTCCAAATTTGGCTACCGCGTCATAATTTCGAGAAAAATGACGGAAATTTGCAAAAAACGAAACGACGGTTTCAAGGATTTTCATGGCATAACACAGGCACAAATATTTTTTTCATAAATTTCGTTAATACCACGCGTAAGTATCAACATTTAGCTTTAAAATGCCTTTTGTTTCGTTTTGGTACATTTTTTTTTATTTTTGAGGTATAGCTAAAATTAGAAACACTGGTTGCGCTTACGCAGCATTAATATCATTGTCCCGTGTTACGATTGCCCTACGCATGCGACATGTAACGGAACATTAACCCATCAAAATACACTCATGAAGCGAATAATATTTCGAATATCATTTATCTGCTCTTAGCGTTCCTCAGGATCAACGAAGTGGACGTGACAGATATTTGATCCCTCGAGGTGCTTGATTTTTGAGAGTGAATTATCTTTACGCTTTATCGTGCTCATGATAATAAATTGTATGATTTTGATTTCATATTTCTGAAAATATATAAATCGTACATTATGTATATTAAATTGAAGTCATTCCATTGACAAATGTCGAAGTTATGAGCAAATGACCGAAAAATGTCGCATTTGTCTCACTATGGCACGCGATGTAAGCAAACACTCGCATTGAGATCGAAATTTCAAAGTATTCAAGCCGCGTTGCCGAAAAGAGGCAACAAGAGTTTAATTGCCCCTTTTTTAGAAGTGTATACTTCATAAGAAATGAGGATTATATCGTCATTTTTTCATTTCATTGGAATATTGCCCGAGAGAATGGCTGAGTGGAGAACGTTAGATCAAGTCGGGGGAACTTTAATGCCCATTTTTTTACCAAAGGGGGACGAAGGGGGATAAAAATAGGATATCTCCGGAAACTAGAGACTTTGCCCTATCAGATGGTGAAAGCGCCATCTCATTCCACCTCATTCCAAAAACTTTATACATCTTTGAATATTGAAGTAAGAATAATTTTTTGTGTCGAATATGTCAAATGTTTATTAATATATTGTAGCACTCTAATGACGTTACACTAAGATTAATTTGTTGTTTGAAACCTAATAAACAAGTTCTAGTAAGCGTTTAACTCATATTCGTAGTTATGTTGTCCACAGAGAATTTAGAATGTAATTTCTCGAATTACAGAAATTCCAACATTGACGAAAATGTCACACTTCAATGGATAATTTTAAGGAAGGTAGAAGGAATAAATTAGTTATAAACATATTTATGTATGGATATATATTAAAGGAAAAAATCGTCAATATTCGAAAAATACATCTTTAATTTTTTCATCCAATATCCGATTTTTTACGCCGTCGCCCCAATGTGTGGCGGACCTCCCTCTTTTAGCATTTCCGGCAGGATGTCGTCTTCTGCTGCTTTTTCATTTTTAATTTCTTGAACTTCGATGTTTGGTAGATCTTCGGAATCGATATTAAATATCCTTCTGTAGTCCTCTCTTGATTTTCTAAGAGTTTTCTCATCTGCTTTCGACCTGGATAGATTTGCATAGAATATTTCTGTTACTTTAAGTATTTGTGGTCTTTCTTCTGTGTGTTTCCAGTTTGTATGTTTAAAAAATTCTTCAATATATGTCTAATCTCACTTCTGTGTGAGTTTTCCTTTATGGATATGTTCAAATCCCTATTTTGTTCTATCAGTTCTTCTATCCATTTTTCCTGGTATTCTCTAATATTCTGTTTTGCCATTCTTATTGCAGTTCTGTTGATTTCAGCATATTTCACCGTATTTCTTTATTCGACCCTATTAGTTCTCTTCGTTTTTTCAGTAGTTGTTTTGTTTTTTGTGTCAATTTATCCTTTCTTTGTTTCTTTAATATTATGTGGTTGCTGCCGTTTCGAAACGTGTAGAAATGGAGAAAAAAGCTCAGAGCGATCCGCCATTGATGAAAAACTGTAAGAACTGTCCATTAACAAATGCGGAATTCAAAAAACAGTCTGGTCTTTTTTTTACTGTTCACGTCACCGTCTTAATAGGGATTTTACCCTTTTTTATATCTTATAGGATATTGTGTATTTAAAAAATAGCAAAGCTCTGGGGCCTGATCGTATCCATTCCTACATCTTTGGATTGCTGTGTGAATCTGGCTCATAATTCTTAAATATATTGATACTACTCTGTCTGCGAGTTATCCTTCATAGCTACGTTGACCTATCTATCTAGTTGTATCCGGCTTTATAGCGTTCTACGCTCGCAAGTTTGTCTCCAGCCTCTTGTGTCTTCATAATCTCCCGGTCGGAAATTTATTTCCGAAACTGTTCTCTGAATGCTACCAATCTATGGTGTTTTCGGCCTTCCTCTATTGCGTCTCTCTGTGAGCTTCCATTTCAACACCAACTCTGTCATCTTTTCTCCGTGTCCATACCAGCCTAGCTGTCTTTGCTGGATATCTTCCATTATTGTTCTTTCTATTGTCATTCCTTCTCTTATTTCTTTTCTGATTTTATCCAGTCCTAATATTCGAACCGACCTTCGCTAGTAGTCAATCTCAAGAGCCAGACGTTTCTGTTTAGTCTTCACTAGAATAAAAATGAAATTTTATCCTGATGCTAGTGCTGCTGCTACTTTCGTTTCTATAATAAAAGAAGACAGTTTTGTAAATACTTACATCTACCAGGCTATAATCATTGTGGCCTGGTACAGAATTGAGTAAACCAGGGGTGCTCAAACGGTCGATCGCGAGAAAAAAATTCCGATATAGAACTATTCACAGATTTTGTTAAAGGTAACTAAAACAAAATGTAATGAATAAACTACTAAAATTTATTCGATCCACAATTAGGCCAGAATAACCCCCTCATCACTTTCTTTTATCGTAATAACCCCCTACTAAAGGCAAAAGGCGGCTTTATCAAAGGAACGCGCGGTACTTGTCAAAGAAAAGCCGCGTTTTTGATTCCCGCCGATTTTTCTAGAAACTTCGGGCGGCGTGTTTGACGGGAACATTCGAGACTTGGTTCGCGCCGATATAAATGTTGCGCCTGCAGGAATAGGAGTCAGTTTGAGTTGTAACTTGTGTGTAAATTTAATACACAAAACAAAAAAACTTCAAACCCTCATAACAACCAACAAACAGAAAATCCCGACAATAGAGCCAGAAACCAAACACTTCACTGACCATGCATTTTACAAGAGATTTGTTAATCTTACTAACTCAACATTCACAGAAGAGAAATCAGGACTACTTGAAAAAGGGGTGCTCAAACGGTCGATCGCGATCGACAAGTCGATCGCGAGTGCTTTTTGAGTCGATCTCGAGAAAAAAATTCTGATATAGAACTATTCACAGATTTTGTTTTAGGTAACTAAAACAAAATGTAATGAATAAACTACTAAAATTTATTCGATCCACAATTAGGCCAGAATAACCCCCTCATCACTTTCTTTTATCGTAATAACCCCCTGCTAGCGGCAAAAGGCGGCTTTATCAAAGGAACGCGCGGTACTTGTCAAAGAAAAGCCGCGTTTTTGATTCCCGTCGATTTTTCTAGAAACTTCGGGCGGCGTTTTTGACGGGAACATTCGAGACTTCGTTCGCGTCTATATAAATGTTGCGCCTGCAGGAATAGGAGTCAGTCTGAGTTGTAACTTGAAGGCGATACATCGATACAAAGTTTATTAATAAATAGTCCAAAATGAGTGCGGCGAAGAAAAGTAAAACTTATCATTTTAATAACGATTAGGAGGAAGAATTTTTCTTTTGTATGGTAAAAGATAAGTGCATTTGTCTCATTTGCCGTGCGTCAGTTGCAATACCTAAGCGTGGGAACTTAGAGAGGCATCATAAAACGGTTGATAAAAACTATGAAAAGGATTTTCCGTCACAGAGTGAATTAAGAAAACGAAAAGTACGTGATTTGATAACTTGTTTGAAAAAAAGAACAAACCATGTTCACAAGATCAGCCAAACAATCAAAAGCTGCAACGATCGCGTCATTTAAAATATCTCATATATTGGCGAAACACAAGAAACCATTTGATGATGGATTGGTTGTGAAGGAAGCATTTATTGAAGCGGGTGAGACTATTTGGAGATTTTAAAAATAAAACAGAGATTATGTCTGCTATTAGAGAACTTCAGTTATCTCGTTCGACTGTCACAAGGCGTGTTGAAGTCATGAGTCAGGACATGGCAGATAAACTAAAACATGATATCATGGAATGTACATACTTTTCTTTACAGTTCGACGAATCCACCGATATGACGGACACTGCCCAGCTGTGTTTTTTTATTCGAATGGTATTCAATGACATGTCGGCTAAGGAAGAGTTTTTGACAATGATTCCTCTGAAAGGAAAGACCCGTGGCGAAGATATATATGACGTTTTCTTCAATTTTGTAACAAACTACAAGCTACCAATATATAAACTAGTGTGTATTACAACCGATGGAGCACCAGCAATGACTGGAAACAAAAACGGTTTTGTGGCATTGTGTCGAGCTAATGATGATTTTCCTTCATTTTTCTCCTTCCATTGCATTATACATCAACAAGTTTTGTGTTCAAGAGTTCTAAACATGGAGGAGATTATGGGCATTGCAATAAAAATTGTGAATTCTATCCGTGCACGTAGCTTGCAACGACGGTTCTTTAAATTGCAGTTGGAAGATAGTGAGTCAGCTGAACACACTGATTTAGTTCTTCACACGGACGTCAGGTGGTTGAGTCGCGGAAAATTCCTAGAAAGGTTTCAAGAATTATTGCCTGAAATAACAGCTTTTTTGGACGAAAGAGGTGATGACACTCAGATGCTGAAAAACGGCTGACTGATTTGGCATTTTTGACAGACATCACAATGCATTTAAACACCATTAATTTGGAGCTTCAAGGTAAAGGAAAAACTATTATTGAGATGATTAGCGCAATAAACGCATTCAAAAGTAAATTGCAACATATGATAGATCAACTGAAAAGAAAGGATCTGAAAAATTTTCCGTCTTTGGAAGCAAGGATTCCTCAGTTGAATTATGATATTTATGAGGCAGAATTATCAAATATTTTGGGCCAATTCGAAATACGTTTTTATGATTTCAGTAAATTGGCAAATATCGCATCATTTATGAGTTATCCTTTTTCGTGTAAAAACATTGAGGAATTAGCTACTGAAATAGCAAGTCAGTTTAACATGGACTCATGTTCTGTTGAAAACGAGTTAGTGCAGATTATATCAGATATACATCTCAAAGCCACAGCATCTGATACAAAATTCTGGTGTTTTATATCTGAAGATAAATATCCGAATCTAAGGCAAATCGCCCTTCAACTGACGACAATGTTTAGGTCAACTTACTTGTGCGAGTCTGCATTTTCTGAAATGAAGATAATTAAGTTAAAATATCGCAATCGACTAACTGACGAACATATGTCATCATGCTTGCTATTAGCACTCGGTAATTACGTACCATCTTACGAAAAGTATGCTGAGGACATGCAGTGCCACTCTTCAACATCCAAAGTCACTCTTTAGTTAAGTTTAGACACTAGAACTCGTTTGTTTTGTAAAAACCAATAAACTCGCAATTTTGAATAATTATCATTGTCATTTTAGAGCAGACCTACACTTACCTACACTACACTACACTAAAAAAATGCATATTGTGCGGAAAACTAATATCTATGCCACGATACTCCCTACCTAGACGACAATCCTGCATCACACTTACTTGCAGCCTCTCAGAGTCGATCGATCGTAGTCTAACAATATTGAAGTAGATCGCCAGCAGTTCAAGTTTGAGCACCCCTGGAGTAAACGATTAACCAGCGACAATCAAGGTATTAATGGATTGGACGAAGCTTGCAAAGAACATGATATTGCCTAGTCAACAAGTAAACAAGACTTGACAATGCAACATATTGCTGATAAAATATTAGCAAATAAAGCAATGGAACGAGTTAGAGTAAAAAAATTGACATTTGGTGAAAAATAGCTGCATTAGGAATAGCTGGAAAAATGAAAACAAAAGTTAAACTTGGAATGGAATATGGGAAAAACAAAATAATTATACCATTAAAAAACGTAGCTTAATACTTAGTATAACATTCTAAGTTCTTGATAAAATTGCCAAGGTTCGCAGCTGTAGAGTACGATGCTCTTAAAGATTGCGTTATATATGTAGTGCTTCTATTCAATTGATATTTTCTAAGGTGTTCTATGACGGCTTTCTACCGGCTCTATCTATTCTTGTTCCTAAATAGATGTGGTCATTACAGGCATCAAACACGTGACTCCCATTTAAGGTAAATTTTTCCCGATGTATAGGGGATAATCTAAAAAAAACAATGTCATAGTTTTACTTTAATTTGTTATTGTTGCTGTTTCTCTGGCTTCTAATATGTTTCGCTCCATATCAGAGCAAATCTCCAAAATGCCTTTCCAAAACTCCTCACATCAGAACACTTCGTTGATGTCACTCTCGCCTGTGAAAACGAAATGTTGAAGTGTCATAAAGTCGTCTTATCGGAATGTTCTACTTATTTCGAGAAACTTTTATTAGACAATCCATGTCAACATCCGATCATCTCTATGAAGGATTTGAAGTAAGTATTACGAAGGTTTTTTAAGAGTAACAGGTTGCCTATACCAGGTATACAAGTATGAAATGCGGATTTTTTTTCTAAAAAAAACATGTTAAATTCGGAAGAATGATAAAAAGTGCTTTATTTAAAGTATGCTCCATCGCTTGTTATACATTTTTCCCATCTTTCGGGCAATTTGTGAATACCTCGCCAGTAAAAATCTTCCCCTTTTGCTGCGAACCATTCATCGAGCCATTTTTTTTACATCTTCATACGAACCAAAGCGCTGCTCAGCCAAGTGCGTGACCCATCGATGCAAAAAAGTGGCAATCGGAAGGTCTGGTGAGTAAGCCGCATGGGGTAGAACTTCCCAGCTGAGTGCTTCCAACGTGTCGCGAACTGGTTTTGCCGTATGTGATGGAGCATTGTCATGAAGAAAAATGACTTTGTGTTGCCTCTTTTCGGTATTCTGGCCTTTTTTCAAGCAGCGAACGGTTCAAATCGGTCAATTGTTGTTGGTAACGTTTAGTATTAACCGTTTCCCCAGGTTTTATTCTGTCTTACATTTATTTTTCTATTCTACCGGCTCTATCTATTCTTGTTCCTAAATAGATGTGGTCATTACAGGCATCAAACACGTACCCCCCATTTAAGGTAAATTTTTCCCGATATATAGGGAATAACCTAAAAAAAACAATGTCATAGTTTTACTTTAATTTGTTATTGTTGCTGTTTCTCTAGCTTCTAATATGTTTCGCTCCATATCAGAGCATAGGTGAAGAAGGAAATCGCAAACACACAGTAACAGCAGGAGAGATTTAAAAAGCATACACCCAAATGTGCCAGTAGGCAACAAACCTCAGCGCCGATAAAATAAAACCGCCAGAACTTTTGATGCAAGAACAAAATATTTCCTTGGTCAGCTAAGCGGCTATATATGATATCTGTCCTTTTCTTTATATTTTTCACGGACGATAAGTACTTAATTTATTGACAATTATAATAAAAATGATTTTTTAGATTTCAAGAAATGCAGTCTCTGGTCGATTTCATGTACAAGGGTGAAGTAAATGTCACTCAAGAAGATCTTCCTTCCTTATTGAAGTCCGCCGAAGCTCTTCAGATCAGGGGATTGTGTGGATCCGATCAACTTTTGAATCCTGCTTATTTCGGAAATGCCGTTAAAACCCCGTGTGTCGGACCGAATACTCCTCAACAACTACAGGTAAGAATTGATAGAGATTAATCTTAAATGGGAGATGCCTTAGATCTTATTCATAAAAATAAATTAAATCGAAAATAAAACCATTCTACTCGACATTTTTAAATTTTGGTTACAAGTTTTGCCATTTTGTAAACTTAAAAACAAATAGTGGATATAGTAATCATTATTCTATGCGGGGTGTGTTTTTATTTCTTGCTTTCTAGAATTTAAACCGCTTTTGGGTCCCGCTGAGTATTTTTCCTCGGTTGTAACAGTTACTGATAAAAAATTACCTCCTGAATCTATTTACATTGGGGTATATATTAAAATATTTTTATTATTTTATTCTAAAACTATCAAAGGATTTGCTGCTCTTTTGTTATCCGCATTCTATGCGGACATAAAATGGTTTATGCCGCAAGTTACAGCGCTTTCTAAGGAAACTTCGAATTCAGGTTCAGTTTATTTGCTTTCTTGTCGGCGAATGTTTACAAATTTTGCTATATGTCGTGGGTAATGCGAGGTAAAGATCAATGTTATTCCTGATTTTTTTAAACATGTGTGTGTTCATTTTTTTAAAATATGTGTGTAAATTTGTAGAATGTGTAGAATATAGCAGCAAGTATGATAAATTGTGTCATTTGGTATAGTTATTTCGTTATAAATTTGACACGGATAATTTAGGATATTTTATATGGGGATCGACGATTTATTTATTTATTGCGTATGGATGCACATTGAACCCAGCACAATTGAAGTTGAATAAAATTACCTAAATGAATTATACAAAAATAGTACTAATGACATTAACGTCAACAATAAGGTACCGATTTAAGGTCGATAAAAGTAATATGTTTTTTCAATTTTAAGACTAAAAATATCTTACTTTTTTTACAAGAGAATCGATTACCATTTCAGTATTAATCTTGAAAAAGTTAAATAAAAAATAGCTCATCTCAGAATAAAGGAAAAAATAGACCCTAAACAAATTTAATAAAAAAAAACCGGTCAAGTGCAAGTTGAACTTGCACAATTAGTGTTCCGTACGTAGATTGTTTTTAAAATAAAAATCTTTGTTAGGGTGGTATAAAATGATTAGTGACTTCACAAAACACACTCCAAATGAGTTTTCAACAAAGTACTGAAAACTGGTGACCTTGAAATTTTGTTTTTTTTTTATATACCAAATAAATTATTAAAGGTAATGCACTCGTGATAATTTTCGTTCAATCTATACCCCGTGGAGAATATTCCAGAATTTTTTCAAAATTTTTTGATCACTACTTTTCGAGATAAGGTAGGGGACAGCGATTTTTTAAAAGTAATACGAAGAAAAGTGTGCGCAAGTATTACATTATATATATATTTTTTACTCGTGTTTTCACAAGCTTTCATTTGACACACACTCGATGACCTAGTAAAAAAAAATTTTTTTCACTTCCGATTTCACCCCTCAAAACGAACCTCTTAAGTCAAAATTTATGTTATGGTGGTATAAAATGATCAGTGACTTCACAAAACACACCCCAAATGAGTTTTCAACAAAGTTTGTTTCCAATCTTTACTGAAATCTGATGACCTTGAAATTTTTGTTTTTTTTATGTACCATATAAATTATTGAAGGTAATGCACTCGTGATAATTTTCGGTCAATCTACACCCCGTGGAGAATATTCCAGAATTTTTTTCGAAATTTTTTGATAAGTACTTTTCGAGATAAGGCCCGGGACAGCGATTTTTCGCGAATTTTTAAAAATAATACAAAGAAAAGTGCGCGCAAGTATAATATTATATATATATTTTTTACTCGAGTTTTCACAAGCTTTCATTTGACACCACACTCGACGACCTAGTAAAAATTTTTTTTTTTCACTTCTGACTTCACCCCCCAAAACTAACCCCTTAAGTCAAAATTTAATTCTCAAAACTACATGGCTCTGATGAGGCCATCAATTCCTATATTATTACCAAATTTCACCTTTCTATGTCAAATAGTTTCGGAGAAAATCGGGTGTGACAGACAGACAGACAGACAGACAGACAGACACCGAAGTGATCTTATAAGTGTTCCGTACGGAACACTAAAAAGATGCCTATGATAGCAGCTCTTTGGTGAGCTTCTGCAAATAAACTTACAACTTGATATTGCGTTACTGGACGACCTAAATTTATCCTCAATCATTTTTCTATTACTTGAATATAGTAAGTGCTCATGGTTTTAAAAAAACACACGTCGAGTAGCTGAGGCCAGGGAGTAGTAAGGCCTGGCAGATGTAACATTAGCCTTTGCTATGTTAAACGCTTCCAGGTCCGTCAAATGCGTTATATTTCTATCAAGAAGAAGTAACACTTTATTTTCAGGGATTGACTTTACGACGCTTATAAAATGTTTCATCCATTTCACAAATAAGTTTGAGTTAATATAGCCAGTGTCTGGAATGATGACAACACTCTCAGAAAAGTGGCGTTCCTCAATTCATGATTTTGTCTCATTCTTTTGAATATTAATCCTAAAATTTTTTGCATTTTTTTCTGAACGGTGGAACATCCACTTTCATCAACGTTAAATATTTTTGTAGACGAAAATTTATTTTTATCAATGATTATTTTAAGCTAAGGGTCGATTTGCCCTACTCTTCTCCCTATTTGAAAACAACTCTTAAGGGGGAATGATATAGTTGTTCAAGCGCCTTACCAAGACCAGGCCGGCCTTTTATGGGCGGGTAATTTTGTAAATATTTGATAAAAAAGAGATTTGCCTCCTTTTTTTTTTTTTTGATTTTTCAAAAATGTTCGAATTGATTATATATATATATATATATATATATATATATATATATATATATATATATATATATATATATATATATATATATATATATATGATGTTACACTAGTACTTCAATACGGACTGTTAGTTTTGTTCCCTTGTTTGTCAACTCTAGGCCGACTGATGAGCCGTGATACGGCGTCTCGAGATGGATTGACAAATAAGTGAACAGTGGATTACTGCTGAAATATAGACTTTGTTAAAAAAATTGACTATATTTTGTAATTTTACTACGATATGGAAAAAATTAACTGTTTGCGGTCAAAGTAATTTATCAAAAACCAGTGCCAAGGGATGGGTCGCTCGCTTTATTTCTGGAAATTGCGACGTCAAAGATGCACCTCACTAGGGTCGACTAATCACAGCAAAAGTCGACGAAATCTTGGCAAAAGTTGAGCAAAACCGGCACATAACTAACTAATAGTATCCTCAACAAACTGTTTTAAACCATGTGGAAAAGGCCGAATATAAAAAGAGTACTATGTTTGGATGCCACATAATTTACGATAACAAATTGTCGAAACGGAATGAAATAGTCCCATTTCTGAAACGCCTCATTACAGCCGATGAAAAATGGAATAATAATGTGCAAAAAAGATTGTTGTGGAAACGCAGTGAAGCTGCGCAAGTGGTGGCAAAACCAGGATGAATTTCAAGGAAGGTGATGTTGTGTGTTTGGTGGGATTGGAAGAGAATCATGTTTCATGACGTGCTACAACATGGCCAAATGATTGATTCTGATCTGTACTGCAATTAACCAGATTGCAGCGAGCAATTGAGAGAAAGCTGCCGGAATTGCTTAACAGAAAAGGCGTTATCTTTCATTATGACAACGCCAGACCACACGTATCTTTGACGACCCGGTAAAAATTAAGAGAGCCTGGCTGGGAAATTTTAATGCATCCGCTATACAATCCAGACCTTGCACCGCCAAACTACCATTTGTTTCAGTCCCTACAAAATTCTCTTAATGATATAAAATCAAAAAATGATCACTTCGTTCACTTCTTCGCTCAGAAATACCAGAAATTCTTCAGTAATGGAATAGAGGTTGTTCTAAAAAAATGCTAAAAGGTCAAGGATCAAAACGGCACACATTCGATTTAATAAACATGAATACGAAAAAAATTCTTTGAATTTTGTCTTAAATAGGCCCAAAACTATTTTAAAAATCAATATATATTTTGTCTTCTCACATTTTAGAGCAAACCATCTCCGAATCCCCCTGCTTCGTCAACCCCCATAAACACCCAAGAGAACAAACCCCAACCAAGCCAAGTGATTATGCCTAAGATCGATGGAGTCGTCAAAAAGGAAGTTAACGCAGCTGATGTATCTGAATTTAGTGGCGCGCCTTCGAGTAGCGAGTGCGATTCAAACGACGGTATGCTACATATAAAAGGTAAGTTGTTGATTTTATTTTTCTGAAGTTCTATCTATCTAACTCAGAGGTGTCAAACTCAATTTTGCAGAGGGCCCTATATTAAATTTAGAATGTGTAGGCGAGCCAGATTCAAATAAAAAAAATGTACTGAATTATTATAACATTTTATTTATTTAATTATATAGTATATAATATACGGTTGTTAAAAATTATATCAAAGTTATAAAAGAGGGTAATTATTTTGAGCTCGAGGATCCAGATACCTGACTTCTCTTATTTTTGACAAGCTCATTGATGGCAGGTATCATATTCGTTGTAGTTATTTTAAGAATTGATTGGAGATGTTCATTCGAAAGTCTTGTGCGATGTTTGTTCTTATTTATTTTCATGACGGAAAACATCTGCTCACATAAATAGGTGCTACCAAACATGCAGAGAATGCGTGCTGCATGCTTTTTTAATTCCGGGTAGTTATCCAAACTCTTGAAATATTGTGTATAAAATGTAACAGCGTTAATCTCTTTAAATTTTTCTTTCAAAATACTGTCCGATTGAAGATCTATCAACTCCATTTGCAAATGAACTGGTGCCTGTGAAGCTTCAAAATTGAATGGATTGTTGAAAATTGGGAATTCCATTTCATTCATTTTGTGAAAGTCTTCAAAACGATTGTTGAATTCCGTGATCAAATTTTGCAGAAGTTGAGAATATTGATCCAATTTTTTTTGGTTCACTGTGCCAAATGATTTTAAATGAGGGAAATGATCCAAAGTTTGATTTTTTACCTGATTTTCCCACAGCCTCAACTTTGTTTCAAAGGCTTGAATACATGAATACATTTGAGTGACAATCAGATTTTTACCCTGTAACTTTACATTCAGATCAGTCAAGTGTTTATTCATATCTACCAAAAAGGCACAATCAACCCACCAGTCATTGTCATAATCAATTGGGTTGCCTTTTTCTAACATGAAAGCTTGAATAGGGTCACGTAATGCAAAAAATTTTTCTAAAAATACTCCTCGACTGAGCCAACGAACTTCGGTGAAGTAAGGTACATCAGAAAACTTTTCGTCCAAATCTTGTAAAAACTACCTGAACTGTCGGTGATTTAGTCCTCTGCTCCTTATAAAATTTACTATTTTAATTATAGGTTGCATGACATGGTCCATTTTTAAATGTTTGGATGCCAATGATTCCTGATGTATTATACAGTGAAATCCCACAAAATTCCCTGATGTTTTCTGTTTTAATTTAGTTACAACGCCCGAATGTTTGCCAGCCATGGCAGGAGCGCCATCCGTAGTTGTGCTGCTAAGTATATTCCAGTCGAGTTCATATTCTGCTATCAAATGCTCAATTGCAGAATAAATATCATTTGCTGTTGTAGTACCTGTCAATGGAACGCACTTTAATAGTTGTTTAGTTATTTCAAAGTTACTGTTAATACCTCGTATAAAAACAGCAAGTTGAGCTGTATCAACAGTATCAGTGCTCTCGTCAACAGCCAGTGAAAAGTTTGTAAATTCCTTAATTTTCTCCTTCAGTTGAAGAACCAAATTTTGAGATAAATCATTTATTCTTGAAGCAACAGTGTTTCTTGACAGCGAAATATTTTGAATTATTGACTTTTGAAATGGAGATGAAACATCGGCAACTTTCAACATACAGTCTTTAATAAAATCACCATCAGTGAAAGGTTTTGATCTCTTCGCGATTTCTAATGCAATAATAAAACTTGATTTCAGGGCATCTTCGCTCTCAGTATTAGCTTTAGTAAACATCGATTGTTGACCTTGAAGTTTATTTTTTCAGTGTAACAATCGAATTTTGATTTATGATTCGTATCATAGTGTCTCTTCAAGTTAAACTCCTTACAAACAGCAACTGTTTGATTGCAAATCAAACACAGTGGTTTACCTTTCCATTCTATGAAAAAATATGCAATTTCCCATTTAGACTGAAAAACTCTGCACTCCCTATCAACTTTAGGTTTTTGTGACATTATGCCAAAATCGTAACAATTATGGAATTCGACACAACAATTATGGATATCGCACGCGCACGACACAAACAAATGCACAATACCTTCACAATCACTACTTCGCAGTACAACTAAAATCCTTCTCCGACCGTATCGCTTCAATTACTCGACTCACACTCAACTGACTCACGTCGCGCCGACGCACTCCTTTTATAATATCGATAAGGAAGGTTCTAGTCTAGACTCGAAGCGCGTGGAAGATTCTATTGTTCTCAACAAAAATAATAGGGTATTTCCGCTTGTTGCTAAGAGATGGCGTTACTGTCTATCTCTCTCGCTTGTCAAGGCACGCGCTGCCCTTGAAATTACTTATAAATGTAGTGTGCGCATTTTAAAACTTCCGTAGAGGAATCGAGTGAAGTCTAAAGCTCTAAAAAAACATGATTCTTCTTTCTGTGACACATTGCGATCGCGGGCCTTATTGATACGTCCCGGGGGCCGGATGCGGCCCGCGGGCCGTATCTTTGACATCCCTGATCTAACTAATAAGCCTTCTTCCATCCGGTGTCAGACATAGGCCTCCCCTTCCTTTTTCCATCCTTCTCGATTCTGCATCTTTCTGTTCTAGACCAGCCGTTCTTTTCAGGTCATCTTTCCATCTTGTTTGGGGCCTTCCTCTGGATCTTTGTCCTAACCATGGCCTCCATTCTTGTGTTCTTTTATTTCATCTCCCATTTTGTTGTCTCATTGCGTGACCTGCCCATCTCCATTTCAAACCCGCTATCTGTTCTCTTACGTCTATCACTTTGATCTTTTGTCTTATACTTTCGTTTCTGATTCTGTCTCGTAATCTTATATTCCGCATCTGGCGTTCCATTGCTCTCTGTGTTTTACTCAGTTGGTCCATCATCTTCTTAATCAATATCTATGTCTGGGCCGCGTAGGTGAGAACCGGTAGAATGCACTGATCGAATACCATCTTTCTTAGTTTCAGAAGAATTCTTTTGCTGGTTAGTATTTTTTTTTGTTTGCCAAATGCTGTCCATGCCAGTCTGATTCTTCTCTGTACTTCTGCCGTTCGATTTGCTTTTCCACACTTTATTATTTGCCCTAGGTAGATGTATTCCTCTATATCAGGGGTGCTCAAACGGTCGATCGCGATCGACAAGTCGATCGCGCTTATTCACAGATTTTGTTTTAGGTAACTAAAACAAAATGTATGAATAAACTACTAAAATTTATTCGATCCACAATTGGGCCTGAATAACCCCCTCATCACTTTCTTTTATCGTAATAACACCCTGCTAGCGGCAAAAGGCGGCTTTATCAAAGGAACGCTCGGTACTTGTCAAAGAAAAGTCGCGTTTTTTGATTCCCGCCGATTTTTCTAGAAACTTCGGGCGGCGTGTTTGACGGGAACATTCGAGACTTCGTTCGCGCCGATATAAATGTTGCGCCTGCAGGAATAGGAGTCGGTCTGAGTTGTAACTTGAAGGCGATACATCGATACAAAGTTTATTAATAAATAGTCCAAAATGAGTGCGGCGAAGAAAAGTAAAACTTATCATTTTAATAACGATTGGGAGGAAGAATTTTTCTTTTGTATGGTAAAGGATAAGTGCATTTGTCTCATTTGCCGTGCGTCAGTTGCAATACCTAAGCGTGGGCACTTAGAGAGGCATCATAAAACGGTTCATAAAAACTATGAAAAGGATTTTCCGTCATAGAGTGAATTAAGAAAACGAAAAGTACGTGATTTGATAACTTGTTTGAAAAAAGAACAAACCATGTTCACAAGACCAGCCAAACAATCAAAAGCTGCAACGATCGCGTCATTTAAAATATCTCATATATTGGCGAAACACAAGAAACCATTTGATGATGGATTGGTTGTGAAGGAAGCATTTATTGAAGCGGGTGAGACTTTGGAGATTTTAAAAATAAAACAGAGATTATGTCTCCTATTAGAGAACTTCAGTTATCTCGTCCGTATGTCACAAGGCGTGTTGAAGTCATGAGTCAGGACATGGCAGATAAACTAAAACATGATATCATGGAATGTACATACTTTTCTTTACAGTTCGATGAATCCACAGATATAACAGACACTGCCCAGCTGTGTATTTTTATTCGAATGGTATTCAATGACATGTCGGCTAAGGAAGAGTTTTTGACAATGATTCCTCTGAAAGGAAAGACCCGTGGCGAAGATATATATGACGTTTTCTTCAATTTTGTAACAAACTACAAGCTACCAATATATAAACTAGTGTGCATTACAACCGATGGAGCACCAGTAATGACTGGAAACAAAAACGGTTTTGTGGCATTTTGTCGAGCTAATGATGATTTCCCCTCATTTTTCTCCTTCCATTGCATTATACAACAACAAGTTTTATGTTCAAAAGTTCTAAACATGGAGGAGATTATGGGCATTGCAATAAAAATTGTGAATTCTATCCGTGCACGTAGCTTGCAACGACGGCTCTTTAAATTGCAGTTGGAAGATAGTGAGTCAGCTGAACACACTGATTTAGTTCTTCACACGGACGTCAGGTGGTTGAGCCGCGGAAAATTCCTAGAAAGGTTTCAAGAATTATTGCCCGAAATAACAGCTTTTCTGGACGAAAGAGGTGATGACACTCAGATGCTGAAAAACGGAAAATCGCTGACTGATTTGGCATTTTTGACAGACATCACAATGCATTTAAACACTATTAATTTGGAGCTTCAAGGTAAAGGAAAAACTATTATTGAGATGATTAGCGCAATAAACGCATTCAAAAGTAAATTGCAACTTATGATAGATCAACTGAAAAGAAAGGATCTGAAAAATTTTCCGTCTTTGAAAGCAAGGATTCCTCAGTTGAATTATGATATTTATGAGGCAGAATTATCAAATATTTTGGGCCAATTCGAAATACGGTTTTATGATTTCAGTAAACTGGCAAATATCGCATCATTTATGAGTTATCCTTTTTCGTGTAAAAACATTGAGGAATTAGCTACTGAAATAGCAAGTCAGTTTAACATGGACTCATGTTCTGTTGAAAATGAGTTAGTGCAGATTATATCAGATATACATCTCAAAGCCACAGCATCTGATACAAAATTCTCGTGTTTTATATCTGAAGATAAATATCCGAATCTAAGGCAAATCGTCCTTCAACTGACGGCAATGTTTGGGTCAACTTACTTGTGCGGGTCTGCATTTTCTGAAATGAAGATAATTAAGTCAAAATATGACAATCGACTAACTGACGAACATATGTCATCATGCTTGCGATTAGCAGTCGGTAATTACGTACCATCTTATGAAAAGTATGCTGAGGACATGCAGTGCCACGCTTCAACATCCAAAGTCACTCTTTAGTTAAGTTTAGACACTAGAACTCGTTTGTTTTGTGAGAACCAATAAACTCGCAATTTTGAATAATTATGAGTTTTTTCATTGACATTTTAGAGCAGACTTACACTTACCTTGGCTAAAAAAATGCATATTGTGCGGAAAACTAATATCTATGCCACGATACACCCTACCTAGACGACAATCCTGCATCACACTTACTTGCAGCCTCTCAGAGTCGATCGATCGTAGTCTTAACAGTATTGAGGTAGATCGCCAGCAGTTCAAGTTTGAGCACCCCTGCTCTATATATTTAAGTGTTCTGCCCTCTATGCTCAAGCCTCGCGGACTATCTTGGTTTGTCATAGCCTTTGTCTTATCTCTGTTCAGCAGTAGACCCTCTCTAATTTGTTTTATAGTTCAGTAATCATTCCCTGTATGTCATCAAAATTATATTAGCACTACGTCATCAGCATAACAGAAATGATTTAATTTTTGTCCATTTATATTGATCCCCTTTTTTTTCCCATTCGAGTTCCTTGAAAACTTCTTCTAATGCTGGCTCATGGAATCTCTCTGTCTTACTCCGCATTTGATAGGTATAGGATTTGTTTACTATCTGTTTCCATTATCATTTGAGCCTTGTTGTTCTTATGAGCTGAGTATACCTATAGTCTATTCTGCTGTTATACAAAATTCTTTCGACGACCCAGCTCTCGATACTAACAAGAGCTTTTTGATAATCTATAAATACCAGGTACAACTTTAAGTTATATTCTGTTGCTTTCTCTATTAAAGTTCTGATAGTTAAAAGATGATCACAAGTACTAAAACTCTTCCTGAAGCCAGCCTGTCCTACCGATTTGTTTAATTCCAGCTTGTTTTCCAATCTATTAATTATTATTTTGGTAAATAATTCGTATATTTGAGAAAGTAATGATATTGGACGGTAAAGTAAATCCCCAGATATAAGATCCTGCCTTTTTGCTTTTTCAATAGGGCAATAAACGACCCTATTACGGTTTTGTGCATAGTTGCCAGGTATTACGATAAACGTATTTTTATTTTACCTGCCCTCACTTGCACCTGCAATATTGGATCTATTTTTACCTATATATTTACTACCTGGCAACTCGGTTTTGGAGCCCTTTAAGTATTTGATAATATAAGCCTAATGACTACAGGTCTCCATTAAGATTTGAAAGATACTTTTTATTATTTTTATTTTTTAGTTTTACTTACAACTTACAACGTAACGGTTCTGTTTATTATGTGGCGTCCGTGGGAAAATTGCAATAGTGACTATCGCAAAAGAAAATATTTGTCACTTAACGCTAAACAAATAGTGAAAAAAATTTACGACAGTTTGGTAAAAAGAAATTTGAATAAACAAAGTGCTTGGCAAGAAACCAGTGAACCAACAAAAACCCCAATTTCTACGATTAAGGGTATTGTAGGAAAACCATCACTCAGGAACAGGAAAAAACGGAAAGATTTTCAATGCATCAAGTAGACGATTGTGAAAAAGCCGTCATCAGGAGAAATATATATTCTATGTATGAAGAGCAGTTGGTGCCGACACTAGACAAAATAAAATTAAGACTAGTGCAGGACTGGACCAATATACGTGGGTAAATCAAATATAAACGGTATTTTTTTTTTATACGTGTATTGAATAAACCTGATACACAAATCATTGATTTAACATTTTTCAATATAGTCTCCTGCGTGATCTACACACTTTTGCCACCGATTTGGAAGTTTCCGTATTCCCTGGTCATAAAAGGTTTGAGGGCGGGTTGTATGCCAATTGCGTACGTATTCCTCGACTTCGTTATTGCTTCCAAATCGCTGTCCTCCCAGTGATTCTTTCATAGGCGCAAAGAAAAAATAGTCACAGGGGGATAAGTCAGGGCTATAAGGCGGGTGCTCGAGGGTTTCCTAGCCCATTTCTTCCAGCGTATCCCTTGTCAAAGCCGCAGTGTGAGGCCTGGCGTTGTCCTGGAGGAGAATGACATCTCTGATGGGCATGTCCCGTCTTTTCTTTCGATAGGCGGCTTTTGCCAACCGTAACAACTGGCAGTAGTAAGCCGCATTCACCCTACGTTGATCGTGCAGGAAATCGATCAGTAAAATTCCCCTAGAGTCAAAAAAAAATCGTTGCAAGGACTTTTTTCCAGCAGAGAGACGAGTTTTGGCCTTCACTGGGGAACCTTCATTCTTTCTTCGCCACTCCTTACTTGCCATTTTGGACTCGGGAGTGTAGTGATGTACCCACGTCTCATCACATGTCACTATGCGCTTTAAAAAGGCCTCCTCTTCTTGATTCAGAAGCCTTTCAGGGATCTCCGACCTGACCTGTTTTTGGTTTCCAATCAACAACCTTGGAACCCATCGAGCAGTAATTTTTCTGAAATCGAATCGATCAGTAATTATGGATTGAACACTTCCATAGCTGATACCCACTTCTGAGGAAATTTCTTCAACGGTTAATCGGCGATCAGCTTCGATAAGGTGTTTAATGTCACGGATGTTGTCATCTGTAAGGCTTGACCTAGGGCGTCGATCATGACTTTTCGTTTTCAACCCGTTCTCATCCGCCGTTAAATTCTCTCGCCGATTCTGAGACAGTATACTGTCCCCAAACTGTGCCTTCAAACGGGTTAAAATTTCTGACGGTTTAACGCCTTCATTGGTTAAAAACTTGATGATAATACGTTGCGCAACAGACGAAGGTACCTCTTGCTCGGTCATGGCTGTACTGACGACAAAGACGAGTTGGCGCGCGCACCCATCCGGTTCCCCCACTTCTCACAAACCAAACATCTACTCCACACAACATCATCTAGCTAAGAACTGCATTCTAAGAAGAATAGCAAAATTACCGTTTATATTTGATTTACCCACGTACATTGTGGCCGATTAACCCTTCACAGAATTCTCTTAAGAATGGGATTCACGTTCCGAAAAATCAACAAAAGGCAAGTAGTGATGGAGTCACAAAGATTACGAATCTTGCGACACACTTTTTTACAAGAAATTAAAAACTATCGATCAGAGAATTGGCCTTGACGAAACATGGTTCGATACTCATGACATTGTGCAAAAAGGTTAGGTTGACAGCAGTACAAAATGCCAAACTAACGCACCTTTAAATGAAGGTAAACGAATAACCATTTTGCATGCCATATCTGAAAAGGGCTGGGTTTCAAATTGTCTACTATTATCTGCAAAAAACATAAAAGATTCTAGTTTGGACTATCACGAAGACACGACCGCAGAACTTTTTGAAAATTGGTTTCAAAATGCCCTTTTGCCAAATGTTCCCGAACAGAGTTTTATAGTTATGGACAATACAAGTTACCATAGTCGCCTACTAAATAAGGTTCCTAATGCAGCAAACACCAAATCGGAAATACAGGAATATATGTTAAAAAATGACATTTATTTTGACTTTAGTTATAAAAAGTGATCTTTTGGAAGTTTTGAAAGACTATAAATTGAAAAAGAAATATGTTTGTGATAGTATGGCTGAGAAAATGGGACACACTATTTTGCGACTTCCTCTATATTATTGTGTGTTTAATCCAATTAAACATATTTGGCATCAAGTTAAATCAAAAATAAGGGCACAAAATGTTTCTGTCTCCTACTTTAAGCGTGTGAGTGGTTGAATTAGTAAAAAAAAGTTATAAATGATATACCTTGTGAAAGCTGGAAGAATTCCATTCAGAACGTTGTTAAAGTTGAAGATTCATATATTTATGTAAATAATATAAAACCAATGATAATTACCTCAGCTGATGACAGTGATAGCGAAACCGAATTAGTTTAAGTTAAAATATATTTTTATTTATACAATATGTCCCCTCTTCTAAACCCCATTCATTCAAACTGTATATTTGTACTTCTTATCCATTTGTTTTTACATGTATCTATAAATAAACGTCTCCAAAAACACTTAAAATGTTATTTATTTGCATTAATGAATAAAATTCTTAAGTCCATCTCTGCAACCTATCATAAACAAAAGGTCAAAATTTTTATATTGCCAACTTAAAACGGCAAAAATCAGGATCTTATATTTTGGGACAGGCTATAATAAAAAAAGTAAAGTGTTGAAGGGGCATCAAATTACACCTATAACACAGTCTCATAGCGTAATTTTGTATTATTTCTGCTTTTCAGAGGATATAGACGAAGGCGAAGACGACTCTTACTTTGACGGTGACAGCGAGTCTTTCGTCGATCAAGAGTTAATGGAAGAAGATGGAACGGTTAATACTTTAGGAGATACACCGAGGACGCCGGAAACATTCGCAATCGCTAATGTGTCTTGTCATTATGATGGAGGATCGCCCGGGAGTAATATGCATAATATGAGTAAGTGGATCGCTGAAACACCCTAAGCCGCAAAATTATCTCGAGTTTTTGTTCTTTAGGTTCTGTTAATAAAAGGATTCGACGGACGGACGAGGAGTTAAGAAGGGCCGCGGAGTGTATTACACGCGGACAAACCTTCCAGACAGTATCAGATCAGTACAATATACCTATCTCTACAATTAGGTTTTATATGGCTCGAAAAGTAAGTAACGTTCAGTGAAGAAATATTATTGTACGGTAGTACTACTCAGTATATATCAGCGCTACACCAAACACTTTATTTTTGCACTCGGCGCACGTGTCGCTAACCATATTAGCTTCATCAGGAGCAATGATTGGCTAAAGCTAAACTACAATCGACCTTATTTATACTTAGCCTAACATCTGAATTACTCAAGCGGAAAACTATTTACATGGGCGAGGCCATCAGTTCTGGTCAAGTAACCAATAAAGGAGACTACAAGGAATAGGCCCTCTGTCTTTATTTAAACTACTTTAACATTTTATAATTTCCATACTTTCTTATGCGTTCAACAATCTCCTATCAGAAACATCTTTAATTAATCTTAGATTATCTAATGTTACAGTATAATCAGCTTCGAGTGCATGTTCGGCAAAGCTAGATTTTTATGCTCTAACCGTGTTTTAAATGAGCTAAATGTTTTTTAAATCTTGTTTTAATTGACCTTCTAGATTGCCCAACATACTTTTTGTCGTAATCATTACAACTAATTTCACAAATGCCACTTTTCTCACAATTAGAAATCTTGTCTTTGCGATTTCCTAAAATTGTCTGATGACTTATAGACTAAGGTGAGGCCTACCTTATTAAATACCTTATTGAGTCCCCCTAATAAGGTACGCCTCACTTTAGTCTATAAGTCATCAGAAAATTGAGGAATATCTTAGGAAATCCGAAAGACAAGATTCCTAATTCTGAAAAAAGTGGTGTTTATGAAATTAGTCGTAATAATTGCGATAAAAAGTATGTTGCAAACTAAAAGGTCAATTATAACAGGATTTAAAGAACGTTTAGCCAATTTAAAATACGGTAGAACAAAAAAGTTGCCGAACATTGCCCTTGAAGCTGATCATACTGTAACATGAGATAATCTAAGATTAATTAAAGATGTATATGATAGGAGACTGTTGAACGGATACCAAAGTATGGAAATTATAAAATATAAAAGTAGTTTAAATAAAGGCAGAGGGCGTATTCCTTATAGTCCCCTCTACTGGTTACTTGAACAAAACTGATGGCCTCGTCCATATAATTAGTTCCGCTTGAGTAATTCAGATGTTAGGCTAATTATAAATAAGGTCGATTGTAGTTTAGCTTTAGCTAATCATTGCTCCTGATGAAGCTAACATGGTTAGCGATACGCGCGTCGAGTGCAAAAATAAAGTATTTGGTGTAGTGGTGATATATACTGAGTAGTGTCATTATGTTAAAGATTCCACATTACCAACATAGTACGGTAATAGGTAATAGTTTTAAAAAAATCTTCGTACTGTCGCAGAAATTAATAAATTGCATACGGCTGATAAAAAAAAAAACCAGTGGACATGAATGGGAGTTAGTGAGAAGAATATAACTTTGCAGGTCGAAAAGGAGTATGCAATTTATTTCCCTCTACAGTCAAATAAAAATTAATTTTTAACATTCTAACTATTAGAACGATCAAGGTAATGGAATCTCCTGTAGTAACCTGTCTTTCTTTTTCTGTAGAAGTTGACTATGCACGTTTGAAATAGAGAATTGTTTATGTTAAGAATTTTGACAGTAGTAACTGAAACCTAAGTATTAGTATAAAAGTGTTTTTTTAGTGTTCCGTCCGGAACACTTATAAGATCACTTCGATATCTGTCTGTCACACCCGAAATTATTTTTATTTAACTGAAAATGATAATAATGTATCAATTATTGATTAAATTGCTGTATCTTACCGATCTCCAGAAGTCCACATCTTTGTCTTGCCATTGTTTGGCCCACTTCAGGCGCTTTGCTTTCATTGCAGCTGTTAAGTTGGGCTTCCTGGCGGGGCGACAGGCCTTAAAATCTAATTCTTTCAATTTTCTTCGAACAGTGCGCTCAGAAGCATTTACGCTAGCATCCTGGAGTTGTGATTTTATTACCTTTGTGGTAGCAAATCTGTTTTCTACACAAAAATTTTCTTCAAACATCTCTCTGACCGTGGAGTGAAAATTGGTTTTCTACCGCATCTTTTCTTTCTTTTCGGGCTTAATTCCTTCCCTGACTCAATTTTCTTTTTTATGCGTCGTACACTAGCTTCAGAAACCTCCAATCTTCGTGATATTTCTCGGTTTGTAAATGTTTTCGCAATCACAAGGGCCTTCACTTCAACTTTTTTACGTGGTGAAAGATCGCCTTTTCTACCCATAATGAAAATAGTCCAATTACTTTTTTAAAACACTGCATACAAAATAAACTAATAACTGAGTAGTATAAAACTGTTAAACAAACAATCACAGTCCATAAAGCCACAGAAACACGTCCGTACCTGACTCAATTCCGATCGCGACTGATACAGATTTGTACTTGTTTACGTTCATGTACCACTTTGTCAACACAGTGTTGCCATATGTTAAAAATAAATACAAATATGTAGTCTACAACAATTCTTTTAAATAAAAATCAATAATATTGTAGTTTAAATATACCATTATTGCATAAAAACTCTTAAGAAACATAAAATTACTAAAAAAAATACAGTGCGTCTAATAATTTGGCCAGGGACTGTATATATATATATATATATATATATATATATATATATATATATATATATATATATATATATACATAATGTATACTTGCGTATACTTTTCTTTAAATTATTTTTAAAAAATTGCGAAAAATCACTGCCCCCCCCTTATTTGGAAAAGTACTGATCAAAAAATTTTGGAATATTCTCCACAGGGCGTAGACTGAACGAAAATTATTACGAGTGCATTACCTCTAATAATTTATCTGATATATACCATAAAAAAAAAAAAAAAAAAATTCAAGGTCATCAGTTTTCAGTAAAGATCGGAAAAAACTTTTTTGAAAACTCATTTGGAGTGTGTTTTGTGAAGTCATTAATCATTTTATACCTCCACAACAAAATTTTTTGTTTTATAAGCAATCAACGTACAGATCACCAATGGCGCAAGTCCGACTTGCATTACGAAAGGCAAAGAAGAATCCCTCGCTTAAATATATTTTCACCACATCGTGGCAGCGAACGACATGCCCTTAAAAAAGTTGTTTGCTTTGTCCGGATTTGTGACGCATCCTGTATGTCATCCACAGATAAAATCGTATTTTAGACTCCTAAACAAACAGGCTTGACTACCTGCCATTTTAAGATAAAGGGTTCTTAAGAGGCGATGTTTTTTTTCTGCTTTTTAGGGTATTCTTCCACGACGCAAACGCGGCCGATCTTGCGCCCCCGATGGGAGGCAGTCCTTTGGGAGTCAGTTCCATGCCCGTAACGACGACGTACACCTCCCCGGGTAGTCCCATCGGGCCACCGTATCACATCGTACATTACAAGCTTCCTCAATTGGGCGTACAGAAGCTCAAATAGGGATACGTTATCGTAAGGTTGAAACAGTGAGGAGGAGAAAGGAGTGCGAAGAGGATGGAAAATCCGTGAGGTTTGAATTAAGTAGGATTTAGGAGAAAGGCTGAATTTATATTTAGGATTTTGCGTGGAGAAGGTGTGTTTTATTGTTGTTATATGTGTTTTTATACATTTTTTGTATGGTAGTGTGAAATCATTTTGAAAATTTTAAACGCGGGTAAACTATCTACTTATCTTTTTACCACCAAGTCTTACCAAACTCAGTGACGCTAGCTTAAATTTTCGAAGGAAAATAAATTGTATCCTTTCTAAATAGCGTTAAATTTGAAGAAAGTAACACAACAATAGATAAATCCAAAAGTTTATCGATATGTATCCGATGTTGTCGATTAAATATGGATATATTGATAGCGATTTAACGATAAGGTTGCACTAGGCATCCTGAGGTAACTTTAGTTTTCAAAATTAACACTGAATGATTGACATTTTGTTTGTAAAGATTCCTGAAGATGTCCTCGCGCAATTTTAGGCGAAACGTGGGAAAGCCACTCTCTAATCGTTCCAAAATAGTAGGTATATCTTCTTGAAAATTCCTTTCAAAACCAAAATGTGGTGTAAAAAAGATAGGTGATTTTTTTAAAAATTATTTTTGTGTTTAATAGTAAAGGACAACATACTCCGATAAGGTTAAAAGAAATACGTCGATAATATTAAAGAAATATTGTGAAATCTTACGTAAAAGTGTTACTGAAAACATATTTTGACAATAAAATACACTCCTGTAGCTCAGTGGTTTGTCGTGATTGTAAGGGACGGAGAGGCGAGCAGATTCTGACAGTCAATTTTAAAAATTTACTCTCATGTCGAAATTAATGCACGAATAATAATTGCTAAAATTCGATCTTCAATTTTTTCCGGTAAAGACCCTTAAAACACGGATCGCTTCAATTTGCTTGCTGAATAATGTTAATGTTGCTGAGAGTAAATCGAATCCGATGCTGACTTCCCAGGATTCTTACAAATTTATTACAAAAAAACCATTACTAAAGGGCGATGAAATCAACTAAATCGATTGGCAGTTGGCGTACGCATAAGTTTTCTCTTGATTTACACTTAAAGTAAAAAATAGTGCTTTTATTATTTAAAAGGAATTATTTAAGTGTCTAAAATTATTTTTTAAAAATCGAAGAATAAATCTCCTCGTATTTACAGTAAAATACGATCAATTATATAGCGAGCATCAAAATTGGTTGATTGTATCGACTAGTAACGAATCGATTAAATTTATAATGTCAAATTTCCCAAATTTAAAGGACTTCTTGGTTCACCATTTTTCATAGTTTTAGTTAATAGATTAGAAAATAAATAAGATCGTATGTTTCATTGAAGGACAGTAGATAGGTTAGGCGGGTACTAACGACAGGATAAGGCCGTTTTGGCACCGTCGTTTACGGCGCTCGTCATCGTGGCAGGTCAGGTCTGGCAACGCCGCTTCGCGGCGTTGCCAGTTCTGACCTGACACTTTGACTTGCGCCGTAATCGTCGGTGCCAAAACGGCCTTATCCTGTCGTTAGTACCCGCCTACCCATATCTACCCGGCTTTAACCGCAGACAGACGGACGGACGGACGGGCTACGGACAGATGGATGGGCAGTTGACAGTTGAATGGTTGTTAACAGTCAGCTGTCAGTTGATAGCTGTCGCAGCCGTCAGCTGAGACAAATGAGAGGCATACAGACAGACAGCAGTTTTATTTTTGTGTTAGCGTTAACGTTGTAAATGTTTAGATGTCTATTCCTTTTACGTTAGCGTTAATGTTGTAAATGTGTGAGATGTCTAAATCGAGCGGTTTGTTTAACATATAGATAGGGTAGGCGGGTACTAACGACAGGATAAGGCCGTCTTTGGCACCGACGATTACGGCGCAAGTCAAAGTGTCAGGTCAGAACTGGCAACGCCGCGAAGCCCCGGCGTTGCCACACCTGACCTGCCACGATGACGAGCGCCGTAAACGACGGTGCCAAAAACGGCCTTATTCCTGTCGTTAGTACCCTCCTAACCTATCTACTCATTGACAAATGAATATTTCTTGAACTCATCACATTTTAACAAGTTATACTTAACTGTATATAGTAAAAGTGGTAACACCACAACGGTATTCAAAGCGATTTGTACTAGAAAACACAGGTCATCTCTGCGACGTGACATGGATGTGGAATAAATTAACTTTGTGCATATCGTCCTGACGCGCTGAGGGCCAGACAGGGTTACAGTTTAGACCGCTGTTTTCCTCTTCGTATTTCGTATCTGCTCTTGGAAGGAACATTATCGGAATTTCAAGATCTCTAAAATTTTTAAAATCTCTAGTAATTATAACAACATCCGTTACAGAGTTTAAAACTTTTACAGCAAATTTTTGTAACTCCTTCAACTCCCGAATTAAAAAATGGCTGACCGAACTTCCTGCATATGTCTCTGGTCGAATAGTAAACAGAAACTTATATAGTCGGGAGGAAGGATTACAAAAGTACAACCCAAATCAAAAAAATGTGTCATCAATCAATTTATTCACAACACACGAAAAATTGGACTTAAGAAGCTTCTACATTCAGTTTCACAAGACACTGCTAACCAGCCGCCCCTCTTTGGTCCCCCAAAACGACACACCACTACTGTTGCCATATTATTTTGTGACTATTTTTTGGCCAGTGCCAGTTAATTTTAATATTATTTAAGCGGTGTTATTTTTTTCAAATGGGCATTTTTGAGAAAAGTAAATCTCTCGTAATTGAAAAACATATTAATTATATGTTAAATTTTGTTATTATGTAACCTGAACTAAAATACTATCAAGTCAATCTCACTTACATATTATAACATACATATTATATATTTTTTTATTGTGTAAGTTTACAACGTAATTAGATAGCAAAATTTAATGTATAATCGAAAATAACTTTATTTTAAAATCTTTTTAACAGATTTTGGTATTTTGTGTTGATCTCGTTGGCCTTAAACCACAGTAAAACGCCAATACCCGTAGCGAAAGTGAGCTCCAACTCTTGGTGACGCACCATGCTGATTTTTGACGGCGCGTGCAGTCGACGGGTCCCTCTTTCAAAAATGGTGTTCAATGTTTACATCTGATCTCGGAATGTGTCTTTTGAAATGTATCGTCGATCGTTTCTTGATATGACTGCAGTTTATGTGAATTTAAAGACAGAAGGAAGAGGCAGAGTTTGTATAAAAAGAGAATTAAAAACGTTGTAAGTGAAGAGAATCGAAAAGGTTCTCAAAAAATTTATATAATCATGGGGAGAGGAGGGTTATTGTTGTGCCGTTTGACAATTGTAAAAATAATTCAAAAAGTACGCCAGAAGTGAGTTTCTTCTTGTTCCCCAAAGAAGATGCTGAACAAGAAAGTGATTTAATTAAAAAATACCAATTACATAAGAAATCGTAACGCGTATTTTTTTTTGTCAAATTCGTCGGGCTTAGCTTGAATATAACTTAAGTGTGTGTGAGAAAAAGAATACTCCGTGTGTCAAAGGCTAATAACACAGGTCATGAGTCGAATTTTATTGTAGTTAAGGTGAACATCTCGGCCCCAATCTAGCTCAGAAACATTCAATTTCTATTCGGACATAAAATTCATTGCTGATTTCATAATATATATTTAAAAATTTGAGTTCCAGTTTCAGTTTTCACTTTTGGGCCTTAGAGTTCCAACAAAGCGTTGAGCCCAAAATTTAAAATTTAATTCCCCGGAGAAAATGCAAAAACCTTTGTCTGCAACATTTTTTCTGAAAATGCCTTCCTGTCGAGTTTTTCACTTATATTCAACTCTTTTTCTAACAAAGCGCTCCATTCTTTTTTTTTTTTTTTTATATTTCTCATGCTGCATTAACTTAACACTTTTCTATTGTTACATTATTTGTATAGTATTTATGATTTTAAATGATAAAACTTTGCACAGTAGCATTATTTCTATTTAAAATCTCCCGCTGGTTCCCTTTTTAACATGGCGCACTGCCACGTGACCTTTTTAAACTGGTTTTTTTATACGGTTACCGCTGAGTTTCGTTACTGTATTGGATTTGCTGTGGCTAAACTTGATTTTGTTTTATTTTTTGACATACCATTTTGTTCGTGTCCCCATTTGTGTGTTGTATTATACGTATTTTTGTTCGTTTTTTTTTTTAATTTTTTATCTGATCTCTTATTTTAGTCCATGTTTTTTTGACTGGACGAAAATTAAAATATTATTTTTAAGCGTACTGCAACAGTTTATACAGTGTCCGACAGAAAAAAACGACGTGTTTGGTTATAAATGAGCCACACTTTAAGAACCAATCCAAATTGGATTTTTTTCTTGCTCTATAGTCATAATAAAGTGTTATCTGTTGGCTTTAACATGAGGTATACACCGTCTGTCCAAAAAGTTCACGGACAATTTTAATATGGTAAAAAAAATAGAAAAATTAAAAGTGTTTTTAAAAGTTTTTTTTTTCTTCAGATGTTCTACATAGTCCCCTTCGTTCAGAACGTTCATACAACCATGTGAAACTGTTAGAAAAATCTTCTTAACACGCACGGTACAGTAGCTTTAATGTCCCCGAAATCGTCATAGCGTGGCCCCCTCATGTGGAGCTTGATTTTTGGGAATAAAAAAAAGTTACTCTAGGGGCTAAATCCGGAGAGTAAGAAGCATAGTAGAGTACATACATTTGTGTTCGCGCCAAACACTATACCAGAATCCCAGCCGTCTCAACGGGCGCGATGTCATAAAGCAAGAAAAAAAAACCTTGCGTTCCATCGTTCCGGTCGAACCCGCTGAATCCTCTTGCAAGTCGATCCGTGGCACCCAGTAGGCGTATTATTTATTATATCATATATTATAAAATATTATAAACAAAAACACGACTGATTTTCACCTCAGAAATATCCACTTTTCATTACAATTTTGAGCCTAAATATAATGTAGAGCACAGTATCGTAGCATCTGATTTTGTTTTTAAGTGTGAGCTCATAGGGGACCCTCCGAGACCCCTTGCGAACCCTCTTCAACTTCTGTAGAAGATAGGAAATAGCTTGTTGTATCTCTGTGGGTGCTTTCGCTCATCCTCTACTCTTTTTATTAAAATTTTCCTCTCGAAACTGTTGGAACCACTTTGCTGTAATACAACATTTTTATCCAAAGCCAAAAAATCATGTCTTTCATCTCTACAGCGTTATTTTAAGTTGAAATGCCAAGAGAAGACGGTAGCGTCAAATGTTACTTACTATTGGTTTTTGAGATTATGTTCTTATAGAATCAAGTGTCTATACACCTCATTTTAAAGCTAAAATATGGCGCTTTAAGAGTCATAGAACGAGAATAAAATTTCAATTTAAATAGGTTCTATAGTAGAGGAAAGATAGGGGCGAAAAAATTAATTTGTACAATGGTTCCCAAGATCTAGGCTTTTTTAAAGAAGGTAAAAGTATTTAAGTTACAAGTGTTACTTTGAAAAAATAGAGTTGGTGTTGTTTGTAGACTTTAATAATTAACAATATTTCAACCCGGTTTGCTTGAATTTTGGTAACTATTTATATAACCGTGAAATTAACAAAAATAAACAAACAACAGATTTTTTGGTCGGAAATTGTATGATTTTTTGCAGGAGTATATTTATTATTTTGTTTAAAAAATTTTACTGTATGCAGCTTAAATTCATAATTCTTTTAAAATACTTAAAAAAAATTATTTCAAAATAAGGACCTAATAACGGTAAGATAGTGAAATTTTACAAAAATACTGTCATTTTACCAGGCCGAGACGGTACAGTACAAGGGTGGTGTCCTGCTCACAGCCTGCTCTCGGTTTGTTTTTATATTAGTGATAGTGCTCACGTGACTATTCGTATGTTTTAAACGGAGTATTCACGTGATTGAAAAGCAAGATCGCCAACAAGCGTGAACATTATACCACCATCGGGGTGTTTTCTTATATTTTACTTCCCACGTAGACGTTTAAATACGGGCGATAGAAAAGAAAACTACAAAAATTTGAAGGTTTTTTTTCGTATTATCTTGTAAACTTGTGTTAAAAAACCAGTGTGCAGATGTTAAAGTTAAAGAACAGAGACATAATTTCAACCTATCCATCAGTCGGAAAATTTGGTAATGTAATCGCGGACTTAGCTCCTAAAATGCCGAGTCATCTGTTCAGATAATGTAAATAGGCTGTTTTTTGTGGGCACAGCAGATACGCTGCAGGCAAATCTTCAAATCGCTACAAGATCGATGAGTATGCCTAAGTAGCAATTCATATTGGTCCTAAATCGCTTGCTAAATGAGAAACACAGTCCGGGGCGGTCTAGTTCGCCATATAAAAGGAGCCACATGCATCGAACGCTTCCTGTAAAAGTATTTACAGAAAGACTCAAGTTACTATCTTGTTTCTTCAATGTTTCTAGTTTGTGTTCAGTTGTATAACTTCCAACTCTCGATGGATATTTGCATGGGCATTTGGTGTACAGGCGTTCACGGTAAATTAAGAAACAAGAATGCTCTCCTCAGCGAAACTACAGGGTCTGTCCGGAAGTAATGTTACCTTTTATTGTGAAGTGACTGTCGTTCGCAGCGCGCTCTACCCGCCGAGGATCGGTGGTGAGGGAAGTCAGCTACTGAGCGAGTGCTTGCTCAGTTGTCTCCGAGCTCTCGGAGGGTTAGGACGGGCGATTTCGTGAACCTCTGTTTCGTCTCTTGTACAAGTCGCTATGCATCGCCCACTGGAATAAAGATACGCGATAAAGTTTCGTGTGAAATTCGGCAAGTCCGCAGTGGAAACTTTTCCAATGGTCCAGTAGGTCTTCGAGGATGAGTATTTATCACAAAGACAAGTCTACAGATGGCGCAAAGCGTTTTCAGAAGGCCAGCAGAAAATCAAAGATCAATACCATGCTCATTGTGTTTTTTGACATCAGGGGGATCGTCCACCATGAGTTTATACCTCCCGGGACAACCGTCAACTCTAAATTTTACGTGGAAGTGCTGAAGAAACTGAGAGCAAGGATCCGGCGCGTCAAGCCAGACATCAGCAGCGATTGGAAACTTCACCGTGACAAAGCGCCAGCCCACACCGCCTTCGTCGTGACCTGAAGGATAGACTGCACATTAGCCTCACAAAATTGACCACTCTCTAGGGAGACAAAGCGATTGTGCGGCCAATACCTGTCCCTTTTCTGTAGCCCTGTAATAACGTAATAACCAAGGCGAATGTACACGTAGCAGCTTGTACAACGGCTTTAAAAGCAATTCCTGAACAGGCTTTCAAGACGCCTTTGCAGCTTGGAAATCTCGTTGGCAAAAATGTATCGACACAGAGGAAGAATTTTAATGTATTATACCGATCTGGTCAATAAATTTTTTTTTAATCGACTTTGTGACATTATTTTTCGGACAGACCATGTATAATTAAATGTTTTGCTTTAAATAGCTGATCGTTAAAATCTAAAGGAGACAGTGTGTTACAGTAATAAGAATCTATTGAACCCGATATATAGGATTGAAAACGTCTTTTGCCTTTGTTCGATGCCTAACTTCCAGGTCTTTCTGTATTTCCATTGACCTTTTCTTACTTTTCTTGAGCTTGTTGATCTGGAGGTTCCTTCTTTCCAGGTCTTTTATGGTCATCTTGAGTTTTTGGTTACATGTCCGTACCACCTTAGTTGCTTTGTTTGAATATCTGTCATTAGAGAACCATCCACACCAATTTGTCATTATACATCTTCAGTACATTTCTATCGGCGACCACTCTTTTCCCCGTTTTCATTTTCGGTAAAAGGAAAGCTGCTCAAAAGCTGAAAATATTATTTCGTCCCAGAAAGTTTTACACTCCACGGCAATTTTTAATTCTCTACAAAGCTCAAATTCGTCCAATGAAGGAATACTGCTCTCATATTTGGGGCTCTGCTTGTCTTGAGTCTATTCTACAAGTACATTCATGAAAGCGCGGCGGAGTAACCTAATAACCTCAGATGCCTCAACTTACAGTACACACTCTTTGATGAGTTTAAAAGGTAATACGGGAAAACTCTCCCAAGTTTTTTCTTTTTTCTTCGATATCCCTACTTGGAATCTAGAATGCATCGTCATGCCTTCACCATTTTTTTAGCAACGTTATGTTTGCCATACTTTTTTATATGAATAAAAAATTCTCTTAAATCCTATATTTTCGTGTAATAAGCCTTTTTTTAGTGCTATAGTAAGTTGTAAGTATTTAGGGTTTTTAGTAAGCGTAAAGATATAGCCCGAAAAAAACCATTGGAGATAGAAAACTTAAAAATAAGACAAACGTAGGCGTTTCGTAAATAAGTAGTCGGAAAAAGTTCGGACAGCGAGTTTTGAGAGGTAGTTTTTTTTTAGGTATTTGAATGAGGTTTTTTTTTGTTTTTATGCTATTTTGGTGTGTTTTCAAAATTACTTACTTCTTGCAGACGAAAGAATTGGGCATAAGTCAAAAAATTTCAAGAAATTTACTTGTTTTTAATGTGATGTTTGATCTTAACCCCTAGAACAAAAGTTTACGGAGACCCTGACCGAGCTCCAATACTATATATATATTATATATATATATATATATATATATATATATATATATATATAATATATATACTACATAGGTGTAAATATGTATCGTCTGTAAAAAATATAAAGAAAAGAAAAGATACTGTTCTTTGCTCTTGAATCAAAAGTACAGACGTCCAAATCTATGGATTACCTTCTGTGAATCACCAAACTAGAGCATGCATGTTTCGCTTCATATCAGAGCTCGTCAGCCAGCCCAGGTGAAGTGCAAATCGCAAACACACAGTGTCAGCAGGAGTAATTTATAATACCAAAGACTGTTATAAGCGAATAAATAAATAGCAGTAAATATGAAAAAGTACTAATATCACTATTAGATGTTCAGCGGGAACTCTGATTAATAAAGATCAATATAAACGGGAACACTGTTGATCCCTATATTGGGATCAGCAGTGCTCCTGTTTATATTGATCTTCATTTTTACAATCCAAATGGTGGTACGAGTTATTCTATTTTTTACTGCTACTGTTGTTCATTTAATAGCGGAATTATCTTAGCTAGCATTAGAATGCTTATAATAACAAACATATTTTGCTTAGGGTTTTTGCTCGTAAATTAAAATTTTTGGCTGTTTCACACCCGATGGCGCTGACGTTTGTCGGCTACTGACACTTTTACACCTTTTAAATCTCTCCTGCTGATACTGTGTGTTTTGTTTGCCTCTTCACCTAGGCTGATTCGCCAGCTCTCGATATGGGGCAATGTATGTCCGAGTTTGGCGATTCATGGATGGCACACCCGGGTAGTCATCTTCAGACGTTTCGTATACCCTTTCTTTCATTCTTTTTATTTATTCCCATAAATAGATCTTTCCTTTCTCAGTCTGTGATTTTATATTCGGTTGATTTAATGTGTCTCAAAAAAAGATTCAAAAACAATATGGAAACAGAGAAATCCAACAAATGGCTCTAATAAGGGTAGCACAAATTGAGCAGGAAAAATTAAATTGAAAATAAAAACGATTTTTTATTGATTTTATGGTTGGATTTTTATTGAGTGTCAAACTATACACTCTCCGATTAAATATGGAAAATTTTGTGTGTGCCTTTTACAGCAGGTTAAGATCCACAACTGAGTAGCTATTAGAGAAAACACCAAAAAAGAATTAAAATCAAAAAAATCATCATATCTGTAACAGACAGGTAAATTGATTAAAAAATAAGAAAACAATATCGTCACAGATACTAGTCTTCTTGTAAGATTTTTTTTTATAATTATTAAGTTTATTTTTTGCATGTTTATACACCACTCACTAGTTTGTAGTTTTTTGCTGCCATTCTATGACGTATATTTTTATTATTAGGTATACAAATTAATTCGGGGACACTGCTTTTCATCGACTACAAAACCTATTCCAAGTGGTTTTCTTTTTCTCGCTCTTTAGCTTGGCTTTACAGCGATTTGTATTTGGTCCTACGGTAAACATAACGTCAAAAATCAGTTGTAGACGTGCTATCGATCGAAATGCAATATTTGAGGCACTGCCCCCCTTTCATTTTGTATTTTGTACTACGTGGGTGAGGTGTCAGAAATGGGTTGGCTAGCCTCGAAATTTCCGCCTCCAAGGATTAGTGCAGAAAACCGTTTTACATCACAAGTAACA